>CM053585.1:250697679-250725876 GCA_028646515.1 Pseudochirops corinnae | reverse complement strand
TGATCTCTACAGTCCTTTCTAGTTCTGAGTCCATGAAATTCATATAACTAACTGGGTGATGATATGCAAATTCTAAACTTTTTTCTGGGTCTTCATTTTTTTTTCTCTAAAATTAGGAGACTATATTGGCTGTTCCATGAACACTAGAGAAGTGTTACTCCCTTCAACATTGTTTCCTTCACTTTTGAAAAGGTATCTCGAAACATTCAATGTGGTGAAAGACTGCTGGAATTGCACAGAAGTATTAATCATTATAAACGAAGCTGTGAAGAATCAGAGAATATGTGACAAAATATGGAGTAAATAATAATTACAAGAGAGAGAAAATAATTCACTTTCCATCAAATTGCCTGCTATTCAGTAATAACCTTCCAAGCGGTTCTTAGACAAGAGTATTTACAAATCTCTTTCCCTAAGGAATTTGAATTCTTCATGATCCTTCTAATGAGACATTGAGATGCAGACTCTGAGCAGTAGATTTCCCTCCTTAGGTCTTCAGACAAATACATTAAGTAGAACTTGTATCCACTACCAATTACCAGTTCTGAAAGATTATCATTTGAAAAATAAGTGAAATAAAAAATATGACAATTGTCATTTCAGATATAAGGAATTATTCTTGCCCTGATTTTTACCAGCTACCTTTATAACCTTGAGGCAGTCATTTCCCCTTAATGTAGGGTAGAGGAAACAATACTGGAATTGGAAACAGAGTCCTACCTCTATTATCTATGCTCTTGGTTACATTTGGTGGGTGTCTTCAACTCTGTAGGCTACCTATTCTACTATAAAAAATGGAAGGGTAGGACTACCACTACTACTACTACTACTACCTAACATTTACATAGCATTTACTACATGCCAGACACTGTGCTAAATATTTTACAATTATAATTTCATTTGATCCTCACAACAACCCTGGGGGGTAGGTGCTATTATTAATCCCCATTTTACAGATGAAAAAACTGAGGCAAACAGATATCTGGTGATTTCTCCAAGGTCACACAGTTAATACATGTCTAAGGCTAGACTTGAACTCATATCTTCTTGACTCTAAGCCTGATGCTCTATCCACTGAAGCACCTAGTTAACTCTCGAAGGTCCCTTGCACCACAAAATCCTATGACGTTTGGCACAAAGAATCTATGTACCATCTTCATTAAGAATGATGATAATGATAAATTTACAACTGTATAACATTTTGGGATTATAAAATACTTTAAATACACTTTCTAATTTGAAGCTTACCATACTATTGGAGATAGATAGTATGAGTATCATATTTTGTTTGTTTGGGCCAGAGCTGTGATTTCCTTGGCATAAGGAACTATCAGTGAAGAAGACCTATACTACTGCAAACTGACATGCTCTGCCATTTATCATCTCAGAGGTCACTGAGAGATTAAATTAAATCCCAAGGTCACTCAGCCAGTAAATGTCTTAGGTGGGATTTGAACATAGGTCATTCTGACTCTATGACCACCTTACTCTATGCAAAACTGCCTATTACCATCCTCATGAATATGTGGACATAGTAAGAGATCATGTCAGTTTCCTACTCAATAAATGTGAGTAATTCCCTGCTACCCTTAGAATCAAGTACAATCTCCACCATAAGTGTTTAAATTCCATTACAATTTGAACCTAGACTACTTTTCTAGCCTTTTCTAGCCTTATGAAACATTATTTTTCTTTCACTCATTCTCTAACAATAAGTTGAGAGTGGGGACTATTTCAATTTTGTCTTTGTACCCTCAATGCCCAAGTACAGTGTCTGACATTTAAGAAGTGTTTAATAAATGCTTGTTGATTGGATAGCAATGTGGCAAGCTTATAGCCAAATACAAATCAATTCTCTTCTAGCCTTTAAAAAAAATAAACAACTTCATATTTGCACCAATATAATAAGAACTTTCTTTATTGAGATATATAATGTAAAGGGTAATACAGAGCAATAACTTTCTGGTACTTTAAACAACTATTTTAAGTGAAACTCCACTTCTTGGCTACTCTTTTTTTTTTTTTTTAAACAACAAGATAAACCTGCAAGGAAGACAGACCAGGAGGAAGCGGCACATCCCATTTCTTTCCCAATACTATTCCAACTAAGATTTAGAAAGAGAACCAGACTAAGTAAGGGTAAGGAAATCAAAAAGAAAACCATCCATGGGTCATTTTTTCAAGCTCATGATTATGAAACCAGGCATAAGTCAATGACCACAGCAGAAGCTATAGAACAAAAGTGGACCTTCAGCTCTGTTTCTCTGAAACTGTTAAGACTTCTAGCTAGGGTGCATAACTCTTTTCCTGAGTTTTGACATAGGGTGAAACTACAAGTCTGTTGCTCAGGATGAAATCATAGTCCAGAGCCTACAAAGTTCAGACAAGGGGGGAACAGCAATCAGACCATGACTTTGACTATAATGGTCAAAGCTGGCTGAAATTTTGCCTGACTCAGTCCCCTCATGTTCTTGAAGAACTATTATAGAGACCTGGATTCCAAGGGTACTAACACAGAAGAGAAGAATAATTTCAAAGTATTTTTAAGCAAAGGCTCAAAGAAAAATAGAATTTGGCCACAAGATCACCTGTAAATCCTGGGAGAAATGATGCAAGAATTAAAAAAAATATTTTTTTATCTAGTGAAGTATTTCCCAATTGTATGTAAAAAAAATAACAATCATTAAAAAAAAGAGTTTCAAATTTTCTCCCTTCCTTTCATCTCTTCTCCAAAAAGTGAGTATTTTGATGTCAATTATACATATGAGGTCACTCAAAACAAATTTCATATTAGTCATGTTGCAAAAGAAAGCACAAATAATAAAATAAAAACAAGTATCTTCAGTTGGCATCCAGAATTCAGCAGTTCTCTCTCTGTAGGTAAATAGCATTTTTTATCATGCATCCTTTGAAATTGTCCTGGCTCACTGTCTTATCAGAGTAGCTAAGTTCACACTCAATCATCTTTACAATTTTGCTTTTACTCTGTACGATATTGATATTCTCCGGGTTCTGCATACTTTGCATCAATTCATATAAATCTTCCTAGGATTTTTTCTGAAATCATTCTGCTCATCATTTATTATAGAAAAACAGTATTCCATCACAATCATATGCCACAACTTTTTCAGCCATTCTTGTATTGATCCTGTCAATTTCCAATCTTTGCCATCACAAAAAAGGCTGCTAAAAATATTTTGAACAAATAGGTTCTTTGCTCTTTTCTTTGATCCCTTTGGATACAGATCTAGTAGTCATATTTCTGGGTCAAAGGGTATGCACAGTTATATAGTCCTATGCCCAAAGTTCCAAATTTTTCCCCAAAATGGTTTGACTAGTTTACAACTCCACCAACAAGGCATTAGTGTCCCAAGTTTTCCACATATCATCCAGCATTGGTTATTTTCTTTTTCTGTTATGTCAGCCAATCTGATAGGAATAAGGTGGTACTCAGAATTGCTTTAATTTGCATTTATGTAATAGTGATTTAGAGCATTTTTTCGTGGCTATTAATGATGTTGATTTTTTTTTTTCTCTTTTCTGAGAACTGTCTGTTTGACCATTTGTCAACTGGAGAGTGGCTTTTTTTTAAAAATAAATTTGGCTTATTTCCATATTTTTTTTTTGAGAAAGAAGCTGTTATCAGAGAAACTTGTAAAAAAAAATGACCAGTTTCCTGTTTTCCTTCTAATTTTGGCTGCATTATTAGTTTTGTTTGTGCAAAAAAGCTTTTTAATTTCATATAATCAAAATTATCTATTTTACTTTTCATCATCCTCTCTATCCCTTGTTTGATCATAAATTCTTTCCTTATCCAAAGATCTGGCAGGTACATTTTTCTATGCTCCCCTAATTTACTTAAGATATCACTCTTTATATCTCTATCATTTATTCATTTTGATCTTATCTTGATGAACACTGTGAAATGTTGGTTTCTGCATATGCCTAGTTTCTGTCAAGCTGTGTTTCCTTTTTCCCAGCATTTTTTGTTAAGGTCTTATCCTCAAAGCTTGGATCTTTAGGCTTATCAAACACTAGATGACTATGGTAATTTACTGCTGTGTATTATGCACCTAATTTGTTCTACTGATCCACTACTCTATTTCTTAGCCAATACCAGGTAGTTTTGATGATTACCAGTTTGTTATATTGTTTGAAATCTGGAACTCCTAGGCTGCTTTCCTTCACATTTTTTCCCCCACTGATTACCTTGCAATGCTTGACCATTTTGTTTTTCCAGATGAATTTTGTTACTAATTTTTTTCCACCTCAATAAAATAATTCTTTGATAGTTTGATTGGTATGATACTGAATAAATAAATTAACTTAGGTAGAATTGTCATTTTTTATTATATTGCTTTGACCTACCCATGAACAATGAATATTTCTCCAGTTGTTTGGATTTCTCTCTATTTCTGGGAAAAGTGTTTTGTAATTATGTCACATAATCCCTGGGTTTGTTGTAGAAGGTAGGTTCCCAAGTATTTTATATTGTCTGTGGTTATTTTAAATGGAATTTCTCTTTTTATCTCTTCTTGCTGCATTTTGTTGACAGTATATGGAAATGCTGATAATTTGTGTGGGTTTATTTTATATTTTAAAATATATTATTTTAATTTATTTTATTATAATAACTTGACTGAAGTTGTTAATTGTTTCAAATAGTTTTGTAGTTGATTCTCTTGGGTTATTTAAAGTATGCCATCATATCATCTGTAAAAAGTGATGGTTTTTGTTTCCTCATTACTTCATTTCTTGGCTTATTGCTATAGCTAGCATTTCTAGAACAATACTGAATAATGGTGGTAAGAATTAACATCCTTGCTTTATTCTTGATCTTACTGGGAAGGCTTCATGTTTATCCCTGTTACAGTTAATGCTTGCTCTTAATTTTAGATAGATGCTACTTATCATTTTAAGAAAGGTGCCATTGATTTGTATGTTTTACAGTGTTTTTTAAATAGGAATGGGTGTTATATTTTGTCAAATGATTTTTGTACATCTATTGATATAAATATATGATTTTTGTTGTTTTTGATATTGGTACAGTCAATTATGCTGATAAATTTCCTAATATGGAAACAGTCCTACATTCTTGGTATACATCCCACCTGGTCATGGTATATGATCTTCATGATATGTTATGGTAATCTTGATAGTATTTCATTCATTTTTTTTTTTTTGCATTGATTTTCATTAAGGAAACTGGTCTATAGTTTTCTTTCTCTGTTTTTTTTTTCCTCTTCCTGGTTTGGGTATCAAAATCATATTTGTATTACAAAAGAATTTAGTAGGACTTCTTTATCTATTTTTCAATTAGTTTATACAGTATTGGGATTAATTGTTCCTTAAATATTTGGTAGAACTCATTGTAAATTCATCTAATCCTGGGGATTTTTTTTAGGGACTTCATTGATATCTTGTTCAATTTCTTTTTTCTAAGATAGTTATTTAAGTATTCTATTTCCTTTTCTGTTAATCTAGACAGTTTATATTTTTGTAAATATCCATCCATTTCATTTAGATTGCCATTTAATTGGGCAAAATAACTCCTAGTAACTTCTTTAATTTCATCTTCATTGTTGGTGAATTCACTCTTTTCATTTTTGATACCAGTTGTTTTTCATGTTTCTTTTTAAAAATCAAATTAATCAATGATTTATCTATTTTATTGTTTTTCTTTTCTCATAAAACCAGCTCCTACTTTATTCATTAGTTAATTTTTTCTTTAAATTTTATTAATGCCTCCTCTGATTCTTAGGATTTCCATTTTGGTGCATAATTGTAATTTTAAAATTTGTTCTTTTTTAATGTTATTTTTCCTCCCTTAGTTGCAGGCCCAGTTTGTTGATTGGCACTTTCTTTTATTGATGTACCTATTCAGAGATATAAAATTTCTCCTAAGTTCTGCTTTGACTGCATCTGACAAATTGTGGCATGTTATCTCATTATCATTCTCTTTAATGAAATTATTGTTTCCATGATATGTTCTTTGACCCATTCATCCTTTAACATAAAATTATTCAGATTCCAATTACCTTTTAATCTATTTTTCCATGACCCTTTATAAATTAAATTTATGTTATCATCTGAAAAGGGTACTTTTTAATATTTCTGATTTTTTTGCATTTGGTTGTGAAATTTTTATGCCCTAATACGAGGTAAATTTTTTTGAGAAGGTGCTATGTACAGCTGAGCAAAAGGTCTACTTCTTTCTACTCCCATTCAGTTTTCTTCAGAGGTCTATTATATCTAGCTTATCTAAGCTTCTATTCACTTCCTTGACTTCTTTCTTATTGATTTTATGGTTATATTTATCTAGCTGTGAGATGGGAAAGTTGAGGTCCCTTACTAGCTGTAATGCCATGCATGAGCAGCTTCCCAAAAGAATGCTACTGTGAACAGCTTTTTTAAGATTCAGATTACACAGTATAGTAAACACTCCATTTATCCCATTACAAATCAAGGCAAACATTCACAACAAATCACAATATAACATTCACAACATTATATCTTATCACAGAAAATCACAATATAATGTTTACAACAACTTAACACTAGAATGGCCACATAGTTTTCACTACAGTGGCTACAATATTTAGAACAAAGAACAAAAGAATAATCATCTGGTTTCCCTAAGGGGTGAAACTCTCCTTATTTAATCATTCAATTATTTCACAATAAAATAATCAATCTTCCACTCATGGGGCAATCATAGATTAACTTATTCAGTCACTTATCTTGCAATAAGTCACTAAATACAATCAGAAAATTACACAAACCCTCCACCCCTTGATGTCTAATAAAGTTGAATTTCATCATGCATCCAAGGGGAGGCCTTTTCTTCATCTTGACTTGAAGTGGTCTCTCAAATTCCCTGGATCCCCTTCCATGGTCCTAGCTCCTACCTGAATCCACCAAACAGTCACCTGGATTCAGAAACAGACAGCTCCCAGGTCCTTGTCCAGTCCTCTGGGCCTTTCTTGGATCACACTGAAATTCACAGGGTCCAGTATATTCTCAAAACCTTCACCACTTCTGTTGCTGGGAACTGAAGGACCAACCAAGCCACAAACAAACCAAGTCTTATCCCAGTCATGCTTCTTCAGTCCTCCAGCAGTTTGGTTGTCTCTAGGACCCAGAAGGAATCTCGGCCTTCCAGGAGGCAGCAATTTGGTCTTCACCAGATTCTGGTCTCGAGAAAACTCCAACTCAGTTCTCAGTCAGCTTCTAGATGCTGGGAGAGAAACTCTCTCTCTCTCTCTCTCTCTCTCTCTCTCTCTCTCTCTCTCTCTCTCTCTCTCTTTTTCTCTCCTTCTCTCCCTCACCTGGCTTCAGGCTCCACCATTCTTCTTCCACCAGGAGTCTTCTTCCTCCACCGGGAACTGGCCAGGAGGAAAATTCTTGATTCTGATTCTGATTCTCTGTCCCTGGAACTCTTCTTACACACACACACACACACACACACACACACACACACACATGCTTCCTATCTCAGCCAACCCCCTCCTGCCACATCAGCAACAGAAGACAGAGTTCACACCTTCTGTCTCTTTCACAAGGAGACAGAGTTCACACTCTCTGCCTCTTTCACAGAAGTACTTAGCCCTTAGTTACTAAGGACCAAGTACCTGCTAAATTAATTACCCTTACACTAGCATAGCTTTGAAAAGTTCATTTCCTCCTGTAATTAATTTAACTATTCCTTTACAAATCTGGATGCTATGCTATTTGGTGCATATGTTTAGTACTGAGATTATTTCATTGTCTATGGTGCCTTTTAGCAAAAATGCCATTTCCCTGCTTATCCCTTTTAATTAAATCTATTTTTCTTCTTGCTTTGTTAAAGATCATGATTTCTACCCCCTGCCTTTTTTACTTCAGCTGAAGCATAATAGATCCTGTTCTGCCCCCTTATTTTAACTCTGTACATGTGTCTCTGTTTCACATGTGTTTCTTGAAAACAACCTATTGCTGGATTCTTATCCATTTTGTTATAGGCTTCCATTTTATAGGTGAGCTCATTCCATTTACACCCATAGTTATGAATATAACTGTATTTCCCTTGATTTTTTCTTCTGTTATCCTTCTCTCATCATTTTTTCCCTCCTCTAAAGTATGTTTGCCTTCTGACCACTGCTGTCCCTTTTATCACTTCCTCTTTCTCTTGTCCCCTTCCTCTCCTACTTCCATGTTGGAAAGAGATAGATTTTTATTGCTAATTAATTGTGTGCATACATATGTGTATATATAGGTATGTACATGTATATATATGTATATATATACCCTCTTTGAACTAATTTAGATATAATTGAAGTTCAACTGTTTCCTGTCCCCCCCCACTTCTCCTTCCATTGTAAAATCTCTTCTTTGCATGCCTCTTTTATGTAAGATAATTTTCCGTATTCTTACCCTCCTGTCCTCCTTCACCCAAGGCATCCCTCTTTCTCACCTATCTATTTTTTTACATCATCTCAACATATTCAACAAATTACTGTATCCTCTTTCTGTGTAGAATCCTTCTAACTGCTTTAATAATGATAAGATTTGTAGAAGATATGTCATCTTCCCATATAGAAAGTCCCTTATGATTTTTCTTTCATGTTTACCTTTTTATTCTCTTAAGTCTTATATTTGAAAGTCATATTTTCTATTCAACTCTGGTCTTTTCAGCAGGAATGCTTGAAAGTCCTTTATTTCACTAAATATCTACTTTCTCCCCTCTTGAATACTTAATTTTACTGAGTAGATTATTCTTGGTTGTAATTCCAGTGCTTTTGACTCCAGAATATCATATTCCAAGAGCTCCATCTCCTTTGATGTGGTAGCTACTAAATCTTGTGTGATCTTGACTGTAGCTCCACAGGATTTGAGTGATTTTTTTTTCTGGCTGCTTGAAGTATTTTTTCTTTGACCTGGGGCATCTGGAATTTGGCTATAATATTCCTGAGAGTTTTTCTTTTGGGATCTCTTTCAGGAGCTGATTGGTGGATTCATTCAGTTTCCATTTTACCCTTTGGTTCTAGGATACCAAGGCCATTTTCCTTGTTAATTTCTTGAAATATGTCTATGCTCTTTCTTTCATTATGGCTTTGAAGTAATCTAATAATTTTAAAATTATGTCTCTTCAGTCTATTTTCCAGGACAGTTTTTCTATGAGATGATATTTCACATTTTCTTCTATTTTTCATTCTCTTGATTTTGTCTTATTAGTTCTTGATGTCTTATGAAGCTATTATCTTCCATTCTCTCAGTTCTAATTTTTAAGAAATGATTTTCTTCAATGAGCTGTTGGACGTCTTTTTCAATTTCACCAATATTGCTTTTTTTTTAAAGGTGCTAATTTCCTCAGTATTTTTTTGTGCCTTTTACCATTTTGTTAATTGTCTTTTCTTATTTTTCTTCCTTTACTTTAATTTCTTTACCCAAATTTTCCTCTACCACTCTTACTGGACTTTGAATATCTGTTTAGTTCTTCCAGGAATTCTTGTTGAGTTTCTGCCCAATTCCCTTTTTTATTTCCTTGAGGCTTTGCTTGTAGCTGTTTCAGCTTTATTGTCTTCTTCTGTGTTTATGTCTTAATATTCTCTGTTGCCAGAGCTTTTTATGATCAGCATCTTTTTTTGCTGTTTGTTCATTTTTCACCCTATTTCCTGATTTAGAAGTTTATGTTAATGTTGGGTTCTGTTCCAGGATGGGGTGAGGGGGTAAGTGGGTAGAGCTTCAGGCTTTAACTTCAGGCTTTTTTGTACTGCTGTTTCAAAACCAGTTCTGGAAGCTTGGAAGTTTTTATGCTTCCAAGGTGGTGTGATCTGGAGAGAGATATGGTCACTACTCTTTGGGTCTACAAAGGAATGGTAATCCCTTGGGATTGCAGTCAATACTCCTCCCTTGGGACTGGAAATGATAATTCCCTGAGGGCTTCCACTCCCTCTTGATCAAAAGTGTTCCTCTCCATTCTTGGACTATGAGCCAGAAGTGGATATAGAAAATGAAGTTGACAGATAATTAGCCCTCAGGGATCCCTCTTCCACTCCCTCTTGACTGGAAATTATTTTCTCTGCCCTTAGACTATGATCCAAAAGTTTATATAAATACTGATGCTGCCAAACATCTGGTCCTGTATCCAGTGATAGCATAGGCTCTAATCTCTAACTAGTTGCCACACCCCCTTACCATCTCTGGATTCAGAGATCATAAAGCTGCTGCTGCTTTTGTCACCACCACATAATCCCATCACTAGTGTTTTATCTACATGGGCTCTGGGCCCACCTCCACTCCTGTGTCACAGATCTCTCTGCCCTCCTATGTTGTCTGGGATGGAAGAATGTTTTACTCTGACCTTTTGTTGTCTCTGCTACTCTAGAATTCAATTTGAAGCATTATTTTAAAGTTGCTTGGAGAGGAATGTTGGGAGAGCTCAGCTGAGTACTTTCTCTACACTGCCATCTTGCCTCTGCCTAAAGAAAGAGGTTTTTTTTTTCTTTTAAAGGAAGTAAAATTATATTACAATTAAATGAAATTTCTAGAGGAAAAATTGGAAAAGCAATGAGCTCTTGAAGAATAGAAGATAGCAGCTTGGTACAAAACTTTAATAATATAACAGAATACTTGAAATTTTGAATAAATCAAAGAGAATTCAGTGACTCCATAAGATAACATGAAATATTAAATTGAAATTGAGACCAAAAAATAAGAGAACATACAACATATCTGATATTAACAAATAATTAACCTAGAAAACAGATCACAGAGAAATACAGAATTATTACACCACCCAAAAGCCACGATTAAAAAAAAAAAAAGAGCCTGGATATCACATTTCAAGAAATCATGAGGAAAATTTTATGGATCTATTTGATCCAGATGACAAAGTGAAAAACAGAAAGATTTTCCTAGATCACCTTCTAAATGAACCCCCTAAATTAAAACTTCCTGTTTCAAGCTCTTCTAGTCAAAATACAGAGGTTTCACCTTAATACACACACCCACACACACACACATCTGTGTGTGATGTGTGTGTGTATATACACACATACACATAGAGAGATAGTAATTTATGACATATATGTATGTGTTTATATATACATCATATGCATATATAATGTTTATATAATCTCCATATATATACATATATATGTATATACATACATACAGAAAGAAAGAAAAGGAAAGAGGAAGGGAGAACACAACTAAAAAGAAAGAGTTCAATTATCAAAAAACTACAGTCATGATCACCTAAGATTTGGCAGCTACCACTTCAAAGGAGAGGCAAGCTTGGAATGCAATATCTCAAAAGGCAAAAGATAGACATATCTTATCCACTAAAAGTAAGTATAAGAATAACTTATCCACTAAAAGTAAATATAATCCTTCAGTGGAAAAAAAATGGATTTTAATGAAATAGAGATCTTTCAAGAATTTCTGATGAAAAGACCAGGACTAAATAGAAACTTTGAAATACAAAAAAAAAAAAAAAAAGAGTCAAGAGAAACATAAAAGGCATCCCTTCAAAACCCTAATGTTACTGGATCATACAGGAACTTAGATAAGAGAGATGGTATGAGTGGTTTTGTTATGTTTTGATACTTTTAAAAAAGAAAAGGAAACAGGGAAAGAATATAGCTGGAAAGAAAGGAAGAACCTATCTTGTTGAACTAGAAGTCACAATATATGTCTATTAAAATGAGGAGGAAAGGGTAGGGGAAGCAAGTATCATTTAAATCTCCCATTCATCAGAAAAAAATAATTATAGAATGCACCCCTCTCCCCCAAAAAAGAAGAGAAATATGTTTAGCTCAGCAAGGAAACATTAGAGAACAGAGAGAGGGAAGAGAGGAGAAAACATGTAACAGTAGCTTTCAAAGTATGATGTAAGCTCCCGTTGGCCCCAATTTCAGTCAGGGTTCTATGAGGTTGAAATTATTTTCATAATAATAAAAATATCTTTAAATTTCTAATGTGGAAATATTAACAAATATGAGCAAAAGCCCTTTGGGGGAGGGCAGTTTGTTGATAATTTTTCAACATACTAATATGTCCTAAGACTAAAATGTTTGAGAACTGTTAAAATGAGAGATAGATTTAAGGAAAGATTAGTCATAAGTAAAACAAATTCCAACCTTGAAGAGTATTGTGAAATGAGATTTTTTAAAAGTCCTGAAAATATGTTGTTGAGGGATAGATCAATGGAATAAAATAATGGGAAGGTTGTAAAAGCAGATTTCATCAAACATAAAGTATTGGTGCTAATCATATTCTGTTTCTTATCATCACCTTCATTGTAAAGAGAGGAGTCAAAGAGCAAAGAAGTAAGAAGGATATAAAAGAAGAGACTGGAGGGCAACACACAAACAATTGCTATGTCTGTGACTGTAATGTACTGACTCTTCCATAAAACAGAATGAACTAAAAAGCATAATCTAACAGTATGTTTAAATTTTTGTTTTGTTTTTAATAAGAAAAATAGTTGAAACAGAAAGATTCATAAAGAGTTAACATAAGAGGCTGGTGCAAAATTGATTATACTTTCATTGAACTCAAAAAAGCAGAGGAAATAATTTTGACTCAGTTAAAGCAACAATACAAATAGACTTTATTAAAAGAGATAAACAAGGAAAGTCCATTATGCTTAAAGGTACCCTAGACAATAATAATTTGTAATACAAATGCACCAAATAGTATAGCATCTGAACACATAAAGGAAATAATAAAGGCATTACAAGGAGAAACAGACAATAAAATTATCATACTTGGGAACTTTAATGTATTCCTTTCAGAATTAGACTAATCTGATGAGAGGACATGAACAAGAAAGACATTAAGAAACTGAATAGAATTTTATAAAAATTAGATTTGAAGCTCTCCAACAGTTATGGAAGGGAAATTAAAAGAATCACAAATATTTTCTCAAAACTGCATGGCACATTTACAAAAAAAGAGATCATGTATGCATGAATAAAAACATCACAAATAAATGAAGAAAAGCAGAAATATTAAACACATCATTTACTGACCATAATGTAAAGGGCTATTGAAAGAAGGATTAAAATTATTTTGTACCAGATAATGATATCCTAAGGAACTATTGGGTTAAAGAACAAATCATAGATACAATCAATAAGTTTGTGAAAGAAAATGACAACATTGAGACATCACATCAAAATCTGTAGTATAAAGAGTCTGTAATTTTATATCTCTAAACAGTTTCATCAGCAAAAAAGAGAAAGGACAGATCATTAAAAAAAAACAAAACAAAAAAAACCCCTCCATTTCTTAGAAATTAGAATTCTGAGAATAGAAATTCTTAGAAAAGTGAAGAAAAGATTTACAAAATTATAAGCAAGATTAACTCAATAAATGAAACTGGGAACTGTTAAAAATAGATAAATCACAAACTAACTTAATTTAAAAAACAAAGAACATCTAGTGACCAGTACAAATTATTAAAAAGGAGGATTCACAACAAATGAAAAAAATTAAAAATTATTAAAAGCAACTTTGCACAAATATATGCCAATATTACTGAAAAAAGAAACTTAACAAAATATAAATAAGCCCCTAAAGGGGAAAAAAATCCAGAACAGAAGAATTTACATGTAAATTCTGTCAAACATACAGAAAATAGTAAATGCAAATATTACACAGAGTATTTACAAAAATAACAAAAGAAGGAATCCTAACAAATACTATTAAACAAATATAATCTTGGTAATCCAAGCATGGAGAGCCAAAACAAAAAAAGGAAATTATAGACCACTATTCCACTTAATGCTAGTACTTTCCCTTTGTGATCACCTCCATTGTATTTTGAATGTCTTGTTTTTATATAGTTGTTTGCACATTCTCTCCTCCATTATATTGCAAGTTCTTGGAGAGCAAAGACTTACTTTCTTTGTTTCAGTGTCTAGCATATAGTAAATGTTTAGTAGCTTGATCTGACCAAGTAATACTGATGTTTTTTTAAAAAATCAGATAAAATATTAATAAGGAAGTTATAGCAACACGTCAATAATTTTGAATTCTAGAATCAGTTCTGATTTATACTAGAAATACAGGGTTGGTTCAAGATTAGCGAAACTATCAACATATTAGATAACACCAGTAACAAAAACAAAAATCCTAAGATTATATCAATAGATTTAGAAAAGTCTTTCGAATAATACAAAGCCCATTCCTGCTAAAAATGGAAATAAATATAACTTTCCTCAATTTTGTAAGTAGACTTTATCTAAAACCAAGATCCAGTCTTATATGCAACAGGGGTAGACAAGAAAAGGCAGGGAGAAATCAAAATAATCTCATTTTGGAGATGATAGAACTAGAAAAACCCCCAATAAATTTCATCTGGAAGAATGAAAAATGAAGAATGTCAAGAAAAACTATCTAAAAAAGTGGGAAGAAGGGTGTCTAGCAGTACTAGATCTGAAACAATAAATCCATAATTACTAAACGATTTGCTGCTGGTTAAGAAATAAAAGATTAGGTACATAACATAGAGAAACAAATCAAAATGGTAGTCTAGTTTTTTGTTTTGTTTGTTTTAAAATATAAAACCAAGACTAATTTTCAATAAATTCAAAGACTCTGGCTATTAAAGTAGTTCTCACTATTGGTCAAATACTTATAGGGAGCCTAGAAAGCAGTCTGGGCAAAACTAAGTTTAAACTAGTATTAATCTAACATTCATAACTTAATTCAAGGTAAGATCCAAATGGATATATGACATGAATCTTATGGGGAGGGGGGATATTTTATTAAATCTATGAATAGTGGAAGATTTCATGACCAAACAAGAGGATCACAGAAAATAAAATTATGTAAATTTTTTAAACTTCCCCCTTACCTGCCACAAACAAAATAAATGTAGGTAAAATTAAAAGAGAAACATTTAATTGAGGACAGTAAGGGGGGAAGTTGGTATCAAATTTCTCAGATAAGGCTTCATTTTCAAGATATATATGCAACTGATTTAAATTTATAAGAATAAGAGCCATTCCCTTGATTAACTGATAGTCAAAAGATATGAACAAGAACTTATCAAAGAAAGAAATCAAATCTATCAGTGGGTATTTTAAAACAAAAAAAGCGCTCCAAGTCACTAGCAATTAGAGAATTAAAAATTAAAAAAAAAAACTCTGAGATTCCACCTTACATCCTTCATATTCTCAAAGGTGATAAAAATGGAAAATGACAAATATTGGAGGGGCTCTGAGAAAACAGGCACCTTAGTCACTCTGTGGAGCTATAAATTGGTAGAGCTGTTCATAGAAGTAACAAATAACAAAACCATCAATCGAACTCAGACCACTCCTGATCCTTCTACTATAGCCCATTGTCTGTACTTCTTTGGTGAAATATGGACACAGGGTACCTTAGTCAGTACTGATTTTCACTATAACATGACCCAGTTTTTTTCCTATTTGTCTACTTAATGATGGCAGATCCTTTACATAAGGGTGCAAATTAATTCCCATTTAAAAAACAAATTTCATTTTTAGTAAATATTAAAAATAATCATAACAAGATTGACTCTAATATAGATCCTGAAAGAAGGATTGTAAACAATCAACTTTGGGGAAATGGTGACTAAAAATTGTTTATGTAGATCTCCAATATATTGGTTACTATGGATTTACTGTGGATATTAACATGGAAACCTAAAAATATAAAACTATCTGTAAAAACAAAGATTCCAATATGTAAGATGAAAGGTCTAGAACTATTTTTGCTATACAATAAAGGTACTTAAGGGGACTTTTCCTATCCCCATTTTATTTTTGTCTGTAACTTACTTATGTCTACTTTCCCAAAGAACATAGTATAAATTGAAGTAAATAAATTTGCTGCGCATGATACGTTCTATGACTTCTCAGAAAGATGCCAAAGCAATGAAAAGTATGCCCCAAAGGCCTGTAAAATAGGACACATGAGCAATGAGATGAGGTGACTGGTGGCAGAGATGCTGCTGAATTAAGAAAGGCAATGAATTAAGAATGGCCCTTGCCCCTGTCTCCAGCTGAGTTCTCATAGAAGACAGTCACTTGTTAAAGTTTCTTCTTTTAGCTTCTTCATTTTCTTGAACTTGCTTCAAGCAGATCTTGACCTGATTTTGGATCTTTGGTCTCTAAGGCTCACTTCATGACTCCTGCCCAGACCTCTAGATAGCTTGCCTCTCAATTCCTAGATCTGATCTTGACTGGCTTTTTTGTTATCCATGTGGGTCTTGGTTTGGAGTTCTTTCCAAGGTATTTTTCCAACTTGGGAATGTTAATTGCTGCTATCTAGTTCCAATATACCCCCATCAGATGCAGGAATAAATTATGAATATCATGCAATCTCCATTTTAACTCACCTACTTGGGATTTCATTTCTGACTATGCCCTTTTGACCCATGATAATTTATAAAGAAAGTGCCTGCTTGATGAAGTTTGGTATATCATTGGCCTAATCTGATATGTGGCTCAATCCATTATCTTAAAACAGAATGGGAGTCAATAAAATGCTTTAAATAGGCGAACAAAAAAAACTAGAATTGCAATGAATGAAATAAGTCACATTTCCATAGTACTTGAAGGTTTACAAAACAGTTTTTTCCCATCAGTTAAGTTGTGATAAACATTATTATTCTCAATTTACAGATAAAGAAATTGAGATTGAAGAAGATAAATTAGTTTGCTCATGATCACATGGCTAGTAAGTGTCAGGCTAGGATTTTAATATAGGTCTTCAGAATAATTTGATTTACTTACCTAGACATTACAGAAATGTGTGATGTCACATGAAGTGTAGCCTACAGTTCAAAGAGCCACAACTGTATTTTCCTAAGAGTTAATAATGACTACAAGCAAAGTAGAGAACTTTTAAAGTAGACTGCTAATCGGATACTGCACAATTTTACAAAGGTCAGTGAAAAAGACAATGGATTTAAATTGAGGCAAGATAAATATAGATTAGAAACAAGAACTTTCTCAATTTTATTCTATCTGTGTCTGAATACATCAAATTCTATCAGATAGGAGATTAGAACAATAACAAAAACAATTCTTAGACTTTTAGTATTTATATTCTTATAATTAGAAGGATTGTTAAACATAGAAATGAGAGAACAAAGCAGGCTCTAAAACTGCATTTCTTGGAGGTCTCTGTGAGGAGGTGTGAATACAAGAATGTGGAGGCTGGGGATTGGTTTATAGCTCCTTCCCGTATAAGGAATCTATACAGTTTTCTATAAACAAGTCACGGAATAATAGGTCAGGGAAACAAAGGCTCTGAGAGGTCACCTCCTGGAACCCTTTCATTTTACATGTAAGGAAACAGACACAGAGAGAATAAAGAATCCTATAAAATCTCAAATATGGTAAATGGCAGAGCTGGGATTTGAACCCAGGTTTTCTGTCTATGAATCCAGTATTATTCCGATACACTATTACTGTTTCCTCTATAATACTCCCCTGCCTCTATTCATGTCATAGAATTTTATAAACAGAAGGATTCCACTTCAGTAAAGCCTTTCTCCAATGCCTCCGATGGGTGACCTTGGCTTTTTTAAGACCATGGCAATGAAGCATAAGCCCTGAAAGAGCCTACTTGGCTACACAAGTTTTAAATATGAACCCAATGACTAGTTATTGTTAGATAATGAGCCTGTATAATGATTACCCACAGAGATCATCAATAGAAGATTTTTTTTTTCAGTCGCAATTTATGTGACTGTGATGTGATGGCTGCCATTGATATTGGTTAAAAAAAAGCACTTATTCCAATGACATCTTGGATCTTTTGAAATATGGAAATCAGAAGACAGGAGTTAGAGATTACCTAGTGAAATCCAGCTATTTGATAGGAAAAAAACAATAGACAGTTAGAGAGGTGAAGTGATTTTGATAGATAGAATCACAGAATCTGAAATCTGGAATGGCCAGCTCATCTGCATCATACCTAAACTCTGCAACAATTGTTTTATGACGTTCCTGGCTAGTGGGCATCTCTAGCTTTCCCCTGAAGACTTGGATTCAGAATCCTAGAACTAGAAGGTACCTTACAAGGCCATTGGGTGAAATACCCTCATTTTACAGATAAGGAAATGAAATAATAATAATAATAACAATAATAGGTAGTATTTATATTGTGCTTTAAGGATGACAAGAGGTTCTCTCTATCTATACACACACACATCCACACACACACCCACACATATACACACACACTCACAAACACAATCTCATTTGATCCTCACAACAACCCTGAGAAGAAGGTGCTATTATCTCTATTTTATATGATGAGGAAACTGAGACAAATATAGGTCAAAGTGACTCCTCCAGAGTCACCTGACTAGTAAGTATCTGAAGTCAGATCTTAACTCAGGTCTTTCTGACTCCAGGTCCAATGTTCTATTTCACCATCTAGTCAAGAGAAGTTAAATGACGTGATCAGAATCACTATTTCTGTTTTTGTTTTTTTAAACTTCTTTTTTTGGAGGAGGGAACGCAAAGTAATTGGGGCTAAGTGACTTGCCTAAGGTCACACAGCTAGTTAAGTGTCAAGTGTCTGAGGCTGGATTTTAACTCAGGTCCTCCTGACTCCAGGGCTAGTGCTCTATTCACTGTGCAACCTAGCCGCTCCCAAATCACTTTTTCTTAAGGCAGCCTGTTCTACTTGTAGAGAGATTGTTAGGAAGTTTTTCATCATTCTGAGCCAACATCTATCTTCCAGCAATTTCCTTCCCATTGGTCTTTGTTTGCCCTCTGTGGCCTAGAACTAACTAAATCTAATCCTCCTTCAACAGCACAAATTTTCAACTGCTTGAGGAAAACTATCATTTCTTCCTTAAGTCTTGTCTTCTCCAGGATAAATAAACATTCTACGTTCGTTCAACTGAATCTCACATGACTTGGTCTCCAGGGAACTAACCATGTCACCGTGCCTCCTTTGTATGTTTTCTAGTTCACTAAAATCCTTGCCAAAATGTCACCCATTTGCTCACTGGCAGATCTGAAATGAATATTGATTAATGAAATGGGTGTTCATGAGAATGCAGTTTCTTTCAAGCGTAACTCTAGGAACTCTTGCTCCCAAAAAGTTCCCAACTTTTAATGAGATGCCCTCCTCTATTTATCCCTGAAGCCTTGTCCAGTGAGCTGTTTCACACATGATGAAGTGACATGTCTCTACTTGCCAAGGTGCCTCTTGGTGGCAAATGCCTACCCCTTAACTCATCTATCATGAGACTAACTCTCAAGCTTATCATCAGGCAAGAGAGCCCTCCCTGGGCCCTGGCTTGCTGGGGCTGCTTTGCCTGTGCCCACAAGGGCCCCTGACATTCTTCTCTGTTTTTCTTTCCTTGAAAACAGATAGGGAGCTGGGAGCTGCTGCATAGGAATGCGCCTGTTCCCCATTACAGCTCTTCTGGGGCTGTAACCCGAGCAGGCCTGGGCCAGACCCCTACACATTTATTCCTTCATCCAGGCTCTCTCCTTGTTCTCATTAAGTTGGGCAGAAAAGGTTAATCTTGCTTTTGCTGAAGCTTCAAAACCAACCCAAGAAAATAAAGTGCTTTTTAAAAGATACGTCCCCCCTCCTTCTCTCTGCCTGTCTGTCTGTGTCTGTCTTTCTCCCTCCCTCTCTCCTCATTCCTTCTCTGTTCTCTCCCTTTCTTGCTTGAGTCCCAGATTGAGTTGAGGTCACATTTAAAGTTGGCCACAAGAATAAATTGAAAACAGGTCAGAGAAAAAGAAAGAAAAGAGTAAAAAAAGTAAAATTATTGGCTAGAGGCTGGTAGTTTTGAAGAAGAGGAAAAGAATTGCACTCAGGTGGTGGAATAGGTTCCCAGTTCTGAAGTCATCTTCTCTTTTCAGATAACAGCCAAAGGATTGATTTCCAGGCCCATCTAGTCCATCTCCTGTCCTGAACCAAGATTATCCTGCTAACTGATAGTTAGATCCCATTGGTAGGTGACATTCATTCCAAGGGGAGCAGAAGGGAACTAGTTTGAAAATAACCATGCTATAAACTTTGCTTTTATGGTTACTTTCAAAGAACTCAGATATTTGTAGGAAATAGAGGACGTCCTCTAGAGCTCTGGGTTTTGCGGTAAGAAAATCTTTGGTTTTCCATTATCCAGACTGGTATGATTCTGAGCATTGGGGGTGGGCTAGGAATAGGGGAGTTAGAAATAAAATGACACATGACCTCAGATTTCTTTAGGGCAGAGGTTCTTAACTTGGGGTCTATAAACTTTTTTATAACTATTTTTTTTACAACTATTTCTATATAATTTCTATATAATTGGTTTCCTTTCTTATATTCTGCATCTAAAAACATTCTGAGAGGGCTTTATTAGAATGTCACAGGGGTCTATGACTCAAAAAATGTTAAGAACCCCTGATCTAGGGTTAATAAGGAAAGATTCATCAGTTCAATGGGAAGGTTTAGTATCAAGTCATACTATTTTTTTTTCCATGTCAACTATAAGCTGTTTGCCAGTGTTTTAGTTTTGGAAGCACCGGATAGGAAGTACATAGCATAGTAGGGGTGTATGTGTGTGGGGTGCATTGTTACTAGAGTCAGGACTTGTGTTCAAATTCTTCTTCTGTCACTAAAACGAATAGAAAAAGAAGCCTTGAAGGCCAAAGAAATCATAAAACATACAGCTTGTGGAGTGAGAGGAGAAAGTATAGTCTTCCCTTAGGACTAAGGAATAACTGTATGTAAATGAATCTCAGGGCTTGTTTTAGCACCAGTTGGGGGTGGCCAGGCACCTCTTCTCTAGCAAATTGCCTCCTAGAGTCACTTCCTATCATGGGGCAGAATAGCCAAGGAAAGTGCAGGGTCTGAGGTCAGTAGCCTTGAGCTGTTTTACCCCATAGGTAGCTCAGAGTTCAGTAGTCCTATTAGCTAAACCCTGGTTGCTGGAGATATTCTAAAGTGTGGCTAAGCTGACTGAAATGGTATTATTGACAGATGTGCTTAATTCTCACTAAGTCCAAATGTGTTCCTTGAGGGTGTTGTATTTTTGTCAGTAATGGAACACTATTAAGTTTGGAAGGCCAAACCAAAAAAAAAGTTCATAAGATTATTGATTCAGAGTTTGGAGAGATCTTAAGAGTTTACTGAGTCTTCCACCCTTATTTCACATTTTAGCAAACTGAGGCCGAGGTAGGGCAAATAATTTGTACAAAGCTACATAGACTGTAAGAGGCAATGCATGTATTTGAACTCCTATTATCTGACTCCAAATCCAGTAACCTTTCTTCTATGCCACATTTATTAGACTTTTAGAACTATAAGGGACTGGGAGTTAGGGGCTAGCCTGGGTTCTAGTTTAGCTTTCTCACTAACAAGTATAGTAAGGAACAAATCACTTTTTCTTTTTTGGTCTCAGTTTCCTTCTCTATAAAATGAGGAGGAGGAGGCTATTAAATGATCCCTAAAAGCTCTTCCAAATCTAACATACCCTGAAAATTGTAAAGGGAAGTTATGGCATCACCACTTCACAGATTAAGAAACATGAAAAAAGTTAACTTCTCTGCAGATAATAAGCATCCAAGATATCAGTCAATAAGAATTTGTTAATTATCATATTCCAGGCACTATGCTAAGTGCTGAGGCAGCAGTGTGGTAGGGAGAGGGGAAGAACTATCTTTAATTTCAAGGAAATTATATTCTAATGGGGGGAATTACACAAAGATGAATTAGAGCTTGCATGATATATACAGGACCAATGGAAAGCAGTCTGAGAAGGGAAGGCCAGGAGGTGGAAGCAGAAAAGATCTCATTTGGCAGATGGCACTGAAGTTGAATCTTGAAGGGTACAAGGAATTCTAAGCAGCGGAGGTGAGGTAGGAGACTCTTCTAGGAATGGGACACAATCAGTACAAAAGCACAGAGATGGGAGATTGAGGATAACATAAGGAGTAGCAAGCTCACAGGAGAGTTTGACCATAGATGAGTGCAAGGACATATGTATGAACCGACCAGAAAGATAAAGAAACATGTTGGGAAGAAACTTAAATGTTCCTAGAAGTAATATGGGCTTATTTTAATTTATTGAGGAAGGGGGTCATAAGGTCAGACTAAATTTTAGGAAAATCATTTTGGCAGTTCATGAAGGCTTGAGTGAAGTAGGGAGAGACTTGAGACAAGGAGACCAGTTAGGAGGCTATTGCAATAGTCAAGCCAAGAGATGATGAGTGCTTGAACCAGACTGGTTTGAAATAAGAGTTTGTATGTTAGAGATAAGATTTAAAAAGAAACTACATGATTTGACAACTATTTGGAAAGGCGGATTGAGTGAGAGAGAGAAGTAAAAGGTGACAACTGGATTGTATACCTGGATGACTGAATACCATGGACAGTAATAGGGAAGGTAGGAAAAGGAATGGATTTAAAATGCATAGATTCCCAAACTGAACAATACTGCCAGATAGGGGGTGCTGGAATGATCAGGAGGGGGGGGGGCAGTAGTAGCCTCAGTAACCCACCTGCAGTTGGGGTGCGTGGAAGAAACATAAGGAGGTGGTGGAAGCATAGGGAAAGAAGAGAACATTTTGAAAAAATGTACACACATTTCATTTTTTGGTGTAACAGTTAAAGTCTTAGTGATTACATTATTTTCCAAATAAATACACAAAATGCAAGTTACAAATCAATCAGTGGTCAAGTCTGCTGACAGGTTTCAACAAGCAAGTGTTGGCAGGCAAGCATGTTTTGTGCATTATTGGGAAGTCCAGAATCAGCAGAAACCTGGGTGTGTAATGACTTGTATACTATACAGTTATATGACATAATATTGCATCATCAAAATTTCAATGCAGAAAACCCCCCACAAATTTACAATAATTTTAAATATATATATTTTATATTTTTTGAAATGACACAATTTTTATAAAAACCGTTAAAGAGGTAAAGAAAGTAGATTTTGGAGGTGGGGCTAAATAGTTTTATTTATTTTTTTTTAAAGGAAGGCAGTAGGCCAAATGAGTTGAGAACCTCTGGTTTAGACGGAAAGATAATGAATTCTGCGTTGGACATGGTGAGTTTGAGATGCTTATGGAACACCCAGTTTGAAATGGCCAATTGACAGTTCATGATTTAAGACTGAAGTTCAGAAAATAGACTAAGGCTGAATATAGAGATTTGGGAATCATTTGCATGTATATAATAGAACCCATGGGAGCTGGTGATATCAGTAAGCAAAAGAGTATAGAGAGAAAAAGGAAAAGGGCCTAGGATAGATTCTTGGAGGGACACCTATGTTTGTTGAATTAAGGGACTTAGCAAGGGTCACACAGATCATCTGCACCTACCTATGTTCTGGACTCTGTGTGAGTAAATAGAAAGACAAAGATGAAACTAGTCCCTGACCTTCTGAAACACTATTCTATGGGGAGATAACATGTATACACATATATGCAAATATGTGTGTGTACACATATATATGAGTATGTGTATATGTAAATATATGCAGAAACATGTATGTATATATACATATACACATATGTACACATCTATGCAGACCCATAAATACACAATACACATAAACACATGTATGTATGTGTATATATGAATAGCCCGTGCTTAGCACAATGTCTGGCACATAGTAGGAACTTAATGTTTATTGATTGATCGATATATATTTTGAACCAGACCTATGATTTCATTAGCATAATGAACTCCCAGTGGAGATCTTGATTTACCAATGAAGGGCAGGGTTTCCTGACTCCAAGGCCAGCTCTCTTTCTACCGCCGCTTATTCAAAGTATATACAAAGTAAAAATAAAGTCATTTTTGGCCTAGAAACACTCTTTAGGGGCACCATGTCTTCCAGATGTGTTGCAAAATTAGTCACTGGATCCCCCAGTTTGGATGCAAAAGTAACTAGGTTTATTTTATGGCTATAGCCTACGTTTTCCCTCCTCCAACCCCTCAACTCTGGCTGTCAGCTACCACGCCCTTCTCCTTGGAACACCACCCTTGAAGGAGTGCTCTCACCCTTCCAGCTGGGACCCAGGGGTGAGCTCTGCTACATGTACATAAGGCACACCTGGCCAGGGCTGAGTACTGATGTCTACAGGAGCACTCCACAGACAAAGGCAATGTTGGGAGGTGGGCTGATGTGACCTTCTACATTTAGGGCAAGAAGGGATTTAATGTTGTAGTTCCATTGCCATCAAGAGCAAGTTGTTCCACTTACCCGAGACCCTACAATGTGCCAGAGGCTCTGTAATTTATTATTATAGAACATAACAATATAAAATGGGTTATTAGCATGTACTTGGATAATGAGGCCTGCAGTGCTATAAGATTGGATTAATCAGCGTAATAAAAATAATCATGGGCCTCGTCATCTCTCAACAAATGATTATAAGGCATTTGGCTGATGTTTGTATTGTTAACATGTGTTAAGAGCAGATTAATCTAGGAGATGAACAAAAAAAAACCAAGATGAAAGCAGAAAAGGAGGAGGAAGGTGGGAGTTGGGGGAAGTGAGGAGGAAGAGGAGGAAGGAAAGAGGAAAGGGGAGAGAAGAGAATGACTTGCATTTATCGTTCTTGAAGGAGTACAGATTGTGTTCACAGCCAACGGTGGATTCAGTCACACACTGCATTCCAAAATATGGTATTGTTTTAAGTTAAAACCCAACAATATAAAACGTGCTTTTCATAAGATCATAGTTTATCTAACATTTCCCTCTCTCTCAGGGCCAAACAGATCATTAAACTCCACCTTCCAGAGTGAAACAAACAAACAAGGAAAAAAACTTACTAGGGCCCCAAACTCAACTATATCAACAAACATTGACTGAGGCCATTCTTCCTCCTGATTTGCCATGAAGCACCTCCTGATTCCCCAGGCCTCTCTTGGAGAGCCCCAAACTTGGCCTACTCTCAGTCATCTTGCAGCTTCCTGTTTTCCACCCTGCACTTACATTAGAATATACTGTTCTTATCCTCCAAAAGTCAGTAGTTCACCTGCCCCTTTTCTTTGTTGGCTAGTTTTCTAGTGGAAAAAAAAAGTGTTGAGCTTTTTTTAGCCTTTAGAAGAGAAGAGTGAAGGGGGCCGTAGTTACTGCTGTTACATAATTGTTCACAGTAGTCCAGGTTCTCATTACTTGTTACTAGTACAGTCCAAAGAGCTTCATAGATTCATAGGATTGAGAGCTGGTGGAAAATTGAGGCCCAGAGCAGGTAGGGGAATTACATGAGGTCACACAGGTAGCAAGAGCCTGGATTCAAATTCAGTATTTCAGCCTCCAAGACCTTTACTCTTTCCACTATACAATCTCTTTCCCCACTGCCACCAACTTTATTTATCTAATGGAGACACCTGATCATGACACTCCTACTCCAAAGCCTTCAATAGATGTCTGTTGCTTAGAGAACAAAATATATAGCATTTGGTGCATAAAAAGCTCTTCATGTATTTTTTCTTGATTGGCTAACTCTTAAAGGCCTGAATCTTGCATGTCTGTCTGAATGTCCTGTCAGTCCTATATAAGTAGGCCTCTCAGGATGGAAAGTTCCCCAGACTAGTTCTCTTTTATCTGAAACAGGCCTTCCTGAGGGTTTAACTTCCCATTCCTACATTTTCCACATGCAACAGGTATATCTGAGGTGTTGGATTTTTCTTTTTCAGCAATCAGGGCTGGATATTTACCAGCATAAGCAGCTATAAAATGTGGACCTTTAACATCAGGCTCTGATGAGAGCACAAGCGAAGACTGTATAGGAGAATGGCTGCTTGGTACAGAGCTCTTTGGGAACTGTGCACAAATCCCCACAAATTCCAGCCAAAGGTGGTCAGTCAGCAAGCATTTATTAAGTGCTTTACTGTGAGCCAGGAACTGTGCTAAGTGCCACGAATACAAATCCAAAGAAGGAGGAAGGAAGGAGGGAGGGAGGAATGGAAGGAGGGAGGGAAGGAGGGAGGGGAGGAAGGGAGGAAGCAGGGCAGGAAGGAAGGGAGGAAGGAAGGAAGGGAGGAAGGGAGGAAGGAAGGAAGGGAGGAAGGAATTAAGAGAGGAAGGAAGGGAGGGAGGGAGGAAGGAAGGAAGGAAGACAGTTCTTGCCATCAAGGAGCTTACTCTCTGAAGGAAGAAGACAACACATAAAAATAAACTGTGAAGAGGGGAAGAAGTATATTTAGGGGGCACAATGAAGTAGAACAAAAGAGCACACCCTGGTGAAGATATGACTGGCCTGGGAACCTGCTTAAAGGACATTCTTATCAGAGGAAAAGGATGCAGGGGCTGAGCGTACTTCTGAGACATGCATTCCAGGACTGGATAAAGATAGACTGGATGTTAAGGATATTATCATAGGGTCATAGCTTTAGAATTGGAAGAGACCTTAAAAGTATGAGTTCAAACCTCTCTGTCTCCCTCTCCTCCTTCCCCTCTCTCTCCTCTTCCCCCTTTCTGTCCCTCAGAAATGAGGGAATTGAGGCCCAGAGATGTTAAATGACTTGCTTATCCTGACTCACCCAAACAGTGGCCCTGGCAGAATTCAAACCCAGGTCCTCCTGACTCCAAGTCTAGCACTCTGTCCATCGCATCAGTCTGTCCCTCAGTGATGTAATATTGACACTGGCCACCACAAAGCTCTCAGGGCCACCTTCATTGGGAAAGAACATCCCTAGTCTGCAAAGGGGAAAGAGGGGCAAGAATGCCAAAATGGGGTTCCAGGGTTTGTAAATCTGTGCGACCCTGGCTTACTCCTTAACTTCTCTTGATCTCAGTTTTCTGAGCTATAAAAATGCTGAACAAGATCATCTATAAGGTTCCTTCTGGTTCTAGATCCCAGGATTTCTCCAAGAATAATAGTGACATTGTGACTTTGGTCTTTCTACCAACCTTCCCCCTCTTCACTTCTTACTGTCTGCAGTCTTTATTTCACAGCGACTGTAGTTTTTCCTTCTGCTCGCTGTTTCATAAGGAGCTTTCCTCACAGGGACACTGTGAAAGAGTTAGTGTCAATATTATTATTATCTCCATTTTATACATGAATTCATTGAGGCTCAGCTCTCCCTGAAGAGACTCATCCACAGTCATGGAACTACAGTCAGGGCCAGAATTTGAATCTAGCTTTCCTGAATCCAAGTCCCACTCTACCTTACTGATCAATCATTTCAGTCACGTCTCTTTGTGACTCCATTTGGGATTTTCTTGGCAAGGATACTGGAATGGTTTACTATTTATTTCTCTCGCTCATTTTACAGATGAGAAAATGAAGGCAAATGGAGTTAAGAGACTTGCCCAGGGCCACACAGCTAGGAAGTGTTTGAGGCTGGATTTGAATTCAGGGAGATGAGCCTTCCTGACTCCAGGCTTGACATTCTATTCACTGAGCCACCTACCTGCCCGCAAGACCTTATACTGCTTATTATCTTTTAAATAAATACCATACCTTTTGTCTTCTCACTTAGAGCATTAGTCCTTAGAAATCAGGGACTGTCTCATTATTTTTCTTTTAAATGCTCCCTGGGCTCTTAGTATAGTATATATACCAGTTACTCTCTAAATAAAATAGAGGGAACATGACACAATGTAAGCCCTGGATTAGGAGACAGAACCTGAGGACTTTCTCTTACTACTGTGGGAACTTGTGCTAATCACTTAAATTCTCTGGGCTTCCATTTCCTCCTTTTTAAAATTATCAGATGTCCCCTAAGCTTGTTTGCAGCTCTAAACTCTGATATGATGATATAGATTTTTCCTGAGTGGCTAGTTTCACTGCATTTGGTGGGCACATGTAGGAGTTAGTCTAGATGTGGGGAGGAAGGAAAACATGGCAGGGAAAGACATTAATGCAGAAGCCCACTAAAAGTCAATCATGTGAAAGCTTAACTCAGCTGGCCCACAAATGCTCCTCTACTCCCAAATACCAAGTACAAACTATGTACCTAGTGATAAAAACTGCTGAATTACCATAGCTTCCCTCCCCTTTCTAAATATAAAACCCCTATCTGAGCACTAGTAGATAGTTGGGATATCTTGGAAAGATAAGAAGAACTGTTCATCTTTCTGATTCTGGCCAGAGTCCATCCTATACCAGGCTTTAGGTGCAAGGTTTTGAAGAAGACCTTGTGTTACCCGAGGCAGGGAATACATGCACCACCTCCAGGGTAACCAAGTGAGGAGCCTGGTTATTAGCAGGCAGGACTTAATAAGATCCCGAGCCCATCTCTACAAGCTCCGCC
>CM053585.1:250622930-250697579 GCA_028646515.1 Pseudochirops corinnae | reverse complement strand
CTGAATTCTAGCCCAGAGAGACAAAATACCTCTTCTGTGACTGTGGGACAGGTAGAATGATAGAGATGACCAAGGATGCACTTATGTCTAATGTGATCTTTCCTGTCGTAGGCCTGGAGCTTACACATAGAACCATTACATGAAGTAATCTGGTCCGCTTCTCATAGCCAACACTGGGTTATTTCTTGTAAGTCTGTTCTCGAGGGCCTTGTCTGGTGCTATTTTCAAATGAGTCAGAAATGGGGCTCTAGGGTAAGACTGTGTGCACTTCACTTTGGTTCTAATTTCAGGTTGGCCAATGACCTTATTTCCCCAATGACTAGCTGGAGGAGTTCTCCATCCTTTGACACCTTCCTTCTCTCTGAGAGGAGTCATGGGGGTATTATTTAAGTTGCCCAGAAAGAGGAATCCTTCCAAAAGAGAGTGCCAGAAAGTAATAGGCTGGGAAGGGGCTCAGTTACCTCATCTGTAAAATGAACAGGTTGGACTAGGTGACCTCTAAGGTCTAACCTCTGGCTCCTACATCTTAACACTCTATTATTCAAAGTTTGGGTAGTTGAGGAGCCATTATTGAACAAAGATGGCTCAGAAAATCTATTCCCCTTGTAGCACTTGAGGCAAGGAAGATGATGCTTTGTTAGCCATTCCCTCCTCCCCCATTAGTTGACTAAGGGAACCATTCCTCAGCTCCTTTGTCTACCACCATTCCCACAAGATTTTGATAAATTATATTCTTTTTTCCCCATTTATTAACTTCACCTCCACTGTTGAATCTCCCTGTATATTAAAACTTTATTTGAAAAGAGGAAGGGGAGGGGGGAATAACCCTCCCATAACTCTACAATGAAAGTTGTAAAAAGTTTTTTTTAGCTTGGAAAAATTTACTGGTCAGTTTTTCCTACTGTTTAATCCCCACTTTGAGTTACCCTGAATAAGCAAACAAGTTTTATAAGGTTCTAATTCATAACTAACCCATAGAGTTTATGGCTTTGCATAGTAAAAATATATATACAGGAATAACTCCTTGCCTGCTCTCCTGACAGGTGTGGGTATGATCTTCCTAACCAACGACATACTGAGAAGCAGACTGGCTTAGCTCTGCTTGTATTGTGTGTGTATGTATGTGTGTATGTGTGTGATAGAAGACAACTCATGTATTTAGTTTTCCAATGAATCACCCTCAAGGTCATTTTTCCTTCTTATGGCACCCTCAAGGAATGAGTCAATAAGACATACTGAAAGTGATGTTTCTGGATTCCATAGAATCATAGAGTATTAGAAATGGAAGGGAACTCAGAAGTTGTCTAGTTACAGAAGATAAAATGTTGGAGATTATTTAGTTATAGGATAGAGAATATTGGAGCCAAAACTGGCTTTAAAGACAACATGGTCCAACTTCCTTGTTTTATGGATGAAGAAACTGGGATCCACATAGGTGGTGGAATATTCTTAAGGTGATTCACCAGGTTAGCTGCAGAGTCAGGATCAAAAGTCAGTTCTCTTAATTCTCAGTGCAAGGCTCCTTCCAACTCACCATACCAGCTTTTTCACTCAATCAAATAGATGATCATCATAATTTTATTGAAGTTATCTTGATTATCTTTCTGTGAATTACCCACATTATGGATTATCTGGAGGAGGAAGATATTAAGTTCAGGCACATTTTTCTGGTGTATGGGCTGTCTCTTTAGGATCAAGGTGACCTCATCTGGATACTGACCTGACCCAGAAAGGCCCAGTGTGGCAGAGGGGAAAGAATACACCATTTAGAGTTTGATAATTTGATTTCAAATCTCAGGTCTGCTACTTACTTCTTGTAGGACCTTGATCAAACCTCTTCCTCCTTCTTCATCTTAATTTATTGATCTCTACAAAAAAGAGTTTTGTCTAGAAGATCTCTAAGAGACTCTTCCTACTCTAAATCTTATGTTCTTTTGCTTATTAGATATCTGATATAAAACAAAACACTAAAGTCTTATTCACTGTATTTCAAAGCCAAATAAAGGGAGACTTTTTAATTATCCACTGTTTTTGATTATCTGTATCTCCTTCCACATTAGTGCAGAAAAGCAACCATAATATTTGTACTCAGTGAGAAATCTACATAGCAAGCAAAGGAATTTGGAGAACAGTTTCTGATGTATTTCCCATCCTGGCCCATGCCAATGCCAAATTGACCCTAGGGTAGAAAGAAATCTCCAATTTTTTGGGGAAAGGGAATCTAGCCTTTCACCCTCAAGGACAGGAAAGAGAACCACTAGGGTTGAAGGCCCAGTTAAGAGGTGCCAAATGATGCCTCTGGGAGTAAGGACTAATTTCCAGCTGGTAGAGTGTAAGAGTAGGACAGGAAGTAGTCCTCTGTGCCCATCTACCAGTTAGTCAGGGCCTGGGCAGGGTTGCAAAGGAGAAATCCAATTATCCTTTGTGGAGTGCTTTCCGGACCATAAAAAGGTAATGAATTTGGATTGCTTAGTATTTTTCAATCATTTCCTGCATACACCAGGCTAAGTCATCAGGAATAGGCTAGGAATTGCTGGCTCCTCTCTATCTAGGAGTCTGCCAGTCAGAGGATAATGGAATAGTTCTTCAGGTCAAGTATGGGTCATTTAAATCATCATTAGAATCATCATAACTCACATTTATAGGTTTACAAAGAGCTTTGTACACAAAGGCCAGTGAGGGAAATAGTATAAGCACCATTTTATAGATAAAGAAACTGAGGGTCAAAAAAGTCAAGTGACCTTCCAAGAGTCACTCAGCTAGGATATGTTGGAGCCCAGATTCAAACTCAAGTTTCTACTGACTCCTGGTCTAATTATTTTCCCACTACACCATGAAACTTGTTAGGCCACTGAGCCTTACCAATTTAGGTAAGGAGAGCTGTAGGATAAGATAGCGAATGTAGTAGGAGTAGGAAGCACGAATATCTAGATTCAAATCCTGTGAACCTGGGCAAGTCAATTAACCAGAGCCTCAGGTTTCTTAACTTTATAATACCTGTTGAACTGCATGGCATTGTCATGAATAAAGAAGGAGGAAATATGCATAAAATACTTTGCAAAATGTATAGTATAACACGTGAACCCCATAAGAAACCATGAGGATGGGCCTAGAGAACAAAGGTAACCAACTAAAACCACCAACTAAAACACAGAGGGCCCCATCACCCAATGTATTACTTGTAAAGAGGGCATCCCAAAAGTCCTAGTGCAGTTTTAAGTTATTAAAGTTTTAAGCTACTAAAGCTTAAAATGCACTAAAACTTTTGGAACACCCTCTGTATGTCTTATCTCTTTAATGAAACTGTCAGCTCTTTAAGGTGAAGAATCATATCTTTTTTTTTTTAATATTACTTACTATACAATGATGCAGAGTACTTTTTATATGGTAGATCATGGAAAATTCCAGAATCAGAAGGGATCTTACAGGCTATCCAGCCTGAACTTAATTTGGATCTTTAATGCCCTCTACAATGTCTGAAGCAAAGAGCAATTCAGCTTATATTTATTTACCAGATCCCCAAACACGCAATTCCATTGTGGGGAACTTCTAATTATTAGGAAGTCCCTCCTTCTATTGAGCCAAAACCTGCCTCTCTGGTGTTTTACTCATTGCTCCTAATTTTGCCTTGTGAGGCAAAGCAGAAAGAGTCTATATTTTCTTCAACATTTCAACTCTTCAGATATTTGAAGAGAGAGATGATTTCTTCTTTGAACTCCAGTGTAACATTATCTGAAGCTCTGATCCATTTCATCTTATTGAATTCAGGCAATGCTCTATTGAGCTTATTGAGATATCTTTTGGATCCATGAAGGCCAGTTCCTAAACTATATACCACTCCTAACAAAAATCTAAGAATCATATCAGAATGAAAAATGTTCAGAAAATCCAAGGAGAAACTACAGTATATGGACACAGAATTGCACAAAAAGAAATTCCTGGTGAAACACAAAAGTGACTACCACCAAAACCAGCATCAGCAGAGGCAAACAAGACAGTAACCTCAAAACTCAGCCAGACATTGCCCAGCCCTATCTATAGCATACAAAGCTCTATGTCCAGAGGCATTAAGAACAGGGGGTTCTCTCCCCAAAGCGCCAGTGTTAGGAAACCAGGAGAGGTCACCCAAGAAGCAACCTTGAACAACAGTGTCTAGTCTAGTTAACACTATAGCTTTTAGCGTGAGGCACACCAGACCCAAGTTCCCAAGATCCCTAGCATTTGATCCTGAGACACCATAGTGGATTTTAAAGATCTCTTACTCAAGCTCAGAGTCTCAGCAGACATAAATCCAAGGAGGTGGAACCTAGCACAGGAATCCAGGTGACCCAGGATGAGAAGAAGCAGGACCAACTAGTTAACCCCCACAAAAGCACAGAATGGGGGCAGAGCCCAGCCTTGACACAGGACCTCAATTCAAGAACTAAGGCTGTGGAGATGATTAAACCAAAGCCTCCAAGCATTATAAAGAATTACTACAGAAAAAAATCCAACCTAAAAGGATAGACTAACTCCATAACAACTACATCAGACTCAATGGGAAAATATGTGGTAAAAGGCATGTATGTTTAAAAAAAAGTTAACGATAACTTTATTATATATTTTTAAGGAATAGTAATGAAGAGGTGTAGGCTTTGGGAGCCCCCTTGAGCTCTCCTTGAATCTTCCCAAGGGATGACCTCAGGCAAATGCCTTCCCTTGGGAAGATTCAAGGAGAGCTGAAAGGGGGTTCCAGAGACTATACCTCAAAGATTCAAGGAGAGTTCAAGGAGGCTCCCAAAGCCTGCCCCTCATCAGTAAGTTGTACGTATTTTTTTTATTCTTCTATGTTATGATAATGCTTGTTATTTTATATTTTTTTTAAAAGAAGAAACATTTGGCAAAATAAACTTCTAGATTTTAAAAGGGGGATTTACATTAAAAAAAGAAAAAAAATCTAGAAGTTAAGGTGGTACCTATCAGGGAATGCATGAATAAATCATCTAAATGTAATAGGATATTATTGTGCCAAAAGAAATAATAAAAGGAACAATTTCAGAGGATCCTAAGTATGTGCTAATTCAGAGTAAAGCAAGCAGAACCAGGAGTACAATTTAAATGAAGACCATAACCTTGTAAATAAAAACAACTCTGAAAGACTTAAGAGCTCAGTTAAAATCAATGACTAAGTTTCTGAAGGCCTGTGATGAAACATACTACCAACTTCATGCCAGAGAAGTCATGGATCTACACTGAAGAAAGATACAAACATTTTTGGGTGTACCTATGGTACAGACTTGTTTTTGCTTTTGTTAACTGTTTAGTTGTTTCAGTTCTATCTGACTCTGCATGACCCAATTTGGAATTTTCTTGTCAAAGAAACTGGAAGAGTTTGCCATTTCCTTCTCCAGCTCATTTTACAGATGAGGAAACTGAAGCAAACAGGGTTAAGTGACTTGCCTAAGGTCACACAGCTAGGGAGTGTCTGGTGCCATATTTGAACTCAGGAAGATGAGTATTCCTGACACCAGGCCCAGCACTCTAGTCACTGCACCAAGTAGCTGCTCCTGTTTTACCTGACTATGCTTATTTCTTATACTTAAAGAAAACAAACAACTCCTGTTTCTAATTGGGGGAATCTGTGGGAGAGGTGTGGTAGTGGTTAGCAATAGTAAAAAATCCAAAAAATGATCTCAAAACATTTAAAATGTATAGAAGAGCACAGAAGGAAATTCAGAAGGAAGCACAGATAAGCAGGATAGTTTTGAAAGTAAGTTGTTGAATTTATTATGTACCTTTTAAAAAATAACTGGTTATTTTTATATATAATTGGAAAAAAATGTTTTTAAAGGAAGTGAGTGGTATGAAATGGAGATTCCCAGTCACATACATACAGAAACACACACACACACACACACACACACACATACACACATGTTTTGTTTTCTATTTATATGGAAATGCTCATTCATAATTTAAAAAAAAATAAAGATCTTTTGTTATTCTGTATCCAATGTGTTAACTATCCTTCCAAGCTTAGTGTGATACGTTAATGTGATAAGTATGCCATCTACACCTTTATCCAAATCATTGTTAATATATTAAAAAGTACAGGGTCAAGAACCCTGAGTCATTTCTGTCAAGAGACTGCCTGACAAGTTGGCATTACACCATTAAACAGCTATTCTCTGTCTTCAGTTATTGAACCAGTAACCAGTCCATTCAATTATATTATTGTCTTGTATTTCTTTCATTGAAAGTCAAAATATTTAGCACTAGGTCTAGATGGGGAAAGTCTAGATTCCAACCTGGCCTTAAATACTGACTAGCTATATGACCCCAAACATGTCATTTAACCTCTGTTAGCCTCAGTTTTGTCATCGATTATACAAGGGTAATAATGTCACCTACCTCCCATGGTGTGGTGAAGATTAAATTAAATGATATATGTAAAGTGCTTCACAAACACTTAAGTGCTATATAAATGCTATATCTATATGTATGTATATGTGTATTTGTATGTGTATATGTATGATATGATTTTATATATATCACTATATTAAAAATGCTTGGGTGGCTAGGTGGTGCAGTGAATAGAGCACCGGCCCTGGAGTCAGGAGGACCTGAGTTCAAATCCGGCCTCAGACACTTGACACACTTACTCACCATGTGACCTTGGGCAAATAACCCCATTTGCCCTCCAAAAAAAAAAAGCAAAAAAAATGCTCCTTCTCCTCCTCTTATAGTTACTCCTATTGTTTTTTAATCTTCTCCAAACATGTGGTATCTTTTCCATTTTCCAAGATATCTGGGTCTCTGACAGTGACTTAGCCATAACACTTGCCAGTTGTTTTAGTAATTGAGAATGTAGTTTGTCTGGGTCGAGGGACTTGAATTTATCAGGGGGCAATGAGTCACTTTCTTACCATCTCATGTATCAACTCACTAGCCATTTCTATTCTGTTATTTCCAATGTAAAGGTCATTCACTTTGACAGAAAAATGAGAAGTAAAATAAGTGAGAATCCACTTTGTTGTCATTTATCATTGGTTCATTTACCACAGTGGTCCTATCCTTTTTATTAAAAAACAACAATATCTTTTTAAAAAAAATATCCTTAGTTTTCATGAACAGTCTCAGTTAATTCTCAACATTACCACTGGTGACATTATTTGAATGGTGTCTTTCCAAGCTGTGATATTCATCCTTTATTGCTGGTTTTTAGTTCTATCTTTTAAAAATCTATTATTTGTAAATCCACAAAGGTCCCTTAAGACAATTCCCATTTTTCCTTTTCATTGGAAGTGTTTCCTTTTAACGTGTGAATTCCATCTTGGAGTATTTTTTCTTCCCTCTCATGCCATCTTAATTCATGAAATTCTGTGAAGTCTTTGAAATCTTCTTTTCCAATTTCTAGTGCTCATATCATACTATTCTCAACTTTCCTCTTATTCACTATCAAAAGTTACAGGAGGTAGTGATCATTTCACCCTAGTTTCCCAACATTTAGAGTCTTTTCCCATTAGTGACAATCAGAAGCAGAATACAATTTCTCTTTGTCAATTCCTCTATCTTTTGAAGGCTAAAATTATCATTAAGGTAAATCAAAGGGGAAGGAGAAGGTAAGTGAAACGGGGGGGAGGGGAAAGAGAGAGGGAGAGAGATCCAGCAGCAGAGAAGAATTGTAATCATCAGTTTATCAATACTTTAACACGTGCCTGTGTTAGGCTTGTGACCTGTTTCCAAACTTCTGATATATTCCCTCTTTCTGTCCATGTTTCTCTTTGGAGCTTCATTAAATGCTTCCCACCATATTCTCTGAACCCTCCCAACCTCACTCCACCCCTCCACCTTAAATCTTTAGCTCTCCTGTTTCTCTGGAATAAGGTATACCCAACCAAAGCCATACTTCTGACGTGGGTTTCATACCATCAAGTTTCAGTTACGCCTATAGGTTCAAATTTACTTCCTTTTATCAGGGTCTCTAGTTCTTGCTTGTTTGCTAAATTTTGGTCAATGGGGTAGAGAAATTTGAGACCATGGCTTTCACTACTGGCTCCTTTCTTGGATTTTGTCTCCTGTGTTCTTAAAAATGTCTCCACTGCTATTCTTCCTCCCTCGTACCTACTTTCCATGGTACTATTTTGATTTATACACATAAAGAACCTTGTCTCTCCTCCCTCTTTTTTTTTCACTTAGAGCTCTTATAATTGTATTTACAAGACACCTGACATACTCTTACCCACATTTGTTATGTGTACTCCACTCCTGCCTAGGAATCTGTCATCCTTACATTTGTTATGTGTACTCCACCCCTGGCTAGGAACCTGTCATCCTTCTATTTTTAGGCCATAGACCAGAAATTAAAATCAACTCTCAGTTAGTACCTTCAAAGTCAACTATTTACTTCCCAAATCAGTTTTCTTTTCTACACCCCTTGTTTTCTATGGTATTTAGTGAGTAAAATACCACCTATACCTTTATCATCTTTAGTTTCTTGCCAAGGTTTCATAATCTTTGGCAATACTTTTCAGGTTTCCTTTGCCAGTGTCATTTTTGCTCACATGAGTCAACAAAAGTGGGTCATAGTCATCTATTTCGATAAGTATAGGGAGGTTCTTTGTGATGTATTTGTAATATACCCAAGAAAAACAATAGACCTCTCTTTTAGTATAAGCTCAACAATTAACTGCTTTAGTACAGTGAGCAACGACCCATCAAGTACCACTAGTCTTTCTTTTTTGACCATTGTGCTGGAGGATCTCTCACTTGATAGCTTCTACTGTTTTACTATATTATTCCTTCAAGGATAAGCTGCTGTTTTCCTTCTCAAAATATGTGACTCCTTCAGAGTCTCAAATCTGATTTCTTTCAGTTCTAATAGTGTAGCTGCCCTTTTCTCCTTTCTTCCTTTGCATAACACACACACACACATACACACACACATTCTTAAGGCTCCTCACTTTTTTGCTTCTCAAATTCCATCTGATTTTGAACCCCTCGTAGTAGAGCTCAGTGAAATTATACAGGAACAGCCTCAAATCTGACCATCCTGCCCTATCTCATTGGAGAGATAGGAGGGCAGAAGAGGAGAGAAGGCAATGTGAGATGGATCTTGGAGTACCTGAGCCAACATTGAGGAGGGAGGGTAACCAGGGGTCCAGTGTGCTGGGCACCAAGCATAAGTTACTTTTCTGCTTCCCCAAGAAAATAGAATGAGGATTTGTTTCTTGGCAACTTCTTTAGGGCTGTGGGCCCCAGTTGCAGAGAGTGTTTCTGTGACAGCCAAGGGGGCTGGAAAAGGGAACACACAGGGCAAATATTTGCAGGATTTCTCAATGAGCTCTTATACCATTTTTCTTATTAATATTTATTCAGACATAATATGAGGGGGGAACCTACAGGGGTCACAGTCATTGGGGAGATTCCACTGTTATTCCACTCACTCCACTAAGATGCAGGGAGGTAACATGAGTGGCCTTGGGCCAGTCCTTAGAAAAAGAAAAGAAAATAAAAGAGAAGCAGGAAACATCTGCCAGAGCTAACAAACAAGCAGAAGGCAACCAAAATTACAAGAGAAACAGACTTGTAGTGAAAAGGATAGTAAAAGAGAGGGTAAGAATGCAGAAGTAAATATTGCAGGTCCTCAGTTTTCCAGTGTGAGGCCTCTCTTTTAGAGATGGGTTCTCTAAAGACCCATCTAGTCAAACATATCCTCTATACAACCCCAGAACCATAGAATCTCAGAGTATCCATATTGGAAGAGATCAGATGTCACCAAAATATGTCCCTTGCATGCCATTATGAGATGGGGGGTTCTCAGAACTCTAGTGATCATCCATAGAAAAGATGCTCAAGCCACATCCTCCTTCCAAAAATTTATATTTCTGCAGTATGTAATGGATTAGATTGGGTGTATAGTAAGGGCCTATGAAGACTAAGGATAGGAAAAAGGAGGGCTGGTAGCAATTGGTATCCATGTATAGTTTGTCTGTTGACCCTTTATCTGTCTATATCATCTCCAAAATATAGTTAAGAACAGGGAAAGAAGTCAAAAATCTCTGAGCAGAGTTCATGGAATTTGCTAAAATTTTAGGCATAACTCTTATAGGATCACAGATTTAGAACTGGAAAGTACCTTAGAACCCAGAAAGTCCCACCTCTTCATTTTATATGAGATACGGAGAGTTTAAATGGCATGGCCAGTATCACACAGCTAAAATCTAATGTGGAATTTGAACTCCAGTCTCCCTGATTGTTAGTCCAATTTCCTAACTACTACACCAAGCTGCTTCTCAGTTATACAGCTTCCTAGCTCTAATCCATCTACTCAGCTGTTAAACTGATCTTCCCATAGTTCAGTTCTGACCATGTCAACCCACCCCCATTCAATAAAATTGAGTGTCTCCTTATTGCATCCAAAATCAAATATAAAATCTTCTATTTGACTTTTAAAACCCTTCACAATCAGGCCCTTTCTTACCCTTTCAGTATTCTTATACCTTGCTATTCTCCACATGCTCAGTGATTAAGCGACACTGGCCTCCTTGTTGTTCCTTTGCTCATGATACTCCATCTCCTGATTCTCAAGCATTTTCACTGGCTTCACTTCTAGAATACTGTCCCTGTTCATCTCTCCCTCCTAGCTTCCCTGGTTTCCTTAAAGTCTCAACTAACATTTCACCCTCTGCAAGAACCCTTTCCCAGTCTTTCTAAATCTTAGTACTCTCTGAGACAATTTCCAATTTATATCTTGTTTGTACATAGTTCCTTACATGTTATCTCATCCATGAGACTGCATGTTACTTGAAGGCAGGAGCTATTTTTTGGCCTTTCTCTGTATCCCCATAGCTTAGTACAGTTTCTGGTACACAGTAAGAGGTTAATAATTATATATAATATAATTTATTATTATGACTATGTAATAATAATAATAGTTGATTGGTTGATTAGCTCTTTTCTTCTCATTTTCTATTTTCTTCTTTGTTAAGCTTATCCATTCCCACAGATTTAATGATATACTAAACAGGAGACCCCTAAACCTAAACATCCTGTCCAAATCAACTGCCTTGAGTCCCCCATCTGCCTATAGATAAATGTTACTTTGGAGGAACACATTACAATATGGCAAAATATGTGAAGGGGAGAGAGAGGAGAAAGGGGACAGAAAGAAGTGTGGTGTGGCAGGGTCAAATCAAAGGCTAGCATTAAGGAGAAGAGCTTGGGGGAGAGGAATAAGGCAAATTGAAAAAGAGTGGAAAGGAAGGAAGGCTTATTTTGGAGGTGGTAGAGGATTCCATTGATGAATGCTCCTATGAGTGAAGAGAGATGGCTAGTCAAGGGTGATGAAGTCTCCCTCCCTGTCTCTCTGTCTCTGTCTCTCTCCCTCCATATATATATATATATATATATATATATACACACACACACACGTATGTAAAATATGTGAATTATTTATATAAGATATCAAACCCTTATCAGAGAAAATTGGTACAAAGATTTTTTCCCCATTTGACAACTTCACCTGTTATCTTAGATGCATAAATATTATCTTCAGAAGCTTTTCAGTTTCAGCTTCCTAGTTCTGTTGTGAATATGGAATTATGCTCCTTTATTTATTCTACTACAATCTTTTTTTAAGGTAGTTCTATTTCCACTGACTCTCTTCACCTCACTTTTGACCCTTCTTTTTGTCTGATATTCCCCCTTCCTTTCTTCCCCTTCGGCTAGTCCTGTTCCTTAGTTTTTAAATTTCATTTTTTGTGTTTTTTGCCCAAAAGAATTTCTCTTATTCTATAATCCATCTTCTCTTTCTGTTTACTGTAGACCCTCATTCTCTGATTCATGACCATTATAATTATCTGGACTCCCTCTTTCTTTTTTTTAAAGTAAGCACAATTGATTGAAACATTGAGAAAGTCCCCAAACATGGGCAACGTACAACATCTGTGAATCTCCCACCTCCATGAAGAGGTAGGTTAGGGGTGTCATCAATTCTCTTCATTCAAGTCCTATCTGATCTTTGTAATTCTGTTACATTTATTTTGTTTTTTTGGTGTGTCATAGTTCTCTTCATTTAAATTATCGTGGTTACTGTGTATATTGTTTTCTTGACTGTGTTTACTTCTGTCTGCATTAGCCCATATAGATCTTTCTATGTTTTTAATGTGTATGCATGTTTAGATACACATGTATATGTATACATATATACATATACACATATATGTCCAAGGATATGAACATTTCTCAAAAGGATAATTGCAAAGTATTAACAACTACATGAAAAATGCTCAAAATTGTTAATAATAAGAGAAATGCAAATCAGAACAATTCTGAGGTCTCACTTCATACTGTGCAAATTGGAAAAACATGACAAAAATGGCAACAATCAGGGTCAGAGAGGTTGTATAAATACACTAATACATTACTGGTAGAACTATGAAATGGTATCACCATTTTGGAAGGCAATTTGGAATTATCCAAATAAAGTGACTAAAATGTCCATACCCTTTGAATCTGAGACTCCATTAATGAGTTTATACCTGAAGGAAGCTATTGATAATTAAAAAGTCTTCATAGACTCCAAAATATTTATAGCAGCAGTTAAAAGTTGGAAACAAAATAGATACCCATCAATTGGGAAATAACTAAAGAAATTGTGGTACATGAATATAATGGAATATTACTGTGCTATAAGAAATGTGTATGATAAATATATAGAAACATAGAAAGATCTATATGAACTAATGCAGACAGAAGTAAACAGAGCCAAGAAAACAATATATACAGCAACCACAATAAGATAAATGAAGAGAACTGTGAAACACAAAAAAGTAAATATAACAAAATCATAAAGATCAGAGAGTACTTGAATGAAGAGAAATAAGACATCCCCAAACCTACCTCTTCATGGAGGTGGGAGATCCACAGGTGTTACACATTGCCCATGTTTTGGGACTCTCTCAATGTTTTAATCAATTGTGCTGACATTTTTCTTTTCTTCTCCAGAAAATACTATTTATCATATGAGATGGCTCTCTGGAAGGGAAAGGAAACAGAAAATAACAATAAAAAGTAATTTTAAAAGAAACAGAAAAATTTGAGGAACTTCCTATTGCCTTTATGATCAAATCCTTAGACAGGTATTTACAGTGTAACTCAACCAACCTAGGTTTCCAGACTGACTTTACATTTCTCACATTCATTAATTCTATATTCCTATCAAAAGTCCCACTAACTACTCCCTGAGCTTATCTTTTGATGCCCTGTCACCATGTACTTTGCCTAGGCTGACTATCCTTTAGACCTAAAGTGGAATCCTGCTTCATCTCTACCTGCTGGAATTCTTCTCTCCCTTCAAAGCTTCACTCAGTTGCCATCTCTTCCCCTATCACCTCCATCTGAGGTGAAAGTATTTTCTTTGTTCTCTAAGGTTTCTTTCTTTGCTTTTCTGATAGGGCAGCACATTGTGATGTAGAAGTCCTGGGAATACTTAGTTCTGCCGCTGGTGCGGTGTGTGACTTAAGTCAAGCCATCTTCTTCTGAACCTCAGTTTCTTTTCACTAGATCAAGAGCTGGTAACCTTTTTGTCCCAAAGACCTCTTTAGTCATCAGACAAGGGTTCTAGATCTCTTCCCAGAATAATGTTTTTAAATGCATAAAATAGATATAAAAAAGTTTATTGACCCCAATTCAAAGACCCCTTCATTGGACAATTATTAAGGTCCCTTCCTGGTATAACATTGTGTGACATTGAAAAGAGTTCATCCAACAAGACTCCAGTCCCACACCTTCATTCAAGCCTTCCCCATTCTAGACTACACTATCTCCTACACTTCTCCACATCTATAGAGCTCACTTGGCTCTACTGGCACAACTCTTATCATTTGTTTAATTATACTTCAAAGATTATGATTTTGCCAATAAAAATATCCCCTAACCCCTAATTCCATTTGAAACTTTTCTGTACGTTGTCCTTGCCATCGAAGTGTTTATATTTTATTAGGGTGAGACAAAATGTTCATATACATACAGATATACATATATATTTATGTAAATACATGGTATGTATATGTACATACACACATTAGATACAAAATGGATACAACGCAGCTAAGTGGCCCAGTGGTAGAACATGGAATCTCACACGTTTACTTAATTGTGTGATCTTGGGAAAGTTACTTAACTGCTTTTAGTATCAGTTTCCTCATCTAGAAAATGACCTATTTTTACAAGGTTATTGTGAGGAAAACACAAAATTATCTAGGCAAAATGTTTTGCAAACCTTAAAGTATTATATGTTGGCTATTATTGTTAGCTACTTATACAAGTTAATTTGTGGGGGCAGGGGGTGGGGAAGTACTGGCAGCCGGGGAGTAAGGAATGACTTCCTTAAACACCCAGTTTCCTGCCAGGTATATGCTTGAAGCTTCTCCAATTTGGCAGGACCTTGTAGAACTTTTGATCATCTAAGGCAGTGTGGGAGAACCCAAGATTATCCACATGGGCTGAAATGATGCATCAGAATAGGGCTTCAGAGGATGGCCTTGAATTGTTCCTTTTCTTATCTCATTCCCCAAGCTTGGCTATAAGTTCCCTGAGGCCAAGGGCCCTGCTTTGCTCAGCTTTGTATCCCCCCAGAGAACAAGTCCTCAGATGTATGTGCTGACTGGTCAGTTGATTAATTTATTTACTGATCATGCTCAGTGAAGCCTTAGGAGGGAAACCAAGACTAATGGCAGTTCCCTCTAAAAGGGAAACAGCAGTTTGGGAGTATCCTGGAAGCAAGTCATTCCCAGAAAGTAAAAAGTAGGTTGAAGAAGGTGACTTTCCAACCTCTTTACCCATCCTTTGCCTAATGCACTAGAGAATACTGCCCCCCACAGAGCAGATGGCATTTATTCTTTTAATGCATTCTGTTTAATGAACACATAACTAGTGTGAGGGTGGGGCCAGACAGAGCCAGAGAGGTTATTCCAATTCAGTGTGTTCAAACCTGGCTACTTTTCATGTAACTGGGCCTTCCTTACACCAACTTCTCAGATTTTTTTTAAATCATAATTTGCAAAACCAAGCTGTTCATGGGTCTTATTTAGCAAATTATTACTTTGCCATTTTCAAAAGCTCTGTTTAATGAAAACCGGCCCTGAAGACGCAGGCGGAAAGTCAAAGCTGCATCCCCCGAGGACAGCGTCCTCATTGGGGCCGCACAAGTGTGGAACATATTTTATAGCATGTGCTGTTTTCCACATTTTGCAAAGAAAAAGAAAAAAGGGGGGATTGATTCTAAAGGAGACAGTGTCTCCCTCGACGGCATTACAGAGTCAATGCCATTCTGTGTGTAAGTGCAGCTTGGCGCCTGGCTTGTGATTGGCTTGAGGGCACACCCGAGTGCCCTGGCTGACAGTTAAACAGGGCACTGGTGTTGGGTGGGGAGGGTGTGAGGTTTGTCAAAGTGGGTGGGAGGGCAAGACTGCTCTAGGGAACCCTCGGAGGTCTGCAGTGAGGAAGGTATTGGCAAGAAATGCATGGGCCATTTTCCTCTCTTTCTCACAGAGAACAGTTTTAAGAGGGCAGGAACATGGTATAGTGGAGAGCCAACAAGTTCCCACCAGTTGGCTTCCCTCCCTCAGGCTGGCCAGCTGCTCAGTCTTAGTATTGACATGCTGTTCTCCTGACCCATCTGTACAGTTTCCCACTCTCTTCTACAGAGGACTTCTGTTTGGGTCTTTATACTTTATATTCCATGTAATATCAATACTATTTGGGGTAAAACACTTGTGTATAACCCATGGCACAAAGCCATGGGTTGCCTTTTAAGAGTGTTTTGGCTCATGTCTTCAAAGGCTCCGACAATATTAATAGTGGAAAGGTGCCTGCAAATCATTTTCTAGACCTATAGCTGGAAGGGGTTTTAGAAGCCAACTAGTGAAATACCCTCATTTTACAGGTGAAGAAACTAAGCCTCATGTAGGTTTAGTGATTTGCCTAAGGTCACTATGGTGAATAGCATGAGAAGAAAGATTTGAACTTGCATATTCTGACTCTAGAGTCAATGGTGGTTGTTGTTTTCCTACTATACTAGTGCAAACTCGTCATTTTATAGATGTCAAAACTGTCTCAGAGCTCTGGTGGAACTTGCCCAGACTCTAAGGCTCGTAGAAATTAGTCTTGGAAGAGAACTTATAGCTGATATTAAAAACTCTCTCATTATTCACAGATGAATAAACTGAGACTCAGTGAGATTGATTTGCTACAGTCACTAAGAAGAGTAAAATTTGAACCCAAAACCTCAACTGAAAATCCAGAGTCCTTCATCCATTATGCCACACTTCTTATAAGATAATGGCAAATCTCATACTAAAACCCAGGACTTCTAAATTCCTGTCCAGGACTCTTATTGGCTAAAGCCCTTCCCCAAAAAGTAGGGAAATCTCTTTGAATGGATATAGCTTTTAACTTAAGCATGCTCTTCACAAGGCATCTTCTCTTCACCCCCCGTCCAACCCCTCTTACCCCAAAAGCCAAAACAAAACAACAACCTCATCCCCCAAAAAGACACCTCTCTGAGGACAAGGAATCATTCCTTATTTTTCTTTTTTTATCCCCAGAAATGTCTAGCACTAATGCATTGCATAAAATGTTGATTGAAGTGAATTTTAAAAGAGTCAGGTGACTTTGATCAAAATCCAAAGTCCCTCCTCTGGAGTCTTTAAACCCATTCAGTCTGTTTTTGAAGAATACTTATTCATCCCAAAGTTTTATTTAGCTGATGCTGGCTTCATATTTCGTCTCTTTTGAAAGCCATCTATCTGGCTGAGGTTCATAACTTTCCCCAAATGATTTGTTTGGAACCAGGATATTCTCTTCGTGATTTGACCATTAATTATAATTCTCCATGTCAAATCCTCTGCTTTCACCCTGTGCTATTCACCAGCAACTCACCCTCTGTCTTTTGTTGTGAGGTAAGTGGTTTTCACTTATTAATGAAGGGACAGAATTTCTATTGTATTTGTAAAGAAGACCCATATCTCTCCCCCCCACCCCATACACACACATACAGAAGACACACTTTCATATCGGCTCAACTGGGGGAATAATTGCCATTGAATTTGATCTTGGTTAGGGTAAATAATACTTTATCTGTTCTTCTGAGCACCCCTAACAATGCTGGCAATATTATCAATGTCTCACATAGGTATAAGTCTGGAAAGGCTTCAAATATTGCCTCAACAACAAAATATTTATTTTTCTCCCAAGGACCAGGCTAAGTTCAGAAGAGCTCATCGTAACAATGGTGGTGACCATGTGAATTCTTTAGTCGAGAACTCATAAAGAATCATTATTTAAGGAGTGTAAGGGTTACAGTTTGTACAAGGGAAAGAGGGATCCATGCTGAATAAATTGTGGAGTTTTAATGAAACCAATTCAATCCAATTTTACAATCATTTATTGCATTTTGGGCAAGTCAATGGCTGTCTAGGCATTGGGGGATACAAAGAGAAAAACAAAAATGTCTCTTCCCTCAAGGAGCTTACACTTAATGAGTAAATATTACCTCTCTGGGCATCATTCCAAGAGCCTGGTTGGATCTAAGACAAGAAGTAATTCTTTACAGAATACAAAGAGCTTTCAAATACAAGATCATACCCAGTTGTTTAATAGTGGTTCATTCATCCAAATTATTCTTCACTTTATTCTTGTGAAAAACTGAGGCAGTCATAAACTACATACCACTAGTGTTAGAAGTAATAGTAGCAATGATGGTGATGGTGTTAGTAAATGTAGCAGTACTACTAAGAGGAGGAGAAGGGGAAGAAGAAGAAGAAGTAGCAGTAGTAGTAAAAGTAATGAGGATGATATAGTGGGAGTCTGACACATTTGTTTTTGGTGGGGGCGGGGAATTCACAGGACAAAAAGAACGAGCTTACATTTCATCTGGTAGATATTTTAGATCAATCAATCAGCAAGCATTGCTTGTGATGCTATGTGACAGTCACTGTACTAAGAAATGGGGTAACAATGAAAAAAAAACCCACCAGCATCTGCTTTCAGGAAGCTTTCATTCAAATAGGGGGAACAACATTTAATATGTACAAATGAAGCAGATGTAAGGTAGCCTTATGGAAATACTGTGCGGCCAAATCATAAATTCTCTAAGAACTGTATAGAGATTTCTCTGTAATCATAATAGGTGAGATATGGCTGAAAGAACATCAGAGTGGGAGATAGGAGATACAGTTTTATTACTAACTCATGGTATGACTTGGGATGAATCCCTTCACCTTTTTAAAATTCAGTTTCTTCATCGACCAAAAGACATTGATCAGCTCATTTAAAAAGTATATATTGGGGGCAGCTAAGTGGCACAGTGAATAAAGCACCAGACCTGGAGTCAGGAGGAACTGAGTTCAAATCTGACACTTAACACCTACTAGCTGTGTGACCTTAGGCAAGTCACTTAACCCCAATTGCCCTGCTTTCCCCCCCCTCCAAAAAGCAAAATAAAAAAGCATATATTAAAATTCAACTATGCAAAAGATACTCTACTAGGTACTTGGGATGCAAAGAAAAAATTAAAACAGTCTCTGCCCTCAAAAAGTTTTGTTATACTGTGAGGGGGGAGGAGATATGACATGTATAGAGATAAATAAATAGAACATTTATTAAACACTTATTCTATGCCAAACACTGGAGATATAATTAGAAGAGGTAAGATAGTTCCTTCTCTCAAGATACTCATACTCTATTTGAGAGAGACAATGTATAAAAGAAAGCTCAGCTGCAGGGCAAATGGAAATGCCTGGAAGTCCTCAGTTTATGTCAGTGGGGTGGATGATAAGGTCCAGTGGTTTTGGAGTTACTTAGGCAGGTCAGATGACAGTGCTCAAGGACTACAGGACTATAGTGGCAGGACAGATGGTACAACATGGAGGACTTCAGGATCAGTGACAGGGTAGAGGGTAAGGTCTGCTTTTCCATCTCACCAAAAGAAATGAAGTTGTTAACTCCCCTGTCACCCAGGTTGTGTGAGCATTCGAGCATTCCAAATGAAAAGGAAAGGCCAGGGCAGTAAGCACTCCCTGTGGTGGCTTGTTGTCTTCTCACAAGTATCAGCTTGTAAATCAGTAAGACAGTAGGCTAAGACTTGCAGTCTCAGTTTCTCTTTCACTTAAAAGTGCTGAGTTACTAAACAAGCTCTATATATAATTCTGTATTCTAGCATATGTACAATTAAAACTATAAATTCAAGATCATTAAATAGTGTTAAATTCTGCCTGCTATATTAGTTAAGATGAATGCGGCTTACCTTATCTTACCATATCCAGTGGTCCAAGATGATATCTGGTATGATCAAAGGAGAGAGGGAGTTAGGGGGAGAAGGAAAATGGAGAAAGATGTCCCTGGTGGTGATTGGTCTTCTCACAACCTGGCAGTTCTACCTAGTAAAGAAACCATATCTAAGCTGAGCCTTGAAAGAAACTAGGTATTTTAATAGATGGAGATGAAGAAGAAGAACATTCCAAGCATGAGAAAAGCTTATAAATGGACAAAATAGATGAATAAAAAAAATGGGATGTCATGTCAAAACAGCAAAGGCTAGTTTGGCTGGAAATGTAGAGTACATGGTAGATAGTAATGTGAAATAAAGTAGATTGCAGCCAGATTTTGAAGGGATTTAAACATAAAACAGAGGAGCTTGTCTTTAATTCTAGAGGAAATCCTAGAGAAAAGCCATTGAAGCTTTTTGAACAGAATGGCAATGAGTCCAAGCTTGTGCTTTAGGAAGATTATGTTGGCAACTGTGTTAAGGATAAAAAGGAAAAACAATAGATTCAGGTAGAAATTTTTGTAATAGTCCAGGTAAGAGGTGATGAGGGCCTGGTCTAGGGTGATGACAATGTGAGAAGGAAAAAAAGTGGAGAAAATATTTTGTGATAGAAGAATCAACAATATTTAGAAACTTATTCGATATGGGGGAAAAGAGTGGAAAAAAAATTTTAAATGACATTGTAAACCCATGTGACTAGAATGATGATAGTACTGTCAAAAGAAACGTGGAAGCTAAAAAAGTTTTGCATTTAGGAAGAAGATAATGAGATCATTTATGGACATGATGAATTTGAAAACCTATGGGTCATCCAGGTGGGAGAATCCACTAGGAAGATGTTGATACTGGAATGGTATTCAGGGTAGGGATTAAGATTGGAAATTTAAATTTGGGAGCATCTATGCATACATTATGACTGAACCTATTGGAGTTGGTGTCACACACAAACACACACAGAGAAGAGAGTTGAGGATATATCCTTGCTGGTATATCTTTACTTGGAAGATGGAATACAGATGATCATCCTGCAATGGAAGCTGAGAAGGAGCCGTTGGACAAGTTAGAGAAGAACAAGTACAAAGAAACATCATGAAAAGCCAAAGAAGGGAGGATCCAGCAAGAGGAAGTGGTCCACAGGGTTAAATTCTGCAGAGGGGTCAAGAAAGATTTAGATCAGCGGTTCTCAACCTGTGGGTCGTGACCCCTTTGGTCACAAATGACCCTTTCACAGGGGTCACAGAGGTTGCCTAAGACCATCGGAAAACACATATTAACTATGGTCTTAGGAACCAATACACCGCTCCTCTAACTGTCTCCAGGCGGGTTTGGCCCACATGCAGATATGCCCACATACAAGTATTAAAGGGTTGAGGCATTAGAAAGGTTGAGAACCCCTGATTTAGATGATAACAAAAGTCATTGTAGTTAGCAACTAAAAAATTATTAGCTGCCACTGAGAGCAATTTCAGGCAGGTATTGGGGCCAGAAGACAGAATTCAAGGGTATGAGTGAAATGTCAAGAAGTGGAGATCACAAAAATAAATGGCTTTCTAGGTGTTTGATTATAAGATATAAAATACCTTGAGGAAATTGCAAGGCTAAATCAAGCTTTTTGTTTCATGCACATTTTGTAGATAGGGAGCATCCAGAAGATAAAGACTGAAAATCAGAGAAAAAATGGATATGACCTAAGAAACAAGCCCCCAGAGTAGGAGGGAAGAAATAGTATCATAGACATAAGTGAAAGGACTGACTTTAGCAAAGAGAAAGGCCACCACTCCATCTGAGATTAGAGTAAATCATAAATGGAGGGGGGATCTGAAGGATATAACTGGGAAAAATAAGGAGCTCATGGTGAATGAACTTTATTTCATTGATAAAATATGAAGTAAGGTCCTTTGTTCAGAGGAAAGGAGGACCTGAAGGTGGCTTGAAGAGAAAAAAAAAAAACTTGGAACGTTCAATATAGCTGCTGTGATAGGAAGTGAATTGGAGAAGAATAAATAAATGGCTTTTCAGGAGTGAAGACCTAATTAACACGAGGTAACAAATTTGTGGTGGATCTACTCAGTATAGATATTCTCCAAACATGTAGTAGTATAAATGTAGAGGTAGAACAGATAGATAGTGGGCATAACACAATATTAGGGTTTTTAAAGGCATGAGAGATTAAAAGAAGAGGGTAAAGAATTTGAGGTGAGAGACTGTATAAATCTGAACTGATCAACTATAGGGTCAATATTTCAAAGGGGGAAAAAGAATGTGGAAAAGGAGTGAAAGGCTGGGAAAAACAGAGAGATAAGAGTGACTGGCATTCACAATGGATGTTGATACTGCCATATGAGAGACTGTATAGTGAGTAGGGTGGAGAGAACACTGCATCAGAAGTCAGGAGACCTGGAAAGGTTGCTGCCAGAACCTCTTTCTGTAACCTCGGGTGATATATTTCCTTTCTCTGAGATGTTATTCCTTCCTTTCTAAAAGGAAAAGATTTAACCTAAATTATCTCTGGTTACTTTCCACTATAAAACACTAGAATTCCATAATGTTTCATTTTGCTGAAAACTGGGGAGATAGACTTTATTTTATCCTTTCCAATTCAAAGAATTTCTAGTTTTATTTTATTTTTTTAAATTAAGCAAGATACTTTTCTGTTCATCTCTTTCCCCCTCATCCCAGGTGAAGACAGAGAGGGAAAGCTTAAGAGATACATAACCAAGTTTTAATGCAATATGATTTTCTTTTGGGCTTTTAACACCGGAAAAGAAGGAAGGTTCTCTTGGGAAGAAATATTAAGTATGGGCAAGTATGTTGACTAGATAACTGCCAATGGGGTTGGGGAGGACAGGAGAGGGTCAGTCAAAGGGATGATTCTGTCTTGCACAGCTGGGGTGGAGAAGCCACATGCAGATGATGGGTGGGGGAGGAAAAAAGAGGAGAGTTTTCAGCATGATTTCTAATAAATCAAGTTTGCAACCATCATCAGCTTGCTCCCCCAGCCCCTCCTCCTTTCCCTGATCCCTGACTTTTATTCCTTCTCTCTTGCATCACAGCGGAAGAACAAAGCTGGAAGCTTGAGTCATGAACTACAGTTGGGTTAAAACCTCAGTGTAAAACCATGATTTCAGGACAGGCGGGAGGAGAGAGTGCAGGCCCAGAGAGAATTCTCTTAAAGTCAGAAACTAACAATAAAATGTTAAAGCTTGAAGGAACATAGAATGATACAAGAAATATAAAAATATTATACAAGAAACATTGGTTGAACAGATACTGTAGGCAGAAGACTGTGCTGAGGTCTAGGAGTTAAAAGTTAAAAAAAAAAAGGAGTTAAAATTTCATTGATTTAGAGGTGAAAAAGAACATTAGGGGTCATCTAGTCTAGAGGCGGGGATCCTAAAGCCTTGAGACCACATGTGGCTCTCTAGGTCCTCAAGTACAGCCCTTTGACTGAACTCAAACTTTACAGAACAAATCCCCTTCAAAGAAGGACTCAGTCAAAAGGCCGTACCCAAGGACCTAGAAGGTCACCTATGGCTTTGAGACTGTAGGTTTCCCACCCTTAACCTAGTTTAACCTTCTCATAGATAAGGGAACTGAGGTTCAGGGAGGATATTTGCCGAAGGTCTCAGAAGAAAGATATAAAGCTTAAACAGAACAGTATACCAGCTTTCAAAGACGTTGTAGTTTTGTGTATATAGGGAAGAGAGTTAATACATCAACAAAGATAACTGTAAAATAGAATATGACATATGAGTGTATTGGGTTTTTTAATATATATGCATATATATATATACATATATATATATGTAGTCCAATAAAACTCATTATCTTTTCCTTGAAACTCACCCCTTTTCTAAACTTCCCTGTTTTTATCAAAGGCACAATCATCCCTCAAGTAAATCAGGTTTGCAACTTTGGACTCATCCTCAACTCTTCCTTCTCTCTCATTTCCCAAGTTCAATCAGTTACCCAGTTTTGTCAATTCTTCCACCATATCTCTCACTTCCATTCCATTCTCTTAACTCAAACAGATTCACTTTAGTGCAGATTCTCTTCACCTTTAGTTTAGACTAGTGATGTCAAACTCAAATAGAACTGGGGCCACTAAACCATATATAAGGATCCTTGCAGGTGCATAATGACTTCAAAAACCATTTTTACTGTATTTTAATGTATTTGTTAAATATTTCCCAATTATATTGGAATCTGGTTCAAGCTAGAAGAGTGTGGCAGGCCACGTAGTTGATGCTTCTGGTACAGACTATTGTCACAGCCTTGTAGATGATGTCTCCACCTCGAATCCCTGCCCTCTCCAATCTATATCTATCACTGCTTCAAATTTGGGTTTCCTAGAGTGCTGACCTTGTCACTCCCCTCACTTTGGTGCCTCCCTATTGCCTCAAGGATAAAATCTAGTATAAAATCCTCTTCACATTTAAGGCCTTCCCAATCTAGCTCCAACCCATCTTCCCATAGTGATTCCACATTTTTGTCCCTCATGAACTTACCCTTCTAAACAAACTGGACTACTTGATGTTCTCATATAAGACATTCTATCTTCCGCGTCTTTGTCTTTCCTTATGTTATTTTCTACTCCTGGGATGCTCTCTGTCTTCACTTTACCTCTGAGAATCCCAAGCTTTCTTCAAGGATCAGCTCAAGTGATACCTCTGATTAGAACACTTTTCTGATTGTATAAATTGATAATCTTCTCCTTGTCCTAAACATTAATTTGTATTTATTTTTAAAAAATTTATTGTCCCTATAATAGAGCATAACCCCCTTGAGAGCAAGGATTCATTTCATTTTTATCTTAGTATCTCTAGCACCTAGAACAGTGCCTGGTATATAGTAGATACTTTTATGTTTTACAGAAGATAAAACTAATTTGTCTGTGGTCACTTGAGTAAAGAAGGTTCTGTGATTCCTTGTGCAGGGTGCTTTCCACCAGGTTTTGCTCTCTCTTATAGATTAGGCTAATAGGATGAATGATCTGAGTGGATACAAAATGAACCTCCAAACCTAGTTCCTATGAGTTTCACTTATAAACCTTAATTCTGAGATCTTTGGTCTTTCTTTGTGGAACTCTTCAAGAAGAAATATCTAAAAGACTCTTTACTCTTTCTATATGCTTTTTCTTCCACATCTGGACAGGTTAGGTGGGGTCAGCCTAGCACAGAAATTAATTTTGGCTAAAGGCTGATGCAAGAATTGAAGAACAAAAAGTAGATGCTATAGGACCATTACAATAATTTATAAATAAAATTATGACATAGTAAAGTCAAGTTTTGTGAGTATGAAAACAGGCAAAATTTTAGAGTTGATTTCATAAAAGGAGTCACCAGGTCAATGAATCACTGTGTTCCATTAGCAGAAGTGTCTAGAATAACTCCACTGATTTTTCCAAGTGGCCAATGCAAACAGGGAGGCTCTAAGAAAACATGTATGTGTCCAGGTCGGACAGTAAGTAACTGACCTTTCCCAATAATGTTCTAAAGTAAATACTAGTTAAAATTATCCCAAGTAACTTCTGGCTCATTTCTATATGTATAGGGCAGATGAAAAGGAAATGTGAAAGGTCCTCTATTTCTGGGAGTTCCCCACAGATGCAGGTTTACTGGACTAACTTCAGTCGATCACAGGTGGTGGTATGTTTTGGAAACAGGAAAATTTGTCTGGGTTTAAGAAAGTTGAGGTAGACTAGGCAGGGTGTCTTTTTAAAAATCCCATATCATCTAGGAACATCTGTATCTGAAGTATCTAAAATCTGTTGAATGAAGTATTTTTTCTTGCAAAACTCATATAAGCTTTAGGCAGCCAGGTGTTGCAGTGGGTAGAATATTGGACTTGGATCAAGAATTGGAAGAACTGAGTTCAAATTTAGCTGGAGACTTTTACAAGGTGTGTGAGCACATAAGCTCTCTGTACTTCAACTTCCTCTCTATGGAGTGATGGGATTGGACATAATAATAATTGGACATAATGGCCCCCATTTAATTCCTTTTAAGAGTTGATTCAGAGCTATTAATTTGTGATTTTATATTTGGGTAAGGTAATGTTCTCTGAGCTTCTCTTGCTCTTCAGTTTCCTTCTGTGAAAAATCTTCTTTATCCACAGCTGGTCAACATTATGATGGAATTTTGTTTTCCTCTCAAGTGGATTTGGAGCTGATAGAAGCTTCTCAGCTACTGCTGGGACCTGCTGACAAAGCCTTTGGCTACAATGTTCACTGTGATGTCACAGAGATGCTGTCAGTGGTTCATAGCTAGGACCTAACACTCAGCCATGTAGCCTAGTCAACTAGCAGGGGTAAGGAATTCAAGTCTTGACCTTAACGCTGGTTTAGGTCAGGGCAGCCATATAAATTGCTAAATTTCATCCTTCTAAGTTGTCACCAGCAACACCAAACAGAGTGTGACTTGCTCTGCCTACACAAGACGAGGAAGAGCTGATAGTGTCACATTCCCTTTTGAGAGTTTTGGGGGATACTCTGTTAAGAAGTGCTTATTAATCTCAGCATACAAAATTTCAATGAGAAAGACATATTAAGGGTACATATAGAGATGGATAAGAATAGAGATCAGGAGCTGGTGCTAACATGGAAATGGAAATGAATATCACTGTTGTTTTAAAGAATAACACCTTGGAGGCTCCAGTGTCAACTCCAGTGAATCATTTCATTACAACCTAAAGAATAAAACCTTGAATCAAGCTTTGTACCAGTCACTAGGTCTTGAGGCTGAAGGAACAAACAAAATCATTCTTTTCCAGAAGCCATGATAGGAAACCATGACAGAGAGATAAAATCCAAGAAACATTTTTTAAGTCCTAGAGATGCAAAAGCAGCATGCTCTTATAAACCACATATTGTCTCAGAGGGTAGGGGAAGGGAGTTGAAGATAAGGGCTCCATGATCTCTCACTGTCACCCCCATGTCATACCCAACACAAGCATATCTAAAAGAACAAGAGCTCAGCTTGAGACAAAAGGTTTCTCTAGGGACATGTTCCCCAGAAGGGTGCAAAGAAACACAGGGAAAACCATCCAGAGAAAACCTGACTCCAGAATCAAACTGCTTTACCATAAAGAGAGGTCTCCTCTTACTCTCTTTTTCTCATACTTTATTTCTCATGATGTTCTGAAATTGCAGCGCAGTGGAACTACCTCAACACAAGCCCAGAAGTTCTCGAGATTTTAGCTTTTGAATGCTACATATGAAGCTACTGCAGAGGGGGAGAGAAGTTGATACCCTTATTAGGACTATTAACTCCATCTGCTGTCTCCCTTTCCTCCAATAGATCTTCAATTATGGAAAAAAAAATCTCCATATTCGGGAATAGACTGTGAATTCTTCCATGTGACATTTCCTTTGATAACCTTGGCAATTTTCGATCCAAAATCCTATAGTCTCCTGTTACTTTATCAATTTATTTCTCACCCTCACATGAGACCTCAGACCCACACCTGCTCTCCCCTCTGCACTGGAGAGGACTGATGAGCCACATTCCTTTCCAGTCTCTCAATAGTGTTTTCTTCAGCTTTTATTGGCTGATGTTCTTGGACAGTGTTAGCTATTTTTGGCCCTGTGCTTAGCCAAGGACACAGCTGTGCCAGTGTGGGGCCAAAGGCTCCAAGCCTGGCACAGGGAGCCCCTCAGCACTGAGCCACCCCTCTCCTAATGGAGATGTCAGCTGGGTTTCCACCTGTAGCAAGTGTCAGTAGAAAGCTCAGGCACCAGGAGTCAAGCAGTCTCAGTAAGACAAGGGTTTTGTGACGTTCAAAGCTCGATTTTTCACAGCTGTGACTGGGACCAGGAATATTAACATAATTTTTAACTACTCTTTTGAAACAACTGGGGATGCTTTAACAATTCATAAAGTATAGCCTAGAAGCAGTTGGAGAATGAAAATTTGATCTCTCCACAATTATTTCATCTCTGGATTCCCAATAAGAAACTGATTTTCAAACCTAGTTTTGTAACATTCATGTTTTTTCCTTTTATCTTAAGGAAAGTCATGAACATCTCAAAATTTCTCTAGTAGAAGACTGAATATTAATGTAGGAAAAGACCTTAAAACCAAGAATGTGAAAGATGGAAGAAACATCAGAGATAAAATAATTCAGTGCATTTATCTTACAGAAGAGAAGATGATTTGAGGTCCAAAGAGAAGTAATTGGCCCAAAGTCTATTATTTGCAGAGCTAAGACTAGCAATCTGCAAAGTTATACCACTGATGAGTTATGTGACCATGATGATGTAAATGAGTACATAGTAAGAGAAGAATTCTAAACCAAACATGGGGTAAGTGGCTTTTACAAAAGACAAAATAGAGTATTTTTATTACATGAAATTCAAAAGCTTTTGCATGAACAAAATCAATGCAGCTAGGATAAGAAGGGAAACTTTTCACTAAGGAAAGCAAATCATAGCATCAAACATTTGTTAGGTGTGTGATAGTTAGGATATAAAGAGAATAAATACACATATAAGAGTCCCCAATGGATAAGTGATCAAAGTATGAGAATTGGGAAGTCTAAAGAGTTCACTGAATAGAGTAATGATATGATCAGGTGTGTGTTTAACAACCACAAAAAAGGTAATTCCACACATGCATCACAAGTGAACACTAAGATAACTTTTGAAGTTTGACTCAGACCAAGCACATGGACAAAGATAACAAAGAATGGAAATGGTCAGTGATGAAATTCCTGCAGAATATACATGCTGGTGTACTATTGCCATGGAAACATCCAATCATCCTGGAAAGCAATTGAGAATGATACCAAAAATGTCTAAAACGTGCATATTTTCTGACACAGAGATCCTATTGCTGGGTACATTTGCCCAGAGAGATTAGGGACATAAAGATCCCATATATAACAAAATCATAGGCTTGTAGATAATAGATTTTAGAAATGGAAGGTTCCTCAGATGCCAAACAGTTCAAATTTCTTGTGTTTGTGTATACTTATATACATACATTTGTACATACATACACACACCTCTCTTTTTCTCTCTCTGTATGTGTGTAGATAGATAGACAGGAGATACGCATTAAGAAACTAAGACTTGGGGACATTTAGTGATTTGCCAAAGGTCACCTAGGTAGTAAGCATTGGAAGAAGGTATATATAGCTGTGTTGTTGTTGTTGTTATAATAAAGAATCATTAACAAAGAAAATTTCTATCAATTTGGGAAGAACTAAACAACCCATGGTTTTTGAATGTAAAGGAATATTACTATAACATAAGAAAGAATGAATATAAAGAATTTAGAGAATAGGAATACTTTTATGACCTGAGATGCAGTGAAGTAAGTAGACTCAACAAAACAATGCACAATGACTACAGTACAGTAACTGGAGATAAAAATGTAAAGTGAACTCTACACAATCATGCAGTAACCAAGCATGGCCTGAGAGAAGAATCCAAAAAATGCCTGTTCCTTTCTTCAATGCAGAGGGCAAATCTAGAGATACAAAATGTTGAATATACTGTCAACCTTGACTGACACTGACATATTGTTTAGTTTTACTAACTTTACTTTTTTCTTCTTTCTTTTATAATCTTTTAAGAGACCACTTGTTTATGGAGGGGAAGAATATGTTCAGAACAAATGTGATATAAAAAGTATAAATGAAAGTAAGTTATTTTTTAAAAAGGAATCCACAAGAATATGTCACATAGTGTTTGAGAGAGCTCAACCAATCAACAAACATTTTTAAGGGCCTAGTATGTGGTAATTTCTACACTTAAGAGACTTATAATGGGGAAGAACAAGTATGTAGATAAGTTTATATCAAATAGATATAGAGAAGAAACACAACTAGATGGCACAATGGATAGAGTGCTGAACTTTGAGTCAGGAAAACCCAACTTCAAATATGACCCTAGATACTATGTGACTTTAGATAAGTAATTTAAACTCTGTCTCAGTTTCCTCAACTGTAAAATGGGAATAATAGCACATCTATGCCAGGGTAGTTATGAGGATCAAATATAGTTGACACTTAATAAATATTATTTTCTTTCCTTCCAAATAAATAAGAGGTCTTTAGGGAAGGGCATCACAAGGAGTTAGACAGATCATGAAAGGTATCATGTAGAAGTTGGTGCTTCAGTTTCATCATGAGGGATCCTGATGAATCTTTTGAGGTGGAGGAGGTAAGGTAAGAATGCGTTATAGGCACAGGATATGGTGAGAGCAAAAGCGTGGAGATAGGAGATGGGAAACTGTGAGAGATGGAAAGAAGATCAATTTGGCTGGATCATAAGGTATAGTGTAATGATATGATCTGGCCTGTGTTTAAGGAAAATCACTTTGTTCATTGTGTAGAAGACAGATTGGAATGGGAAGAGACTTGAAGGAGACTGATTGGACAGTCGTTACAAATAATATAGGCAAGGGATGATGAGCTGACTAGGATGGGGAGTTGTGTGAGTAGAAATAAAGGGGTCAGACACAAGAGATATTCTGGAAGTAGAAACAGTTAAGATTTAGCAATTAACTGGCTATATGAGTGAGGAAGATTGAGTTAAGGATAACACTGGGGTTATGAACCTGAGAGGCTAGAAAATGGTGATGAGAGATGTCACAAAACTCACTGTAGGACAGTTTGTCAGGAACTGTCCTTCAATTTTGCTGCAATAGAATAGCCTTCCTGTGTGCAGTTTTCTAAATTTTAGTTTTCTAAATTAAATTTTCTAATTTAAATTAAATTAAATTTTCTAAATTAAAACTAAATTTTAGTTTTCTAAAATAATAACTCAAATTCACGTAGTCCTTTGCTGAAAACAATGCTATCACATAGTAGTATAAATATAATTACCTATTTAACAGATGAGAAATTTGGAGTTAAAAGAGAGAATAAGTGCTGATAGTTCTAATAGTGTTCTAAGATTGGCAAAACACTTTTACATACATTGTATGATCTGATGCTTACAGCAACATGTGAGGTAATATAGATACTATTATCTTCATCTTATTGAGAGAACTGATTGTAGAGAGGTTAAGCCCAGTGCTAACAGCTGAGGATACAAAGGAAAGAAAAACCAGAATCAAAAATAAAAAACAAAACTTAGTTCCTGCCCTCAAGGAGTTATTATACTAACACCAGTCTTGCATGCAGAGAAAAAAAAGCAAACTATAGTGACACAGTCCTTCCTAGAAAAAAGACAAGCCTCAGTGCCTTGTTTCCCAACTATTCATTTGCACATTACTAACTGGGGTATGTTACACCCTTATCCCTGGAAGTGTTTATAACTATTGCACAAATGGACATTGCTTATAACTTCATAGTGAAGAGGATTTGGTCACTTGCAATTAGTTAGAGTGAGATTTCTTATGAAGAAGACATGGCACAAAACCAGGAAGTGTTGTTGGTCAAAGAAAAGACATTAGAGCTTGGTGGAAAAGAAGGTATACATTCAGCACCTGCTGCCTGAGAGGCAGATAAGAAGAGGACATACATCTTTGTATTGTCACTTGTTGCTTGGAAGGTTGAGAAGAACTTTAGAGCCTAGGTGAAGGTGCAGAGCTGGAGAGGCTTCTACCAAGCCTAGGCTAAGGGTCTCTGTCCTTCTGAAAAAGCATAACATACTATGGCTAGAAACTAAGTACAAAGTACCAGGGAAGAAGGGCAGCTAGGTGGTACAGTAGGTAGTGTACTGGGCCTGGAATCAGGAAAATCCAAGTTCAAATTTGACTCCAGACACTAATTGTGCAACTCTGGGCAAGTCATTTAACTTCTTTGCCTCAGTTTTCTCATCTGTAAAATGCTTTAGAAGCAAATGGCAAACCACTCCAGTATCTCTGCCGAGAAAACCCAAAATAGAGTTAAAGAGAGTTGGACACAATTGAAATGATAACAACCACAACAACAACCAGGGAATAAAGTTATGGTTGAGGAGCAAGTCCAGCCTATTTGTGTAGTAGCATCAGGGCAGCCTAGTCAAAAGACCCCAGGAGATAAATCGATCCTACTGAGAGACAATGCCCTGTGAGGACTAACCTAGTAGTTCAGCTGTAGATAGCCGAGATTAAAAATGGCACCACTTATTTAATACAGATACCATGCTTCTTTATGAATAGTCCCCTAGACAGACAAGATGTGAAACTCCAGTCTGGGAGTTTTCAATTGTTCTGGCCACCTGTATTCCCTACACATGTGCCTCACTACCATTTACTCTATGGTCTGGTGTGCAATGATGGAAGAATGTGACCCAGGTTTATGGGTGGAATGTTATTTTGTTTTGACTTCTGAGTAAATGTTTTCATCAAGTTGAGTCTAATAAAAAGCCCACCACTGGGGCTCAGGACCAAGAGGAGTAAGAGAAACAATCATATAGATTTACCCCTAGAACCTTGAGTAGAAGTTGTAGCAGCCACACTCTGTGAAACTCTAACATTCTTGGGCATAAATGGGGGAAAGTGAGCCCTCAAAGACAGAGCCCTCCTGCCCAAACCTTTTCACTTTGGTGGAACCAGATGGGACCTGACAGAGCTTGTTTCTTTTGACCATAGCCTTTAAGAACAAGACTCACCTCCACTCCAGAAGGAGGCATCAGGGTATACATCTTTATCCTCATCAGAGGGTTGACAGCAAAGCTATCCTTCATGATTGACTGACCACATGTGCTAGCTTAGCACCTGGGTGCCTACAGAATGACAAATCCCCTGCCTGCTTCTGGTTGACCATGTGTGTGAATCAAAGTTGAAAGATTCTTGTACTTTAAGATGATAAAGCAATCCCTGCTTTGGCCACTGAGCAGGAATAGCTTCCTGTTTCCTGAGTTCTACCCAGTGGAACTTTAAAGAAAGGGAGGGACTCTCACCCCGGCTGTCTTCTTTCTTAGCCTCTCAGCATAGCAATTAGCACTCCCATGAGGGGAAGGGAGGGACAACCCTTATTACCACCACAGCAGAAATGGCAAATTGATGAGCACATGGCAGATAAAGCTCACGCCCTGCCTAGATTAGCCTGATCCTGGGTTTGGGGTTGACTCTTCTGTGTTTCTTCTTTTTTGTTATTGGATGAATGGATATAGATTCTAAGGTGCATATGTCCAGGTTGGGAGGTCACCTTGTCAGTTTAAGAGGTTTTGTGGTCCTTGGTCTTTTGATCAAAGTTGATTGGCAGCAAAAGGTGTCCCTGGCAAAATACTTCAATGCACTTAGAGCCAATGACTGCCAACTAAAAGATGAGCTCAAGTCCTGGCCCAGTATTTCAAAAGATATCTACTACGAAAGAGAGGAGGGAATAAGTACTTATGTATCATCTACTTTGTGCAAGGAATTTTGCTAAATTCTTTTAAAATACCGTCTCATTTGATCCTCATAACAACACTGCAATATAGGTGATATTATTATCCCTATCTTACAGTTGAGGAAACTGAGGCAAACAGAAGTTAAGTGACTTGCCCAAGGTCTTAGACTATGGTTAATAAGTGTGGGAGGCCAGATTTGAACTTCAGGCCAAGTGCTCAATCCACTGCACCATCTAGCTATGCAGAGCTCAGATAAAATGTCAAAAGTCTATGCAGCAATCCCACAAAATGCCTTATATTTAGAAAGAATTTAAGTATTAACTTACCAAGAGAGTATGACAGAAGGTATTACTGGCTTGTTTGAATGTATTTCTGTTTTTCCCCAGTGCACCCTTGTGAGTGTTCAGTGTTTATCATATCTTTTGTATGTAGGAAACATATGGCTACCCAAATCTGATTCATACTGTACATGGAATTCTCTTTCATTTCCCTCCTTTTAGGAGACCTAAACTTAAGGAAAAACCTAAGCCGTAAGCAGTTTTCCCTGGGGCATCAGGGTGAGGGTTTATCAAGCCAAAGAGTATGAGAAAAGAGAGTCTAACCCATGTCATTAGGGGCCAGATTCACCCAAAGCTGAACTTGTTCCAGTGACTAAGTATACAGGCCCAGAAAAGAGGAGATCCTTAAACACAAAAGGAGAGAAAGGAAAGTGTCTCAGGCCCTTATACCCATTAGTGGCTGTGAATATTAGAAGAGAATCATACCTAAACCAAGAAAGGATGGCATCTCATTTTATAGATGGGGACACTGAAGCCCAGAGAAATTTGGTGATATGACCAAGGTCACAAAGGGAGTAAACCTTTGAAGGAGAATTTTAATCCAGGTCCTTTGACTGCAAAGCCAGTTCTCTCTGCAATGCCATGCCAAATCCAAGGAAAAAAAATCATGGATGAGGTGAGGCCTTTACTTAGAACCTGATCATAGAATGTCAGAGATAAATGGCACATCAGGGACAACTTCTTGATATGACAGATGAAGAAAGAGAGTGCCAGAGATACCAGGAAGATCAATTTGGAAGGTAAATCAAAGAAATCATGAGTTCTATGACTTTTGTAACCCAAACTAATCAGCATGACTGAGTGCCAATGAGGTAGCATGCTTATAGATCCCTACTTAGAAGTTCTTAATAGTGTGACATTCCCTAGACTTTTCAGCTTAGCATCTAAACCAAATGTGCTAATAGTGGTAGAAATGGGTGAGAGTAGGCAGGGGTGAGAGTAAGTGTAAAAAATATGCTACAACCCAAGCCCAAAGTCTGTAATTTTTGTGGGCTCAGATCCCGTGTTTAGCATAAAATCTCACATTGCTAAAATGTTTGAAGGTCTACATGGTCCTAAACTCACAACAGCTCTGTGAGACTAAAAGCACAGACATGATTATATTATCCCCATCTTACTGATAAAGAAACTGAGGCCTAGAAAGATAAAGTTCCATGCTCACAATTGCAGTTATTAATGGTTGTAGGCTGAATTTGAACCTGAGTCAATCTCTTACATTTCTTCAGGAATCTGTGGTCTTTGAAACATTTTCAAAGCCATTGTTTTGTTTTATACTCACAACACTCTCTTAAGCAGGCCAGGTAACATTAAACTCATTTTGTGGATGAAGAAAATAAAAAGGAGGAAAATGAAGTGACTTACTCATAGCCACGTAACTATTAATGGATTGACGTCAAACTCAAACCCTTAAGTGTCTTGTACTTCTATCAGACTTAGCCATCTTCACAACACTTTCAAATCTATTCTTTTGTTTGATCCAGCACCTCTTGGAGTTAGGTAACATTTTGTCCATTTTACAGATGAGGAAAGAGGATTACAGAGGTCAAGCAATTGGGTCCTACAGTAAGAATAATATTCAACTTTGTTCATTCCTCTTCCCTAGTTCAGTGTTTTATTTCTTGTTCTTATTGTTTATCTTTCTCTATCCCAAGCTCATTCAGGAATATCTTGATAGATATGGGTCTGGATTTGTTCACAAACATGCGGATACTCTGGACTTGGTTGCATAGCATCTCACAGTTCTGTGAGTACCTTTGTGTACTTGTAAATTCAGAGCATATGGATTTTGTTTCTGTTTTATTTATGCCATGCATATTATATTCATGTGGTATCCTTCACCCACAAGATGTGAAGCATATTACAAAAAGGATCTTCTTTTTCTTCCTTCTCAGGGATCTGCCCTTGATCTATCTGAGAGCCTGGGAACCAAAGGGTAAAGCAGGTCCTGCTAATTAATATGTAAGTACGTATGTATGTGTGGTCCACTCTATTTGGGGATCCATGAGAGGCTCTGGATAGGGGGATGCAAATGAAATCAACTCTAAGAAATACGTGAACATTAGCAGTCCAAAAGTGGTCAAGGGAAAAAGAATGCTTTTAAACCCTGAGTCAGGGCTGACAGTCTTCCTGCAAGCTGCCACACTGCTCAAGACAGTCTAGACTTAGACCAAATCCATCTCCTCCACTCCTCCTTCTGCCATCCTCAATAGCACAAGGCAAGCGGAGTCCAAGCCCATTTTCAGCATCTGCCGGAGGCATCCCCAACTCGTAAACAGCAACGGGCCATTTCCCCTGCTCTCTGGGGCTATTTCTCTGCTCGTGTAAAGCAAGCAGCAGAGCAGACCTGCGTCCTCGAGTGATCCCCCCACTCCCCCAGCTCCACCCCCACCCCAGGATGCAGCCAAAGAAAACCAACGTGCTATATTTGTTTTTCAAGACAGGGCCAGGAATGATTCCCGTAAGACGCTGCCTGGCTTTAATGGGGCTGTGTCTGTGCCCTGTCGTTAAGCCTGCATCTGGCAAAGGGGCCCAGGCTTCTTTCTCACTTGGCTCCCTTGGAAGATGATGGTGTTTGCTCAAGGTAATTCAAAAGCAAGGAGGAGGAGGAGGAAAAAGAGGAAGAAGAGGAGCAGGATGAGGAGGAAGAAGAAAAAGACAAGGACGAGAAGGAATGGGAGATGAAGATGGAGAAGGAGGAGGAGGAGAAGTAGTCAAGGGGGCAAGAGAAACTCCTACAATTTACAGTGAATCACTGCTGTTCTGAAGCAAACTTGGCTGTACAGCCCGTATCCAGCAAACCCAACAAAGAGAAGTATTGGAATAACAGCTGGGGCTGGAGGCCCAGAGTGCTCAGGGCTTTGCTGGGGCTCCCCTCGCTCTGCCTGCGTCACAACAGCTCTGTCTCTGCTCCCAGCCTCTTGCTCAATCAGGACAGCATGCTGGCCTCTTTCCTTGGAAGGGGTCTCTGTGTGGATGGTTTCTAGGGAAGGCACCCCCCTCCCCAACTCTTCTAGCATCCACTTAGTCTAGGATATGGAGGATGGAGTAAAGTTCTTATCAAAGATTCGCCTTCCGTGGGTGAATAAGATCATAACTGAAGGACTTCTTAAATAACCTGGGACACATGGATGCAGGTTCAGGATCAAGTAGGATTGAGAGAACTATCTCCTTGTTCCTAATCATTCAGTCAACACTCAACCAACAAAAATTTATTGAGTACTTGCTTTGTGCCAGACACTATGCTAAGTGCTAGGGATCCAAAGAAACCCTGTCTCCTCTCAAAAAGCTCATCTTATAATGGGAGATATGTATAAATTAATATCTAGGTATATACAAGATATATGCAGAGTATATGAAGATAATCTAAAAAAAAAAAAGGAAGACATTAGAAGCTAGGGGGACCAAGAGAGGTCTCAATAAAGATTAAATTCCTAAAGGTGGCTAGTGGTAATTTAGAAGGTACCATACAGACATGGAAATGGAATGGGAGACAACAAAGACAGAAATATTGAGGAAGACAACTATTGCTTCCATGGCTATATGGTTACTACCAATCTGTAACCTCAAACTGGGAATACAGTAGTATATGGACAGCCAGCAAGAACAGAAGACATAACTAAAAGTAATGAGTGCACAGTGCCTGACACATAAAAATTCTTTGTTTATCTAAGTACAGAGGAGCTGATTGCAGCTCAAACAATAGCAGGAAAAACTTTCTAACAATTCTAACTTTTCCAACAGTATTAATAATGAGGCAATAAGTTTCTTATCTAGTGAGGTATTATAGCACAGGTTGAATGACTTGTGATATGTTGTAGAAGGAATTTTTACTTAAATGACAGGATGGTACCATATGGAGGTCATATGGTATAGTAGAAATGAGTGCCAGAATTGTAGGAGTTTTTTTTTTTTTTAACATATCTATATTGTACACGTGGTCTTCCCTCTTAGAATGTAAGCTACATGGAGTCAGGGGTTATATTGCTTTTCTCTTTGTTTTTTCCAGCGCACAGAATAGTGTCGCAAATGTAGTTGGCACTTAGTCAATACTTACTTACTCCCTTGATTGATTGTCACAAGACCTAGGTTCAAACCCTACCCCTATCACTAATTGCATAAAAATAAACAAGTGATTCCCTTTCTCTCTATCTCAGTTTCCTCTTCCATAAAGTGATGGGGTTAGACTAGATGACCTCCTATCAAGCTCTAGAGTTCTACTTAAAAAAAAAATTTTAGAGAAAATCAGGGTTAAATGAATTGCCCAGGGTCACATAGCTAGTAAGTGTCTCAGGGCAGATTTGAACTCAGGTCCTCCTGACTCCAGAGCCACTGCTCTATCCACTGTGTTGGATAGTTGCCCCAAGTTCTACAACTTCAAGAGAAATACCAATGCCGGTGAAACTATAGGGAGCATGTGCTGATAACTAAGGACAGCTTGGACAGTTGGAAGATTTTCCTGGCTCTGCTGGGAGCCTGTTAAGTTATCTACAGTGTTTTCCACCTGGGGTTCTGATTCCTTAATGGGACATTTAGGTTGATTCATCACTGCCCTGTGATTCTAAAAATAAACTTCCAGGAGGCTTCTCCCACTTATTACAGGATTCAATGACAATCAGAGGAGTCTGTCATTGTCTTCTGGGTTCCTCATGACTTTTTCAAGGCGTAGTATTTGTACAAACAGACTTGAGAACATCTGTAGCTCTACTGGGGCATCTTGCTGATTACTATCAAAGTAGAATGATCACTGTTTAACCCTGGAGAACAGTTTCAACTCTCCAAAGGGTTTTCATGGTCATTCTCTCACCTGATGCTCCTTCCCACAGTATAATGAAAATAATACAAGGGTGATTATTCGTATTTTACAGAGAGAAAAGCAGGGCCCAGACAGGATGAATGGCCTGTCCCTCATTTTTTTAGTGTCTGCATGGCAGAAGGAAGGGAATATGCACTTATATGACATCTAGTGTGTATCAGTCACTGTGTCAAATGCATTTACAAATATGATCTCATTTGATCCTCACAACAATCCTCCCAGTGCTATTATTATTCCCATTTTACAGTTGAGGAAACTGAGGCAAACAGTTTAAGTGACTTGCTAAAGGATCATACAGCTAATAAATGTCTGAGGCCTCAAGTGAACAGGTTTTCTCAACTCCAGGGCCAGTGCTCTATCCACTGAACCATACCAGCTATTTCTAAGAGTACAGAGTAGAATTCAAGTCTGTTGACCTTTGAGTCTGTGATTTTCCACCTTACCACCTGCTTACTATGAAAATAAGGAAAAATCCATAGAACATTGACTTAAGAGAATTCAGACTTTGAATAGCAGAGATTTTTTTTCTTTTTAACATAAGTGGCCTCTGCATTCCAAAACCAATTGACTTGAGTGATATATGGTAGTGTAATGGAAGAATACTCAATTTGAGATAGAAAAGCAGGATTTAGATCCTGGTTTTTCTTTTATTTACTTATTTTCTATGTGACCTCAGAAAAGACACAATATCTCTAGGACCCAGTTTCCTAAACTATAAAAAGGAAAGGAGTGGATTAATTGATCTCTAAGGTCCTTTCTCATGCTAAATCCTAGGATCCTCTGACTTTCACAAGTATCAATGTCCAAGGGATGATGGAAGCGGGGCTTGATATCAATGAACCTATGCAGTGCAGGTAGATGGATACTTTTGTTCTCTTGGCCTCATTCTCTTGATAGGCAGTAGCATTTGGGACTACTTAGGTGGCAATCAGAGGAACTGTAAAATCTGGTTGGAATCAGTCCAACATCTTCAGGTCCACTCCACAAGGTGGCTATGGACAAATTATTTTTGAAATTCATGTGCTTGCCCATCTTTGCTTCTGAAAAGGATGATCTCTTGGAATGTTTTATCTTCTTACCCCCCAGGTTTTGGATTCCATAATTTCCTTAAAAGTTTGCTTCAAGCTCCATCTTTTACAAAAGGCTTTGTTGTGACCCTGTTCAGTTGCTTAAGCCTGTCCTTCAAGTTACTCTGTTTTAATTTTTGTATATATTATACATACTTATTTTGCATATCCATATATGTATACATGCTGTCTCCTTGAATGACTGGTGGAGTTTATTCATTTTTACCTTCCAACTTTCATTCCCTGGTAGAAAACTTGAAAACTAGGCACACTAAAATCTTCAAAAAGTGAGAAAGCCTGGTAGAGCTATTGTGATAGCAAGGGAACTGAGCTTAGGGCAAACAAGGTTACGTAGCTAGTAAGTATCAGAGGCCAGATTTGAACTCAGGAAGATGATCCTTCCTGAATCCAGGCCTTATCCACTGTGTAACTTAGCTGCCCTCTATTTATAGTGTGATCTTGGGTAAATCATTGTATCAACCTTGGCTAAATTAACCTATAATTCTATTAGATCCAAGGATACTACCAAATGTTTGCCCTTTGACGTGTTAAGGCAGAGGTGGGGAGCAGGCAGATACACGGAATGAGAGTAAGGCCCTTGTACATCCTATTTTCTCTGGAATCACAGTCATTGTTTATGTGCTGTACTCCCCTCCTCTATTAAACTGTGGAGGACTTGTGGGTCTTATTTATTGTTTTCTATTGTTATTGTTTCTTGTTATTGTTTCTATTATTATTGTTTTCTCACCCAGTTCCTAGTACAGGACCTTGTATACAGCAGGTGCTTAAGAAATATTTGTTGAATTGATTTCAAATTACTTGTGTTGGAATACAGAGCACCCTGAGGAGTCATTGGTGCTTGCCCTTAGGGCTGCTCTAATCAAAAAGAAGTGTCCTCATGGCTTCTGATGAAAAAAAAGAATATGGGGGTAGCTAGGTGGCACAGTAAATAGAAAACCAGCCCTGGTATCAGGAGGATCTGAATTCAAATCTGGCCTCCAATATTTGACACTTACTAGCAGTGTGACTCTGGGCAAGTCACTTAACCCAGATTGCCTCCCCCATATCCCCTGCCAAAAAGAATATGAATTCTATCTCCTTAGAAGAGGGGAATTTAAGGAGAATGAGAATGACAGCCAGCAAAAGAGGATACTAGTACATCAGAAAAAATACCTCGCAGGAGTCCTGAGATCCTTGGCCTTTACTTGGGGGTATATTTTTGATGCCAACCACTTTGGCCCATGTTGCTGTGGGCATAGCCAGCTATCTTATTCAACCCAAGCACAACATTTGTAGGGCAGACCCATAGAAGTGGGGCCAACAGAAACCTCCACGTAAGGGACCCAACTGGATTTTATAGTTTCCCACGGAAATCTATAAAATTATTATTGTCATGCAGAAAACTATAAATGTCAAGGCTGATGGTGGGGGTGTCCAGCCCATGGGGCATGGCACAGATGCTTTGGAGGGGATCTGAGTAAAACATGCTAATCTCAGTGGCTCCAGATACACTGGCCAAATGACCAGCCATCAGAGCCTAGGCCGAGTGGGCCGCAGCTTTCCCACTGGCAGTGAATTTTAAGAGATGTCTCACCCTGGCTCAAATGAGCATTCCTCCTGAGGGGTGATTTTTTTTTTCTTTTTATAATGACCAATTGGCCAGCCTGTGCCATGGTGTGGACTCTGCAAATACATCTGTGGGGAATGGAGAGAATCCTCTTTTGACTCCATAAGGAGGTAAATCAATAGCTGGTCTGTCCTTATTTTGTTTTCTCACTCAAATTAAGGGAAAAAAAGAAAGAAAAGAAAAAAAAAAGATGTAACTATGTTTGTATAGCACCTACCACCAAGGTGATCTCCACATGTAATACTGCTTTAGTTTTTAGTTAAATTCCTTTTCTTCTCTCTACTCTGAAGGCACATCATTCTGATCAATTAGTTGTTTTCAAAGTACTTAATGAGCATTGACTATATGACCCACATTGTGGGAGAAACAGAGAACCATTAATAAATGCATTGTCCCTGCCCTTAAAGCACCTAAAATCTACTTGGGGAATAAAAATACATACGAATAAATTAGAAGATAATCAACTCCCCAATTATGGTACTGGTTAGATATAGAAGAGGTGTTTAGAGAGGGAAGGGAGCCCGGAGTAGGCCAGAGGAGTCATGAAAGTCTTCATAGAGGAGGGAATACAAGAGTAAAAACTTCGAGGCCATTTTAGAGATATTTGTGTCTTTTCCTTCCTAACAGATTATGACTTTCCTGAGGGCAATGACTTTACATTTAAAATTTGTGTCTCCCCCCAGGACCCAGCAAAAAAATTTTATACACCATAGGTATGCACTAATACTTTAACAGTTCAAAGGTAGGATACTGTTATAGAAAGAATCTTGACTTTAGAGCAGGGAGAAATGGATCTGAATCTGTATCTGCTGAATACCTGTTTGACTTTGGACAAGTCCTAGTTTAAAAAATGAGGACCCTGAATCCTCCCTAAGATCCTTTCTCTCTCGAAATCTAAATCTTCTGGTTTTTGATTTTGAAAGTAAATGTTCTCTCTACAACAATTCAGATCATAACCACCCGCCCTCGACGACTTAATAGATTGTGGTTGAAAATCAGTCAACCAAGCAATAGGCATCTATTGTCTACTATGTGCAAAGCACTGTGCTGGTCACTGGAAATACAATTACAAAAATTATTTCAAAAGTAATACACAGATAACAAGCACATACATAAAAGTCCATATGTTGGTACATTGGAAAGAAAACTGGATGAGGAAGCAAAAGTAAGTCTCCGCCCTCAAAGAGCCTACATTCTACTAGGGGGAGTCAATATATTCCTAGATAAATATTTACAGTACACATGCATATATGTTATGCAAATGGGAGGAGTACTAACAACTAAAAAAATCAGGAAAAGATTCTAGAAGGGAGTTGCATTTGAGCTGAGCTTGGAAGCTTCCAAGAGGTAAAAATGATGAGGGACAGCATCCCAGGCATGGAGGACAACCTGTACAAAGATCCCAATGTAGGAATAGCCAGCAAGGAAGATAGACTATGTGAGAGGGAATTATGTGTAATTTTCCTGGAAATATGGGCTGGCACTAGACAATGAAGGGCTTTAAATGACCAACAGAGGGGTTTGTAAACAAAACATCACCCTAAAGGCAATGGGGAACCACTAAAGCTTCTTGAACAGAGAGAAGAGTGACATCATCAGATCTGCTTTTTAGAAATATCCATTTGGCATCTGGTTGGACTGGAGAGGGGTAAAAACTAGAGGCAGGGAGACCAATTAAGAGGCTATCACAAAAGTCCAAGTGACAGAGGATGAGGACTTACAGTGATTATGTTATAGATAGAGGGAAAATACATTCCATGTACTTGTCAACTCTTTGATGATAGACCAAACTCTTTCTCCTTTAGTTCACTGGTTCTTGGACAATGGTCTGCCACCAGGCTTATATTCAAAGGATTTTTAGCTTGTTAAGAATGACCTATCATGAGATCCCTTCTACATCTTAATGAAGTATTTGAAGGAAGTTTTTTTGGAAGTATTTTTGGAAGCATTTGGAAGTCCACAGTGTAGGGCTTAAAAAATGTTTATTAATTATATTATATGTAAGTCTGAAGGAAGAGTAAGCCTTAGAAAAGTTTAAAAGAAGGGTGAGGGCATTTGAGGCTAAGAAACTGCCTAAAACAAAGGCTTCGGAGCAGAGGCAAGGAAAGAAAAGTCTCAAGAGGTAGGAAGTTTAAGAAGAGATGAGGATTGTCTGCTATATCCCTGAATGAGAAATGTGCTAGAAACCATCATGAAGGGGATGGGATATATTTTGATGAGTCTTCCAAAGGCTTCCTAATGGTCTGGGCTGCAAGCTGGTTAATCGAGAAGCTGTCTAACCCCAGCAAAGCAACTCCAGGATTCCTGGGGGTTCTTAAAAAGAGGTGAGTGGTTTTGTGGCCAAGAGCTCAGGGGGGCATTAAACAAAGACTTGTGTGAACCTCTTGAAGGTTGTGTCAGCCTTGTTTCCTCGTATCTTCCGTCTTTCGTCTTTGTGCCTTGCATCCTTGGTCCCCCAGTTCTTTGCCCTACATCCTTGGTCCTCCAGCATCGTTCTCTACGTGCCTAGGAGTGAACAACTTTGGGACCTTTCTGAGTTCTGCAGAAGAAGCAGTATGCTCTTGAACATTGTCTGCCTGTAGCTTCTAATAACCATCAACCCCTGTTTTTTCCAGGAAAAAAAATTTTAGGAAAAAACATAATTGCGCAAACAGTGATTCCAAAATCCAAGAGGTGACGCTTGCTCCATTGGCTGATCCTCTGAGAGAGGAAAGGGTCTTGTGAGCCTTTGAGAACAAAAGGTCCTTCACTTAAGAGTGGGTGACAATTTAACTACAGAAAGAGAGAGAGAGAGAGAGAGAGAGAGAGAGAGAGAGAGAGGGAGAGAGGGAGAGGGAGAGAGAGAGAACATTCAACCCACAACACATCAACAGACACACAGCAGCAGCAGAGAGGGCTGGGACTATGCGAATTCTCCTCTATCCCCTCCTGGGCCCCCTTTGCACATCAGCCAAGCAGAGAGGGAGAAGGCCAGGTGCTGCATCCCAGCTTACTTGTCCTGCATGGCAGATGGGGTTGTGAGCCAAAGAGAAGGAAAGCAAGGGGGCCTAGGAAGCTGGCCCCTGATCACCGCCCACAGTCCACAGCAAACCCCACCTCCCTTGAGGGCTGGAAGCATAAACATACTAAGAACTGAAAACTGGGACAGAAGTAAAGCAGCAGAAACATAGGTTCAAATGGGAAGATGAGGAGGGGGATTTTTTTCCCATAGTCCTCTTTCTATTCCTTCCCTATCATAAAATTTCGCTGCTGGAGACTCATTTTTTAGCCTAGGATATCCATCCTCATGGAAAAAAGCCACTGGATATACCTCTGACATCACTATGGACGAGGTCCCTAGGCTCTTGTTAGGATGAAGACAGGGAGAGGGGAAGAAAGAAACAAAGATAGATTTCTTGACCGGTTTAACCTTTTTCTGAAAAATAAGCAGGGGTGGGTTAAAGAGAGAAAAACAAAGAAGAACCTGGATACTCTTGTTGAATGATGGAAGCGCCTGATGCTGAGAATGAGGACAACCTTCCCACCTCCTCCCCCTGCCCCCCTCCCCCCAAAGCTGTACTTTGGTAGCAAGAGAATTAATAGCACAGATAAAGAACTAAAGGACACACCCTGATTACACAGAGACAACAAATGTACATGTAAAAGTTCATATGCTGCTGCGTTAGAAAGCCCGTTGAGTGGGGAGACAAAAGAGGAAGGTAATCTGGGTTCTCCCAGCTTTGGCCTGACAGTAAATCCCTGTGCAACCTGGGCCACATCATTTCCCCTCTCTGGGCCTCTCTTTGCTCATCTGTCAAATGTGTGTGTGTGTGTGTGTGTGTGTGTGTGTGCGCGCGCATGTGTACGCATGTGGGAGGAGTTGATTAGATGATTTCTAAGCTTCCTCTAGCTCTAATAGTTTACATTTTATGTCTTTGTGACTTTATATGCTATAAGGTGCCTTTCAGAGCTAATGTTTCAGGAATCAACTCCACTGATCCCAGTGCAATCACTTTGTATCTGACTAACTGAATACATTGTAAATAACATATTGAAGACAATCTGAAGTGCCATTTACTTCACTGTTCTTTAGGAATTTATTTCATTACTTGTTTATTTTGCCACAGCAACCCATGTGAACAATTAAAAATGCAAAATGGACTCCAGTCCTGTGCAACTCCCTTATATTTTTGCAGCAACAGAGTCAATAATAGGAGGGTGAGAATGTTAAGAATTACATGGTTCTTACATTATCTACATTTTTTTTTAACTGTTAATATTCTGTTACGGGTAGCTAGGTAGTGCAATGGATAGAATACTGAGCTTAGAATCAAGATGACTCATCTTCATGAGTTCAAATCTGGGTTCAGACACTAATTGTGTGACCTTGAACAAGTCACTTAACCTGTTTGCCTCAATTTCCCCATCTATAAAATGAGCTGGAGAAGCAAATGGCAAACCACTCCAGTATCTTTGCCAAGAATATCCCAAATGGGTTCATGGAGAGTCTGGAATGACTGAAAATGACTATTAGAGAGAATTAGGTTTCATTCTTCTTCCTGATAAGTAGAAAAAGAGAAACCATAAATATTCTTAAACGTCTCAATAAAATTTATATTCACAGTCATGAGACTGAGCTTCTTGTATTATATATATGTTATATACACATATATACACATGTATGTGTGCATATATGTATATATACATGCATGTAACACATATGTGTATATATCTATATCTATATATGGGTGTCTCCTTTTTTGAGAAATTGCAGAGGTGGAGAATATATACCAGGGTACACCTACATGATGAAATGGGCTTTGGTTTATCTACTAATCATCAAATTATCTACACATCAACAAATGAGCTGATAAGCTATTAGAGATATTGGACAACATAAAATAAAAAGAATGCCTTATCTAGAGTCAGAGGACCTGGTTTCAGGTCCTACTTAGCTTTGCTAGATATGACTTGTGACCTTAGAAAAATCTCTTAAGCATTCTAGAACCTCAGTTTTGTCAATAGTAAAATGAGGGGCCCAGACTAAGTTCCATTCTACCTCTGCATATATGATGATAATAATAATACCAGGCATTTATACAGCACTTTAAGGTTTACAAAATTGGTTTATAGATATTATATCACAGCAAATCTGAGAGGTAGGCGCTATCATTATTATTATTTAACAGATGAGGAAACTGAGGCACAGAGCCGTTAAGTGGTTTGCCTGGAGTCACACAGCTGGTAAGTGTCTGGGGTCAGATTTGAACTTCATTATTTTTCTGACTCCTAGCTCCTGGTGCAGCTATTCACTGCATCACCTATCTACTATGATATAATCGCTATCAATGAAACCAGAAGAGTTGCAAGTATATGGAAGGATGTCTCTTTGGTTTTCTTTAGAGAGATGAGGGAAAACTTTCATAACTCCATTTCTGCTGGTTTTATTTATAGCAAAACATCATAATAACAGATTCAAACCTAAAAGGGCCTGAGAAACCATCTAGTGAACCAGGGGTCTTGGAACCTTCCTTATCTCATGGAAACTTTTGGCCATCTGATGAAGACTATAGACCCCTTCTCAGAATCATGTTTTTAAGTGCAATGAAAAGGATTATAAAGGAAACCAATTACAAGGTTATAAATAATTAACAAAATCGTTGTTGTTGTTATAAAGTTAGTGGATCTCAGATTAAGGATTCCTGATCTAATCCCATTTCCTCATTTTTAGTATTGAGAAAACTGAAGTAGTAATTGGTAGGGAAGACTTAATTTTACCACCAAATATGTACGGTCACATCATGACAGGACATCTCACCTTGCCGAGCTTACTATGAATTTAAGCAGACTACTACAGACATTATTGCAATCAATAAACCAAAATCTAGTGGAAATTATATGAATGATAGGACAAGATTTTTCAGAAATAACTCTATGTAACTTGTTAGCACAGGAGATAGGGAAAACCGTGTTGGAAAATACATTTTGGGATCAAGAAGTGAAAGAGACCTAAGGTTCGTAGGATTATACGGGTTTTGAGGCAGAAGGGATCTCAGAGGTCATCTAGTTCAAATTCTATTTTACAGGTAAGGAAACTGAGTCCCAGAAAGATTAAATGACTTGCCCAAATTTTCAACTATTCAAAAGCATAAAGCTAGGTGGCAGCTGTAGAGAGGACACTGGACCTGCAGTCGGGAAGTTTATTCAGTCACGTCTGACTCTCCGTGACCCTATTTTGAGGTTTCTTGACAAAGACCATTGTGTGGTTTGCCATTTCCTTCTTCAGCTCATTTTATAAATGAGAAACTGAGGCAAACAGGGTTAAGTGACTTGCCCAGGGTCACACAGCTAGTAAGGATCTGAGGCCAGATTTTAACTCATGAAGATGACTCTGATTCCAGGCCCAAAGTTCTAACTACTGTGCCACCTAGCTTCCCAAAGAGTCAGGAAGATCTGAGTTCAAATTCACTCTTACTCATGTACTAGCTTTCTGATCATGAGCAACTCATTTAATCTGTCTTCTTCAATCTCCTTAAGGAGAAAAAGGGGGTATTAATAGTACCATGGTTGTAGTAAGGATAAAATTAGATAGAAATTGTAAAAAGCTTTACAATTTTGAAAGTGCAATATAAATGCTAATTATCATTATTTTCTTCGAAAACACACTGAGGAGTTTAAGGACTAAACAACATTGTAAAGAATGAAATTGATTCTATTGGCAGATAGGAAGTGATTTATTGCAAACAATAATCATTTGAGAATGAACAGACTGTGTGTAGTCAGTTTATCAACTATTTAGAGAAGAGAATAGAGCAAGTAGCGAATTCGAAGGAAGGATAAAGAAAAGAAGACATTGAATTATGAGGATACTCTGTGTTCATCCTGAAGTTTTCTTTGATAAAAACAGAAGGGGAATCAAGAAACTTTTGCAGGTTATTTTCCCTAGCAGCTGATACCTGGCACATAGTAGGTGTTTAATAAAAACAACAAGCATTTATGTAGTACTTTTATCTTTGCAAAGTGCTTTAAAAACATGATTATGATCAAATTGAATCAAAAGTATCTCTCATAACAATAATAACCAACATTTCTGTATTGCTTACCATGTGCCAGGCACTGTGCTAAGCCCTTTATGATTATTATCTCATTATTTTATCCTCACAACAATCCTGAGAGGTGAGTGCTATTATTATCCCCATTTTATAGATGAGGAAATTGAGGCACATAGAAGTTATGTGATTTGTAAAGGATCACAGAGCTAGTAAGTATCCGAGGACAGATTTGAACTTATATCTTCCCAATGCCAGGCTTGGCATTCTACCCACTGTGCCACCTTGCAACCCCTATACAATATAAAATCCCCATGTCTTATTTTACTGGTATTTTAATATGATCTCCAAAAACAGCTTTTGTTATCAAGATTCTAGGTCCCAGTTCTAGAAACATAGTCTTAGTGCCATAGCACTTACCAGTGTGTCAGACAATAAGGAGAGCAACCTTGGGACATCTCTCTGGATGTAAGATGACTTCTTGATTTGCTGTTGATTAGCCATTCTGCAAGCTAGTTACCAAAGATTGACAGGCACACGTTCTACACTTAGTGTATAAATACCCTCTTGGCCTTGTATTGGTGGCAGGCAAAACCCATCTTAAGGATGAATTTATCAACACTCTCTCTCAACAATAATACTGACCACTGCTATGTTTCCTTAAATCACTTGTTTAAAGTCTCCATATTCTCTTAGTGTAGGAATTGTGGAAGATCACTGTGGCCTAGTTTCCAGGTTCATAGTCAAGTCTGCTCTGTTCATAAGGCTTTTCTGAAAGACCACACTTTTTTATAGACATGATATTAACTTGGAGGATACTTTCAGTGCTATTCTGAGTTGTCTTGTCATTGTACTCAAATGGGCCAGCATGGAAACTTTAGACAATAATGAACTCCTCTCTCTTCCTCTGTCTTCCTATTCATTTGGTAAAGATCTCAGGAAGCACTTTTTTTTTTTTTACTACCTGCAGGGAGTTGGGCTTTTTGGTGAAGTCGACAGGTCATACATTGATGATCTATTGTTTGTGGATGAAGTGAGATTGGGATGGACTCATAGCAGTACATCTTCTGGGGCAGGAAGAAAGTAAGGCACTGATTGATGTGTTTTTTTTGAAGGAGATTAATTTATTTAATATTAATCAATTTAAAATCCTAAAAGGTATGTTCTAGGCAGTGGTTCTCAACCTGTGGGTTATGTTCAATTTAAATACATCCTGTGTATCAGATATTTACATTATAATTCATAACAGCAGCAAAATTACAGTTACGAAGTAGCAATGGAAATAATTTTATGGTCCGGGGTCACCACAACATGAGGAACTGTATTAAAGGGTCACGGCATTAGGAAGGTTGAGAACCACTGTTCTAGAGTTACCTAGTCAACCAAGATTTCTTCCCCTTTAGTTTCCTGGAGTAAACCATCTCTACATAACGTCAACAAATCAAGTTGATAATAGTTAGCATTTCACAATAGTTAACTTACTTACTTATATAGCACTATGTCAGATACTTGCTAAGTGCTTTTAAAAATATTGTCTCACTTAATCTCACAAAATCCCTGGGAGGTAGGTTTTAGTATTATCTCCATTTCATAGATGAAGAAACTCAGGCAAATAGAGATTAAGTGACTTCCCCAGCTAAGAAGTATCTAAGACTAGATTTGAATTCAGATCTTCCTGATTCCAGATAGGACACTATCCACTGAGCCACCAGCTGCCTATGAAGCACTTGCTAGGTGTCAGATGCTATTCTAAACACTGGGGATACAAGGAGAGCAAAAATAGTCTCTACCATCAAAGATAATACATTCTAATGAGGGAGTCAACATGGAAACAACTATATATAAACAAGGCATATACAGAGCAAATGGGAGGTCATCTCAGAAGGAAGGCACTAGCAGCTGAAGGACCAGGAAAGGCCTTTTGCAGAAGGAACAACATGATCTGAGATTTGGAAAAAGTCAGATAATCCAAGAGGTGGTGATGAGCAGGGAAGAAGAGAACTACGGGCATGGAGGGTAGTCATTGAAAAGGCATGGATTCATCTTGCAACAGCAAGATGGCCAGTGTTTCTAGATCACAGAGTATATAGAAGGGAGAAGAGTAAAAGAAGACTGGAAGGGGCTGGACTGTGAAAGCCTTTAAAAGCCCACTGAGGATCTTCTATTTTATTCTGGAGGTAACTGGGAGACACCAGACATTACATGATTCTGTTTTAGGATGATCTATTTGATAACCAAATGGAGAAGGAAATGGGAGAGACTTGAGGCTGAGAGACCAAGCAATAGACTATTAAAAGTCAAGGAATGAGATCATGAGGGCCCCTACCAGCATAGTGGCTTTATTAGAGGAGTGATGGAGACATATTTGAGAGATGTAAAAGTAGAAATTAGGCACCAGATTAGTTATGTTGGGTTCAATGAGAGGGTGGAGTGGAGGATGACGCCTGCATTGTCAGTCAGGGTAACTGGCAGTACAGTGGTACCCTGAAGAGTAATCGGTGAGCTTGGAAGATGGGACAGTTTTAGAAATATATGATGAGTTCAGTTCTGGACATATTGGGTTTAAGATGTGTACAGGAATCCAGTTCAAGATATCCAATAGAAAGTTAGAAATGTGAGACTGGAAATCAGGAGAGCAGTTATGGCTGGACATATGGAGAATCAAGTTCACAGGGATGATTACTGTGGGCATGGGAGCTGATGAGATAATAAATACAGATAAAAGAGGGACCAGGTCTGAAGCCTGGGGGAACAACCATGGTAAGTAGACATGGCTTGGATGGAGCTCCAGCAAAAGAACCTAAGAAGTTCTGGTCATCATGATTAGAGAAAACAAAATGAAAAAAAACAAAACAAAATATGGAGAGAAGAGCATCGAAGTGAAAAGGGTGTTTGAAAATGTCACATCCTACAGAGAGTTCAAGAAGAATGAGATTGGGGTGGGGCTGGGAAGAGGTCATTAGATTTGGCAAATAAGAGATTATCAATAACTTTAGAAAGAACAGCTACAACTGAATGATGAGTTCAGAAGTCAGGCTGCAAAGAGTTAACAAGAGAAAAGAAGTAAAGGTGTAAATTATAAATGAGTTTCTTAAGGAATTTAGCCATGAAAAGAGAGGAAGGATTTGAGACAATGTTACTTAGTTGGGACAATGAGCTTATGTGACTTTTTGTTTTGTTTTAGAGAATGGAGATGTGAAAGTGTTTGTAGGTTTCAGGAAAACAGTCAGTAGGGAGACAAATGGAAGATTAGTGAGAGAATGGTGATGATAGAGAGAGCAATCAGAGAAGATGGGAGGAAATGGAATTAGGAATGTATATAGAGGAGTCTACCTTTGCGGCCACCACTTCATATGAGACATAAAGGAGACATGGATGAAGAAGGGGATAGTGAGGGAAGACAGCTGAGTAATTCAAGATAAGGAAGACAGGGGAAGAGAAATGGCCTCAATATTTTAAATACAGTTCTCAGGCCAGAGTTCTCTGAGGCAAAGTTCTCAGTTGAGACAGTGGGAGTCCAGGGAACTATGGCCGCTTTGAAGAGGGATGAAAAGTGTGAAAAAGCCACTGTGGTGAATGGGATAATGAATCACTTATGGATATATAAAAGGACTGCCTTGTCATAGTGTGGACCCAGTAGAGATCATATACCACATCTGTAGTGGACTTAGCATGGTTTCATGATTCTCCTCAGTTTTGTTCAATAGCACACAAATAGAAATGAAGGTAGACATAGAACAACGCTGATTCTTGGAAGGGGAAGACCAGCAAGAGGATAAGGTAGCAGTGGAATGAAGAAAAGAGGACAATTAAGTCACAATGGTTCACCAAGGGTTTAATATGAGGAAGGAGATGTGTGAAGACAGTGTAGAAAAGAAACAAAGAGTAGAAGGAGTAGAGATTACAGTGAGGACAAAAGACAAAGCTATGGGTTGCAGGGCAGAGTGAAAAGTAGAATGACAACAAATTATGATCACATGAAAGAATATTGGAGTTCATAAATATTGAAGGAATATCATGGATAAAAGAAAAGATGTGTAATCAGGAGTGAGTCAGATAGCTGTGAGTACAAGAAAACAGGAGTAAAAAAGGAAAAGGTTTAAGATAAAAGCAAGTTTGTTACCTATGGAGCAGTCATTCTAGAGACATACTTGTTTATCTAAAACTATATAAAACATAGACAATCAATAATAGCAAGACAGCAACCTCCCAGGATTGTGTCTGTCAACTCTATTGAACAAAATGAAAAGATTATTTTTTCAATAATAACAGGTAAAATTCTTATGACACTTTACAATTTTCAAAGTGCGTAATGCACATTATGCTATTTCATTTGATTCCTATGACAATCCCACAAGGAAGCTGCCATTCTCATTTCTGTTTTACAAATGAGGAATACGAAACTCAGAGAGGTTATGATTTGGTTAATGTCATATGGTTAGTGTTCCCAGTGGGATTTGAACCCAGGTCTTTCTGTCTCCAACTTCAACAACCTGGGTCACAAATCAATTTCCAAATACCAATCTAGTTTTTAACTTTAAAGACAGCCAGAGGACCAGAATATACAAAGTCAATCACAGTTGGTTAACCAAGACCAGGCTAGAAATTGTTGGGCTGCTTTTTTTTTTTTAATGGAAAGATCAGTGAACATCATTTCTATAGCTGCCTGTGTCTTAGGCCACCCACAGTCAAGAGATAGATGGCAAATTACTAACAAGCTGAGGTCTGGGTTTCTTATTCTATAAGCCAGTGGCAATGAACAGAGAAAGAATTACGAAAATGTCCTCTTTGCTCTGTGTGTTCTCGGTGGATCTTAGAATAGACCAGTACTGCTACTTTCAAACAGTTGTTTTCATTGGCACTGCATACCAGGGAGAGGGAATATTTAAAAAAAAAAAAAAAAAAAGGAAATGAAAGCTTTCTCTCAATTGTTCTTCCTGTTAGCCTTATCTTGGGGGATTCTTCACCAGTCCTACAATAAGCATGATGGTCATAATGAAAACAGGATTGACTACTACCATATGTATATCTGGCCAACACTACAAGATTTGGGGCTAAATTGCCACAGTAAGTGGATACCTGCTGTGGAGGAAGAAACAGTGAACTGACAGTCAGAAAACCTGAGTTCTAATACAGATTTTGCCACTAGCTTGCTGTGTAACTTTGGGCAAGTTTCAATGTAGCTGGACTCCAGTTTCTTTGTTTTTAAAATAAATCTTTAACATTTTAGATTGCAAATCCAGAAATACTAATATTTTTTCTCTTTTAACCATAACAACAAAATCTTTCAGTAAAGTTTGATTAATCTTGTAACATCTTTCACCAGGACAAACATTGGAATTCTATTATTAGAAACTCTGTTCATGCAACCCTAATTCACTTTTTTAAAATTGAGGTGCTACCTTGAGACCCATCTGTCAAAGCTATAGAACTATGAAGGTTGGGTTTATAACAGCACTGTAGGACCTTAAACCCTAATTGTAGTATTTAGAGCTCCAGTGAAGAAATGGTCAGTAGTCAGTAAAGACTAGGGTTAGCCCCTGGGGCTCAGACCCTGCTAGACTTTCTAAGATATAAATACCTTTTACTTACTAAATGTTACTGATTGTTTGGCTGTGATTCTCTATCTCCATAAACAGAATGTCATGGCTAAACTCTGTGTGTGTGTGTGTGTGTGTGTGTGTGTGTGTGTGTGTGGTGTGTGTATACAGATGTAGTCATGGCCAAACTACACACACACACATACACACACATGTAGAGACATATATATATACATACCTATATGTATATGTCCATGTTCACACACATGCATATGTATGTGTATGTATGTATGCATGTATGTATGTATGCATATGCCAACAGCTCTGGTATACATATATAAATTTCCAGGGGTGGTGATGAATGGGTCCATATGAATTCAAAAGTCCCTTCTAATTCTAAATCTATGGTCCTATGATCCCTATACGGAGACCCTCAACAAAGCACCAGCTAATACAGAGCTTTCTGTATTATATACCTTATGTGCTATATTACATAGAGCTCTTAACTACCTCTTATCTTGATAACACTAACATGCTGGTCTGAAGCTGATTTCTGCCCTAATCTATGTTACTTTCTCAAACCCTGCTCTTCTTGACCTCTTATAAATGTTATATCTGCTGATCTGGGGATACTTGACTTTGCTATGGCCTTATCTACTGTGTTTTCCCCAACTCAACCACCTCTTCATTGTTATTGTGGCTTTTATCACTCTAGTTTCTTCTATCCCTGTGAATTTGGATTCATGGATTCCCAGGTCACTTTTCAAGCACAGGATCATAGTATGCGAGAGATAGTTAGAAGGGAGCTTGGAGATCAAGTCCAACTCATTTGTTTTACAAAAGCATCCAAAAGAGCCTATGCTGGTTCATTAGTCAGTCAGTAAATATGTATTAAGTATCTGCTATGTGTGCTTACACTTTGAATAAGACTACCACCATAGGATCCATCAGCCCCCAAGCAACGAGGATTCCCCACATCTTCCACTCAACCTTGATTCTATGAATCTAGAGGAGAATGGTTCTCAGATACTTTCATATCAGTCATCATATCAGTCATCGGAATATGGGAAGGGAATATTGTACTAAAGCTCAATACTAGTCTTGTTTTTTGCTCTCAGTTCAAACCTTTATTCAGTATGTACCTTCTTGACTGAGAAACCTGGCAAAGACTTTTTTCATGCCTGTTTCCTCATCAGCTACCCTCTCTGAATTTTTCAATTTTGGGACCTTATAGTTCAGGGTCAGAGACAGATTCCACCAGAAAGACAATAGAGAGAGCAGCATCTCCTTGCCAGGTCTGGAGGGGACTGTTTGCTGTTCAGGATAATCCCAGGGGTAAGATAAAAATCTTATCCCTGTGGGTATCAAGCTGTGTTCATTACATACCACCACTAATTTAATTTTTTACAGTGTGAACTGACCTGCCAAACTTTTATTGTTTTTACTACTTGAGAAGTTAGCTATGGAAGGGAAAGGGGAAAATAGCAATATCCCGCCTCCCCTAGAGCCCCGAGGGAGTCTATGTTCTGGCACTCTCTCAATTCTTACAATTGCTCCTTTAAAAAAATAGGCCTTTCCATGGGCCAATCAGTTACCATTTAAAATGAAAAGCCTCCTTCCTGAATGCTCACCCCTTTCAGTAAGCAGGAAGTTGGATCAAAAGGCTGAGACAACTGTCTTCCATTAGCTGTTCTGAAAAGACCTCCTTGGTCTACCTGCAAACTATGGCATCTCCTCCTAAAGAGGCAGTCTGGAATTTTTTTTTCGTTTGATGCCAACAGAGAGAGAATGTCAAATATCTAGATCCTCAATGTCAAGCTGAGAGTGGTATCAAAATTCAGTATTTAAAAGTTGTTGGAATGAATGTTCATCCACCTAGAAGGGCAGCATTTGGATGATAAGAAAGAGCACTGAACCAAAACTGGAGTAGTAGATCTGGCTCTGTCACTAGTGAGCTATGTGACCTGTGAGTATCTGCTCTTTTCCGGTATGTATATCAACTCCCTACATGCAAGATGAAGAGTTTAGACTAGCTGATACTTAAATTTCCTTCCAGTTTTAAAGACTTTTCTTGATGATTCCAATATTTTTATTCTCCTTGTTTGTTGCTCCTTAATTCCAATGCCAGATCTGAGATAATCATTTCCATTACTGTTGAAGAAATTAATGATATTAACAGTGATTATACCTGTCACCCAAGAATTATTATTCTTTGCATCACAATGATAAAAAGTTCACCCCTGCATTTTAAAAGTTCTACATGGTTTTGAAATAACTTTTATCTATGTCATTGAATTTAATTTTTATAACAGCCCCATGAGTTAGACAGGGGATGTATTTTGTTATCTGTGTTATACAAAAAAAGAAAACTGAGAAATAGAGGTAGAGACTTGATAAAGTCACTTTCCTAGAACCCTGTATCATCCTTGGATATTCATCTTGCCTGGCCACCAGCCTCTGTCTTTGCCCCAAAGTCTTCCCAGCCCAATTCCAGACATCCACCTTTCTTACCTGTCTTCCCAAGAGAGTCTTTTCCAGAATTCTGAACCTCATTTTCTTTTCAATGTCACCTCACACTACCACAAACTGCCTCCTGCCTGTACTACTCCAGGAGTTTCTTTCTGTCTGCTACTTCCAGTTGTGACACAAACCTCCATGGGCCTTATAGAATACATCACCAAACAAATCACTCTTTCCCGCACCTAACTGACTGCTTGCTCCCTTACTCCCATCCCCCTCATTTATACCCCAGCCCTCAAAGAGATCACTGGAGATCTACCTGGTCCCTTCCACTATGCTTTCTCCATGCTCCATAATTAACAAATGCATGCTCCATAATTAACAAATTTCCTTAAATTTACATATTAAAACTTTCATTTTTTCATTTCTTCCCTCTGTTGGCATTCACTGAGACCGGCTGGCTTCCTCCTGGTGATACTAGTATCTCTGCTACCCTTCTATTACTAATAACCCTCTCATTCTCTACCCATTTCATGCCCTGACTCACTTGTTGTGGCAGAAGAGTTGGAATACCCCCTTACTCCCTATTTCCATTTTGAGATTCTCCTATCACCATCACTCAGCAATTTCTTTTTGAAGTTCACACTATTCAAATTTATCACTCAATTCAAATCCTGGTGGCTTTTATCTATCAATTCTCAAGATATTCTCCTTTACTCATCAATAACTTCAGTGCCTTTCTTTCCACCCCAACTCCAGCTTTTGTATTAGGATATTTCAATATGCATACTGATGCTCTCAAATACCCTAGCTCCCCACGTCCTCAAACCCCTCAATTTTTATAACATAACCTTCTATTCTACCCCAGTTAAACACAGACAAGGTGATATCATTCATCACTCATTCATGTTCTACTTTCATGTTAATAACTCTAAAATTCCTTTTGGTATTCATATCCTTGTATCATTTGATCTTTCCTTGTGTCTTATGAACCCTAACTGTGTTCTCTGTCTTCATCATAATGTTCATTCCTTCTACCTGTCAGTTCATTCTCAAGTCATTGTCCCTGAACTGGACACTCTTCTTTGTCTATATTGGTCTTTTGGTAATCAGTCCGACTCTGCACTATCCTTTTCTGTCAATTCACATGTTCCCTTATTCTATCGTTGGTCACGTCTTGTCAAACCCCAAACATGGATTCTTTTCACTATTTGACTGCTTCCCACATATGTAAATTCTCCTTAATGGAGCGAGAGAAAATCACAAAACCAGGTTGAGTCAACTACAAATTTGCATTGCATAATTTCAACTGACCTCTCAGTGTATCAAGGCTTTTTTTTTTTTATATTTTTCCTAACTGGTTTGTTATTCCACTTACTATAGTAGTTCTTCTAAACCTTTTCATCTCTCATCAAGCTTTCCACAGAGGCACTTGCCTACTTCCCCAGCTAAGGACCTTGTTTCATACTTCAGAGAAAATCTGAGACGTTTGCTAAGAACATTCCTCTTCCTTCTCCCTCATTTCATGTCACTTAGATACCTTCTCCTACTATTTCCCCCTTCACTCCTATATTGCCTGAAAACATAACCCATCTTTACATGTACAGTTCATTCTATCTTCCCTAGAAGTTTATCCCCTCTATCACTCTCATCTCTAATATTTAAACTCTCCCTATCTACAGAATGTTTTCCATATTACCTACAAACATGTCCCTATGTCTCCCACCCTTAAAAACTCCTTACTTGATCTGATCATTCCCACTAGTCCTATAGCTTTCTTTTCCTCTAAAATCACTTCATATGGTCATATTCTTTCATCATTACATCTTTCTACACATCTTAGGGCCAATACCACCCCAAACCTTGACCTTCATTCTTACTATGATGTCCATTGTCTCCAACCAGCTCTTCATTTCCAGACCATTAGCTCTGCACTGGCATAACCTCCTAACCCGAATCTATATTACCCTCTATTCTCAAAATCCTGTGTCCTCTTAATTTACATTCCTTGAGAAAGCTGTGTAGGCTAGATACTTCTATTTCTTCCTCCACTTAACATTAAAGCTTCTGCAATCTGGCTTTTGATTTCATTATTCCACTGAAATTCTTTTCTCTCAAGTTACCAATCATCTTTTAATTGCTGAATTGAATGCCTTGCCCTTCCTAAGTCTCCTTTGCTGGATCTTCATTCAGGTCATGCCCACTAAATGGGTATAACCCAAGGCTTTGTCACTGGCCTTCTTGTCTGCCCTTTCTATACTATCTCACTTGGTAATTTCTTTAGCTCCTATGAGTGCAATTATCACTTCTGTTCAGAAGATTTCCAGATCCATATACCCCACCCTAATTTTCCATTCTCACATCATCAACTACCTTTTGAATATCTCAAATTACATGTTCTATAGCTGTCTCAAACTTAACATGTTCCAAACAGAACTCATTATACCTCCCCTCCAAAACTTTTCCCTTACTTTCTCTTACGTTTGGGGTACCAATAACTATCCAATCACCCCACCTCATAAAATTGGTGTCATCCCCAACTTTTTACTCCTCTTCTCCCCATTTTTCCAATCAAGATGTGTTCTTTCTAACTTGACAGCCTATTATATATACATTTTCTTCTCTCCATTAACAAAGCCAGCTAACACTTTGGTTCAGCCACTTATCACTTCACATCTGGACTATTGCAATAACTTTCCTGCCTTGAGTTTTTCTTCATTCCAATTTATCCTCCTCAACTAAACTGCAAAAAAACCTACACTTGCAGGGTTGGGGAACATGTGACCTTGAGGTCACATGCCACCCTCTAGGTCCTCAAGTGCGGCCCTTTGACTGAATCCAAACTTCACAGAACAAATCCCCTTAATAAAAGGCTTTGTTCTGTGAAGTCTGGATTCATTCAAAGGGCTGCAGGTTTCCCACCCCTGTAAAGCATAGGTTTACCCATATAAATTCCTTACTTGATAAATTCCAGCTCCCTTTTAATTTCCTCCATGGTTGAACATAAAATCCTTTATTTGACATCTAAAGACTTTTAAAACTTAGTCTCTTTCTACCTTTCCAGTCTTCTTATACTTTATTCTCCTCCATATACTCTACAATCTAGCTACAGTGGCCTTTTTTCTGAATATCCCTCAGAAGTGGAATGTTCTACCTCTTTAGCTCCACTTCTTGGCTTCCTTTAAGACTCACAAAAATCTGATATTCCCCAGGAGGGATTTCTTCAGAGGATCCCTCTGAGGTCATTTCCCATTTGCTCTGTATATCTCTTATACAGGATGTCCCTAAAGTCTGGACACATAAGACATCTCATTAACTATACATATTTTCAAGAAATGAAATGAACGAAATTTTCGATAACATTTTATTTAAGCATAAATGAGGTTTTATAGGAAGATATAGGAAACACATATGAAATCTCACTAATTAATTAAATTAAATTAATCTCATTAATATGGAAAATAGTCCTCAATAGCTAATAAAAACTTTTATTCCATATGAAATTGTCATGGCTAAAGTTCATGCTAATTAAAAAAATGTTGTTGAAAATTTCCTGAACACAATATGCCCCCAAATTAGCCCATTATTATCCACCCCCTTTTCAAACTTTTCTATTTCTGTTGAGATCACCATCACTTTTATAGTCATTCTGACTGTTACCTTCTCTTCCCACTTCTAACTGATTAGTTACCAGGTTTTATTGATCTTGTATATATAATCTCTTTGCATCACACCCTTCCCACTTACATAACCACTGCTTTAGTTCAACATGACACCATTTGACTGGACTGCTACAATAACCTTCTGATTTGCTTCCCTTCTTCCAAACCTCTACCCTCTCAACTCATCTTCTACATAGCCAGAAAATTAATATTCCTACATATGGGTCTATGTCGCTCTCCTATTTAAAAATCTTGAGGGGTTTCCTTTTGCTTTTAGGATAAAATTAAACTCCCCAGACTAATATTCAACACCTAAACATTGTGTCTCATACTTATCTTTGCAAATATTTCTTATTAACCTCCCTTCACACATTTTATGTTTCATCCGAACAGGTCCTCTAGCTATCTCCTGAAATCAACATTCCTTCTCCTGTCTCCATACATTTGCACAGATTGTCTCCCAAGCCTGGAATGCTCTCACTTCTCACATTTTCCTCTTGGAATTCCAGCTTCCTTGAATGCTTATCTCATGTGCCACTCAAGACAAAGCCTCTTCTCACCTCCATCCTCTGTGGTTGCTATTCTCTTTCATCAAATCACCTTGTATTTATTTATCTGTGTATATGCTATGTCCTCAAGTAGAATGTAAGATCCTCGCAGACAGTCTTTTTTATTTTTGTATTTATCTTCAGCACCTAGGATAGTACCTTATACAGAGTAAGCATGTAAAAAATGTTTGCTAAATTTATCTAGTTCAGAGCTCTTTTCACCGTTTTGAATGTCTTCATGACACCTCTGGAGAATGTGCAGAAAACTATCAAGATCCATTTAAACTTGTCCCTCAAATGAATTCTTGAGTCATGTTCTTTTGGCAATGTGCATTTACAAAGGGCCTGTGTTCACAGACATAATCTGAAAGTATAGATTTCCTCTTATTATCACTGCCACTTTCACAGAAAAAGGTCAATAGTTTAAATTGTTCAATCAATTGATCACATCATCTTGATGTCTTGATATTTTCTGGCTATCTTTCCAATCTTTCCAATACATTGTCAAGCAAATAATGAGAGCCTAAGATATAGAAGGCATAGGGCTCAAACCAAGAGTGACATAAAAGGTCAGAAGAGAGTCATTCTTCTTTTTTTGGGGGGGGAGGAGAAGGCAAGGCAGTTGGGGTTAAGTGACTTGCCCAAGGTCACACAGCTAGTTAAGTGTCAAGTGTCTGAGGCTGGATTTGAACTGAGGTCCTCCTGATTCCAGGGCTAGTGCTCTATTCAGAGAGAGTCATTCTTAGGGCTATTATAAGGAGGAGTCAAAAAAGTTTACTGGGAGTGAGTTGGACTTAGGAGAATGGGAAGGATTTGGCAAAGTACAGGGCATTTCAACCCATAGGAACAATATGTGCAGAAGCACCAGACAAAAATGATCACAGTTTGTTCATAGGATAGTGAGAATAATAATCTAGACAGAGCAGAGGACGTGTAAATGGCTACACTTCATATAACAAGCCCCTTAGAGGGATTTCTGGATACATATAAGAGGGTGAGAGGTCCTCATAGGACTACCAGTGTGGGAAAGGGAAGAACACAGAAGAAAAGCCAAGTTCTTGTGGCTAGCCATTTCCCCAAAGGACTCTTCTTCCAATGGGCCCCCTTGCCTACCAGCTCTACTTTTTGCAACTTTGAACAAATCATTTCCCTCTCTGGCCTTTAATTTCCTCATCTGTAAAACTAGAAGGTACTGGTGATCTCTAAGGTCCTTTCCAGCTCTAAATCCCATAATTCCAAGTGCTAATATTTACTATCTTTATAACTCTGAGTAGTTCACTTAACTCTTTAGTGTCATTTTCTTCATCTGTGAAATGTTGCAAATATACTACCTACTTCAGTAGGTGGCTGTGAGAATTAGGTAAGATTATGTATGTAAAGTGATTCATAACAATGAGAACTCATATCAACATGATTTGCTGCTGTTAGAAAGCCTGTAAATTCTCATTTTCTCAAGCTAACTTCTCTAATTCTTTGAGTTACTATGTGTTTCCCCTCCTCTATGCCTTTTGCTCATGCCATTTCTCTTGGTTGGAATGTCATTTCCTCTTTTCTCATCTTTACCTTTGAAGATTTTTAAAATACCTACCATTTAAGGTCCAACTCAAGGGCCATTGCACTTGTGAAGGTTTTCTTACTCCACACCGCAGCCCCAACCCCAGCCAAAAATGATTTCTCATCTTGTAGGTATCCTAGTACTACAAGGATAACCTAATCTAATAAGACCAAATACAAGAGGTTAAATACAAAGAACCTTGATTTTACAAAAAATACTGTACCAATAAAGATAGGTGCTAGACATTTAAAAAAGGTCTACTCTGTTGTCCTATCTAGGGTCAGAGCAACTGTACTGTGGTCCTGTTCTGAGCCCTGGGAGCTAAGTCCAATAACCTAGCCTACCCCATCCCCTAGCTCCTGACAGAGACATGATAGACTAAACATGTAGAATGAGATACACATTGTTAGACATAGTCAATGTGCAATTTTTTTCACTTGATGTTTTTCTTTTTTTCTTGGAGGGGAGGATGGAGAGAGAGAAGTAAAATGCTTTTCAATTGGAAAAAAAAAACAAAATTGAATTACAAAAAAGAAAGACACATTGCATTAAAAACTACAGATCATGCCAAATGAAGATTCGTTACAAGAACTGGCAACATTCGTTCTGGAAAAAGGAAAGACTTGCTGGGCAGGGCAGTGATAGGGATAAAGTACACACATAATAACTATCTTTCAATATCTGAAGAGTGGTCACAATGTGGAAGAGAGTTTAAATGTTTTCAACTTGACCACAGGGGAAAGAGCAAAGAGCCATGAGCAGAAATGAGGAGACAGAATTGACTTCAACGTAAGGAAAGCCAGTCTAGCAATCAGCGTGGTCCAAAAGCAGAACGGAGTCTTAAGAGGTACTGGGTTTTTATCATGAGGACAGATCAGAGGCTTAAGAGAAGGCTGAATGACCACTCATCAGAGATGCTATAGAAGAGATTCCCGTCACTGGGTGTCCTCTGAGGTTATTTCTGATGTTGAGAGTCTGTGATTCGGTGGTTAATTTCTCTACTATTCATTTGGTACTTTCTGGTGGTATCAAAGTTATTTGTATTTGGTCCTGTTGAATCTATTATACTGTGACCTCCATGAAGAGACAGGAATTTGTATCCCTCTCAACATCTAGCCCATTGAATTTGGCCATACTAGAGCAAAATCCCTGGTCTAGTGAGGCAATCTTGTTAAGCATGCCTGGTCTAGTGAGGCAATCTTGTTGAGCACATATTGTAGGCTATTCTTTATAGATGCTGAGAAGGGATGAAAGAAAAGAAATTCATGTACCTAACTCAGGGAGCTCATAATCTAATGAGAAAGAAAAGGCTTATACATGGAGCAGCTAGGTGGCGCAGTGAATAGAGCACTGGCCCTGGAGTCTGGAGGACCTGAGTCCAAATCTGAACTCAGACACTTAATACAAAAAACTAGCCATGTGACCTTGGGCAAGTCACTTAACACCAATTGCCCTACCTTCCCCCCTCCAAAATACAAAAAAAAGGGGGGGGGGCAAAAAAAGGCTTATACATGTGGAATAATAAGAGAACAATAAAAATGGCAAGAAATCAAATTCCAGATTGTGTAGAAGAGTGAAATAGGAATTCAGATGACAGGAAAGTCAACATAAGAGAGGCATCTTAGAAAAGGTGATATTTGATCTGGGCCTTGAATCAGGTAAAAATTTTGATATAGAATGAGGAGAGAGTTTATTCCAGAATAGAGATCAGCATAGCAAAGATTTGTAAAGTACAAAGCACTTATACCACTATGGCAAAAAATAGAGAATTTGTATAGACAAACTATAGGAGATAAAATTAAGGAGTTAAGGTAGACTTAACATTGTCTGAATTGCCAGTTTGGTCCATTAGCTTTGTTAACCCCATTCTAAGGCTGAGGTTGTGATGAAATAGAGCCAAGATTGGACCTAGAGTCACAGGGATCTGGTTTTAAATCCTAGTTCTGTTATTTATTACCTGTTTGACTCTGAGAAAGTCAATTCCCTTCTTGTAGCTTTGGGTTCCTCATATGTAAAATGGGGAGGGGTGGGTTAGGTGATTTATAAGGTTTTTTCAGAACTAGATCTAAGAGTTCAATATTACATAAAAACTCTATACTAGGGCCATATTAATAGTTGACCATGATGTTAACCTGCACAGAAAAAAATAGAATCAAGAGTTCTATTTAAGAACCCCTCAATAAATCAACCCAGAGGAAGCTCATCAGTATATGTCTGGATATAAAACCCCAAACCTGGATTCTCTCTTTTTCAAACATCTTAATAATCAGAGTGGTCTAAAAGTTAAATGGGTAGTTCCTAGGAGTTCTTGCCTGTTAGATGTGGAAAGATTGGCCTTGTTGATGACAACAGTAATTCCTTTGGGCCTAGAATTGCCCAACTGTGGCAAGAAGAAAGGGAGGGCACCTTGGCTTAGACGGAAAGAAAAATACATGGTGAAATGATTGTTTCAGTTTACTGATTTTGAACACACTCATTCCATATACTTTAACCCCAACACACACAGTTTAGCCTTATCCCCACAGATTTCATGTTCTGTCCCTCCTCCCTTAACTCTTCCTGGAGACATAATTTCCTAAGCTTTGGGAACAGTTTATACCATTTCATAGAATTCCACCTATTTACCCAAAGAATATCCCTGTTTTGCTAGTGTTTGTTTCTGCTTGATTTGTGAATAAAGGTCACAGAAAAAAAAAATTACTGCTTTGACTCTGGAATGGAAATTATAAATGAATAGGTTTATGCATAATTTCTCAGCCTACAGAGTAGGACTTTAAGTGAGCAATAATGGAAAGAGGTATTATCTTTTCTCTATTTTTTTTTACATTTTCACATTAGTCATGTTGTATAGAAGAATTATAACGAAAGGAAAAACCATGAGAAAGAGAAGAAAAAAACAAAATAAAACAAAACAAAAAAGAAAATAGTCTGCTTCATTCTGCATTCCAACTCCATAGTTCTTTCTCTGGATGTGGCTGGCATTTTCCATCATGTGTCCTTTGGAATTCTTTCAGGTCCTTGCATTGCTGAAAAGGGCTAAGTCTATCAAAATTAGTCCTCGTACACTGTGGCTATTGCTATGTATAATGTTCTTCTGGTTCTGCTCCCCTCACTCAGCATCAGTTCATATAAGTCTTTCCAGGTTTCTCTGAAGTCCACCTGTTCATCATTTCTTATAGAAGAATAGTACACCATTACATTCATATACTACAACTTGTTTAGCCATTCCCCAATTGATGGGCATCCCTTTGATTTCCAGTTCTTGGCCACACAAAAAGAGCTGCTATAAATATCTTTGTACATATGGGTCCTCCTCCCACTTGTATGATCTCTTTGGGATACAGCCCCAGAAGTGGTACTGCTGGATCAAAGGGTATGCACATTTTTTATGCCCCTTTGGGCATAGTTCCAAATTGCTCTCCAGAATGGTTAGATTAGCTCACAGCTTCACCAACAATGGATTAATGCTCTGATCTTCCCACATCTTCTCCAAAATTTATCATTTTCCTGTTTTGCCATGTTAGCCAATCTGATAGGTATGATATGGTACCTTAGAGTTGTTTTGAGTCACATCTCTCTAATCAATAGTGATGTAGAGCATTTTTTTCATATGGCTATAGATAGCTTTAATTTCTTCCTCTGAAGACTGCCTGTTCATATCCTTTGACCATTTAACAATTAGGGAATGACCTGTGTTCTTGTAAATTTGGCTCAGTTCTCTATATATTTTTAGAAATGAGACCTTTATCAGAGATACTTGCTATAAAAAAATCTTTCCCAGTTTTCTGCTTCCCTCCTAATCTTGGTTGCACTGGTTTTTTTGTGCAAAATGTAATCAAAATTATCCATTTTGCATTTCATAATGTTCTCTATGTCTTGTTTGGTCATAAATTTCCCCATTATCCATAAATCTGACAGATAAACTATTCCTTGCTTCCCTAATTCATTTATAGTATCAGCCTTTATACCTAGATGATGTAGCCATTTGAAATTTATTCTGGTATGTGGTGTCAGATGTTGGTCTATGTCCATTTTCTGCCATACTATTTTCCAGTTTTCCCAGAAGTTTTTGTTTTATCTCAGAAGCTGGGGTCTTTGGGTTTATCAAATAGTAGATTGCTATAACCATTAACTACTGTGTTTTGTGTACCTAACCTATTCTATTGATCTACCCCTCTATTTTTTAGCCAGTACCAAATGATTTAGATGACTGCTGCTTTATAATAAGATTTAAGATCTGGTAAGGCTAAGCTACCTTCCCTAGCATTTCTTTTCATTAATTCCCTTGATATTCTGGACCTTTTGTTCTTCCAGATAAATTTTTTTCTAGCTCTAAAAAATATTTTTTTGTAGTTTGATTGGTATGGCACTGAATATGTAAATTAATTTAGATAGAATTGTCATTTTTATTATATTAGCTCAGCCTACCCACAAGCAACTAATGTTTTTCGAATTATTTAGATCTGACTTTATTTGTGTTCATATAGTCCCTGGGTTTGTTTTGGCAGGTAGATTCCCAAACATTTTATAATGTCTACAGCAACTTTAAATGGGATTTCTCTTTCTATCTCTTGCTGTTGGGCTTTGTTAGTAATGGATAAAAATGCAGATGATTTTTGTGGAGTGGTATTACCATTTCTGCTAATAACTCTTATGATAATTTTACCTTGTATGTGTGTATCACTTTACCACATTAATAATAGTGGCTCACAATTTTCATGAATTTTAAGGTGTGCTGAGCAAGTTCTTGTAAGATAGATAGTATCAAGTAAAATGGAACCTGCTAGCAAAAATGACAAAAGACCGAGGATCTCACTTTCAGTGAATATGAAGAGCAAAGTGAACTCTGAAAATGTTGGCATAGAATCCATGATGTTTGCATTTCTAACAGAGTCCAATGACTACTGCCTCCACTCAGAATATAGGCTATTCTCCCTCCTATTAGAGAAGGTAAGGGGTCGTGGAGAATGCCACTTTCCAAATTAATAGAAGGATGAAGTGTTCTTTGAAAATTTGAAGAAATGTTTCTTTGTTAATGGGGAAAAAAGCAGAATAAAAGTGACCTGAAGCAAAGAGGAATCTTGACCTTTGTCTAGAGGTTATGGAGTAAAATAATATGAAAACAAGAAGAAAGGGGAGAAACACCACTGAACATCTGGAGATAAGGAACAAAAATTAGTTGCTTTTTTTCCCCAAAGAGGAAAGAACTGAACCCTCTGAGGAGGAGGCAACTGAATAGCCTTAAAGGAATGATTATACAGATTTACAGGTACTATCAGGTGATGATTTTTGAGTTCTGGTACTTAGTAACTTTCTTATGAGGGGTCCTGAAGTATACTATTTAATGATCTTAAAATGACGAATAGATGTGCTATTGAGGATAAGACAGGGTATCCAAAGACTTGTCCAATGGGACAATTATTGCCAACTTCTGGTGATTAATGTGGACCCACGTAATGCCAGATGGAATCTAGGAAGTATTGGTAAGGAATACAAAGTCTTGGGCAAGACACTGAAGAGCTTAAAGATGCTGGTGGTGTTTTAATAATGATCTAAGATAAGGACTTCAGAAGAGATAGGCAGATTTGGAAAGTTGGCAGCTAGTTAAGGATTTGGTATCTGTCAATGGGATTTGGATTTCTTACCTATAGCTAAAAATACAACAATAATAAAATCCTAGCTAAGGATCACGTATACTTAACAAAAGACTGGATACCATAGAACATAATTACAATGTAGAAGACTAACGATAAAGATGCTCAGAAATTCAAAGCAGACAAAACTTCAAAAAAATGAGCTAGCAGTATAAAACATGGTTTCATATATTGTATATACAAATGCACAAAGTATACAAAACAAACAAAATTAAATAGACATCTTAATACAAACAAGAAAATGTGAGGCCCATCACTGGAAAATGCCTCTTTTTGGATGGATATACTTTATTCAAAAGAAAAAGGAAAAGATACTTTTTTGTTTTCATTTTCTTTTTGAGGAGAAAAGATAAAATTGTATATTAAGAAAACACTCACATAGTACAATACAGATACAGAGGGAAAAGAGAGAAGTAAGAAATAGAAACAATATTAGTGTATACTACAGAGTACCTGGATATAATGAAGAGATATATTAGGAGTTTGGAAAATAGAATATCCGCTTAGCACTGAGGCTTTATGTGGTACTGATAAAGGAATTCAATTATTCAGACATCCATTCAAGCACTCTTTCTAACAAAGGCAAAGAAATTAATAATTTCTTGACTTACTGTGTTTTCATTGTTCAAAAGGTAAAGGGACCAACTACAAAAATTCTATTCCTGTAGGATGTATAACAGCATGGAAGAATTGGTTCCTGGCGTGGAAATCTTATTTTTAAAAAGGAGAGGAAAGCTTGATATAATCTGACATGTACCTTGCATTTGAGGAGAGCAGCTTTTCAAAGGATTCAGAAAAAGGATTGATAGTATCCTATGGATTAAGATTTGACAGGGAAAGTAAGCCCAAGAGATGGTAGGCTTTCAAAAATGAAATTCTGAAAACTCAAGGAGAAAAATTCTGAAAAAGAAGGGAAAGGTGAAATTGTCAAAAGGAACTGATGTGGGTGTACAGAAAACCCACTTATCAAATTTGATTTTTAAAAGCTATAGAGAAGATGAAAGTAGGAAGGATGGCCACAAAATTGTGGGATATTCCTATAAGTATATTGTCAGGAAAGCTAAAACTCTGAGTGAGAGGAGGCAGGTAAGGAAAAGTAAAAATTTAAAAAAAAAGTGTTTTAAATGTTATATTGGGGAAGAAGGGAAAATCAAAGAAGGGAAAAAATCTGTTGCTTGGGATGCAGGCAGCAATGATAATGGAAAGAAGTGAGAGCTCCTAGTTTGATTCCATGTGTGTGGTTTTTTTTTCTTCCAAAGATGTACTTTAGGCTGTAAAAAAAGAGAACAAAAATGGATACTTGGGAGTTGATACTCAAAATATTTAAGGAGTTAGTAAGAGAACAGCTAACTGTCTCTAATAAATTCAGGTCAGCAGACCAGATAAACTATACCCTTGGGTACTGAAAGGACTAGCAAATATAAATGCTGAGCTCCTATCAGTAAATTTTGAAAGAGACAGAGATTGATTTGAAATAGAGGGAATGGGAAAAGTCCCAGACTATTAGAAAAGTGCAAGTGTCCTGATTTTTTAAAAGAAGAGACTAGTCTTCAAACTATAGTCTGTTGACCTTTACTTTGACTTCTGGAAAATCTCTAAAATGTGCTATTAAAGGGTTAGTTAATAAAAAGCTAGAAAAGGAAGCAGTAATCACAAAGAGCCAATTTGTTAAAAACAGGTTATGCCCTTTTAAGCTTGCTTTTGTTTTATTGACAGGTTGACTAGACTGGCAAATCAAAGGAAATCTGTAGATGCAGATTAACTAAATTTTGGCCAATAAAACAAAACATCTCTCATATTGTTCTTATGGGAAAGGTGAACATCTGTGGGCCATACAATAATATAAGTAACTGGATGTGGACTGGTTAAATGACCAGATTCAAAGAGTGATCAGTTAATAGTTCAGTGTCAGCGTTAGGAACATCTCAAGCAAAAAAAAAAAAATCTGCTCAGTCTTATTCTGCTTAATATTTTTATTGAAGACTTAGACAATTAGATAACAGAATAGTTGACAAATCTATCAAGTTTATGACACAAAGCTGAGAGCTAACACAATAGATATCAATCAGGATCTAAAAAAGATATTTCCAAGATAGTATTTGGAGCCAAAACTAATAAATTTAAGAAATAAATATGACACCTTATTTTTGAGTTTATAAAATTTTGACTTCACAAATATAGATAGAGGAGCTATGACAAGATATCTGTACCACTGAAATCTATCTGGGGGCTTGAGTAGATTGCAAATTCAATATGAGTCAATGGTGAAATATGAAAGCCAAAAAAATACATATGTCATTGGGTTGTATTAAGAAAGGAGTAGTATCCATTTCTAGGGAGATGATTGTCCCACTGCACTCAGCCTTGATCAGACCACTCCTAGAATATTTAGTTCTGATATAATAGATCCACTTTTGTAGCCAGAAGGTTTGGGGTTCAAGTCCCACTTTGGTCAAGTTACTAAACTTTCAGTGCTCTAAACAACTCTCTGAGACTAAAAGTTGCAGAGAAGAAAATGACCTGCATTGATAAAGAACATTTCCTCACTTAAGAAATCACATGTTTACTTCCTAACCCTCTGAGGAGGTAGAGAGTAAATAAAAGAAGGAAACCAAGATAGTAAGAGGCTTCAAGTTCATGTCATGCAAAGATAGGTTGAAGGAACTAAGAATGATTATACTGCAGTAAGGGATCTTGAACTGGAGCCTGTGAACTGTTTGTTTTTTTTTTTGAAGGGGGGAAGGTAGGGCAATTGGAATTAAGTGACTTGCCCAAGGTCACAGGGCTAGTTTTGTGTTAAGTGTCTGAGGCCGGATTTGAACTCAGGTCCTTCTGACTCCAGGGCTGGTGCTCTATTCACTGTGCCACTTAGCTGCCCTGAGCCTGTGAACTTTAAAAAATATATATTCTGGTAACCGTATTTCAAAATAATTCATTTCCTTCATAATCCTATGTATTTTATTCATAAAAATATTCTTAGAGATCTATAGACCTCACTAGATTGCCAAAGGGGTCAGTGGCACGTGTGTGCATGTGCACATATACATGCACATACACACATACACACTAAAATCTCCTTCCTTAGAGAAAGGATGATTTGGTGGGGTAGGGTGGAATATTAAGATAGTTTAGTCTTGACAAAAGAACAAAAACTATTAATAATTAGAATCATCCTAAAGTGTTACAGACAAATTTGAAAGGTAAAATATTTCTCTTAGGGGCAGCTAGGTGGTGCAGTGAATAGAGCACCAGTCTTGGAGTCAGGAGGACCTGAGTTCAAATCTGGACTCAGACACTTAAGGCAAAAAACTAGCTGTGTGACCTTGGGCAAGTCACTTAACCCCAATTGCCCTCCAAAAAACATATATATAGTTAATTGTCTTCAAGAAAGTCTTCAAGAAAATGTTAGATGACGACTTGTTAAGTATGCTATAGAAGAGATTTTGGTTCAGCTCATAGGCTGAGGGAGATCATTTCTAGGGGCCATCGCAATGCTGAGATTCAGTATTACTACTGCTATTTTGTAAATGAGGAAATTGACTTCCAAAGAGGTGAAGTGATTTGCTCATGAAAACACAACCAATAAGTGCCATTTTGGGGATGCTTTTTGAAGTACTTTGGTATTCATTCTCTTGTTTAATCCAGAAAGTGGCCCTCAGCAAGACAAGGGTTCATATCCACATTTGATTGTTGGGGAAACTGAGGCACAGGACTGATAAATGGCATTGCAAATCAGTAACAGAGTTGACAACTGATATTGTATCATTTAGTCCAGTACGTTTTCCATTCGCACATAGAGGGTACTCAATTATTATTTCCTAACTAAATGAACGAGGGAATTACATAATAACAGAATGTCAGAATTGGAAGAGATCCCAGAAACCGTCAAGTTCAATCTGTGCCCTCCAAATAATCCTTCCTCCAAAACACCTAACAAGTGGCCAACCAACCTTGGGAATCATACACACACACAAAAACTGTTAGGAAGTTTTATGACACTACTCTTTGCTTTGGGCAACTAGACGGCACAGTGAACAGAGCACCAGGCATAGAGTCTGAAAGACTCATCTTCATATGTACAAATCCTGCCTCATACACTTACTAGCTGTGTGACCCTGGGCAAGTCACTTAACTCTGTGTGCCTCAGTTCCCTATCTGTAAAATGAGCTGGAGAAGGAAATGGCAAACCACTCTAATATCTTTGCAAAGAAAACCCCAAAAGGGTTCACAAAGGGTTGCACATGACTGAACCAACAACAACTACTAACTATCCCTCCAAACTTCTGTTCTCCAAGATAAACATTCCTGCTTTAGTCAATTCAGTTACATATGGAATTGACTAGATTTCACTTTTTTGGTTGTCTTCCTCTGGACATTTTCAAGCTTATTAATATCCTTCCTAAAGTATGCTCATCCAAATACGTGTTATTTTTTCCCTTCAAATGGTTTATATAATTTAGTATCTTCCGGGTCACATCTTCAACAAGATGGAAGACTAGACATTTTCTTTTATACTCACAACCTCTTAAAGCTCTCCAAAATAGAAATTATGTGCCAAAGATAAAGCAATTCCAGCTCTCTCCATGGTCTAGAAGACCAAGAACCCAAGAAGGTTGAAAATTCCATGAAGTAACACCTAAAACACTCAGCACCCAATCCCTACCTACTACCCACTAAACTCCCAGTTGCAAGGCTGCAATAGTCAACCTGACACAAAGGCTTGCGATAGAAACTAACCTCATATCTTGATCCATGCTTTCTCAGTCTAATACCATGGAAAGCCAAACACCAAACTAAAGAAATTTTCAGAGGCCTCAAGAGCCAGCAATTGTGGCATCATTTTGTGGGGCAACAGAGGTCTACAGCAGAGTTGAGAAAGGGAGAGAACTGGGCAGACCATGTGTCTGGGCTTGTAACTGAGCTCACTTCTATACTCCCACTCTCGATCTCCTACCAGTGCTATGGAAATCAAAGATCCACATTCCAAAGGTCAGAAATTTGCTGATGATGCAATAGTGGCAGCATAGCAGTGCCCTGTACTATTAGGCCAGAGAACTAAGGAACAGAAGGAATGTGGCAGAACACCGTGTGTGTGTGTGCGTGTGTATGTGTTTGTGTGTGTGTGTGTGTGTGTGTGTGTGCATGTGTGTGTGTGTGCAGAGTGGTGTAATCATTTGAATCAGAGACCTAAGCTAGAGAACCATGAATTGTTAGTATAGGAGAAGGCTGAGATGCTTCAAGATCCAGCCCCCAGGAAAATCATTATGAAAGGAGAAGGAGTCAAAAAGTGAGCAAGAGGGAAAAATAAAATAGAAAAGAGACTGGAATTGCCACCTGTCTCTCAGAGTTGTTATCAGGATCAAATGAAACAATATTTGTAAGGAACTTAACCCAGTAACTGGCATATATTAATAAATAAATGCACACTTCTTTCCATCTTTATGTTCTACAAACTTTTTTTGTTCTTTTGTACTTGTTTCATGTCTTAGGTGGTGGTTGTATGTGTGTGTGTGTGTGTGTGTGTGTGTTTGTTTTCATGTATGTGTGTGATATTCTTGAGTCATACTCCCTATGCAAGGTGTAAAGATATCAGAGTCCAAAGACCATAATTTCTACTTATAATTTTCCCATTCCCATAGTATCTAGTATCTTGCTAGATGCATTTTAACACTAAAAAAACTGAGGTCCAGAGGGGTCAAGTCATTTGCCTAAGATCACACAAGTAGGCAGAAACACAATTCAACAAAACCTCTGGCTCCAAGTACTTGATGTGAAAATGTGCAAATATTAAATTAACCTGTATACTCTAAGGTAGCAATGGACAGTGGAAAGCCCACTGGATGCACTTGTGAGACAATTTCTGTGTTCTGTTCTTTACTGATGTGTCTAACTTTCACTTTCTGAGTCTTTAATTCCTCACCTATAAAATAAGGGTACTACAACAGATGATCACTAAACTTCCTTCAACATCTACAGTCTATGGATCTCTGAATCTCTTGCATCCTTTCTAGTATTAGTTTAATATGTGAATAGGAACAGCACAATCTGGAGCAATACCAACAAGTAATAGTGCTGAGGGTGATAGGATCATAAATGTTTATCTGGAAGTGACTTCAGAGACCATATATTTCAACCCTTTTATTTTACAGAAGGAAAACTAAGTTCCAGGAAGGGAAAGCAATTTGCCAAAAGTCATATAGTAAGCATGAGACCAGAGGTTTGAATTCAGGTCCTCTGAGACTAAACCTTGAACTCTTCCCACTGCATTATGTGATCAGAGACATTTCTTTTAGAAAGGGAGCAACACAGGAAGAAAATGGAAAAGAAAAAGATTTAGATTTTTCTACTTAGGTTATTTTTCTTGAAAATGAGACATAATGAAAGGTGATATAAAATATTCCATAGAAAACGTGTCATACTGGAAAAGGAGATGGGCTGGTCGTGTAGTAGTGCTCATGGTAGTAGTAGCAGTAGTAGCAGCAGCAATAACACCAACAGCAATAAAACCAGCAGCAACAGAAACACCAAAACTGCTCTCTCTAAAATTACTTGTGATCCTTTAGTTACCAAATCTGACCTTTTCTCATTCTCCTTGATCTCTCAGCAGCCTTTGACACTACTAATCCTCTCTCTTCCTCAAGACTAGCTTCCCTCTAAGTTCTCAGGACACTACTCTCCTCTGGTTTTCCTTCGACCTATTCTGACTATTCTTCCTCTGCCTATTTTGCTAACTCCTCCTCAATATCATACCCTCTAACTGTAGATATGCCTTAGGGTCCTGTCTTGGGTCCTCTTCTGCTCTCCCTCTATACTACTTCCCTTGTTGATCTTATTAGCCCCTATGAACTTAATTACCATCTCTATGATGATTTTCAGATCTATCTTTCCTGGCCCAAACTCTCTGCTGACCTCTGATCTTGCATGTCCAACTGCTTCTCAGACATTTCAAACTGGATGTCCAGAAGACACACTAAACTCGATATGTCCAAAACAGAACTCATTATCCGTCCCCCCAAACTCTCCTCTCTTTTTACCTTCCCTATTATTTTAGAGGGAAACACTATCCTCCCAGTCCCTTAGGTTCACAATCTAGGAGTCACCCTGGATTTCTCATTATCTCTCATCCCCCCCCCCCCATATCCAAGCTGTTGTCAGGGCCTATTGATTTCACCTTTGCAACATCTCTTGAATATGCCCCCCTTATCTCCTCTGAATCTGCCACCACCCTGATACAGGCCCTCATCACCTCATATCTACTCATAACTACTGGTAGGTCTGTTTGCTGCAAGTCTCTCTCAACTGCAATCCATCCTCCATTCAACCACAAAAGTGATTTTCCTAAAACACAGGTCTGATCATATTCAGTAAACTTCAGTGGCTCCCTACATCTTCCAGGAGCAAATACAAAATGCTTTATTTGGCATTTAAAGTCCTTTATAAAACAGACCCCTCCAACCTTTCCAGTATTCTTATTTATTTAAATTAACTTTTGTTTATTTTTAGTTTACATCATTCATTTCCACGAGAATTTGAGTTACAAATTTTCTCCCCATCTTTCCCCTACCCACCACCCCAAAACAATGATCCCACTGTATACCCCCTCCCCCAATCTGTTCTCTCCTATGTCCTCCCCCATCATCCCTCTGACTTTCCTGTAGGGCAAGATGGATCTCCCTACCCCAGTGCCTGTATATCTTAATTCCCAGTTGCATATAATTAATAATAATTATATATATATATTAACATTTGATTATAGAACTTTAAATTCTAGATTCTTTCCC
>CM053585.1:250577142-250622430 GCA_028646515.1 Pseudochirops corinnae | reverse complement strand
TTTTGAGATTCTTTTTCCATCTGGCAAATTCAACTTTTTAAGGCATTCTTCTCCTCATTGGCTTTTTGGGCCTCTTTTTCCATTTGAGTTAATCTATTTTTTAAGGTATTATTTTCTTCAGTCAGGTTGTTGACTCTCTTCTCATGATTTTCTTGCATCATTCTCATTTATCTTTCCAATTTTTCCTCCACTTCTCTTATTTGGTTTTCAAAATCCTTCTTAAGCTCCCCTATGGCTTGTAACCAGCTTACATTTTTCTTGGAAGCTTTTGGTGTGGGAGTTCTGTGTTGTCTTCCTCTCATTCCATGCTTTGATACTTTTTGTCCCCTGCCAGGCTGCCTTCAGCAGGAGATGTGTTTTCCTGTAATTTTGTGGATTCTGGAGCTCTAAAATTTGTTTAGAGTCATATTTTATAGGTATTTGACGTGGTTATAGGGAGAGCTGTGGAGTTCTCCTGCTTCTATGCTGCCATCTTGACTCTGTTCCCTCCCCCCCTATTTTCCAGTATTCTTATACCCTTACTCCTAAACACTCTGACCCAGTCACTGGTCTCCTGGCTGTTCCACAGACAAGTCACTCCATCTCTTGGTTCCAGGCATTTTCTCTGGCTGTCCCTAATACCAGAAATCCTCTTCCTCCTCTGTTCCAACTACTGACCTTCCTGGCTTCCTTTCAGTCCAAATAAAATCCCAATTTCTATGGGAAGCCTTTCCTAGCCCCTTTTAATTTCAATGTTTTCCCTGTCTTTCATTATTTAGTATTTACCTTGTATATATCTTACTTTGTATATATTTGTTTGCTTGTTGTCACTCACATTAGATTGGAGGGTCTTTGAGGTCAGATACTGTTTTTTTTTTTACCTCCTTTTGTATCCCCAGTACTCAGCACAGTGCCTGACATATTGTAGTAGTTCAATAAAATACTTATTTTATTAACCAAATTGAATTTATATAGCACTTTAATACTTGTAAACACATTACAAATATATCATTTTATCCCAGGTAACATTATAATCCCCATTTTACAACTGAAAAAAACTAAGGCAGAAAGAGATTAAGTGCCCAGTGTCACAAGGTAGTGACACTGAACTCAGGTCTTCCTGATTTGAAGTCCAGTGATCTGTTCTTTGCATCACCTAGCTGCCTCTTGTAGCAAAAGCAGGGCATTTCAAATAAAGAGCCTATGGACTGGTATCTACAATATGTTAAAAGAACAGGAGAAAGCTCTTCAGTGAATTGTGTGGCCCCATAATGGAGGGATTAGGGAAAAAAACATGCACAAAATCATAGAGCTCAGGTGAGAAAGTGTGGCTGGCTTGCTATTCTATAGTGAATAGAGAATACTATTGAATACTGAATAGAGAACCCAAACTGATGAGATCAATCATGAATCCATTAAACTCTATCTATCATAATATTAGAAAGTATTTTCCCAAGAAGTTGTAGGACACTTCATCTAAAGAACATTTTAAAAATAAAAATAGAGAATTAGAAGTAATTACCTCTGTTTAGGTGTGTTACTTTTTAGAAATGAAATCTTCTAAGGTCCCTTGTGCCCTTGGCTTTCAATGGCCCAACTCTTTTGGATTCAGTTCAAGAGTTCAAGTCCTGGGGGAGGAGGGGGCTAGGTGGGTACAGTGAGTAGAGCATCAGCCCTGGAGTCAGGAGAACCTGAGTTCAAATCTGGCCTCAGACTCTTAACCCTTACTAGCCGTGTGAACTTGGGCAAGTTACTTAACTCCAATTGCCCTGCCTTCCTCCCTCCAAAAAAAAAAAAAAAAAAAGAGTTCAAGTCCTAGTATTGCCACTCAATAGTTGTACAACCTTTGCTGAATCTCAAAATTTCTGAAAGGCTCGGTTTCCTCATTTGTAAAATACACAACATAACACATGTTCTACCTAACTTAAAAGAATTGTGGCAAAGATCCAACAAGGTAATAGATTAAAAAGCACTTTGTAAATTGTGAAATACCAGCTATAATATCTTCTAATTAATACATATGTAGTATAGTTTTCCTTGGTCTTTAGTCTTTAAAAAAAAAAGTCATATAGAGTAATTAGAATAACCCAGATCTTGAGACCACAGATTCATCACTGCTGGAATAGTCTATGCTACCTCTGTAACCTTGGACAAATCACTTCCCTTTTCCGGTTCTCAGAATTTAGAGAAGTTTCCTCTTCTGAAAATGGAGAGGTTTAGAACAAATTATTTCAAGGTCTCTCATAACTCTACATTTCATGATTCCTATGATCTTACGAACTATGTGGTCAATGTATAATGGTGCTACCAATCAGTACTATGTTACAACATTACTGGCCTGGAAAAGAGGGCAAGTCTCGGTCTATTTCTTCTTCATCCAAAACACCTTATTCATTCTTTGATGTCAGATGCCTGCTGACCTCCCAGTATAGTCAGTTAATAGTATATCTGATCAAACTGTATGTAACAAAGTCTACTGAAATGACATAGTACCTTTACTCCTGTTTGGCCAGTCCCTGTACAAGCAATGAGATGCCGATGAGCAGATGGTATTCTCTGTGTGAGGTTACCCTAAGAGGAGAGCCAGAGGCTGATAGTATCACTACACTACCTGTTTTGGTGAGTTGGAGCTATCTAAATGCCACCCATGACCTAGATGGATAATAGGTAAAGTAGTTCCTCATGAACACAGCCACCTGCACTGTGGCCAGAAGAAGAAAAGAAGTCAAACCAAAGGTTTTAGAAACAAGAGAACCGAAGTTCAACTCAATTCATTTTATGGATAATAAGATCATAATCCAGAGAGAGGAAGTCAAATGGATTATAGGATTTGGAATTAAAAGGGATCTTAAGATACAAGATCACTGACTTAGAACCCAAAGGGTCATTTCAGGCCTAGTTCAACTCTCTAAATTCTACAGATGAGGAAAATGAGGCCCCCAAAATAAAATGAGTTTTAAAAACTCACATAGTGAGTGGCAGAAACAGGATTCAAACCCAAGCCCTCTGAGTCCAAATCTAGTATAGAACATTTGTTATTTTATGCATTTTGTAAATGAGAAAACTAAAACTTTCAGAAATCAGAGTGTATCTAGTCATACTCATTCATTTTAAAGATTATAAAATTGAGACCAGAGAGATTACTGACCAAAGATTTGTCCAAAGTCATCAAGGTAATTAGTAGCAGAGAGAATTCATGAGTTTTTCTGGAACCAAATATGATTGAATGTGCAGGCCTCTTACTAAGGCTTAGCCAATCCCTTCACAATAAACCTTCCAAATCTGAAGAGGACATACTGGAGAATAGAATAAATTCTCTCACCTAAGAACCCTAGAACAGAAGAGTTGCTTCCCTGGGTCACAGGATACAGGATTTACAGTACATACCTTCTCCCAAGATGATCTAATCCTATGTTTTTTCTTTACATATAAGGAACTGAGGCCCAGAAAAGTGAAATCAGCTGCCAAAAGTCACACCAGAAAATAAATGGCAGACAGAACTTAAACTCAAATTCTCTGGTTCTAAATCTAGCACATCTCATCCAGGAATCATCTAGCTCAGAATTCTGTCCCATGGGCCTCCATTGCCTTCATGATACTATAGTTTTTCCCAGATAAATTGGCAGCTTTTACAAACTTCTTTTACCTCCTCAAACATCTCTGCCTTCCCCCACCCTCTTAGCGAAGAACCTTGCCTCTTCCTTCACTGAGAAAACTAAGGACATTTTTGATGAACTCTCTTCTCTCCTTGTCATCTCCATACCCCAAAACATCATGCCCTGAACTCTCCTCCTTTCCCCCAGTCTTTAATAATGAGGTGATCCTTTTCCTTGCCAAGGCTGACTCTTCTACATGAATCCTAAGAAACTTTCACTAGACCCTACCATCTCCTCAATCTATTACCCTATACCTCTCCTTTCTTTCTCAATCAAATTCCTAGAAAAAAGCTGTCTATGCTTGCTGCTTTCATTTCCTTTCTGTTCACTCCTCAATGTTTTGTAATCCGGTTTCCAATGTCATTTCTTAAATGAAACTGTTCTCACCATACTTACCAAAAGTCTCTTAATTGCCACATGAGATAGTCTTTCCTCAGTTCTCATCCTTCATGGTCTATTTGTTTCATTTGAGATTACTGACAATCCTTTTCTTCTGGATACTCTTTCCATCTGTGTTTTCTTAACATCACTCTCTCCTGTTCTCTTCCCATCTGTCTGATTCCTCCTCCTCAGGCTTCTCTACTGACTCATTAGTCATAATATGTCTCATAACTGTGAGTTTTTGTCTTTCTTCATATCCTCAGTGCCTAATATGTACCTGGTGCACAGTAGGTACTTAATGAATGCTTACTGACTGACTAAGTATTTCCCAAAGCTCTGTCCTAGGCCCTCCTCTCTTCTCTAGCTATATTCTCTATTGGTGAATTCATTAGCTCCCATAGGTTTAATTCGTATCTCTATGCAGATGATGCATAGATTTATATATTCAGCCCCAGTCTCTCCCCTGAGCTTCAGGCCTTTGCCAACTATGTTTTGGATACCTCATACTAAATATCTCAAGACACTTCAAATTAGTTATGCGCAAAAGAGACTTCATTGTCTTTCCTGCCTGAGGCAGGATTTAAACTCAGGTCTTCCTGATTTTACACCCAGAACTCTGTTATTTCACATAAGTGCCTTAAGGTCTGGATTATATGATCTGGAGCATGAAATGGTAGTGAGGTGGCCTTCTGTTCTCCTTCCCAAGATCCTTCTACTTCTTTGTTTTCATTCCATACTTTTGTACTATTCTTGCTTTTCATCATAAAAGAAAAACTTTCAGACACAAAACACTTAAACCATCTCTAGGATTCATACAAGGTTTTGAGAAAGAAGAACTCAATTTAGGTTCTTTGCAGTTCTGATTGGTTGGTAGGGAAGATAATAATAAGGGGCAAGTTGGAGAAATTTGTTGGATACCAGCAACTTCCAAGTTAGATTTTAATATTTTGGCATCATTTGATCTGAAGGGGATTCATGATTTATTTGGCACAGAACCACTTTTCCCAATTAACCCCACTCAGAGCTCATCTAAGTTTATCTTCATCACATTAAGGTAGTCTCATATTATCTTTCCCTCTTACCATATGAAAAGCTTTAATTTTGAAAGCATATGGATTCACCCATCAATATGGAATGAACTAATGGTTTTACATTTGTACAGAACTGAATGGTAACATAAATATTCCCATAAATTCCTATAAAATAGGAACACTGAATTGGTGGTCATGGAACTCAGTTCTGCATGTAATAAGTAGTATGACCTTAGACAAGTCACTTTATATCAGTTTTACAATCTATAATATGAAGTTATCAGAATAGATAACATTAAAGTTTCAGAGGCTCATGGGCTTAGAGTTAGAAGGGACCTCAGAAATCATCAGGTCCAGGCTTCTCAGTCTATAGATGAGGAAACTAAAGTTCAGAGAGGTTAAGTGTCCTAATCAGTATCAGACAGCTAGTAAGTGTCTTAAGGCGAGATTTAAATTCAGGTCATGCTGACTCTAAGTCTAATCCTCTATGTACTAAGATAACTAGCTGCTACAAAATTCCTCCCAGTTCGATTATTCTATGTTCATAAGTCCTTTCCATCTCTTGTGCCCTACATTGTATGATTCTTTCTAGCTCTAAAGGTCTATGGTCAACATTCTATCATTATCTTTCCTAAGGTTCCTTTTTTACACTGAAATTTATTGCGACATTCTATGAACACTCTATATTCTAAGATCTTTACCTGCCCTACTAACATTATACGGTTTTACCTGTTCGTTCTCCCTCTCCCCCCACCCTGTTTCTCTCATATTTCCTTACAACACGCTTCCTGAGGCACAATTTCACATTGCTATCAATCATAATGGTAGGGAAGGACGAGCTTTATTTATTCCTAAGAGTAGCCAAAACTACTTACTCACTTTCACCTCAGTTTCCTACCATTGCTACTTGTAGAGATAGAGTCACAAAGGCAATCATTGCACATCATTATTTTCTAGGTACCTTGGCCACCAAAAATGAGGTCAAATCATCTTTGCCCCCTTGAACAGAGTCAGAATTACTGGGAACACGACCTAACACAGCTCCCTTACATGTCCAAGAATACGCCCTCCTCCCCCCACTTCCCAACTCAAGGAGAAGTCACTCAGGGATAGGTTTCTGGCCTAGTGATCTGATGCAAAGTTCCAAGGATTAGATCAACCTGTGAGTCAGCTAAGCTGAGTTCTGGGCAGTAAAGGAGAGTCCCTTTACCAGAGTCCTGCCTACTAAGGAAGTGACCAGACTAACATCACTCAGCCTTTTAGGGGCGGAGCCAAGACTAGAACCCAGTTCTTCTATTTTTCAAGATCAGTTTCCTTCCTATGTGTGTTCTTTGCTGACCAGACCAACACACAAGGGCTTTCACAGGTAGCTTGGAAGCATTTGGGGGCCAACTTTGGCAATGGAGAAACTAAGGCATGGAAAAAGCCAAACAATCTTACAACATGATGATGACTTACGGTCAATCCAGGGGCAGAATACATACAGTTGATTTGTCCTGTCTGTTGGGCACGGAATAAATGTAAGTCCAGAATCATAAGAGATTAGGAGAAGTACAAACATATTTAAGAATAAAGGCAGAAATCCACCTGTTTTCCATTTGATAACTCTGGAAATGTGAACAAGGCTCAGGAGACAGAACAAGATAAGCTAGGAATAAATTCTGTTGGTTTTCAAAACTCAATCCCCACCAGAAGCAAACAACAACATTGGAAGGAAACTACCTTGCACCTGAAATGACCCACTGTCTAGTGTTCTGCACCACTGCCTTTTGCCAGGTGCCCCCTGAGCCTGCTTCCTCCTTCTGATTGCTGGTGCAAAGCAAAGCAAAGATCACAGTGACTCAGCCAAGGGGGGAGTAGCATTGCAAGAAGCTTCAGCCATCTGTAGCAGGGTACGTGTACAGCTGGTCTAAGAGAAGATGGAGAAGGTTGCCCTTGGAAGAGCTGATGAAGAAGCTACCCTAATTCCTTGCATTTGACAGGAAGAGAACAGGATCACTAGTTCTCTTTCTGACCTTGACCAAAATTGGTTATCACCATCACCTTGTAGAACAGATTTGTGATTTTACTGGAAAAGGGAACTCCCATTGAAAGAGTTTCCCACTAGGCAGATCTGCAGATTCTAGCCTTAGATGTTTTCCTGGAGGGACTGATAAGTCAAGGGACTTGTCCAGGGTCACACAATCAATGTATGTCAGAAATGGGATTGGTCCTTTCTCTATACTATATTGACTTCCATTTTAATTACTAATGAAATTTCATTAATAACAGAGATTAGATATTTGCAGCAATTTAAAGTTTGCAAAGTATTTTCCCTCCCCCAAATCTGATGATATAAGAAAGATTCTTAACCCATTTCTATAGATGAGGAAATTGAAGTTCAGAGGAGGTTGGGGAGGGGGTGACTTGCTCATGGTCATAAGGAATCACTTCTGGGAGTATCTAACTCTGGACAACTACATTAACCTTTCAAATGTTCCTATGTCTAGAGTCTAAAGATGATCATAAACCTTTAGAATTGAAATAGAACTTACTATCCAGTTTGACATCTTCATTTTACAGGTGAAGAAACTGAGGCAATTGAGGCTCAGATAATTTCTCATCGTCATATAGCTATTTAAAGAAAGAGCTGCAACTAGTACTTATGTTTACTGACTCCAAGACTATAAGTTGTTTTTTCCCCCTTTACCATTGTGATCATGTCTGTTTCATACATGAGGTCAATGAACAAGATGGGAGGCAAAATGGGAGGTTCAAGGTCAGTCCTTATACAGGTAACTGAGGATAGAGGCTAACCCTCCGACTCCCCAAACCAGAATTCCATTCATCAAATTCCCTCCAAAGTAGGGCAAAACCAGTAGCAGATGAATACTGAACAGCAGGCTAAGTGAGACTGAACTGTCTGGAAACTTAACTGGCTAATATTTTGAGGAAGCACGAGAAATGGGAATGAACACTGTGTTTAGAATAAAAAATACTGATTTCTAAGTCCCGTTCTGCTTTCTAATGGTGACCTTGGGAAAACCCTACAACTCTTTTGAGTCCAATTCCTAATCTACAAATGGGGATGATGGTGTTTGTTCAGTTTTTGCCATTGTCATTCAGTCACATCTGATTCTTTGTGATCCCATTTGGAGTTTTCTTGGCAAAGAGAATGGGGTGGTTTACTGTTTCCTTCTCCAGCTCATTTTACAAATGTGAAACTGAAACAAATAGGATAAAGGGACTTGCCCAAGGTCACATAGGTAATACGTGTCTGAGGCCAGATTTGAACTCATGAAAATGAGTCCTCTTGATTTCAGGTCCAGCACTCTATCCATTGCACCACCTGGCAGCTCTTATCCTGCTTACCATAGAAATATATTTGGAACATGGCATGAGAATGAAAGGCAGCACGACCTTATGAGTAGAGACCTGGCCTTAGAGACAGGAAGGCCTGGGTTCAAGTGCCAACTCTGACTCATATTGGCTGTTTGACCCCATGCAAGTTGCTTAACCTTTCCCAGAGACAGTTTCCTCTATAAAATCAGAATGCTAATAATCCCTGCACTGAAAACTTCATCAGGGTTGTTGGTAACAGGTGAAGGGAAAACAACAACAATATTTAGGCAATTTCTATGATACACCATATAAACCTTCAAGTGACCCAGAAGCCAAATTTTGGAAGTTTAACCTTTTCATCTCTGGAACTTCCACCCTGGGGCCTCACTCTTCTCATCAATGAGTTTTTCATGTTATCCCTGCCATGGTTCACTTTACTACCTACCCCCAGAAAGTCTTCTTGCCAGCTGCCTTGTTAGCCTTCTCCCTTTCAATTGTTGGAAGGAAGTAGATTTTATCCTTCATTACCTGATTACACAGAGGGCAGAGTGGTGAATGTGAACTGAAGAGTCCACATTCTGGAGAAGATCTGGGTACAGCTGAAGATTTCGGGTTAGAGTACCTGGGTTTAAATTCTAGTTTTGTTACCGAATACCTATTTGACCTTGGCCAAATCACTTAAGCCTTTTGAGTTTCATCACCCTCATCTGTAATATGAGATGAATATAAGCATCTTGAGGGCAGAGACTTTTTTGTTTTGGGCTTTGTATTCCTAGTATTTGATGAAGAAGATTGCAAATGGTAGGTGCCTGTAATGAGAATGGGAATTTGAAGATCTTCCCTGCCCCTTCACAGACCTGGGGGGTGTTTGAAGACCTCCCCTGCTTTGAAAGTAAACTCTGCCCCCTAATAGGCTGAATGTAATCACATGGAGCCTGTGAGGAGGGAATTTGGGGAAGGATAGAGCAGAGCCCACAGGAAGCTTCCCTGCTGTGAAGATAAACTCTGCCCCCTAATAGACTAAATATAGTCACATGGAGCCTGTAGTGGGAGGAGTTTGCTGAAGGAAGCAGAGCCCACAGGAAGCTTCCCTGCTGAGAAGATAAACTCTGCCCCCTGATAGGCTGAATGTAGTCACATGGAGCCTGTGGGGGGAGGAGTTTGTTGAGGGGAAGCAGAGCCCACAGGAATCTGGTCAGAGCCAGAGAGATGGTGGGAGAGAGAGGTGGTTGAGGCAAGGAGACAGAGAGGTTCATGAGTAAATATTGATCTTGTATTGGTTTGTGGGAAGGATGAAGGATGCTGTGGCTCTCAGCATTATTATGGCTTCTGAATATCTTTGGTACTATGATGAAATTGACATACTGGTTTTGGGATTTGGTTTTCTGGTGTCTAAATAAATGTTTCAGTTCTGTCCTCTGTCTGGATAGTTTGGTATATTTTGTGATCAAAGGTCATGCAATACTTATAGTCATGGCCTTTATTGTTATTGAGGGTGCTGTAAATATTGCATTGGTGCTATGGTGCCTAAACATGATTATTGAATTAAATTTTTTGTTGAATTATGGTTTTGGGATAGATCAGGAGTTCTTAACCTGGAGTTCATAAATTTTTAAAATTTATTTTTATAATTGTATTTTAATATAATTGGTTTCCCTTGCAATCCTACTATTCAATTTTATGCATTTAAAAACATTCTAAGAATCAATAAGCTTCATCAGACTATCAAAGGGATCCATGACACCAGAAAGTTAAGAGCCCCTAGGTTAGATCATCTTTAAGATTCTGTTTAAGAAGGGATGTAGTATATCCTAAGAATCAGAGGATCTGAATGGGAAAGATTATAGTTAATTTCTTAAGAGCTCTTCTTAGGCCCAAGATGCCTTATTATTTATGTCAAAATCATTCAGTGATATCGAATAGTAACACTACTATTTGCTCACAATTCTAAAGCACTTTCAAGTTTATAAATGCTTTCTTTATAATCCTAGGAGATTGGTAATACAAGGATCATTATCACCATTTGCTGATAGGAGGAACCAAGCCATCAATCAAAAAACACTCTTCTTGGCACAAGGGACACAAAACCAACATGAAGCAGGTCCTGTTCTTAAAGAGTTTATATTCTATTTAGAGGGGAGGGGGATGAAAGGAGCAGAAGATAATCATTTCTGTTTTAGACCTGCTGAGCTTGAGATAGCCACAGGATATCCAATGTCCAAAGTGACTGCAAGATAGGAACCCAGGAGAGAGACTAGAGCTATTTGGGATGCCTGGGAGTCTGCATAGGGATAACAACTGAATTCATGGTAGCTGATGTGGTAGCAAAGAGAGAGACAGAGACACAAAAGAGACAGAGAGAGTATGTGTAAAAAGCTCAAAGAAGGTCTATGGCTGAGTTTTTGCAGTATCAAGCTCAGAAGGAAAAGAAACTCGCCTATGGTTACACAGCTAGTAGGCTTCAGAGTTGAGATTGGATGGAAAGCCCCCTAATTACTTCTGCACTCTTCTCCAAGGCAGAAGGCTATGGTAGGGCATTTGGGAGGGAATGGGGTAGAAGAGTAGTCTAAGGAGCTAGTTTAGCTTGTTTTGTTAGTAGTTTCATTTCCAACCTTCTAGAAGTTGCCCTTCTTAAGCTAGCACTGAATTCAGCCTCCAAATTGTTTCCTAATTATCATTGTAAAAAGAGCCGAAGACTCAAATTCCAAGAAGTGTGTTATATTTGTTCAGTTATGTAACATGCTTCTCCTGGTCTTGGACCAGTCATGTTTGCCCCAGCGGGAAGAAGAGGCTCCCAGGATCACCATAGCATTCCCTTTCCTCTACCAAGAAAGATTTTTGTTTTTAACTGTAGCCTGGTGTGTTTGCTAATGACTTTTTCTGTATCCCGCCCCTGCTCTAGGTCTTGGCAGACCTGAGGAGGCCCCTGCTCTCCGACCTTGAGCAATTTGGAGATCAGGTTTAAATGAAATGTACAAAAAAGTAAAAAGATTTGTGTACTTCTAGAAATGTGTTTTCAAAACCCTGGCCTGTAAGAGACTCTAGTAGTGAGCACGGATGGGTGAAGTTGGATCTCTGGCCTCTTTCTGTGTGCTACCTTGAGGCTGCCTGGCCCATGGGGAGAAGGCAAACAGCTCTTGTCCTCTACAAGACTGATATAGTTAGTTCTCTCTAGGGGCATTGCCACTGCTGAAGCAACCAAACAGCCAAACAAGCTGGACTGGCTAAATGCATCTCTCCATCTGTGGCCTTGCCAGAAAGAGCATTCATTCTGTTTGCCCCATTAAGGAATTGAAATAGAGTAAGATGTTAAAACTTTCCCCCGCCCCGGACCATGTGTCCTCCCTTATCTCTCCCCTCTTCTCCCATTCTCTTTCTCTCCTCCCTTTCTCTCTCTCCTTCTCTCTCTCTCTTTCTCTCTCTCTCTCTCTTTTTTTCTCTCTCACACTGTCCTTCTCTGTCTCTGTCTCTCTGTCTGTGTCTGTCTCTCTCTTGTCTCTGTCTCTCTCTTGCTCTTTCACTCTCCCTCTCAACCCTCTCTTCTCCCTCTATCTCTCTTTCCCTCTCTCTCCCCCTTTCCCTCTTCCCACCCCCTTCCTCTCTGTCTTAACCTTCCTAAGATGCCTGTGATTAGGGTCCAGGGATAATCATAAATCTTAATAATTGGAATAGAACCTGCTGTCCATTCAACTCCTTCATTTTACATGTGAAGAAACTGAGATAACTCAGGCTAAGAGAATTTATCACAATCATCTGGCCCTTTTCCCTTTCTCCCTCTGCCTCCCACTTCCATCTGTCTGTCTTTGTCTTCACTCTATATCTCTGTATCTCTCCTTTCTGTCTGTTTCTATCTCTGTCCCTATCTCTGTCTCTCTGTCTCTGTCTGCTTCTCTCTGTCTCTCCTCAGTCTTTCTCTCTCCATCTCTGTGTCTGTCTCTCTTTCTGTGTGTTTTGTTTCTCTTTTTCTCAGTCTCTCCCTCTCTCTTTGTCTCTCTCTGTCTCTCCCCCTCTCCATGTAGAGAACTTAGGGTTCAGATCTCAGCTCTCTACTCTCTACTCTCTGAGTCACTTCCATCAACTCGCTCAAACTATCTGGGCCCCAATTTCATCCTTTGTAAAATGTTGGGTTGGATGATTTCTCAGGCCCTTTGAGACTTTAAATCTTCCTTCTCTTCTCTCTGTCTATAAACAGTTAATAGACGTAAGGCTCTGAGTTGTGTACGTCTGTGTTGGCCGTGCTGGGTGTGTGTTTTTCCCCGAGTGTGTTTTTTTTCCCCCTTCGGGTGCCCCCTGCCTTCCTCCTTCAGCCACTGGGAAGCTGGGACCATTCGCTGCTGACACCTCGGCTGCTCTGGCAACCCGTGAACTATTGGAGAAAGGTCAGTTGGCAGCGTCCTCCACTCCTTGTTCCACTCTCAGGCCCTTACAAGGACGTTGTGTGATGTGGGAGCTCCCTCTGTTGGTCATAATTGGCAGATTCCCTCCAAGGAAGAGAGCAGAGTCCAGCCTCCTTACTGCATCCCTTTTAACCTGGAGGCTGAGGTTATCAGCTTCTTGTTGGAGGAATTAACTAAAGGGCTTGTACTCTGTTAATGGATGGTTTAACAAGATGTTGGATTATTATTCAGCTCAAAACCTGCAAGTCCCAAACATTTCCCCCACCCTTTTGAGGGAGTATTTTTGGGGAATTAATAGCTATTTTCCATTCATATTCAGATTGGCATAGCCATACAATCATGGATCATTTAGTCCAAATTGCTAATTTTGCAGATGAGACAACTAGGCCTAATGACTTACTCAAGTCACACAGACAGTAAATAGCATAGTTTAAATTCAAACGCAGGCATCCTAACTCCTAAGCCTGTCTCTTCCCATCCCATCCAAATCTTCAATAACTTTTCAAGTTACTGAAATCCTCTCCACTTAGGTCTCAGTAGAAGTTTCTGGAAGCCTTAATTATTCTCTACTTATATACCAGAAACTTGCTATGCACAGAAAATGGATAGATCATTGGATTTGGAGTCGAGATGACTCCGGTTTTGATCCTGCCTCAGACATTACTAGCAGTGTGATCTCGGTCATTGTGAGATTCGAATCAAATAATATTTGCCAAGTGCTTTGCAAATTGTAAAGGATGACATCAATGTGAGCTATCAGATGTTTTAAAATCAGAGGCCTTTGAAAGTAGGTGAGCAGAAAGGAACAAATTGGAGAGGGACGAAATAATAACAACCTTCTCAGAAGCAGATATCTCCCAAACTCATTTAGAGTATGTTCGAAGTCTCCATTCCTGGTTCCAGATGACAGATTGGAAGCTTGAAGGAAGGAAGTGGTGACAAAGCACTGCTTCCTCTCCCTCCCTCCCCCATATCTCATTGCTTGGAGTCTTGCACTGTGAATTTCTTTATTTGGTTGAGGGGAAGAAATAAGCATTTATTAAGTGTCTATTATATACCAAGTACTCTGCTAAATGCTTTATAAATATTTTCCTCACAACAACCCTGGGAGGTAGGTGCTATTATCACCCCTATTTTAAAGTTGAGAAAACTGAAGCAGAGAGTTTAAGCCACTTGCCCACAGATAGCAAGAGTCTAAGGCTGGATTTGAATTCTCACCTTCCTGATTACAGGCCCAGCACTCTACTGTGTCACCGAGCTGGGGAGGAAGATTAGCACAAGCCTGACCATTTTACCCACAGATGTGTCCAGGGATTGATTTCAATAGTGTAGTGGGAAGTAGAACATAAAGTTCCTAATCAATGATCTTTTGAAGGGCTTTCTATTCTGATGAAGTTTATGATCAGCCTCCTAGCAGATAGGTAACAGTAGCTAGAAGTTAACTATTTCACTCTGTTTTAAGGATTTTTGTTGTTGTTTGTTTTGGTTAAGGACACATGTGAGTGTTTAGTGTATTCCTTTTATGTAGAAGAACAAATTACTGGTCAATACCTGATTTATATTGTCATTGAGTACCCTTTTTTCTTTCTACCTTTTTTAGGGAGGCCCTAGATATGAACCATGAGTAAAATCAATCCCAAGGAGACTGTGAAGGGGAACTTAACAAGCCAATGAGTGTGAGAAAAGACTGCTTAACTGCTCTCATTAGAGGCAGGATCCCCCAGGACTGAACCCAGACCACTGCATGCCTGGGCACAGAACAAGGAGCAGTTATAGTCTTTCCCCCACCCCCAGCCACCGTGGTGACCCAGCAGTGGTTCCCCAAAGTTAAACAAGGATGAAAATTGGTCTATAAAGTATTTGAGAAGTTATGGTGCAGACACACTGATGTGAACATAGACAAACTGTGTGCTTATTTTATCCTGTAGCTGAACAGTCATGGAGAGTGGGTGATTGCTGCTTTAGTAACAACCTAAGTTTTCAGACAGGCTCGATATGCAGAAGAGGGTAAGGACTTAGACATAAAGGAAATTCTACATAGTACTGAGTTCTAGTATGTTGGGAAGCAGAAAGGCTGGAGGGTTGACCAAGAATTCTAGATGTAGAAGGAACTGTATTGATAATTTGTGTTCAATCTCCTCATGTTACATAAAAGAAAAGAAGGCCAGAAAGGATATATGATTTTGCTTTTGATCACACAATTAATCAGTGGCAGAATCGTGCTTGAACCCCAAGTACTCTTACAACTTGGGTACTTTCCATCACATTTCTCCAGGAAGGAACACAAATTTGAATGGAGGCTCATCCAGGGAAGGTGGGAGAGACTAGGAAAGAAATCCCTCTTTCTTGCTTTCTATGGGACTCCTTGTGTAAAGCAACAACTGGGAACAAAAGTAAAAAGAAAGTTCTGGAGCAGAGAAAGTTAACTTGTATTAATAGTGAATTGAAAGCCCCTCTAGAATCTTCTATGTACTTTGGTCAAAGGCATAACCTTAACTCATTTTGCTCTGAGAAATCTTACCATGGAGCAAAATATCCCTAGATTGTTAATGAATCTAGAAATAATGTTTGCATAACATCACTGGGTATTCAATCTCATTATTGCCCATCTTCAAAATATGAAGCATAAACAATGGAGAGACTGATGGATCCTTGGAAAAGGCAGGATTTTGATTCCCAATCAAAGAAAGAAGCAGCTGAAATCATGGATTTAGAGTAGTAAAGGACATTAAAAATTATTGAATCAAATAACTTTATTTTATAGATGAGGAAACTAAGTTACAAAAAAGCTTAAATGATTTACCCAGATTTATTCAGTTAGTTTGTCTGAGGTAGGATTCAAACCCAGGTCTTTCTGACTGCAAGTCTAATGCTCTGTCCACTACACCATGCTACCTCTCAAAGTCATGTAGATAGAGCAGCAGACTTGGAGTTGGGAAGACGTGGGTTTGAATCCTACCTCAGACAAACTAGCTGGATAAATCTGAGTAAATTACTTAATCTCATTGAGATTAATCTCATCGTGTCTTCAGTAAAAGGAGGAAAAGAACTGTATCTACCTCTAGAGTTGCTATAAAGATCAAATGAGATAATAATGAATAATAAATGTGATAATAAAAACTTTGAAAACTATTGGCAATAAGTGAGGTATTTATAGTAATATTATCATCAATGCCTAGCTGTACATCTAGTAATTAATTAATAAATGCGTATCAAAAGGTCTTTGGTTTTAGTGTCAGGTAACCCCTTAAAGACTGTCTAGTACAGCTCCTGGAGATGAAAGAAATAAGACTGCACGGTGTTCTTTCTACATCATCACTTGCTGATTGGTTGATTGACTGATAGCTCTCTACATACTGAAGGGGACTAGATAGATAGTATGTATTATAAGCACAATACTAGGCGTGGCTAGGTGGTGCAATGAATAGAGCACCAGCTCTGGAGTCAGGAGGACCTAAATTCAAATCCAGCCTCAGACACTTATCACTTACCTGTGTGACCTTGGGCAAGTCACTTAACTCCAATTGCCCCAACTTTCCCCCTCCAAAAAAAAAAAAGCACAGTTCTAGTGTTGGACTTATTGTCTCTTGATAAAATGTCCCATTTTGATACATTTTATCATTCAGCTTCATTTTTAAAATTCATCTATCTTTCCCTTTTTCCTCTGTTCCCGTACCATTCTCCTGTCTTCCTCTGACTTTTCATCTGCTTTGGTCTAGGACAGTAAGAATTGATGGAAAGAATAATGCAGTGGAAACAGTAGACCTGGAGTCATAAAGTATAGGTTCTGTTATCAACCACTGCCTTCCTGTGGTGATAAACAAACTACATTCTTCCTTTCCATGAACCTCAGTTTTCTCAACTATAAGATAAGGGACTTGCACAAAATGGTCCCTAAGGTCCACCCAGATCCACCATTCTATTTTCTGTGATCTATAAAACGTAGCCCTTTTAAGATACAGATGGCATAATATAGTAGAGATAGTTGGAAACAGAGGACCTGAATTTGAATTCTGACTCTGCTACTAACTGTGTGACACTGGGCAATTCCATTAACTTTTCTGGGTCCTGGTTGAATTATTTATAAAATGAGAGGATTGGAATAGGAGATCTCTATGGTACTTTCCAACTCTAAACTGCCTGATCCTATTTCTTTGATTTTTCTACTTTCCTAAGGAATTTACAACTGATTCAACTTTCCCCTCCTGGGTGTTCCATTTCACTCTGGGCATGTCCATCTCCCTTCTGGCCTCACCTACTTTCTTCAGACAGCTCTCAAAGTTAATAACCTTCAATCTTTTGGTATACAATGACTACTCCTCTCCAAATCTCCTGACTCCTAATCCCCTAGTCCAGTGTTCCTTCAAAAACTTCCTTTGACAACAATTAACAATAATTGATAGCAATAATAATTACTGTCATTTATATAATATTCTGAGGTTTAAAAAGTGTTTTTACAAACATTAATTTTATCCCCACAACAACATTTGAGGGGTAAGTTCTATTACTATCTCCATTTTACAGACAAGGAAACTGATGAAGACAGAGGTTAAGCTATGCCCAGGGTTACACAGCAAGTGAGGCTGGATTTGAATTTAGGTCTTTTTGTCTCAAAATCTAGTACTCTATACACTGTATACCCTATCTGTCTGATGTTTATGTAAAGTGTATATGAACACATATGTGTATGCATATATACACATGTAAATATGACAGATATTTTAACTGATGGTTTAAATCAATAATAACAGGTATATAAAAGACAAATATCACTTGGCTATTGGAAAACATACACTAAGACCACTGGAATATTTCAAATACCTACCCTTTTTTTGGCCCTAGATGTGAGAAGTAGCCTGTTACTTACTATTAAAATATAGAGGTATAAGTCATACATATAAACTTGACTCACTGGTACCTAGCTACACCTGATTTTCAAAGGAACTCATGAGCTCTACCCCACAAAAGAAAAAAAAATAGTAGAGTCATTCAAGAGGAACTTCACTATTAACACCATTGCTAAGAGACCCAGCAGTGGTGGGAGCACATGATTTCTTCCCTTCACTTAAAAGCACACTGATTTCAGACAATGAAACCTTCTGGAAGGTACTTATAAGACCACCAAGACTTGGCCAACTTTGCTGAGTTAGAAAGGCAAAGGCTTGCTTATCTTTACTGGAGTCAAAACCAACAATTATAGCGGTATTGAGTGGTCCTGAAGGATTCTCCATATTTGGAGAATGCCTACCAACTCATCTGCAAAAAACTAACAAGCAGTGTTCATGGGATCTTGGATTTAGATCTGGGGGAGATCTGCAAGGTAACCTAGTCCAAACTCTCCAATTTAATGATGAGGAAATTGAATCCCAGAGCACCCTAGCTCACACAGGGGCCAGAGTCAGGATTCAACCCAGGTACTCTCTATCTAAATCCAAAATTTTCCATTTTACCAAGTACTTTGCCTAGATCTTTCTTTTGCCTCAATACTACCTATTTGATTTTATAGTTATCTATATATGTATCATGCCCTGTCCTGACTCCCAAAGGCAATAGAATAAATGTAAGTTCCTTGAGGGTAGGTACTATGTTATTATTTACATTTGTATCTCTAGAATCTAGTCTGTTTTCTTACATATACATAGTAGGGATTCAATGGTGAACAAATAGTCACATCCATGTGAAAGAGGCCAAGTTCCTGCATATGGACTAGATCTTCTTCATCTAAGAATTGACAAGTTATCACTTTAAGCAGATGACTCTATAGCTCCCTAGGCAATGGAGGGTAACAGAAATCCATTTGACTTTTGAATGCAAAGTAACTCTCCTGGAAATACAATTGTTTTCCACTAATCATCCCAGAGAGATGAACTGGGTACAAGTCTAATCACAGAATAATGGAAGACAGTAACAATCACAATAGAGTCTACATAAGTCTGGGAAGATGTATGTTCTACATAGCAACTGAGTAGGTGAGTTTGGATGGGATACTACAGATGGAAAAATATTCTAGTCAACATAGCCTGAGATTCTAGGGAACAATGGAGTGATGGCTGGGAATTTGAGGATGGGCACCTGGAATCCTTAGGATTTGTCTAATATTCAGGTGGCTTTCCCATCACCATATCTATTCTGGGTAAAGAATCATGTCTTCCCTGGTAGCAGCACATCTTTCTTCCTCCCGGATTGTCTTTCACTTTGACAATATCATCTATCACCATGAGAAGCTGAGAGAAAGACTGAGATGTTCTTAGTTATCTGAAGGCTCACTTCTATGGCCACCATCCCCCTCACATGCCTTGCACATATGAAGTGAATGATTCAAGACAACATGTGCATCAATGTCCAGATGTTCCTAAGAGTTGGCACTGCTCCATTATCCTCAATTAACTTACCATATTTACTGGCTTATAGATTCTCTTTTCTTAAGGAATGAATGAATGAAGTCTTACATGACTTTGTCTTTTTGATAGACATTATAGTTTTCTTGTTTGGGGCGGTAAGAATGGGGGTAGGACTAAAGTGAGGAGAAATCATGTTATAATATTAAGTTCTCTTATAACTTCAATGATTCTGTCTGTTATTTAAGGGCCCGGGGTGGAGGGGAAGTTAAGTTAAATTAAAATTAAGATAAATCCCACTAAGTGAGAAAAAACATGTGTATTAGCAAAGAACCCATGGGCAGTGGGTGGCAAATTAAGGCCAAAATGACCCAGCTCCCCAGGCCTCCTGTCAAAGTGATAGAGGCTAGCTGTTATATTTTTACTGAAATAAGAAACATAAAGGAGTGGGAAAGAAAAGACACATATAAGAGAAGGGGGAAGACAAAGAGAGACACAAAGAGGGGAAAGGGACAAACTGGAGACGAAAAGAAAAGAGAGAAATGGAAAGGATGAAAAGGAGGGGAGAGGGGAAAGACTGAAGAGAAAAAAAATCAAACAAGAGAAGAAGGAAGAAGTTAAAGGGGGTTTTGATGAGTAGAGAGCCCTAATGTCATCCCTTTCTCACCAGTCAACACACACCCACACACACCCACACACACCCACCCACACACAAAGAGTGAAGAGACTGAAAAAGGAGGAAAGAGAAGAGAGAGGTCAAAAAGGGGGACAAGAAGAAGGGATTAATTGAAAGGGAGAGAAGGAAGAAAAATGGAGATGAAAGGGGAGGAAGACAGTGAGGGTGAAGTTGAAGGGAAGTGTCAGCTTGGGAATAGAACAGCAGGAAATGCTGCAGGTCAGGATTAGAGTTTGTTGGCAAGGCTGTCCTGTGGCATCTCTTACAGCATGTCCTTGATAGCTGCCTGGTACATATAATGCTTAAGGCAGCCTCCACCCCTCCTGCCACCTTCCAAGGAATGGAACAAAAGAAGAAGATAGTGTCTCCAAGCAAGGTTTTAACACAATCCCCTAGTCCTACTGGCACCAGAGAAGATTGGAAAGACAGGGTCAATAAGTCATCATGAAATGATGAAATTGGCCACTCTCAAGGTGCCCTTAGTGCCATTCAAGGGTGATTCTCTGCCCTTCTTTTATTACAGCACATTTCTTGCCATTTCTGCCCATGTACCTATTTTGCTTTTCATATTTTATATATCAACAGCTGCCAGGGATACTGTCTGCTGCATCTTCCTTCCAGACTTGGCTACCCAATCCCATTCTTCCCCAAATTCCCATCTCTCTACCCTGCAAAAAACCTTTATGACTTTAGATAAAACTTTTTTCCTACCTACCTTCTTTATCCCCTTCTCACTTCAGAGCCTGAAAAACAATCCTGCTTATGTTTCCTAGCCTTGTTATCTCTTTTCCCCACAACAACAAAAAATGCCAAGTTGGGCTTTGCAGTAGAAAATAGACTTAGGAAATACAGAATGCAAGGCACTCTCCGCTGAGGTTATTTTTGTTCAATGCTCTTTTTTTCTTCTTGTGAGGCATTACAAAAGGTTTGTATCAGCAGAAATCTAAGCAGGATGGGATGGTGACCAGCTCCATTTATTTCCCTTTATTTATTTATTTATTTTTAGGGAGCAGATGGAGCATCAGGGAGCGTTGGTGGTAGAGGGAGTGCATTATTGTCAAGCCCTCACTCATTAGAGAGCAACAGAACGGAGAAGTTCTTAACTGATTTATCTTATATCTCTTCCTCTCTTCCCCTTTTTTCCTCTTCTCTCTTCTTGCCTCTGTTTTCATCCTACCCCAACATAGCAAAATTTATAGGTAAGGCGAGTAGGCTCAGAGAATTTCAGAGAGAGAAAGAATCTTGGAAACTATCTTGACCAATTTCCTTGTCTCACAGGGCAGGAAACCCAAGGATGTATGATTTAAGGGGCACTGGCAAGAGCCCCTTGCCACCAAATCTCTCTTTTACCACCTGTCAGGATGCCTAAAATTCCATTTTTGAGACTAACCCTTTGAATCTTCAAGACTTCTTAGTCATAAAGAGGCCCCCATTAAAATTGTTTAAAGAAAAAGACAAGAAAAATGTTTAACTACGCAATGAACTGTGTTAGGTGCCAAGAATGTAAAAAATGGTAAATAAAGATGCTACTCTCAAGGAGCTTATAATCTTTTGGAATGAAGGAGCTATAAGCTAAATGGGAAGGGACATCTGGGCGAAATCCCAGCATTAATTTGGAGAATGAGAGATCACTTTCACTTGGTGGGGGAGGGTGTCAAGGAAGTTCCTTTAAGGAGTTGGCAAAATCTAAACTGGGTCTTAAAGGAAGGGAGATAATTGAAGAGATGGAAGTAGGAGTAGAACAGTCCATTTCATTCATGGGGAATGGTGTTGAGCAACGTCACAGAATTACCAGAGAGCAGGGCAAGACTGGGTAGAGAAAGCAGTCCAGGTTGTCTGGAACATAGGTCATAGGAAAGGGAGAAGCATGAGTACAACTAGACAAGTGGTTTTTTAATGAGTCTATAAAGGACTTTCAATGTCTGAGTCAGGAGATCATACTTCATTAAACTGGTCAGAGAGAGACACTGAAGGATTATGAGTAGAGGACTGACATTATTATAGCTGTGCATTAAGAAGACTACTTTGGTACAGGCATGGAAGATGAACTAGGGTTGGCATGGACTAGAGGAAGGAAGAGCAGTTAGGGGACTACTCCAGGTTCTGTCCTGCCTGGGTTTTGTGTCATCTCCAATAGTCTTTGGAATCTTGGTAACTGATAAAATGCTTAATCTGAATGGAAACCCAGCTGACCCCTTCTTTCAATAAAGGGATTTGATTTGTGATTCAGGAAATCTAAGAAGAGATCCTGGGAAAGAAGGTCAGTACTGACTGCTGGGATAGATCTTTTTTTAAAAAAAAAAACTTTTAATGCTCTTTTCTACCTGTGTAAAAATCAGGAGAACTGGGCTCTAGTCCTCTTCGCATGATTAACTCCCTGTGTGACCTTGGGCAAATCATCTCTTCTCTTTAGATTTCAGATTCCTTCTCTGGAAAAGGAAAGAGTTGGGCTAGGTGATCTTTAAGGGCTTTTGGGCCTATGAGCCTATGATTCTAAGACCTAGCAATTGTACACAGAGCTGAGTACAAGACCTTGGAGGAGTAAGGTATGATCTGGTTTCTGGGGAAAGCAGAGCAGAGGTACCTGAAGTGGGGAGACAGTGAAACGGGGGGCAGGGGAGGTAGGAGCTGCCCAAGATACAGAATTTTTGCTTTGGGCTGTCTCTGTCTTCCCTCTGAGAGTGTCTAGATGGCATATGTGACTATTTGTTGAGCTGTTCTATCTGAGAAGTGAATGTCAACTGAGGGGAGAGTTTCAACCATGCTGGCCAATTGTGAATCCTTCATTTAACTTAGAGGAAATCCAGAGACAGCAATGATAATAACACACCAGTCACTGCTAACTTCCCTGGAAGGCACTGCCGGTCAGTAGACTGGTATTGGATGTAAAACAGCTCAGTTGGCTGAAGCAGGGAGCCAGACCTGTCCCCAGAGCCAGCTTTTTCTCGTCTCTCTGCCACTGGCTGCCATTTTTATATTCAAGCCATAAAACAGCCCACAAATGGGAGGTGTGGATTAATGGATTTTTTTGGCATAAAGAAATTAATCTTTTTTAAAACGACGGGAATATTTTTTTTCTTTCCTAAAGATCTTTGGCAAACAGAAGCTCTGTGTCTTCCAGACCTCATGAAAGGTATTTTGCGCAAACGAGGTGTGATTTACACTTCCTTTAATTAGCCTGAACCCTGGAAAAAAGGAGAAATAATAGAAAACAAGCCTTGAATAGAAAACAAGTTCAAACAGCACTAAAATAACAGTTTTGTAAAAGCATCAATTGAGGGTGGAGAGAGGAGACAAAAAGCCCCTAATTCAGGGAGCAGAGAATTAAAAGGGAATTGAAGTTTGGTTGGATTGGCTTCTTGGGAGGAGAAGGAAAAAAAAAGATTTGGCAACCAGACATGAGTATCATTGACATGGCTTCACGGCATTCCTGACTGCTTCATAGCAGTCCTTGATATTAGTGTGAGGGCATCTAGGGTTCCAATGAGTTCTTTGGTAAGGGAAAGGACATCCATTTTATCAACTGGGCAGAATCTAAGGATATGTGGTGAAGACATGAGGACCAACCAGAACAGAGCCAAAAGGAAAGAACCTAGGAGTCTAAAAGATAAAACAGGTCATTTGACAAGGGCAGAAGATTCCTAGACAGGACTCAGGGGATTGGTACAGAGTTTCCAGCCAGGTAGACCCTTTTCAAGAGTGCTTGAACCTCATTTGGGCTAGGAAAGCAATACGGCAGGGACAAAGAATCCTCACAAAAGAGACATTGGCTATCCAGTGTCTGAAATGGTATCTAGCTAGCTTAAGTAAGGGAAGAAGGTCTTTGGAAAACTGAAAAGCTGTTTGACTTTGGGCAAATTACTTCCTCTCTCTGGGCCTCAGTTTCCTCTCATGATCTGTAAATCTGTGAATTGACTCATCAACTTCTTCCACCCCCACCCCCGCCCATCCGGAGGGGAAATTTTTCTGGGTTCTAATGGCCACAATTAGCCACCATCTGTCAGAGCTGCCAATCACCTGAACCCTGGGAGACCTCCTCATGGGACTAAAGTTACTATGCAAACACTGCTTGTAGCAAAAAGCTGTCTCTTCTGTGAGAACTGCCTCCTTTAGAACCCACTTTCTCTCAAACATCACTCTCTGACCAGGAGAGTCAAACAATGGGCCCTTGTCACAGATTTACCTATGCCAGAAGAAGTTGTCTTATAGCAATCTAAATATTTTAGGTCCTCTGTTTTGCTACTTAATAGGTGGAAGACACAAATGGTCCATCTGAAAGGCATACAGACTCCTATACTGGAGATTAGAGCTGGAAGGGATTTTAGAGAGAGTTCACCCAGTCCAAATCCCTCATTTTACAGAGGGATAAAACTGAGGACAAGGGAGAAAACATGACCTGTCTGAGTCCTCACAGAGCCAAGTCTCAAACCTGGATCTTTTGCATCCAAGTCCAGTGAGCTTTCTAGTATGTCTACTTCTCTTATGAGGAAGGGAGATAGGGATTGCTGAAGGCAGAACGGAAGTTATACTGCCAGAGACTTCATAGGACTGGGGATAAAGCATGTCTTCTGCCTCTATTGGAGATGTGGGGGACTACAGTTATAGAGTCATGCTTACGTTTTCAGACATTGTTGGTTTATTTTTCTTGATGTAGAGCTCAAATCCAGCCTTAGACAGTTACTAGCTGGATGACCCTGGGCAAGTCACTTAATCTTGTTTGCCTCAGTTTTCTCATCTATAAAATGAGCAGGAGAAGAAAATGGCAAACACTCTAGTATCTTTGCCAAGAAAACCCCAAATGGGGTCACGAAGAATAAGAAAACAACTGAACAACAACAAAACTTACTCGTTATAGGAGAGAATTTTATACAGGCTATATATATATATATATATACACATGGGTGATATAAACAAAAGAACATTAATAAAAATATCTGAACCATTCGAAAATGAAACTATGCAGGCAAGGAACTGAGTGAGGAAAGCTTCTAGAATTTTCCTTCTTTACCTTTCTCAACACATTTGCCTGCATCAGCCTTTCCACAAAATAAGCAGTGCTCAGCCCTTTATTCATTTATACAACAAATATGTAGTAAGAACCTACTAGCTCAAAGGCACTGACGGTGATAAAAAAAAAAATAATGTGCCATAAATGTATGGGACTTTCTTATACAGTGGGAGGCATGCTCTGTTTGTAGTTAGGAGACATGTTCAAATTCTCTGAATGTTCTTCCTTTGAATGTTCTACTCTGTGAAATAAATCAAATAACTGGCCATGCCACAAATTCACCCACCCCAGAAGCAAGTGGAATCTATGAATGTAAAAAGTGATTCTAAAATAGCTCATTAAATTCAACTCTCTCATTTGATACATGAGGAAACTGAGTCTCAAAGAAGTTAGGTGACTTAAGATTGTATATCTAGTAAATGAAGGGATAGACAGATAAATCAAGTATTTACTGAGTGACAGACACTATGGTGAATACTGGAGACACAAATACAAGCAAATAAGACAGTTCCTGCCCTCAAGGAGATTATATTCTAATGTAGGAAGATAACACATAACTAAATGCATGCTAGGAAAGGGGATGGTAAAAGAGGAAAGAACTTGCTCAGAGCTTTGGAAAAGAGGGGGCAGGAAAGTGATATAAAAACTAGGCTATGCAATTTGGAACTATGATCAAAGGGCTATAAAAATGTATATACCATTTGGCCCAGCAATATCACTACTAGGTCTGTATCCCAAAGAGATTATACAAATGGGAAAAGGACTCATATGTACAAAAATATTTATAGCAGCTCTTTTTGTGGTGGCAAAGAAATGGAAATTGAGGGGGTGCCCATCAATTAGGGAATGGCAAAATAAGTTGTGGTAGATGAATGTAATGGAATACTATTGTGCCATAAGAAATGAGAAACAGGCAGACTTCAGAAAAACCAGGAAAGACTTATCTGAACTGACGCTGAGTGAAATGAGCAGAAACAAGAGAACATTGTACACAGTTAAAGCCACAGCATTCAATAACTGACTTTGAGAGACTTATCTTTTCTTAACAATGCAAGGATCTAAGACAATTCCAAAGGCTCATGATGGAAAGGGCTATCCACATCCAGAGAAAGAATTATGGAGTCTGAATGCAGATCAAAGCATACGTTTTACTCTCTCTCTTTTTTGTTTTGCTTTGTTTCTTCTTTCTTGTGATTCATTCCATTGGCTATCATTCTTCTTTACAACATGACTAATGTGAAAGTATGTTTAATATGAATGTATATGTAGAACCTATATAGGATTGCATGCTGTCCTGGGGAGGGGAGGAGTGGGAGAAAATTTGGAACTCAAAAGCTTGTGGAACTGAATGTTGTAAACTAAAATAAATTAATTTTTAAGAAAAGAAAAGAAAAGAAAGAAGAAACTAGGTTCTGGTAAGATAAGTAAAAAATTCACCTATCAGAGCCAGAATACCTAGGGGTATGACCCAAGTGTTCAGTGGCATAATGGGGACTCAAACTCTCATCACCTGATTCTAACCAAATGTTCATATGGCCTATTGGTGCCTGACCTGTGGCAGAGCCTTCTGAGTTCATACTGGTCTAATCATCCACAGATGGACAGTCTGTTCTTTGACTCCAACATGGTTATCTCATTTCGGTCCTCTTTGAGAACAAAAGACAACAACTTGACTCTAAATTTAGTAAACTTATCCCTGCACCATGCTTCTGCCCTCAGTTTCTCCATGAGGAGAATGAAGAAAAAAAAGCTCTATAGGAAGTTCTATAACAAATGTTTCAAGCTTTGAGTAAATGCCATAGGTTAACCACTCCAACCCATACTGAGAGGCTGCATAAAATAGTAGAAAGAGCTCCTATCCTGCATTCAGAAGACCTAGTTTGAATCTTGGTGCTTCTGTTTTGCTAGCTGTACGATTGGGTAAATTCTCCTTATCCTTCTATTGTCTAGTGTGGGTCAACAAGGGAAAGAGAAGATACATATTTCTCTCATCACCTCCAAAGCATTAGAATGATCTGATTCAGGACTAATCAATCCATTCTTCCCTCCTAGAGGAGGGATGAGGACAGAAACATAGGTAGTGAATGGGATCCTAACGAGGCATTTCCACTTTAGACAATATCCTGTTTTCATGCATTTCCAGGGCTGGGCGATCAGCATGAAAGTGAAGCCTCCTGTTTGGTTGTTTCACAGTTCTGCTTTATTGACTGAGAATTTCTACAATCAAAATAGCTGTCCACTTGTGACTGAAATTTCCCCACTGTAGGTACCAGAATTGTAGGGCTGTAACAGATGCCAGTTGGCATGGAGAAGCAGAACAAAGAAAACTACAGGAAAAAATAAACCATCTTGACCCACTGCTCTCACCTTCTTCCCTTCCCTGCCTTTCAGGATGGCATGATCTCTGAATGCAACGTAACTGGCCTACTATCTGGTCCTCAAACCCCATGAGCCATCTCTCCATCTCCATGACTTTGACGAATTACTCCCCTCTCTCCCATAAGAATTCTGCCTATAAGAATTCCTTTAAGGCTTAGCTCAAGTGGCATCTGCTAAGGAAAGACTTTCCCAGTCCCCTCTTTTGTATTCTCTTCCCTCAAAGTACTTTGTATTTACTTATCTGTGTGTATAAGCTATTTTCTCAACAGAATATAAGCTCCCTGCTGGCAGGGACTATTTTACTTTGTGCTTGTATCCCCAGCATTATAGCACTGTGTATCCTCAAAAAATTGAACAGAATTAAAGAAGACATAAGGATAGCTTTTCTGAAATCTCATAAGCCTGGAACTTTCAGTAGCTTTTAATGCCACTGACCACTCCTCCCAACTGCATCCTTTCTCTTCCCTTGGCTTCTGGGACGCTGTCAGGGGTGTGCTGGAGTCAGCTCAAAGTGACTTCAAGTGCCATAAATCAGGGTTTGATTGATTGGTTTGTTGATTGTCTAGATTTAAGAAAGTGATGTTGAAAATATTAATAATGGAAATTAATCGTAAAGATCTGTTGTCCAACATTTACCGGGCACACCCTTCGACGCTATTCTCCTCTGACTCCCTATCTGATTGTTTCTTCTCTGTTTCCTCTATGGTTTTATCTTCAATCTATCAACCTTTAAGTGCAGGTTCTCCAAGGTGCTGTCCAGGTCACTTACTCTCTCAGAGTCTCACATCCCACATCTGTAAAATAGGTATAGTAAAACTTGTAGTATTTACATCAAAGGCCTGAGATAATGTATGTAAAATGCTTAGTAAACCTTAAAAAGCACTATGTAAATGACAGCTATCACTATAACCTATATATTCCATGGGTTATATGATATATATTATTCTATATATCAACAGTAATCTCTTTTGCATTTATATAGTACTGTAAGGTATGCAGAAAAACCATTATTATCCCTATGTTGCAGATGAGGAAACTGAGGTTCAGAAAAAAAAAAAGAATTGACAACCATGCCACTAATTAGTAGCAGGACCCCACATGTCCTAGCTTCCATTCTGATTTCTTCCCACAAAACACTTTGTCTATGCAGGGAGGAAAAGCAGTTTGAAGGGGTCTTAGAAATCACAAGAGCATAGATTTAGAGGTAGAAGGGGTCTTAAAGAATATTTAGATCCAAAGCCTTAAGGAGAGTGAAAGGGTTGTTCCTGAAAGACTTGAATGCTGGAGGAGGGGGTTGCTACTATCTGTCCTTGGCCACAATGGTCCCCATTTATGCTCAGGGGATTCAGGAAATGGGGCTTATTTCAGAGCTGTAAGAACCCATCAGAAGCATGAAATACTGCTTCACCCCTAAGACACAGGCCTCTAGTTGGGACAGCAGCCATGGGAAAACTATCCATCCATTCCCCATAACCCAAACTTGCCACAGCACTATTTCCTATTATGTCTCAATAACCAAATTTAACCCCCCAGAGTCTCAAGATTATATCTGAGAACACACACACACACACACACACACACACGGACTCAATCACCCAATTAACAGCCGGAAAATCTTATCCTTTCCAAACAAAAGCAAATGTGACATAACCCAGTTGCAAGGATTATGTCTCACTCAGGAAGAAGCTAAAAAACTGGAAGGGGACTGGTTGGGTCATTCATTTCACAGCCAGTGAATTGGACATTTTGAGGGGTATAGCCTTTCAGGTCAAAATAATTTGAAAGAAGCACTGTGGTGTGCATTTCAAGTCAGAATGACCTAAAGTTCAAATGCCACCTCTGACAGTTACATTCAACAAGCATTTATTAAGGGCCTACTGCATGCAAAGCTTTGTCCTACTTACTGGGAACACAAAGGCATTGACTCTCTATGGGAACATGGGTAAATCACTGTACCTCTCTGTGATTGACCTCCAATCATTTATGAAACAGGGATAATAGTACTTGTGTGCCCTACCTCATTGGTTTGTTGTGGCAGTTGAATCTGATTCTACAGATATTTGTTAAATACTCAGTATGTGCCAAGAATCAGGCTAAATTCAGGGGATAAAAAGTTAAAGAGGAAGTAGTCCTTGCCCTCAAGGAATCTGCATTCCATTTCAGAAGGGGAAGGAGGATACGTATGCACAAATAAGTCAGTATCTGAAATAAATAAAAAATGTATGTGAAGAACTTCATAAACATTAAAGCACTAGTAAGTGTCATTATCATCATCATCCTCAGACTGATCCTGGAAATTTGCAAGGACATCTCCTATATATCTCTTTTTGAGCCAGGACACTATAGTGTGATAGGAAGAACCCTAGCCTAGGATTCAAGAGCTATGGATTCCAGAATCAACTTTACCACTGATTGTGCTGTGTGATTTTGAGCAAGTCACTTCCCATCTTGGCATCTCAGTTTCCTCACCTGAAAATGAAAGGTTTTGAAATAGATGATCTCTAGGAACCCTTTTTGGGGCAGCTAGAGAACCAGTCCTGGAGTCAGGAAAAGTCATCTTCCTGAATTCAAATCTGCCCTCAGACACTTACTAGCTGTGTGACCCTGGGTAAGTCACATAACTCTGCTTCAGTATCTTCATCTGTAAAATTAAAGGAGAAGAAATGGAAAACCACTCCAGGATCTTTGCCAGGAAAATTCCAAATGTGGTCGCAAAGAGTCAGATACAGCTGTAATGACTGAACAACAAAAAAAGGAATCCTTTCAAGTCTATAATTTTATGAGGGATTGTCAGTGAAAAGAGCATTAGATTTGGAGTCAAATGACCTGGGCTTAAATTCTGGCTCTCTACTGAGTATGTGACTTTGGAAAAGTCACTTCATTTATCTGGGCCTCAGTTTCTTCATCTGTTAAAGAAAAAAAAGAGTAGTTTGACTAAATGATCTCTGAAGTCCCTTCACATCTAAATCCTACATTCCTATTATAAAATGGTTTTTTTGTGTGTGTGTGTGTGTTTTTTTTTTTCCTTTCTCCTCTCTCTCCTGGACTCTCAGAAGGATGAAAAGATTTATCAGCATTCCTTCTCCCACATTGCTTCAAAGAAGCTAATGCAAAGATTTGCACAAAGGAGTATATAGTAGGCTTTCTAATGGCATTTAAACTCATGCTCTGTTTTCAGTCTCAGATAATCCCCATTCCGGTGGAGGAAAGTACAAAGCTGCAGATCCTATCAGTTAGAAACTCATGGCTTTGTGGGAAAATTCTTTCCCAACTCTCATGGGAAGGCTAATTAGCTAATTTAGAGAATGATACATTACCTCAGTTCAATTCAACTCATTGGCTATTTACTGAGCTCCTACTATGTGCATGCATGGATGGAAGTATGGACAACAACAGAGGAAAGAAAAGAACAGAAGAATTTGCACAGGTCAAGAATGACCCAAGGCCTGTATTACTCAGATTTTGTGTCACTCAAAAAGCTTACACAACTGGAAAAGGGACTGTGGTCAACAAAGGCCTCAAAGGGGTATGCTGTAGGATGAGTCAGTCGCCCTCTTGAAAGACAACCTTAAAGGTCAGGCATGTCTTGGTGGCTCTTGGCAGTCATCCATGACTGTCGTTTTAAAATCTGGACAAATGATTTTCTAACAAAAGTCATTGACTGTATGGCCCACTGTGTGAAGGAGGGTTTTCCAGTTAGAAGCCTTGCTCCAGGCTCCACAACTAATGTCAACTGTGCCACTGAGGAGCTGTGTGAACTTCTGTAAGTCTCTCATCCTCTTTGGATCTCACACTTTTTCTTCATCTGAAAAATTAAGGGGTTGAAAAAATAGTCAACATTTATAGGGTAACTAAAATTTTAGAAAATCAGTCAGTCAATCAACAAGCATTTATTTAAGTGTTTACTCTATGTCAGGCACTATGCTAGGCATTGGTGATACCAAGAAAAGCAAAAAAATAAATAAATATATGTCGCCCCTGTCACTCAAGAAGCTCCTGATGGGTGAGACAACATGTATTTTTCAAAATCTAGCTTGATCCTCACAAAAACCATCTAATTAAGTATTATTATTATTATTATTATAATCATTTAACTGATAACCAAAGTCAGACTCAGTTTTAAGGTAATTTCTAGTGTTCACATCTCAAATATTCTGTGTTCTAATGCCTCCTCCAACACTACCATTCTATTCTTCTGATAGAATATACAGTGGTTCTCAGTCTGTGGTCATGACCCACTTGGGAGTCGAATGACCCTTTCACAGGGGTCACAGGGGCCACCTAAGACCATTGGAAAACACATATTTCTGATGGTCTTAGGAACCGAGACACCGTCTCCAGGCGGGTCCACCCACATGCAGATATGCCCACATACGAGTATTAAAGGGTCACGACATTAGGAAGGTTGAGAACCACTGGAATATAAGCTCTTTGTGAGGACACAGGTGGTTTCTTTTTGTCTTTGTATCACTAGTGCCTAGCACAGTATCAGGCACATTGAAGGCATTTAATAAATGCTGGCTGACAAATTAGTTGATTCTATTGTTTCTCTTATATCAAATATCTGTTTGTTTGGCTTTTTAAAATTTCTTGAAATGTCCATTCACACTTACTTTACCTCAGTTATTCTTCAGGGAATCAAATTTCACTCCCTGAATGAAGGCTTCCCTAACAAAGTTAGTTTACAGAGATTTATTTCTACCTTCTCTGAATTCCATTGGCATTTGTTATTTATGCCAAATGTTCTGTACTGTCTTGTACAGGTAGGTTTACTTTCCTTAACTAGAATGTGAATTCCCAGAGGACAGAACTGTCCTTCCACAGTGCCTAGCATGGTGACTGCTACACCTTGGGTTCCTAATAAATATGTACTGAGTGATTGGTTTGGGGCCCAAATTCAGTTCTCATTGCATTCAGCAGTAACCAAGTTGCTTATATATCTATACCTATAAACACTGTAAGTATGTAGATATATGCATACACATGAATACCTATCTGTTCATCTACCTATACATGTGTACACATGTTCATGTCTGCATATAGTCATGCTACCTTGCCTCATTTGTACTGTGTGGTTCTGTCATACATGTATACATATTATATTGTGTAGATACATACCTGCATTGATTATAAATATATGTATCCATATATATGTGCATTATTGTGACATGTATGGCAAATGTAAATATGTGTACATATCATGCATAAAATCTACATATACAATATGTGTAAGTGTGTGTGTGTGTGTATGACAGATCCACACATTATAAACTGAAGCAAGCTAACATATGGTTAGAATATAGTGAAGAGCATTAGACTAGGAATCAGGACGCTTAGTGCCATCGCCAACTAAGTTGTGTAAATCTCAGAAATCATTTCCTTTCCCTGGGCCTCAGAGATGTCTATTGGGAGACTTATAACTAATTTTGTAAAATGAGGACATTGGATTATATAACTTTTGAGGTCCCTTCCAGCTCTAAGTTTCTGGGATCTAGAGGACAATAGCCATCTTTGTAATTATCCGAAGACACTATATCAATGCCTTACCAATACTACCATCCCAGTCAGAAGACTACTAACAAGTTTTCCTACCTCTTAGACTCACCTGGGGGAAAATGAAGGGAGTACTGTCCTAGATTCACTCTAATAAGCCTTTACACCAAAACTGGAACCCCACCCGGAAATCTGACTCAACTGAAAAATGAGGCATCTACTTAGCCTAGCCAACAATATCCAGTCTCTGCTTTCCAGGATCCCATATGACACTAGTAGGTGGAAACAACTACTGTTCTCCCAAAGGGAAAAATCCAGCCCTCTTAAAATGAACTTGACACCCAGCATTAACTCCATGGCCCCAGGAAAACTTTTCCAAAACTCTGACCTTCTGTTCAAAGACTGGCTTTTGTTTGGTTATTTCTTGTAAAATACTTTAGCAATGAATTTAGCACTCATAAAACATGGCAGATTGACAGCTATGGAAACCGAAGGACTTTGTTTATTCCCTAAGCAGTGAGAGTACTGCAAAGAGGGTAGACATAGCATAATGAGTGGGGTGGGGAGGGGGAATTCTGATGGAAATGCACAGGCACTGATAGTCTAATATATTATAGCGTTTAAAGCTAGATGAGACTTTAAGAGATCGTCCAAGCCAACCCTCTCATCTTACAAATGAGGAAATCTGTTAGTCATATTGGGGAAATCACTTCCTCCAAGGTAAATGAGTAGTTTGTGGTGGAGCTGGGATTCAAACCCAGGTCCTGTGACCCTGAATTCCCCAATATATCACATTGCACTTGGATAAATCCTGGGGTGTTGGCTAATGCCATGTGACATATTTTGGAAATATATCCAACCAATGGGAATGAAACAAACATTGATTTATATAGTGATCTGACCTCCTGCATAAAACTTCCTCCTTTTACCCTAGCTCTCATTAATCCCTCTTTCTGAATTCCTATAGCACTTCTTGTCTGTACATCCACATCTAGCACTTAGTTTAACTTGCTTTGCATAGTAAAATGGGAAATCAAGCTACCTTCCTCACAGTGTCATTGAGAGGGTCAAATGAGCTTATTATGACTATGAAAGTATTTTGAATACTATAAAGTGACATAAAGATTTAAGAGTTTATTTTTGTTGTTGTTTTTGTCTCATGTCTTCTACTAGATGAAATTGCAGGAGAACAGAGACCAGAACTAATTCTTTTCTGTGACTTTTTTTAATGTAATCTCCTTGAAGGCAGAGGATGGTTGTATCTCCAGCACTTTAGCACCCAGTAGGAACTTCATAAATACTTGTAGATGGATTGATTATTTAACAACACCTCACAAGAGACCTTGGGCACAGTACGTGCTCAAGAAGAATTCGTTGATTGGTTTGTATTTTTCAGGGTCCACTTATCAGAATTTAGAAGAGAACATAGATGATGTGTTAGACACCTTGCCAAGATGTGTACTCTGTAATCCAGTCCAAACTTGTTACACCAACTATTTTTCAAAGACATTTTAGGTAAGGGAGTATTAGCAACTTTGAATTATGACCAATGTCTAATTCAGGCACACAGCCTTCTGTGACTGAATTTCCATGATGCCAGGTCATTGCTCATTCTTCCTTACCCCTCGTGTCACAAACAAATGAAAAACCTGTTTTTATTATTAACAAGTATGTACTTGCCAACCATAGGATGAAAAAAGTAAGGCCCAGTAACCACAGGTACATATTTTGATCTAACCAGAAGAACGAGGGAGGAAGCAGAGAGGTCTAAGGGTAGGATTATAGATAATTTGGGAGATGACCTCACTGCCACCATATAGCATGGAGTATCCTTCACATTTGCATGGACTATCCCTAATGACAGGTCCTTCCACATTTCTTCCTCCTCCAATCTATCCTTAATCTCTGCTACAGAATAATCCTTCTAATATATAAATCTGATTATATTTCTCCCAAATCTTCATTACCTCAAATACTCTAACTTCCCAGTGTCTCAATCAACTCGTGACCTATTCCTCCCCTTCACATCAACCATATGCAGGAATGGTAACAATTGTGATCCTGCCATCATCTACAAGGGTTTCACTTCCAGCTCTATAGGCACATTTAGGTAGTGCAGTAGATTAAGTGCTGACCCTAGAGACAGGAAGACCTGAGTTCAAATTCAGTCTCAGATATATACATACACATCATTATGTGAATCTGGGCAAATCACTTAACCTCTGTCTGCCTCAGTGTTCTCAAACCACAAACACCACAGTGTTCCAATCCTATATCACCAACTGCCTCTTGGACAATTCTGGATTGTCCAACTGGATGTCATGAAATCATCTCAAATTCCTCAAGATCCAAAACAAAATACATTATCATTTCCCCTAAATCCTCTCCTCCTCTGAACTCCCTGATGGCAGTTGAGGGAACCATTATCCTTCCAATTACTCGGGTTCAAAATCTCAGTGTCATCTTCAACTCCCCTCTCAGACTCACCTTACACATCTAAGGAGCTGCTTAATCTAATGGTTCCTTTCTCTCCAAGAGCTTCTGTACATATGCCCTTCTCCACTCACAGAGCCATAACTTAAACTCTCATCACCTCTTGCCTGAGTTTTTGTAGTAACACTCTCTTATTTAAAATTTATCAAGCACTTAATTTTTATAATCTTAGGATTATTCAGAACTTAGCAAACAAGAAAAATGAGCATTTCCATAAATAAAGTAGCAGAGAAAAAATAGCATTGTACATGAAACTATGAATTTCTATTATGAAAAGTTCAATTTTTCTTTTAAGTATATAATGATTTTGAGTTTCAAAACTGTCCTGCAAGACATTTCTTTTGGACCTTCTTTCTGTTGGCTTCAATTTTTTAAGTGCTTCAATCACCCTGTTTTTCTTTCTTTTCTTTTTCTTTTGCCAACTATATTGCTAATTCTATTCTCCCTCCTTCAAAATGAAAAGAAAAAGAAAGAAAAAGAAAATCCTTATGGCAAATACAAATAGTCAAATAAGATAAATCCCCACTTTGCCTATGTCTGAAAAATGTATCTATGTGGTTTTCCAATTGATCTCCCGGCCTCAAGTCTCTCCCTTCTCCAATCCATCCTCCATTCAGCCATCTGCAATTTTCTGAAAAAGCAGGCTTAGCCATTTGCTACTCCGCTAAATAAACTCCACCGGTTCCCTATTAGTTCCAGATAAAATGTAAAGTCCTTTTTTTGATACTTAAAGTCTTTAACAACCTGGCTTATTCCCACCTTTTCAATTATGCTATATTCTGTTCCCCTGCATTTACACTCTGATTTCAGCTGGACTGTCTTCCTCGCTGTTTCTTATTTACAAAATTCCTGAAATTTTCCAAACCATACTGCCTCCATACTGGCCATCCTCCTAATCGCCCTTGTGTCTGACCTGGGATCTGTCCTCCGGGGCTCTGGGATGTGATAGGTGAGTTTTTACTTTATCTTGTTTGGAACCAGAACTTTGTGTCATTTCTTGACCATTTCTAAAGCCAGTTGCTGTGTGCTTACCAAAGGATCTGGCACTGAGCTCTTAATAAAGCATTTTTTTGGTCATCTTCTCATTCATTTAGTCTTTAATCTCCATTCTTTTGTACTGATTGTTCCCCAAAGCTGGAATGCTGTTCTTCCCAACTTTTAAAATCCCTGTCTTTATTTAAGACTTCACTCAAATTCCACTCTCCAGGGGGACATTCTGGGCCCAGCTATGATTACCATTCTGCCCTCTCCTCTAAGGTTACTTTTCATCAGTTCTATATTTATCTTGTACATTCTGATTTAAATATGTTGTCTCCCCCATTAGAATGTAAGTTAATTGAGGGCAAAGGTTCTTTTCTTTTTTTACTTTATATCCCCAGGACTTATCACAGTTGTGTATTTATTTACCTAGTTGTCTATTTATTTAATAAATACTCATTGCTTAGTTGATCAGTTCCCTATTGCCTACCCAGTATATTCAGTTCAAACAACTTTTCCTTATATACAAGGACCTCTGCAATCTGGTATGATCCACAACACTCCAGTCTTAAATCCTATTATGCCCCTCTGTACGTATTATACTTCAGTCAAACTGAGCCCCTCTCTGTGGCCCTTGAACACCTCCTGCGTTCTCCTGTTTCTGTGCCTTTGTTCACTTTATTTACTAGACTTGAAATGCTCTTCTTTCCCCTTTTTGCCTGTTGACATTGTATTCAACTTAAATGCTACCTCCTCTACAAAGCCTTTCCTGTCTCTTATTTTGTCATGAATTTTTTATATCAGACTTTATAGACCACTTTCTTTCGGGACTGTCTAAATACATTCATTTATATGATATTGTATAATTATCTGTGTTGGATTCTCATCCTCGTACTTACTAATGGAAAGTCTTTCAGGCCAGTTGCGATGTCTTACCTAAGCTTCCTATCTCCCTTAGCACATAACCTAGGAGACTGCACAAAGTAGGTGATTTAATAAAAGCTAGTTATCTTTTATGTTGAATATTCATCTCAGAATGAGAGAACTCAAGGAATAGAGGAAAAGGGACACACGTGAGGTATCTCTGGAGAAACAACCAAAAAGATGTGATAATACAGGCAAGAAGTAGGAAGAACCTAAAAAAGTTAGCATGAAGCAAGTTTGTGCTACGTCGAGGTGGGAGACTTGTCAAGTGTAGGCAGGAGTTGATTAATATCTACATCGCAAATGGCCTAAACATCTGGGACAGGGCAGATGTGTACACAGCAATGTGTTGCCCATGATACATAGACTGGAAGAATGGGGGTGGAGGCAACTCTAGGGTCAGAGAACAAAGGAAATGCTTGTCCACCCAGCATGCGATCAGCCTCGAGAAATCAAGGGAGGTCCTCAAGTCAGATATTGTAGCTGGACCAAAGAAGGGCTGGATACATTTACAGACAGTGAAAACATCTGTACTTGTGCAAGTGAAGATAAAAGGAAATCAGATCTCATGCCTCAGGGCATGATGTATCGTCTTCTTTCCCCATCTTCCAAAACACTGGGTGTTGGCTGCTCTTGAAGGCGGGATGCTGGGCTTGATGGATGAAGTCTGAGGCAGTACACCAACCTCTAAGTTAATCAAAATTACCTAAACATCCTGTTATATAGGAAAGAACAAAAATTCCATTCTTCTATTAGAAGTCAAAAGAAAAAAGTGACAGGATCAATCTAATAAGTTTAATACCTTTTCTCTGACTTTCGTTGCCCAAAATAACTTCTGTGTTCCATTGCCAAACTGAAGTTGTGGCTTAGATCCCTGAACAAGCTAGTTTGCTTTATAGATTACCTTGTTTTTCTACAGTGCTAATTAACTCTTGCAAATGGGTGACTTTCAACTGGGCAAAACCAAAACAAAACCAAACCTGTGGTTGGCTCTAGATCTAGAATTGGAATTCAAAACATAACACTGAACTCAAAGTCAAGAAATGTGGATTCTAACACCAGCTTTGCTCTAGTCATGTACTATTACTTGTCTCTGTAGGCCAGGGCAAATCATTTAACCTTGATCGATTTTAGTTTCTTAATTTGTAAGATGGAGATAATAATTGTCCTGCCTAACTCATAGGATCAGCATGACACTATGGAAACAAAGTATGTAAATTTATATCCTGCCTCTGACACTCAGTACCTTTGTAATCTCAGTCAAGTTGCCTAATTTTTCTGCCCTCGGTTTTCTCATCTATGAAATTAGAAGCTTGAATCAGACTGACTTCTCAGGTCCCTTCCATCTTGAAAGCTGTGATCCTATAAAATAAGGGAATGTTTGTGAAAGAGCTATGTAAACTATACAATATTATGTAAAGGATGGAAATTATGATCATTTCATCATTCTAATAACAATATCATCAACAATGTATGAGAAATGCTGAGCATATGATAACTCCTTAATCACCAGGATAGATACCAAATTAAGCTCTTTGGGTTGAGAAGAGAAAACATAACATGCTCACAGAAGCAGAATAATCCCCTTCCTGTAAGGTAACATATATGTGTGTTTTAGATTTTATTCCACTCAATTTGGGATCCAACTATATCTTGTTTGAGTAGACCCCACACACTGAATTTTCATCATGCCATTTCTCCTTGTTTTACATTCCCTGGCATTCCACGGAAGAGTTCAGTGGCTGTGAAACAACTGAATCTGTAAATCTTAACTTTGTGATTCATCATGGGTACACAGAGAGAACCTCTGCATTCAATGGATGGACCATCAACCTGCAGGCACATAGCAAAGGCTATATGACTCTTGTGGTATGGTGGTTTAGAGCACTGTTTACTCTCTGCCTTCTCTTTTTCAAATTGTAGAAAGAGGATTCCATTTAAGTGAATTTGTATGTGGCCTTTTTCCTCTCTTTATTAGGTCTGATTTTTTTGGTGAATGTTAGGGATAGGTCCAGTGTCAGAATCTATCACTCTACTAACCCTTTCTTCAGACATTTGAAAAATAGGCCCACTTCTAAATTGATTTCATTTTTCATCCTAGCAGAGATGTTTATAAGGTATCCAGATTTTATTCAGAATCAGGTTCACATGTTAGCACTCTGGTTGCCATCTTTTTTTTCTTTTTTTGGTATTCAAGGTTAAGTGACTTGCCCAGGGTCATATACCTAGTAAGTATCTGAGGTCAGATTTGAACTCAGGTCTTTTTGACTCCAGGGCCAATGCACTATCCACTGCCCCACCTAGATGCCCTTACTCTGGTTGTTTTCTGACCACTCCATAAGTACTTGGATTTCAGAGACCAAAAGGTCCCTTTTTTAATGACCTATATGCAAGTAGAATTAGAAACTTTGAATTGGGATTAGAGATTTGAAACCCTGTGACCTAATCTAATGAAGTCAATTGCATATCACTCGAATATTGGAAGTCTTCTAAAGAAACATATGGATGATTTGGATGACAAGAAGGTAGCATGGTACAGTGGAAATAACATTGAAATTGAAGCGAGCTATAAGGCATGTATTTGAATCCTTACTCAGTCACTTATCTGTGAGACATTCAGCCTCAGTTTCCTCAGTTGTAAAGTGAGGGACTGGGCTATAAAATAATCATCCCTTCCAATTCTAAAATCCTATGAGCTCTGTTTTGCCACTGGTCTTTTAAGCATATGAGCCTACCAGGAAGAGAGTCAGAGGATGGAGCAATACAAGGCAATTATGGATTAAGGTGCAATTAAATTAGGCCCCATAATTGCTCTATTACATAATCTCTTCCTCATTGTTGGTTAATAACCCAACTGCATTTATTATCCCAATTGACTCCACCCTCCTCCTTTTCCCACTGGGATAGGTGAGTCCGGAACTATGCAGGGTGATTGGGCTTTTCCTGGGAAAAATGAGACCAGGTGAGCCAGATTCTTTGGTCTTATCCCCAATGGCTCCAGGCCTATACACAGGATCACTTTCTTCTGTCTTTATAGAAAGGAGGAGGGGGAGCAGGAGATGTAGCAGGAGCAGCAGAAAAAGAGGATGACTCAGTGAGGGGAGAAGCAAACTGGGAATTGGGGTACTATGGAGCGAATCTACATCAGTTCAGTAACTGACACCTTCATCATCATCATCATCATCATCCCATGTAATCTGACCCAAGTCCTTCTGGCTCCTTCTCTTTCTGGGAAGCAGTGCAGACCATAAGCAAATCTTTGGTAAAGTTATTCCAAATTATTTTCCTCTTCATTTATACTGTTATCTTTTTTTCATATGCATTTTATCTCATAAAGTCACAGAACTGGAAAGAACCTTAATGATGATTTAGTCTAATCTTTCCCTGATACATGAATCCCCTGTCCCATATTTAGAACCAACCTTTGAGGTATTCCTGGTAGGTATTTTTCCTGTTTTACAGAAGGGGTAGGTGAAGCTTAATCAGAATAAGTGAAGTGATCAATGGTAAAACAAGGACAAAAACGCAGGCCTTCTGATGCTGACTCCATTGTTTCTGACACTGTACAAAATGACTTACATACTCTCTCCTGCTCTTTTTTCCCCCTAAAACTGCATAGACTAGAAAATGCTAATAAAGGTAAAAAGCTTGACTCTCCTGAGTAGAAGTGACAGAAGTGATTCCAAGGCAGTCACTTTCAGGCAGTGAAGGAGAGGGACATTTTGGAACCTTGGCTCTTCTTACTATTTGTGTGACTATGGACAAGTCAGTTCACCACTATGGACCTCAGTTTCCTCATCTGTAAAAAGAGAGGGTTGGAGTAGGAGATCTCCAATGTCTTTTCTATTTTTAAGTCCTCTGATCCTTAAGTCTAAGATCTGCCCTGAAATTCCTCAGACTCATTTCTCCTGGGTGAAATCCATTAACTTATCTGATGATTCCTGGAATCTGAGGATTTCTGGAAACAGATATATATTTAGAATATGCCCTAGAGCTAGGGTAGGGCTTTTTTTTTTTTAAATCAGTTCAGTTTGTTATAGTTACCTGAATATTCACAGACATGTGCCAAGAGATCTGAGTCTCCACTGGGCAGGCAATCTCCTTGAGGTCCAAGGTACCATGGGTGCTCCTGCTATTAGATCAGAATATCTCCCCTTTATGATCCCTTAAACCAATAAAGGCAAAATTGATCCAGAAAGCATTTAAACGGGAAGAGTAGAAGGGCTACAGCTCTTCTAGTATATCTAGCTCCTCAAAGACAGATTTTTTTTTTTTTGGTCACCAAAATAACTTACTGAATTTTTCATTAGAAAATTGAGCCATGGAAGTCAGGGGGGGGGGAGGAATGCTATGATTAGATTGGGGTTAGAGCCCCTCAAAACCAGCCACAGGAAGAGAATCCAATGGGAGAAATTAGAGGATTCAGATAAAGACCCCAAGGTACGGTGCATGTAAACTTAGTAACATAAGCAATATTAAATAGATTGGGTATTGTTTTCCTAACTTCTCTACTTAAGTCCTTTCTTGAATGAATGAATGAATAAATGAATGGATGATAGAATGAAAAGCATTTATTAAGCACTATGCATCAAGCCTTGTAGACAGGGAAGAAAGATAGGGACTAAACCAATAGTTTTCTCGTTAAAAGGAATTCCAGGTAAAGAAACTCTTTCAATCAGTGCAGGTCAATTTGTTCTCTGAAACTTAGTACGGAGAAGGGCAGCTAGGTGGTGCAGTGAATAGGGCACCAGCCCTGGAGTGAGGAGTACCTGAGTTCAAATCCAGCTTCAGACACTTGACATTTACTAGCTGTGTGACCTTGGACAAATCATTTAACCCCAATTGCCTTACCTTCCCCCCCCCAAAAAAAAAGAAACTTAGTACTGAAAGGTTATTAAATAACTTGCCCAAGATCATAAAGTCAGTAAATGTCAAAAGCAGGACTTGAACCCAGGTCTTCTTAGCTCTGAGGAGATGCTTCTATTCATCGTGCCAGTGTTTCCCCTTTATTGGATTTGTGACAACAGTCCAAATGAGTTATGCAAAAAATTCTTTAATGGTACCTTAAGTAGTAAATAGTTATCCAATTATACATATACATATATATATATATGCATACACACACACACACACCCTACCACCACCAGCAACAACAACAAAACCCAACCATTAAGAACTCTTGCTCCATATCCTACAAATCAACAAAATAAACACCTTCTAGAAGGACTGAGAGAAATCCATGGATTAAAGATTTATAGTGGCTTTGTTTCAGAACAAGGAAGAGGGATTCTGGCTGCATCTCTAACCTCAGTGGATAAAGTCTTGGCAATAGCACCATTCTACAACCCATAGGAAGATGTATCCTGAGTTGAATGGATCATTGGTCTGACTCAGGAAGACAAATATAAAGAAGCACTTTCTAATAATTCAAGTTGACAAAAGTACAATGAGTTACCTAGGAATATAATGAGCTTTTAATCACTTGAGGTACCAAAAGGGAGACAGGATAATCATTTCTCAGGTATCTTGTAGAAGGGATTCCTAGTGAGGAATAGGTTCATTCGAGCATCTTTCATTAAGTGCCTATCTTGGACCAAGCACCATGCTAGGTACTAAGGATACAAAGAAGAAAAAACAGTCCCTGTCCTCAAAAAACAAACAAACAAAAAACAACTTACTCTGGGAAGGGCAACATAAAATACAAAACACTTATAATGGAAATAAAATTATTTGGGAAGGAGAAGACCAAGGAGGGGAGAATGGTGTGGAGGGGAGGCTACAGATAGGCAGTGTGTAGTAGATGGCACTTGAGTTGAACCTTGAAAATACTTAGGGATTTTAAGAGGCAGAAGTGAGAAGTGAAAGAGAAGGATGGAGAAAAGCTTTTATCAGTCACTTAATATGTGCCAGGCACTATGCTAAGGCTTCAAAAATGCTGTTTCTTTTGATTGTTGCAATAACCCTATAAAGTAGTTTACAACTCTCTGAAATTTAAAAAAAAAAATTATAATTGAAGAAATTGAAGCAGAAGAATGTTGAGTGATTCTCTCATGGTCCCATAGTTAATAACTGTCCAAAGCTGGATTTGAACTGAGGTCTTTCTGACTCCATGCCCAATTTTGGACACCATGCTACTGCACCACCAGATGTCTAGTGGAATGAAGAGGATGGCACATAGGAATAAAAGCAAGTAGTCCAATATGATTAAAACAGAGTGCATGAAGGGGAGTAATGGTCAATAAATAAATAGCCTGGAATCAAATTGGGCAGAACTTTAAATGTCAGACAGATGAACTTGTATCTCATCCTAGAGGCAAAAGAGAGAGCCACTGGACCTTTTTGAGTAAGGGATTATCAAGCCAGATCAACCAACATTTATTAAGCCTTATTCTTCGTTGGGCAACGTGCTAAGTACTAAAAATGTCGGGGGGTTGGGAAGGTATAGGCAAGAGGATGGGTTAACAAAATCTGGAGAGTAAAGTATGACTACTCTGGGCCCTTCCTCAAAATGGAAGCTTTAGGAGGAACTAATGGGAGAAAAGAGGCCTGTGTTTTACCACTGTTAGTTTGACAACTGTGAAGGATGGATTGGGGGAAGGAGAAGCTACTTAAAGGAAGGAGAACTGGAAGAGTATTGATAAGATGTGGTGAAAGGAATAGTAAAAGGAGAAAGAAGAAGAGATGTGAAAGATGATATGGAAGTTAAATGAACAAGATCTGGCAAGGATTGAATAGTTAGGAAAGGAAAGGAAGAGGGAAGCAGTGAGATGAACTCCCAGGCAGTTAACCTGGTTGGTCGGAAAAAATAGTAATGCCCTCAACAGAAATGGGAATTAGAAAGGGAGGAAGATTTTAGGGAAAAAGTGCCAACTTCTATATTGGCTACATGGACTTTAAAATTTCTGTGAGGCACCCGGCTAGAAACGCTCCAAGCACGTTCAGTAATTTAGTTCTGGGTCTCATGGACCACATATATTGGTCTGCATAGGAATGATATTTGAACCTGTGAGAGGTGATGAGATTATTTGGAGAGAGAAGGAAAAAGGGGAGAGAAGAGAGAGAGAGAGAGAGAGAGAGAGAGAGAGAGAGAGAGAGAGAGAAGGGGAAGAAGAAGAAGAAGAAGAAGAAGAAGAAGAAGAAGAAGACGACAGAGAAGGAGGAGGAGGAGGAGGAGCAGGGGGAGGAGGGGGAGGAGGAAGAAGAGGAGGAAGAGAAGGAAGAATAGATAAGTGAAGAGGGTCTGGGATAGAACCTTGAGGGACACCCCATGATGGTTAGAGGTTGGAACATGGATCATGAGTCTGAGAAGTAGTACTATTGGAGAGCTGTGCCACAAGGATCCAAAGAAGACAGAATATCCAGGAAAAGGATATGGTCAACAGTGCTGACTGAGGATCTAGAAATACGAGGACTGAAAAAAGGCCTTTATACTTGGCAATTAAGAGACCATTGATAAACTAGGAGCAAGCAGTTGCAAGAGGTGAGGACTGAATAAAAGGAGCCAAGAAGAAAAATGAAGGCAAATTAATATATTCAGATTTTTCTTTGTGGGGGAGGGGGAATTTGGTACAAAAAGTTAGAGGTATTAGAAAAGAAGTTGAGGTGACAATGGGGTCAAGCACAAGGTTCTGTTGTTTCTGCTGCTGCTGTTCTATTTTTTTTTTAGGAGGGGTTGGAGAGGGTTGATCCAAATGATTCCTGAAGTCTGTTTTAATTCTGAGATTCTGTAGTTCTTTGGTTTTTATGGTGCTTATTACTATAAAACTAAATGAATATTAAAAGATTTAGCAATTATTTTTTTAAAAAAAATGAAAGCAATTCATCTTCAATATTAGCAATTGGTGAAAATTTTTGTATTGTTTCATATTGTGTGTAAGTTAGTTACATATTTTCAATGAAAAATCTCCCTCCCCACTCTCCATCTAACCCTTACCCTAATCCTACTAATTCTTCAAGTCCCAGCTCAAATGCTATTTTCTTCCATAAAGTCCTTAGAGAGGCAGACTGGAATGGTGGATAGAGTGCTTAACTAGTTATTAGAAAGATCTATGTCTCTTAACATTTTCCAGAACTGTGGTTTTTGAGCAAGTTTTTTTTAACCTCTCTGAGACTTTTCACTTTCTCATCCAAACTCTGAGAAAAAGTCATCTTTTATATTACAAGGAGTTAATTCATCTATAAAATAATAATAAGAATTTCAGTAGTACCTACCTTGTAGGGTTGTTTTGAGGTTC
>CM053585.1:250503693-250576642 GCA_028646515.1 Pseudochirops corinnae | reverse complement strand
CACATACAAATACATATACGTATGCATAAGCATACGCATATACAGACATATGCCTACAATGCTTTGCAAACTTTAAAGTACTACATGAACACCATCATCATCCTCTCTTTTTCACCAATTAGAAATAATCTTTCTCCTTTGGATTCTCATGAGCAACCTGTACCAACATTTGGAATCCTATCACCTCCTGGAATCTTATTACCAAGCAAGCTGGCTCAGCTTTTGATGCTAAATACCTTATCATCTCCCTCAGTTGCCTCTCCCCTCTGCTTGTATAGGACCAGAGGGTAGAGCAATAAACTTCTCCCAAAACCTTCCTCATAGAGGATTCAGTACTTCCTAGATAATTTTTTTTTTCTTTTCCATCCAGTGACTCTGATTGGTTTCAAGATTCCATGAACATCATGCCCTTGGTGCTCTCCTTCAGCCCCCCACATTTCAGCTTCCTTTTGTATATTGCCTTCCCATATCAGACTGTAAGCTCTTCGAGAGCAGGGACTGTCTTTCTTCTTAGTATTTGTATCCCCAGTGCTTAGTACAAGGCCTGGATCATAGTAGGACTTTAATGAATATTTATTGAATTTAATTGAACTGAACCTCCATACAATACCTTACCCTAGAGATATATTCCTGACTGGTCTATCACATACAAAACCTTCTATTGTTTCTCTATCAGCAAGACTTGAAGGATGTGGTACAGTTGTTATTTTCCCTATCTCAGTAGTGATTTTAACTGTGTATATTTTGTTTCTCCTACTAGCATGTCAGAGATTTGAGATCAGGGAGTACCCCCTATACTCTATCTATCTATCTATCTATCTATCTATCTATCTATCTATCTATCTGTCTGTCTGTCTGTTTGTCCGTCTCTCTAACTGTCTACCTATCTACCTATCTACCTACATCATAATGATTAGAATAGGACCTTAGGGCTTATAGTAGGTGGCTAACAAATACTTGCAGATTTATTCCTTCATCCTTAGTTTTAAAGAAGACCAATGGCATTATGATATTGGGCTAAAATAGTGGATGACTGGTGATACCTTGACTTTTGAGTGAATTAGATTTCAGTGGAGCAGAGTTGCACAAAGCTCCCAGCTTCACTCTCAATTTCAGAATCATCGAGTCTAGTGGCAGGACAAAAGTCAGGAGGACTGACTGGTGATGGTCTGGAGTTTTATTTTGTTATATGCCCTCTTTCAGCTAATCTCATATTAACTCCTATGGTTCAATTATCATGTCTATATATAATATATATATCCAGCCAATAATATCTCCCTTGTATTCTATTCCTGAATTACCAACTACCTGCTGTATATGTCCTCTGCATGTCTTGAAATAATCTCACCTTGAACGTATCCAAAATAACTCATCTTTTTTTCCCCCTAAAAACCCATTCTTCCTCCAAACCTTTCCATTTCTGTTCATGGAATCTCCATTCTCTCTGACACTTAGGTTTGCAACCTTGGAATCATCTTTGACTTTTCCCTCTCCTACAACCCCCACATACAATCAGTTGCCAATACTTGTCTACAATTGTTGCCTCCATATACTTTCTTCTCAATCTCCTCTTGATTCTCTAGTCTTGTTTCTGATCTCACCATTCAACTGAAACTTCTCTTTCCAAAGTTACCTATGACCTCTTAATCACCAAATTTAATGACTTGTTCTCAGACTTCATCCTTCATGACCTCTCTGTAGCGTTTAACTTTGTCATTCACTCTCCTCTCCAAGTTTTCATGATACTGCTTTCCCTTGTTTTCTTCCTATTTGTCTGCTCTTTTTTTTTTTGGAAAGGGGAAGGCAAGGCAATTGGGGTTAAGTGACTTCCCCAAGGTTACACAGCTAGTAAGTATGATCAAGTGTCTGAAGTCGGATTTGAACTCAGGTCCTTCTGACTCCAGGGCTGGTGCTCTATTTCCTGCACCACCTAGCTTCCCCATTGTCTGCTCTTTCTTAGTCTCCTTTACTGGATCTTCTTCCAAATCCTGGCCACTAACTGTAAGTTGTCCCCCAAGGTTCTACCCTGGGCCACTCATATCTTTACCCTTTCTGCAGTTTCACTTGGTGATCTCATCAGCTCCCATGAATTCAATCACTATTTCTAAGCAGATGTTTCTCATATCTATTTATCAAGTCTTGACTTTTCACCAGACGTCTAATCTTATATCTCCAGCTGACTATTGGATCTCTCTAACTGGATATCTCATAGACATATTAAATTCAACATGTTCACAATTTTACTCATTATCCTTCCTTCCAAACTTTTCTCTTTTTCTAACTTTTCTATCACTATCAAAGGTATTATCATCCTCCCAGTCACCCAGGTTTACAGGTTATTATGTCTTATACTCAGCTCCTTACTTTCTTTCATTGTCTATATCCAATCAGTTGTCAGGTCCTGTCATTCTTCCCTTCATAGCATCTTTCAGATACTCCTCTCTGACACCTCCATCTCCCTGCCATAGACTCTCATCACTTCATACCTGTACTAATGAAGCAGCCTTCCCATTCATCTCCCTGCCTCAAGCTTCTCTCCATTCCAGTACATCCTCCATTCAGTTGCCAAATTCATATACTTAACGTTCAGGTTTGACCAAGCTAACCTACCCCTTCCCCATATCAATCAACTTTAGTGATTTCCTATTACCTTCATCAAAGATAAAATCCTTTATTTGATTTTTAAACCCCTTCACAATATTGCCCCTTTACAGTCTACTTATACCTATTCCCCTCCATGTATTTTGAGAGCCAGTGACAATAGTTTCTTTGCTATTCCTCAGATGAGATATTCCATTTCCCAACTGTGCATTTTCACTGGCTGTCCCCCACAATGGAGCTCTGGATCCACATCTCCACCTGCTGGCTTCCCTTAAGTCTGAGCTAAAATCTCACCTTCTCCAAAAAGCCATGAAATTAGCCTCCTCCTTCATCCCCCTTAGTGTCTTCTTTCTATGATCATCTCCAGTTTGCCCTCTGTGTATCTGGTTTGTATATATCTGTTTATGTATCATCTCCCCCTTAGACTGTGAACTCCTTGAAAGCAGAGAATGCCTTTTGCCTTTCTTTGTATCCTGGGCTCTTAGCACAATGCCTGGTATAATCAATAAATGGTTGTTGACTTGATTTGCCAATTCTACCTTCACAACATTCTTTCTATTCATTTCCTTTTCTCTATTCACACAGACTTTTCCCTTAGTTTTTATCTTTTCCATCTCTCCCCAGGTAATTCTGATACCTCTCTAATTAGTCTCCCTGCTCCCACCTTTCTCCCCTCTCTAATCTATCTTCCACATAGTTAACAAAATGATTTTCTGACTGCATTAATCCCCTGTTCAAAAGGTTTCAGCAACATCTTATTGCCTCTAGGATTAATTGCAAACAATCTGGCACTTAAAGTCCTTTTATCATCTGGGTCCAACTTACTTTACAGACAGATTTCGTATTCCTATTCTTCACACACTTTGCTAGCCCATTTTTTTCTCTTACAGTTAGAAGACCTGGATTTGAGTCTAGGCTCTGCCACTTCCTAGGTCTGTGACTATGGGCAAATCACTTAACCTTCTCTGAGCCCCAAATTCCTCATCTATAAAATGAGAATCACAGCACTTATAAGAATAGTGCCTCTTGATGTTGTTGGGAGAAAAACCCTTTACTAACCTTAGAGTATAATAAAAATGGTATCTACTGATCTGATCATTATGAGGAAAAAGATGAAAAATATTTTTCACCAACCAGACAGGAGCAAAATAAGATCAAACCTTGACATCTTTCCACCGTGATGCCTCACAATAGCCACCATTGTTACTGCCCTCCTGACAGAACCTTTAACTATGCCCCTTGTATGTTGAGTTCTGAGAGGTGGACCTTGTGCTTTGTCTTTTAAGAACCAAGTCTCCACATCACTGTCACTTTCCAGTTCTATGCCTCCCATGTAGCTGCCTGTACACCTGCTCCCTTCAAGTTCCTCTTTTATGTTTCTTCTTCTCATATTAGATTATAAGCTCCTCAAGATCAGGGATTATTTTTTTTCATTGTATTTGTATCTCCAGTGTTCTAGCCACTGTGCCACCAGGTATATCTGTAATAGCAACCATTGAAGAAATTTGCCACCTAGGATTTGATCAGTAATACTTTGAGATAACAAGGGATGCAGTCATAGACTTGGGATCTCAGAGATCATATGGACCAGTACCTAGAAAGGAATCTTTTCTATAACATCCACTATAACACGGCTTCCAGTGATGGCAAATTCACAAACATTCAAGGTAGTTAGCTCCACTTTTGGACAGCTCTAATTGTCAAGAAGTTTTTGTTTTTGTTTTTCCTCAAGGAATCTCTGATTTCCTATACCTTATAGGATGAGAGATTTTGAATGGGAAATGAACTTATAGGTCATTAAATCCAATAATCACACACACACACACACACACACACACAGAGTTTTATATATAAGAAAACTGAAGCACAGAGACATTAAATTGCCCAGGAACATAGCAGGGAAATGTCTGAGGTAGGATTAGAATCCACATCTTCCTGATTCCAAGATCAGTGCCATATCTACTTGGCCATGTTGCTTTGCTGAATTATAATCTTTAGAGCCAAATAGAACAAACCTCATTTCTCTGCCACTTCACACCCATTCAAATAATTGAATGACAGAGGTTCTATCTCCCCCTAAGTCTTCTCTTCTATAGGTTTAACATCTCCAATGTCTTTAACTGATTCAGATTTCTTATCTTGCTTGTCCTCCTCAGGAATTGATCCAGGTTCTCAACTGTAGTTCCTAAAATCTACCTGCTTTGGAGAATTTCCCTGGATCTGAAAACTGCCACCCAAGCCTTCAATTTTAATAGATCAGAGCTATCCTTTGGGAGAGGAGACAGATCACTGTTCCATTCCATTCTGTTCTAGGCCAGCGTTTAATTCTGCCTTCTCCAGCCGCCTTCTGTTCTCTCTCTTACTGACATCTAGGTATCTCTCCACTATTCCATGCCAGCAACTTCACCAAGGGATCAAGAGATTTTGGACAGAAACCCTGATGAGAGTCCTCACCTGGGGACTTAACAAAGATGCTGCCTGGAGTTTCATGCCACAGGTGAACTAAGAATTTAATCCCTAAATCCCCCTAGCTTCAGGCCAGTTAACCTCCAGTGAAAGTTAAGGCATGGAACTTAGTGCTACAGGACTCTCCTTTATGCCCACTCCTATAAGTTGAGAGGTCAACTCCTATATGCCTCTGGCTTCAGGCCAGCCCACTCTGAGCCACCCACACCCCATGTCTCACCAAGGTCAGAAGATATACTCTCCTATTTTTAAAGACTACCCAGAGAAGGATATTACCCAGCCTCCTTCAACCCCCATTCCAGTGTCAAACATCCCTCACTGTCAAGGACCCTCCCAGGCTGTAGCCCTTGGAATATATCAGACTGTCAGGAGGTGAGAGAGATGCAGACTGGGTGGCATGGAGAGCCAAGAGAATAAGACCCTCGAAGCACAGTTTTCCTTTAGAGGCCCTTAATTTTCAAACTCTCGCCTGAAGAGCGCTGGAGTGACAGAAAACATTTTCCAAACCTCCTAATATCAGTTCCAGATGTTCACAGTCATTCCAGTGTGTACTTCACCCTGTAAAACACATTTCCCTCTCCTGCTCCCCCTCCCTTTCCAGCTCCCTCCCTCTGCCTCTCTCCAAGCTTAGAGCCTGAGTCTCCTATGACATCACTCTGTGGCCGGTCCAACAGCAGGCAGACAGAGAGGGCCCCATGTGCCTTCAAAAAAAGAGCACTGATCTGCTCCAAAGCTCTCGCGCACGGAGCTATGAGTAATTTCCACAAGTTTTAATAAACAGTTTGGATGGAATTGCTCCACCATCATCTTCTCTGCCGCCCGCCTGATGTGTTGAAACTGTGGCTTGTTTCTCACACAAGTTCACCTCCGGAGCAGCCCTATTAACTTCAGATGGTCTCAAGACGGAGACCCAAGAATGTGTCCTTTAAAATCGAATAGAAGCCTGGGGGTTGTGAGAGTAGCAGGTTATGTGTATGAGAGGAGGAAGGCAAGGAAAAGAAAAGAGAAGATTGTATTCTTGAAGATAATCTTGTTCTCTTTGCTCCCCCTGAGCTGGGCCCGATGCTCAGTAGTGAACAGGCAAGGCCAACAGACTCATCATGCCTGTTGTAACTTCAGGAGAGAGAGAAATATCATTGGCAAGCCAGGGGAAAGAGCAAAGTTTCCCAGATGCCAGGAGAAAAAGGGCCAGGGCAATTGACTGGATCCAGATGCTACTGCCTTCCATAGCATGGGTGATGGTAGAGAATAGAAAGTTGGTTTGCCTTGAAGGAAGCAGACCTGGTTGCCTTGGACCCATCACCTCTGCCTGCAGACAAGATAGAGTTAGGAATCCCCATGTAGAAGACAGGGGCCTATGATTCAAAAGGAAACAAGCTGATTGAAAATTCCAGCAAGAGAGGCCCAGAAGGGAGGGAAGGAGGGTTTGGGAGGGAATCCTGGACAGGGAGTCATACAATGCCACAAGCTCATTGTATGACCTTGAGTAAGTCAATTCTTGAGATGATTCTGTCATAGACTGAAAACTGGAAGGGATCTTAAAGGTGGTCTAATCTAACCTCCTGATTGTAAAGATAAGGAAACTGAGACCCAGAGAGGTAAAATGAATTGCTCAAAGCCATACAGGTAGCAAGGAGCAGAGTCAGCATCTAAACCCAGGTCTTCTACTGTCACATCTGATTTTTTTTCCCCCATGTTCTTTAAAACTTTGTTTTCTCATCTGTAAAATGAGGGAGCAGACTAGATAATCTAACAGTCCTTTTCAATCCAAGATGCCCTGAGTCCTCCAAAGATTTAATAGGAAAGAATAAGCATTTGGCCCTAAGGCTATGTGTTTTATTAGAAAAACCCACCCCAGAGCCAGAAAGGAAGACAGCTTCCATCCCCCACCTATTCCATTCCACAGAAGTGGCCATCTGCTTTCTCCTCTCCCTCTGGCGATGCATATGATCCCACTTCACTTGAGATCCATCTGGGTCCCTTGACTCCTTTGAGGGTGTGTGACCTAGAGAGTCCTCTGGGCTCCAACCCTTATCATTCCCCCAAGCTCCCAGAGCATCCCATCTGCCTCCTAGCTAGCCTTTAGCAAAATTAAACTCCATCTCCACTCAACCTTTTTACCCTCATCCAGTGAAGACTGCCTTAATCACCCTGGACTAAGAGTTCAAAGATGCCATTCTTTCTAATTCTTCTGGTGGGGAAACATGGTAGACCCCAAGGTCCAAGGACAGTTTTTCATATGGGTGACAGATGATTAGCACATAGGCCACAAAACAAATCACCATCACTAACAAGAGCCATTTCTGGTCAAAACAACTGGAACGTGATAAGTCTTCAGCTCAGGTTTGGTTTCCCATTCAACCCTTAAAGCAAGCACAAGGCCTCCTCTAGAGGAACAGAGATGGGGTTGAATGAGGCAGTGGGAATTGGGGGGTAAGAGCAGGGAGGGGACAGCATTTTAGCAGCCAATTCAATAGGGTGTCAAACAGATGGCAGCCATAAATTTAAAAAAAAAAAGGAAAAAAAGAATAAATAAATAATTCCAGTGCTGTTTTAGGGCTGCCCGGCAGAAATACAAAGAGATCAAAGGAGAAACCCCATGTTTTCCTGCTCTGGCCTCACCTGACCAAATGTGTGAGCAATATGGAATCTCTGCCCAAAACAAGGTCCTTTGCTTGTTATTTTATTTTCTTTCTCTTCTTTTTTTCTCTTTCTCTCTCCCTCTTTCTCTATTTCCCTCCCTCTCTTCCTTCCCTCCTTTTTACCCTTCCCCATGCTTTGGCTCTCCCTTCTTTCAAATCAATTCCTGAAATAATGATGAAGCAACAATTGTGTACGAGTCACTGTGCAAGGTACTAGGGACACAAGGCTGGTCGAAACATAGTGTGTCTGAAGTAGAGTGACAGAAAATAAGGCTGGAAAGGTACTAGATTGTAATGAACTGAAGAGTTTTAATTTCATTCTAGAAACAAGAGGGAACAACTGAAATGTTTTGAACAAGGGTATGGCCAGCCCTGTGCTGCAGAAAGGTTATTTTGATAGCTATGTAGAAGATAGACTGAAGAGGGGAAAGACTAGAAGGAGTGAGGCCATTTAGGAAGTTACTAATATAGCCCAGGCAAGAGCTGAGGAGGCCCTGAACTAAGGTGGTGGCCATGGGAATGGAGAGAAAGGGATTGATGTGCGCCATTTGTTGGGTTGGAAATGACAACTAATTGGAAATGTGGCCATAAAGGCAAGGGAATAGTCAATGATGACCTTACTTGTGCACCTGGGTGACTCAGAGCATGGTAGTACTATCTCTGTTCGTTTTCTTCCCCTGCTCTTCTCTCCTTTCCTTTTCTTTCCTGTCTCCCTTACCCTCACTGCCATTGTTCTCCCATGGAGTAATTATCTCTATTGGCAACACCATAGTTGTGCTGCAGAAAACTAGGATAACCAGTTTATAATTGCTAGGATGGGGGTAAATAGATGGGGAAAAAGGAGTTTTTTCAGAGTTAGGGCTCCAAAGCATTTATTATTTTCCTTATTTCTGCTGTCCCAATTATCTATGACCATCCCACCCCCTATCTCATTTTCAATCAATCCATCTTTATGGGACTACTACATACAATGTGACAGGAGTTCTACTAGGTCCTAGAGGGGTAGGAAATTAAAACATGCATAATCCTTTCCTTGTCTGCTAGGAACTCTGAATGGAGCTAAAAAGAAAAGCCATAATATTAAATAGCAATTAAAGACAACAAAACAGGAGATGCTACAAGGAAAAGTATGATTGTTAATTAAATGATACTGTAAATAAGAGGTATGAATTTGGAGAAGGAATAGATCATTGTAGGCTAGTCTGCCTAGGGCAGTAAGGGGATAATATCAGGGAGAAGATGAGACTCAATTTCTCCTTTATACTTTTCTCTTATAGGTCTTCTTTTAGCATTGGCCTATTGCCTACAAGTCAACAGTGCCATTTTGTCATCCCATTTCCATGTTCCTGAACATATTGAGTGAAGAAAGGAAGAATGAAAAAAGGAGGAAGAGGAGGAAAGGAGAGGGGAAGAGAAATGAAGTGAGAGAGGAAATAGGAAGGAGGGAGACAGAAAGAGACAAAGAAAGAGATATGAAGAGGCAGAGAGGGAAAGAGTAGAGATAGAAGAGAGGATAGACTTTAAAAGAATAACAGACTCAAACATAGCAGAAGAAATGCCAACTCCCAATTACAACTCTGGGATAGGATTGCTTGGTGGAAGCAATACAGACGTAAGTCTCCTCTTTACTAGTCAATTCCACTTAACAATCTTCATGATCTGGGCGTACCCATTGCCAGCCAACTTGGCCTTCAATAGCATCCTTGCTCTGGGCTCTACGTCCCTCCCTGGCCAACTCCACTTTATAATCTTCTCTTGACTAGTTTCTTCCCAATCACAGAGGAAGCAATATTTTAATAACAATAATAAAAACAGAGAGAAGAAAGAAATCCTTTCCTTTTCTAATATTTGACTGGTAGAAATGGAAGCCCAAAGGCTATGATGGCACAGAACCCTCCTTAGCCATGTTCAAAGCAGGGTCCCGAGAAGTTTTCAGTACATAAATGATGAGGAATGAAAAGAATACCATCCCCGCATGGGCAGTAGAAGTTACTCATCGAGCAGATTGGTGGAAGTGGACATGGCAAATCCCAAGGCTACACAGAGGTACCACAAGCCCTCATACAAGGATTTCAACCATCTTCTTAAGTGGCAGATATAAATATATATTTGATTTTAAACAGAGCCAGGGCATTAGGGAAGTAACCAACAGTTGAGATTTAGAGTAACAACCATGTATGGCCTGTGAGATAAGAATAGTGTTCACATTTTAAAATACTTTATTATTTTTAAATTATAAACATCATTCTTAGTTGGTGGGCCATAGAAAAACAAGTAATACAACATGTCCTAGTTTCTCAACCCCTGATCTAATCCAACTCCCTTGTATTACAAATGAGGAAACTGAGGTACAGAAAGGTCATAACTTGCCCAGGTCATAGGTAGTAGTAGCAGCAGAAGCAAGTTTTGAATCTGGGTTTAATACTGCTGGTTGTCATCAAACCCTTACATGTATCTTCCCCATTTTTTCTAGACGCCCCTTTTACTCTGGTCCTGCTTTGATGAGATTCCTTCACTTTCCTCAGTATTACTTTAAAGACACGGTGCTGTTATTGGTCCCCCATCCTTGCATTTCCATGGGTGATAACACGTAGGCCAGAGAAGTTTTGTCTGTATATCAGTCTGGACCTGTGATTTCACAGGTATAAGAAATGACTTGTGAGGTGCTTCCCCCTTCTACCATTGCAGATCACCATCTGTTTTGCATCACAGAATTTCACAGAGCCAACTGGAGCATTGAGAGGCTACATGATCTATCCAGGGTCATACAGTCAGTACATGTCAAAAGTAGGATTTTAGCCCAGATCTTCCTGACTCCTAGGCTAAGTCCCTAACCATTTGTCCATGATCATCTCTGTCTTTAGTATCTGGGTAAAATACATTTAGCAATATAAAACCCAGACTCAAATTCTGCTTCTTCTACTACTACCTAAGTGACCTGGGGCAAGTTACAACCACTCTGCCCCTCAGTTTCCCCATCTGTAATGTGAGAGAGTTAGACTAGATCAGGGACTCACAAACAAAGGCCTGCTGGCCAAATCTGGCCTATCTCTTGTCTTTGTATGACCCACAAGCCAAGAATGGTGTTTTTAATATAAAAAAAATAATAAAGTTTGCATTTTAAGATGCAAACACTATTTTTAGCTCACAGGCCACAAAAAAGCAAGTGACAGGTCACATCTGGTCATCAGGTCATAATCTGCCAACTCCTGGACTATGTGATCTCTTAAGGCCCCTTCCATTTCTAAAATCTATGAGCTAATGTATTATGATCTTAAGATTTTCCCCAAAGTTGACAGGGGATCTTGATGAGAAAAAAATCTGAAAAATTCTAGGCCTTGAATTGGTCTTTGGTTTTCTATTTCTGTTTCTTACCACTTTTCTATGCAATAAAAGCAAGTAGGCATAAATCACAGCTGCTAAAAGCCCAAGACACAACAACACATCCCAGGTCAACAAGGAGCAATTGATCTCCTCAAATCTTCAAACCCAGTAAAATGACGCAAATCCTCCAACAGCCTCAGTGACCAGTAGAAACTCTTCTCCACTCAGGGTTTTCTTATGAGCCATATCATAGTGAACCTTATCAAAGTGAAAAAATATTCCTATATATGGCAGCATTGTACCTGAAGAATATCCACCTACCAGTGTAGAGGTCAGTATCTGTGTACTCATCCACCTTCTTGTGCTGAATAACATAGTCCGAGACTTTGGTTCCAATAGCTGGTTGGACATCCACCCACTCAAGGGAGACCACAGTACTAGAAGGTTCTACTCCAGGTGACAGCCGAAGACTAGAGTAGAGTGAAAGAAGGAAGAGTGCTTGGTTGTTGTCCAAGTTAGGATGACCACCCCAAAATACACTGCTCCTCACCCCCCATGCTCCAGGACATCAGGCTACTCTGAAGAATGCCTAGATAAGATAGGCCATTATTTGAGAAAGCAGATATGTTGCAGATTCCCCTGACTGGTCATGAATCTGGTGCCTTCCTGTTCTATAAAGAAATCTAATATTTGTGGATGAAGCCAATGACCAGCCAGGTCAAGTTTTGCCCTTGATTTCTCTTACTTCCACTGTGCCCCTTCCCTTCCATTTTCCTGCTCCCTCAAGCTCTCAGACTGTCAGTTAATATTTATTCCTTTATGAATCAACACACAAAAAGAAAGCTAGAATCTGGAGATAAACTCCTTTTGCAAGAATTTGGAGGACCCTTACCCTTGTTAGCCTAGGTGTTCTCTCTTATATATAAGGGGGATCATAGCTCCATCATTGCTCTGCAAAAATAATTTTTTAAATCACATTTTAGTCAGTCTTCTGGTGATAAGCCTTTCCAATCTGGGATGACAAAGTCATCTGTGGTCCCGGCCACCTTGTTGGCTTGTTAGGTGGGCCCTGCCATAGCCAGTGGTCTGGTCACCAAAAAACCAAAGCCACTTTGGAATTATGATAAGGGATCGGAGTAGGCCCTTGTAGGAGGGGAATAAGAATTGTTACCTACCAATGAGTTTTTTTCTTATAACAAAGAAAAATGCTTATACTTATGAGCATTAAGAACCCCTCCAGGATATTAGAAGGCTGCAGAACTCTAAAGAGATGCAGCCAAGAAAGTAGAAACTACATAGTGGTGCCTGACTGTCGACAGAAAGATGATTGGGTGTGGGAGGGTTAGGGATGGGGGTCTGAGCATAGACCATCATCTGGAAGACATCAATGGGCTATACTCACACTGGTTGTGGGAGAGGGCTGCAGTTAGGGAGTCCATTTGCATCAAAGGCATTCAGGTCACATCGGCACCAGTCTTCAATCACATCCCCTTTTCCCGAACACCAATAGGAACTCATCAATGCACTTTTAAAGGCCTAAAGCAGAGGACAGAAGAAGTTTTGATAATGATGATGATAATGATGTCGGCCAGCAGACACTGAAGAATGTCAAGGGTGGAGGAACACTGAGAGATCTTTACCAACCCCAACTCCATGGGACTGTGCATCCTTCACACAAGTTATTTTCCTCCCTATTACTCTGGGTATACCTTCCCTCCTCCACTCCACAGGGCTTAAAATGCTTCATTAATTTAGTGAATCCAGATATATTTGACTTGAATTATGGAGACAGGGAAACCAGAGAATACCAATGAATATGCAGTTCTACATGAGGTAAGATACACTTATTTCTTAGTAGTGTGACCCAGTGAAAAGTGGCACTAGATTGGATGTATGAAGAAGCAGTGTCTTATCCTGGCTCTGTCTTTGATTTACTTTGTTTAACCTTGAATATCCTGGGAGTCCCTTTCCTACTCTGAACAATGAGGGGTTGGACCAGAGGACCTTTAAGACTCATGCTATGACCAAAATTTTAGCATTCAATGATTCCATTTCTGATACTCTGGAGGAAAGAGGCTGAACAGGGATCCTATCCTATATTTAGATTCACTTTGGAGGTATTTCTAGTCTATGGGCAGAAACAGGAACATGTTCAAATTCCATTGAAACAGGACATCATTATTGGATTTAGAGATTCCAAAAACAAAATCAATTTCCCTGAAACGTAACAATTCTATGTGGCAAATGCCTAACTTAATACTAGCTCATCTAGTCCAACTCCACATTTTATAGATGAAGAAAATGAGAGTCAGAGAGCCTAAATGATCAGATGAAGGGCTGATAGATGGTAAGATATAGAACCACTATATCATACTGCCTGCAGTGCAGATGTGTTTAAGTCAGTCAACAATCACTTATTAAGCACTTATAACATGCCAGGGACAGTGCTAAGCACTGGAGGAAAAAAAAAACCTATACAAAGGAAAAAACCAACAGTCCTAGTTATCAAAGAATATTTGGGGGGGTATAATATATAGGAAATACACAGGGTTAGTCGGAGATAATCTCAGAGGGAAGGCACAAAAATCATCAAGGACCAAGAAATTTCTTATAGACAGGAGAATTTTAGTTGAAATTTAAAGGAAGCTGGGAGCCATGCATGGGGAGGGAGTATATTTCAGGCATGGGGTACAGCTAATGAAAATGTCTAGAGAGAAGAGATGGAGTGTTATATGCAAGAAATGACAAGGAAACCAGTGTCACTGGATCACAGAGTGCTTGGGGGAATATTAAGTGGAAGAAGACTAGACAAGTAGGAAAGGGCCAGAGCTTTAAAAGCCAATTGGAGGATTTTATATTTAATCCTGAAATTAATAGGGAGCCACTGAAATTTAGTGAGTAGGTGGATGGTATGGTCTGTGCTTTAAGGAGGTAACTTTGACAGCCAAGTGTAGGGTACTCTGGAGGGAGGGGAAGACTTGAGGCATGGAGATCAATGAGAAAGCTATGGCAGGAGTATAGGTGTGAGATGATGAGGGACTGCCACAGGGTAGTGTCAGAGGAGAGAAGGGGGCATAAATAAGAGATGGTAAAAACAATGAGACTTGGCAACTGCTTGGCTAGAGAGAGAGTAAGATGAGAATAACACCCAGACTTTGAACATGAGTGACTGGAAGGATAGTGGTACATTTAACAGTAAGGGGGAAGTTACAAGGAAAGGAGGACTTGAGGAGAAGATAATGAGTTCAGTTTAGGATATTCTGAACTTACTATGGCTATGAGATATCCTGAGATACCTGAAAGTCAGTTGGAAATGGGGGACTAGAAGAGGACAGAAAGATTAGAGCTAGACAGATCCAATTTGAAAATCAACTGCATAGAGATGATTAAGTCCATTGATTGACATTGATTGAGAGCTGATGAGATTACCCAGTGAAATAGTAGGGAGGAAGAGATGAAAGCCCAGGATAGAAACTTGAGTTATACCCACATTAGCAGGTATGAGTTGGTTGAAGATACAGGAAAGAAGACTGAGAGGAGCAGTCAGACACATTGAATGAGAACCAGGAGATAGCAGTGTCATGAAAACTTAGAGGAGAAAGTATCAAGGAAAATTAGGTAATCAACAGTATCAAAGGCCAAAAAGGATGAAGACTGAGAAAAAGCCATTAGATTTAGTGATAAAAATGTCAACTGGTAACTTTGAATGATGAGGTCAGAAGTAAGATCACAGAGAATTAAGAAGAGTGAGAAGAAGAGAAATGTAGTTGACTTTCTCAGGGGAGTAAGCCACAAAAAGAAGAAGAGATATAGAATTATAGGTAGCTGGAATGGATGCATCAAGTGAGAGATTCTCAGGAAGGAGGACACATGAGCATGTTTGTAGGGAAACAGGCAGTAGACAGGGAGGGATTGAAAATTAACGAGAGAGCAGGGATGATAGAGGAAGCAATCTGCTAGAGAAAATAGGATGGAATGGAATCACTTATACAGGTAGAGGGGTGTGCCTTGGCAAGGAGAAAAGCTACCTCTTCTTATGAGACAAGAGTCAAGGAGGAGAAAGTGGCATAACACCAAAGCATAAACTTTAAATATTGGAATGGGGTTTAAGGTTCAGTTGTATATGATGATTAGACCAGGGTATGGGAATAAAGAAGATATAATTAGCTCAGCATTGTGGTACTAGAGCAGGCCATGGCATAATTCATTAAATAAAAATTTATTAGGTTTCTACTATGTGCCAGGTAATGTGCTAAGCACTGGGGTTATTAAAAAAAAAAAAAAGGCAAAAGACAGTCCTTATCCTCAAGATGGTTACAAGCTAATGTGGGAGAAAGCACACAAACAGATATAAACAAAGCAAGTTGTATACAAGATAAATAGGAAACGGGTTGGCTAGGCAGCACAGTGAATAGAGCACTGGCCCTGGAGTCAGGAGGACCTGAGTTCAAATCTAGCCTCAGACACTTAACAATTACTAGACACGTGACCTTGGGCAAGTCACTTAACCCTAATTGCCCTGCCTTCTCCCTCCAAAAAGCTAAAAAATAAAAAATAAATAAAAGATAAATAGGAGATAATTAAAAGTGGGAAAGCACTAGAATTAAAAGGGGTTAGGATTTGTTCTTTAAAAGTGAATGATGAAAACTAAGAACAAATAAATAAATTAAATTTAAATAATTAAGAGTAGTTAGGCAAGGCTTCCTGTAGAAAGTGGGATTTTAGATGAGATTTCAAATCCTAGCTCTAAAATTTATGGCCCCCCCCCCCCCGCCCCCCGGCAGATAATTCTTTCTCTATGAATTCAAGTTTCTTCATTTACCTAATAAAAGACCTAGACAAGATGGCTTCTATGGGCACTTCCAGTTCTTAGATTCTGTGTATAACTAGCTGTGTCACCATGGTTAAGTGACATAACCTCTCCAAACCTACTTTTTCTCTAACAAGAATAATAGCATAAATACATATGAGTATATGTATGTATACAAATATATATGTTTCTACACACATATATATTCATATATGTATATATATTGCAATTATTGTATATGTCCATATATACATTACTGTATATATAGATACATACATACATATTTGTATATATGCTGCTATAATTATTTTTAAAAAATTATTTTATGGTTTGCAAAGACCTTTAAAATCTTATCTTTTTAACCTTACAAGATCATGGAATGTAGATGCTCTTATTATCCTCATTTAACAGATGAAAAAACTAATGTATAGAGAAGTTGCAACTTGCACAGGGTCACGTAGCTGGTAAGGGTCTAATGTGGGATTCAACCCATCTTCGGCTGACTGTAAATCCAGTATCTTATATACGCTACCATACTGTCTCCCAAAGAGGTGACTGACCTCCTCGAGGACACCTTTTACTTCTTCATTTTCATTGCAGTATCTAACACAGGATTGTACTTATACTGTAAACCAATGGTTCTCAACCTTCCTAATACTGCGACCCTTTAATACAGTTCCTTGTGTTGTGGTGACCCCCAATCGTAAAATTATTTTTGTTGCTACTTCATAACTGTAATTTTGCTACTGTTATGAATAGTAATGTAAATATCTGATATGTAGGATGTATTTTCATTGTTACAAACTGAACATAACCCACAGGTTGAGAACCGCTGCTGTAAACACTTATCAGTAAAAAGAATAGCTACATTTTTTATATCCTTCTTAAGGTTTACAAAGTACTTTCTTTACACCAACTTTGTGCAGTAGATATTAAGTAGGTACTACATATAGTGGTATCTTCTTATTCCAAGTGAAGAAAAGCAAAGTCACAGAGTTTTAATAAGTAGCCCAAGGTCACACAGCTCACTGACATCAGAGCAGAGACTTAAACCTAGATCTCCTGACTCCAGGGCCAGTATTCTTTTTCACAATGTCATGCTGCTTGTTGATTAATTAAAACATCTGTAAATCCTGGCCATATGGCCACCCCAAATTGTCAATGGTTATACTATTTGACTACACATTTTTAATCATACAAATTCCAAAATACGTTAGTCTCTTTCTTCCCTGTGGTCCCTTTCTGCCAGGTGCCAGGTCCTGGGTCTTTAGGGGAAAAAAAAGAGAGAGAGAGAAAGAAAAGAAAAAAGGTGCTGTATTCCCCATAATCTCCACATTGTGGACACCTGGTTCCCCTGAAGTCACTCTTTCCACCACTTCACTGTGTAAAAGTCCTCCTAGCAGCCTGCTGTGCAGGCGGGGATGACGTGGTGTGTGGCACTAAACAGTAGTCTGCCCCCTTCACCCAGACAACTTACGAGAATTGGAATCTAAAAGGAGAACTCCTACATCAAGCACACTATTGTTTAGGATTCAGTCACATTTTCCCTCTGAGCCCTTAACAAGGAGGCCCAAGTCCCCTCTGTTGGCTGTGATTACCCTTTCCATATGTTCATGCAAATTTCTCCTGTGAGGGGGAAAAAAGATGGCCAGACTTCTACTGAGCTCAAGCAGTGTGGTTAGGAGAAAACTGAGGAATCTTAGGGATTTCTATTAAATAATTTGAGAGGCACGATTGAGGCAAAAAGGGCTTATCAGGCTGTATAGTGCAACAATCCTGAGATCTGAAGTCAGAGGACCTGGGTTAATTGCTACCTGTGTGATCTAAGATAAATCACTTAACCTTTCTCACCCAATGATTACTCCAATGATCTCTTAGGTACCACCCAGCTCTAATCCTATCACCTATGACTCAGATGATCTGTATATGAGCTAACCTTTCATGAAGTTTACAATCCAACAGACCAAATCAGAATCCACTCAATAAGAAGGAATACTCTTAACAAACTTCGCTTGTCACTTGAAAACTCTATGCCAAAATCCCCATGAAAGCAACCCTTTGTCCCTCAGCCTCTCTCACCTAAAGTAAGTAAATCCTTTATGACTACAGTTGGTGGGGAGAGGTAGGGTGAGAGCCAGAGGCAGAATTCTCCCGGGGTCAATTTGCATGATTGTTTCCATTTGGCTCTCTGGAGGTATTTTAGAGGTACTGTGGAAAGGACAAAATAAAATAATAAAATGGAAAAGCAGAGAGGTTAAGGATGGGAACACTGCTTAACTTTGAAGGGCACATGTTATGGACATCCAGGAAAGGTACATCACATAAGAACAAAGCCCAAACGGGAAGGAATGAGGTCATACTTGACTGGTGAACCCGTCCTCACTCAGCTTTGCAGTTTGCCACTTGATGGACTTAATGTTTACAACTTTTCACTGGCTTAAGGGTTTCTTACATCTCCAGCCAAAGCTAAGAGTTTAATTATTATAATAGTGAAATCATCCCCACTGGTGAAGTTGACAGAGGTGGTAGGAGAGTGAAATTGACCACTGAAGGAGAAAGGAGGGAAAGAGAATACTGGGCTTGATGAAAAGGTGAGGGTATTGATTTTTGTTATTTTGTTTAATGAATAGGGATTCAGGCTCATGAAAAAAAAAAGAACAGGAACTATCCCCGGACTTTATCTGTGAATTTCAACTGCCAGGCTGCATTTCAGAGGAAAACTTTCTTGAAGCATCTCAATTTCAAATACCATGAGTGGAGATGAGTGTGATGGGCAGGCAAAGGATGGAGCACAGATATGAACAGCTCTACATCAGATAGTCAATATTTGCTAGTTAATAGAAGCCAACCTTGCATCATAAGATAAACTGATTTCTTGTGTCCCTGGATCCTTATAGCATCATATTTTAGGAGATAAAATCATAGAATATTAGAGCTTGACAAGGATTTAGAGATTATAATCGAACCCTTATAGTTTACAAAAGATACAAAGTTGATCATGGGTGGGATAATAATTGTACCATAGCTATTTTAATGTGACAATGGTCCATTTTTAATGAAAATATTTAGGCATAAAATAATGATTTAAAATTGTATACTGCTTTAAGCTTTATAAAGTGGTTTTTTTTCCACAACAACTCTGCAATGGAAGTAATGTGATTATTATTATCCCCATTTTATAGATGAGGAAACTAAACCTCCCAAAGAATGAGTGAATTGTCCAGAATCACATACTGGTAAGTGGAAGAATGGGGTTTTGAACTTAGATCTTCATCACTTATTCCAATTATTTTTCTTTGTTCCTTCCAATTTTCTAATTACACTAAGTTCCTTTTTTCTGAAAATCAAGTCTCTGTTAAACTCAACCACTTGGGGCACACAAGGCTGAGGACCAATCCGTCTCTCTTGGTCTCAATTTCTCATTTACAAAATGAAGGGACTAGAATAGGTGTTTATCAGTCCAGATCTAGGTCTTAAAAACCCTTAAAAAAAGCCTGGGGAAAGTTGCCAAGTTAACTTTTAGAAAAATCTTTTCAAAAGTCCATATTTTTTTACTCCAAAGCAAAATCCTGAGGCCCTAATTCAAATCATCATTTGATGACTTAGATACCTGTTTTCTAAGCTCATTGAAAAGAGGAATTGAGGAATGAGGAATAAAAGAGGTCCTGCCAGAGGGAGAAGGCCTCTAGATATAAGGATAAGCACTGAGAGTTAAAAGCTGTCAGAAAGGAAGGAGATAAAGAATTACAAAATATAGATATAGGAATTATAAAAAAAATCTAGTAGATTGGAGTTATTCACTGTAAAGAAAGGGAAAGAAAATCTCATTAAAGGTTTCATTTTTCTGTGGCACAGTACAATAATCACCATTCCAATTAGCCTAACATGGAGAACTGCTATAGTCCAATGAAGGGAGCTATGGAATTAGAAGCAGATATTATGGGTTTGAATTTCTCCTGACATTTATTCCCCATATGACCATGGGCCATTTACTAGACCTCTCCGTGCCTCAGCTTCTCAATTGGTGAAATGGATATACCAATACTTGTACCACTTGCCTCAGAGGATTGCTGTGAGGAGAGGAAAAGAAAAACAAACTTTACAAACCTTAAAGTATCATATAAATGTGATTTATAATGTTAGTAATAAAAAAGGAATTGTATTCATTATTCTCTCTTTGAGAAAGTAAAGAAGTTTGTAACTTATTTTAGAAAGACAGACAATATTTTTTTTTTCCAAGTAACATCCTAAGGGGGTCAGATTCAATTATTTGGAAAATATACTTCTGGAAAATGTGGCCCCTGAAGGGGGTTGCAATCTAAGACAGATTGATGCAGGCATGCCTGAAAAGTATATATGGAAAATTAAATGAAAGCAAGCCGGGCCCTAAATGGCCAATAAAATCATCAAGGCATCTATAGATGATGTGCACAATTGAGCAGAGTATTATCGAGAGGGAGGGGGAAGGCAGGGTTAGACACAGGATTCCCATTTATAGGCTGGGCAGGAAGACAATCAATTCTCCTCTGCTCAATCAAGGAAGACATCATTGGAACTAGTGATATAATAATAATGTCTCATATTTCTATGGCTCATTAAGATTTGCAAAGTATTTGTTCACAACAAGATGATATAACATGGCATAGTGAATAGAGAGCTCATCTTGAGGCCGGGAAAACCTGAGTTCAAGTAACACATACTGGCTTTATAATCCTGTACGAGTTACTTAACGTCTTAATGCTTGGGGCAACTGTCTGAGACATTAAGTTGTAGAGGTTACATTAGTAGAGCTCTGCATTGGCAGAGGGTGTTTTCTTACCTAGGATTTCCTTATGCCAATGAAACTATATCCCTATAATGTAGTTCAAGTGTATTTATATTCACTTTCGTGAAGAGGAAATCGGAGTGAGAGGGTTAGTTAGAGAAGTGCAGTGATTTTCTTATGGTCACATAGATAGTCAACATCAGGACCAGGATCCAAGCCCCAGTCATCTGACTCCAAATCCTGCCCCTTTCCATTATACTACTATGGGATCTGGGTAACTGTTCGAATAAAGGAGGAGTGAACCCAGAGTCACATGTTTAGGGCGACACCAATAGAAACACCTGGAGTATTGTTCTGGGTTTGGTCCAAAGGTCGTTACAAATTCAAAACAAAGACTTGACACCCCCCTTTCCCATTTACCCTAGCCCCTAGACCTGTGCTACCCAGAACCTATCTGTGTTGCTGGACTGCTCACATTTCTCAGATGAGGTGGCAGTCATTCTTTCTGGCTAAAGGGAGAACCTACCAGCCTTATCATCTTCTCTGGCATGCCCTCTAAGTTCTTCCAGCCTTATCATTTTCTCTTCTTCTACACTATAGTCATTTGACCTATAGATCGAACCTTCAGACTGCTGGCTTGCCGATGCACACATAGGATTCTGGGGCCCTTTCATCTGCTCTGAAGTTAAACCATCTTTCATGTGTTTCCTCTCACAGTTAGAAAGAAAACTTCTTCAGAGCAAGGACTTCCTGAATTTTTTTCTATTCATATCCTATTTAGCACAGGGCTTTGCTCATAATAAGTATTTAATAAATTCTTTATTCATTCATTCATGATAATCACGATAATCACCCAATTCCTCTACATCTCCCTGGTATTATTCCAACAATCTTCAGGAAAGCCTACCATCAAAATAACATAAACTTTTGTGAAAAAAATGTACACATATACACATATAAAATATGTGTGTATGTGTACATAGGTATGTGTATATGCATACACATATATGTATTATGCACATACCTATATACATATACCTACATACACACATGTGTGTGAGTGTGTGTGTGTCTGTGTGTGTGTGTGGTTCCTCTGACTTTCTTCCCCCACCTTAAAAAAAAAATAATCCTTATCACATTTTTACCGTAAATACAGAGCTGGTTTTAATTATTTTGGCCAGGTCCACAACCAGACTCTGCCTCTTGTCAATCTTTAAGTAAGTAAATGAGGTTATTTGATCGAGTGGCCTTCAGTTGTCCTCAATTAAGGCCAATGTACCTTCTTGCACTAACAGAGTTACACCAGTGAACGTCAGTCTGGCGGGTCTGAGATGGGCTGCTATTCAATTTACTCATATTTCTTAATGGAGGGGATGAAAAGGGTGAGTGAACAGGAAGCATCCTGCTGTGTCCAAAAGTATCTGCATTGGGTGGGGTGGCATAGGGAGAGGGGCCTGGCACAGAGCAAGGGAGTTCTCAGAGATTTCTCGGAAGACATGGGGAGTGTGAGGAGGGGAAGGAAGCCATTTGGGAGATTGGTCCAACAGAGGATTTCTCCTTAGGCAAATAGGTCTTGGAGCCAAATGGAAGGCTGGAATCCAAGCCAGGATTTCCTCCCATCAGTAGCCTTTTTGAGAAGCTTCTTTCAATCTCTGAGGACTCACCTTCTCATTCACTCTACCTCTTCCTCTTCCTCTCTTCTAGGAGGCTTCCAGGACCCCTTACCCTAGTGATACCGAGGGAGGGAGAGAGACAAGTTGACTATATAAACTAACAGTCCTCCCTAGCATAGGATGATTATGACTAATCATAGGTTCATAGGTTTTCTGAGCTGTAAGGGAACTCTGGCATCGTCTGGCTTAAATTCATTAATTTACAGTTGAAGAAACTGAGGGCCCAGGGAGAAGGAGATTTCCCAAGCTTCCCTAAGTAGTGGGAGACAACGTGGTACAGTGGAAATGGCAGTTGCACAGGAGTCAGAGCACCAGTTCTGACATTTATTACTTGTGTGACCGTGAGTAAGTTACTTGACCAATATAGGTAGGTGTCAGTTTACTCGTCTGTAACATGTGAAGATTAGAATAAAGGGATTCAGTTCTTTTTCATCTCTCTTCTATGATCCAAAGATTTAGAGCCATGCTTCAAAATTGTTAGCCTAATAATGATGATAATAATAATAACAGCTAGCATTTATATAATACTTTAATATTTGCAAAGAACTTTTCAAGTATTGTCTAATTTGATTAATAGATTGCAGCACATAGTTTGTCTGCAGCTTCCCTTGTCCATGATAAGGTCCTATGTCAGAGCAATGAACTAGAAGTCGAGAATTAGACTTTAGTTCTACTTCTGCCACTAACAAACTGAACAATTTTGGCTAAGTGTCTTAACCTCTTTGGGCCTCAGTTTTTTCAGCAGTGTTTTCCAAACCGAACTATGATGCAGATAGGTTATAATTCTGAGTTCTTGGCTGCAGACTACTCTACCCTTCCTCCCACATCAAAGCTTCATGAAGGGGCAGCTAGGTGTCAAAATGGATTAGAACACCAGCCCTGCAGTCAGGAGGACCTGAGTTCAAATCCACCCTCAGAACCTGACACTTACTAACTCTGTGACCCTGGGCAAGTCACTTAGCACCAATTACCTTACAAAAAAAAACAAAGAAACAAATAAAAGCTTCATGAAGTCCTCATACAGTCAGAAAAAAAGGGCTTTAGGGCAAAGAAAGTCAGTAATGAGCAGAACAGAATATGGCAATGGGTGGGGGCCAAGGGGAAATTATGTTTCTGTCTTTTTCTTCTCCCTCCCCCCCAAAAATCTGAGACCTTAAATGATAAAAGTTTTATTACACAAGTGGAGAAACTTCTATGGATCAGTAACTCTCAGGAAAGATTGGACTAAAGCAGGGGTGGGGAAGGTTCCCCACCTCTGGACCAAAGAATCTCTAAGTTCACTTTGAGACAGCTAAGTGGCAATGGATAGAGAACTGGGCCTGGATTCAGGAAGACTCCTCTTCCTTAATTCAAATCTGGCCTCAGACACTTATTAGCTGCATGATCCTAGACAAGTCACTTAACCCCATTTGCCTCAGTTTCCTCATCTGTAAAATGAGCTGGAGAAGGAAATGGCAAATCACTCTTGTATCTTTGCCAAGAAAGGCCCCAGTGGAGTCACAAAGTATCAGACACAACTGAACAATAACAAGCCCACTTTGAGCTTCACTTTCTATTCTTCCTTACTTTTCCCCCTTGATGCTCAGTCCAGACAAGTTCTCCTGTTTACTTACAAGGCCCAGGATAACAGTGCTTGGGAACTGTATCCTGTCCTGACAACTCCCTGACTGAGGCAAGGAGTTGGCTTAGATATTAAGATCCTCTGAGTGCACACAGTAGACAAGCAATAGGTGCTTACTGAAGTTAAGTGAATTATCTGACTGTGAGTCAGAGTACAAAATTCACATAACCAAAGAGGAGATTACCGGGAATTGGGAGAGGGGGAAGAGGGAGGGAGGAAGGATTGGTGGTGAGAACCAGCTGGAATATGTTCATTTCCTTTATGAGAATTTGGGCAGCTAGATATATGGTCAGATGAATCACAAAAATGGCACCTAATTTTCTCTGTCAGTATAAGCTTCACTCTCTGTGCCCATTCACCCTGGATTGATGACACTCTGACAGAACAGCCTGTTAATCTGAGTGACAGGAGGAAGGCATTTAGAGCCATCCAAAGCTCCCTCTTACCATTCTTATTCCTGTTAATGAAAAAATATATAGAATTAAATACACAATTGGAAGAGGAAAACTTGCCAAAGCATTGCTTTTGGATTTATCTGTTGGTCCTACCTGGCATCCAGTATGTAAGAAAGTGACAAGATCAGGGGCCCAAAGATGCCTTGTACAAGAAGACTTAGATTCTAAGCCAGCCCTACAGTACAGTTCCCATTAATCCCAAGGGTCTCACAGAATATGTCTTTTGGATTTTAATCCATAATCTCAAAGTTGGAAGGAACCTCAGAGGTCATTAATCCCAATGATACTTGAATAGAAATCCTCTCTACAGTAATTCTGACAAATGACTGTCCAATCTCCACTTAAATAGAATCAGTGATGGGGTACTCAGCATGTCCTAAGGCAGCCCATTTCACTTTTGGACAGCTCTCATTATAAATTTTTGTTGTTTTTCATTTTCCTTTGGTTGAGCCAAAATCTGTCTCTCTGGAATTTCCATCTCTTATTCCTAGATCTGCCCACTGGGACCCACCAGAATGAGTCTAAACCATGTTCCCCATAAGAGCCTTGCAAATACTTAAAGACAGGGATTATGTTCCTCTTAAGTTTTCTCTTCTTCAGGCTAAATATCCCCAGCTCCTCCAACCATTCTTTGCCAACCTCTCACCATGTTTTCACCATTCTTTTGACTTCCTCCAGCTTGGCAGTATAGTTCTTGAATGTGATGCCTCAACTAAACACAATATTCCAGATGTGGCCTTCTCAGGGCAAAGCACAGTGCTTGTTATCTTGCCTCCCTTATTTTGAACATTGTCTCTCTTAATGCTGTCTAAGTTTGCAATGGCTTTATTTCATTTATTTATTTATTCTTGGCCACCATGTTACACTGTTGAGTCATCCTTTACTCTCAGTCATCACGATGGAAAAAAAAAAACTTTTCAGATTCCATTATAACAAAACCACCAAACCAATTATAAAGTCACCACCACTACTAAGCCAGAGCCCAAGGAAAAGATCCAAGAGAAACCCAAGAACAGACACTTTATCCTCATCAGCAGTCTCCATCAGGATTCCCCAATGTCTGGAACCCTGCCCTGGCTCAGAAGGTGCCTGGGATGCTAAAGAGAAGGATTCTGATGCAGAAGTTGGCACAACCTTCTGACTCTCAAGAGAGAGGGTATAGCAATGATTAGGGAAAGAATTTGAGGAGCTAGGAGAGGGTCTGGTCCCCATGCCACTCTCTCATGCCATTTCTGGAAGCATTGCCACAGGTTGTCAAATGGCTAATTTAACTGTCATTTATCACTAAGTAATTTATAGAAGTGTTTGATGGAATTGATGAATTTGCATTATGTAGAGCCATCAAAAATAGTTCTCATTGTCATTAACATAGGAGTATGGAGTGCATCAATCAACAAAAATGTATAAAATGCTTACTATGTGCCACACAATATGTTAAACATGGAGGAACCAAAGATAGAAATGAAACAATTTTTGTCTTCCAGAAGATTCTATCACAAGAAGCAATAGTTTCCTCAAATGAAAAATGGGGACAATCTTACTACTTAGCTCCCCAGGTTGTTGTGAAGATAAAATCAGATAATATTTGTAAAGCACTTAGTACAAAGCCTGGCACACAGTAGGAACTTTATAAACACATGTTTCCTTCCTTCCTGCCATACACATATGCAACAATATCACAATAAATACAATATAAAATTTCTTTTTTGGAAATGTAAAGACATTACCAGCTTGGAGTTTGAGGCAGTAAATGATTCACGTAAAAGGTAGCATTTGGGTTGAGCTTTGAAGGAAAAAGGAATTCTAAGAAAGTTAAGGAAAGAACACATTCAAGGCATGGAGGGCAGCCCATGCAGAGGCATAATGATGGAGGATGGAGTAATGAGGGTAGGGTAGGGGGTGAGGGGTCATGGAATCTCTTTATTTTAACATATTCTAGTTTATGCTATCATATATTCACACAGTAGAAGCGCAGATTTTGAGAGTTGGAAGAGATCTCAGGAGCCATCTAGTCTAATAGCTTTATGACCAGAATTTCCACTAAGCAGCCACTGAGGAACACCTCCGGTGAAGCACAAGTGAATGGGCTGGAAGACGTTGGCTGTGAGGATGGAAGCCCCTTGACTCTCTACTCTCTAAAATCATGCATACATCTTCATATCCATGCTTCATCACTCATGCCATTTTTTTGCCTTTTTCCTGCATGTGTATCCACTTCACCACCTTCTCTCCACCTTTTGCTCCAAAATCTGTAGTCAAATCAGGACTACCACTGTATTTTGAAAGGCTCATTTGCCATGGACTGCAATTTTTATTATTTCTCAAAACAAAACTCCCTTCCCTTATCGTCCCTACTCCATGGGTACAGTATCTTGGTGAACAGGGAATATCTTTTTGTATTTTTATCCCTAGAGCTGAGCACAGTGCTTTGCCTTGGCATTTGGGAAGTGCTTAACAAATGTTCAATTATTTGCCATAACTGGTCCCATTTGGGACCAAAAAAATCTTCAGGACTTTGTCTGAAGATCTCTAAGGAAGGAGTTAGAGGGAGGGCATCCCTTCTCAATGCAAACCATTGGGGCAATTCTAGTTGTGAGGTAGTCATTTGCTTCTTTGTATCTTTCAACAATTGAGCCTAATTCTGCCCTCTAGGGCCAAATGAAAAAAAAAAATTCTTATCCCTCTTCCATATGAGAGCTTTTCAAATACTTAAAGATAATGTCATGTTTTTCTGAATCTCCTTCAGTTTAGAAAGAACCAGCTCCTAAAACCATTTCTCACATGACAGAGACTCAAAGCTCTTTGCTATCCTGGACACATTTCCCTGGAGACTGTTCAGCTCATCAATTCTCTTCTTAAACCATGGCATCTAGCACTGAACACAATATTCCAGATAAAGTCTTGACAAGGCCCAGGTGAGTGGTACCATCACCTCTCCATTCAAGGAAGCTGTGTCTCTCTTAATATAACATGTCATATTTTTTTAACTTTGGCATTTAGGTTATATAGTGGATGGAGTGCTGGGTCTGGAGTCAAGAAAACTTGAGTACAAATTCAATCTTACTTACTAGCTGTGTGACCCTGAGAAAGTCATTTAACTTCTGTTTGCCTCAGCTTCTTCAACTGTTAAATAAAGATGATGATAGCACCTACCTCCCAAGGTTGCTGTGGGGATCCAAAGAAATAATAATTTTAAGTTGCTTAGTACTAGTCCTGGTCATAGTAGGCTCTATATAAATGCTAGTTATTATTATTATTATTACTATTATTTATCTGTCCTATCATTCTGTTGACTCATACAGATTTTTCTGTCCAACTAAAAACATCAGCTCTTATTTTTGAACAACTTCTGTATCTATCTGTGCTTCCCCCATCTTGTCCTGGCGAAGTTGACTTTTTGGTAGTCAAGTGGAAGACTTTCCATTGATCCTTATGGAATTTCATCTTTAGCAGATTAAGCCCAATGCTCAAGCATGTCAAGATTCTTTTGGATCTCAACTGTCATCCAGTGTGTTACCTATATCCTTTCCAGCTTTGTGTCATTTGAAAATTTAATGAGCATTCCCTCTTGGCTTTTTTCCCAGTAATTCATATAAATATGAAACTCCACAGGGCCAACCACAGATCCATGGAGGATAACACTAGAGAGAGACTTGTTGCTGCATTGGCATTGAAACGTTAATGACTAATTTCTTTTTTGATTCAAACCATCCAAACATTCATCATCCATATAACTGTACTGTCATCCAATCTATATCTCTCTCTTTTTCTCTCTCTCTTTTTCTTTCTCTCTCTTTCTCTCTCTCTCTCTCTCTCTCTCTCTCTCTCTCTCTCTCTCACACACACACACACACACACACACATTCTCCACAAGAGCATGAGATAACTTTATCAAAAACTTACGGAAAATATAGGTGCATTACATTAACAATATTCTCATAATCTATTAATTTAGTAACCCTGTCAAAAAGGAAATGAAGAGGTTAGTGTGGCATGGCCGTATTCTTGATGAAGTCATGCAAGTTCTTCATAACCATCACATTCCTTTCCAAATGCCCAGCAATCAATTCTTTAATCCTCCATCTTTAGGAACTATTTTCACTTTAATTATTATTTGTGGAGGAAGAAGGATCAAATTTTGATGTTTTTGGCCTACTGCTGATACATACATACATACACAAATGCAGACATATAGAAGCACACAAAAACAATTAATAGATCCAATTCCAAATATATTTATATGGACTCATGGAAGGTCCTAAACAATAGCTAATTCATCAAAATTGATCAAAGTAGCTCTAAAGAACTCATCAAAGAGAGTGACAGGTATGTCCCAGGATCATTTGTTTAGGAGCATGGCTACATAAGAAGGAGAGGAAGAAACTAGTATAGTAGAAGGAGGATTTATTAAGTCAAACAACTGAGTTCACCCTTTGGAACTGCTATTAACTAACTCTGTAAACTTGGGAAACCGCTTCGCTTCTCTGAACTTTTCATTTGTGAAAATAGGTAACTGGATCAAATGATCTCCAAAGTTCTATATAGCTCTAAGTCCTAATTCTGATATTGCAAGAAAATCTGAATTCCTTCAGTGAGAACAATTGTAAGAAGTATGTCTTTAAATTACCTTTTTTTTTTTTTTGCTTTTTGGAGGAGGAAAGGCTGGGCAATTGGGGTTAAGTGACTTGCCCAAGGTCACACAGCTAGTAAGTGTTAAGTGTCTGAGGTCAAATTTGAACTCAGGTCCTCCTGACTCCAGGGCCAGTGCTCTATTCATTGCGCCACCTAGCTGCCCTGCAAGTACATCTTTAATGATAATAAAGAGCATATAATGTAATTGATAGCTCATATTTCTAGAGGACGTTAAGGTTTACAAAATGCTTTTTTCACAATAACTCTGGGAAATAATTATTCCAAGCATTATTATTCCCATTTTATAGCTAAAGAAAGTAAGGCTTAGAAGGATTACACAAGGGATGCACTTGTCTAAGATCACACAAGTTTCACAGTTAAGATTTGAACAAATAATCTCTTATGATTTCAGTCTAATCTAATTAAACAAAAAACACTAACAAGCATTTACTATGTGCCCTCAAGGATGTTATATTTTACCGGGGTAGGAGTACATGCAAACAGATAAACACATACATAAATCTATGTGTACACATACAGATATAGCTATATGTATATACAGAAATATGTGTAGGCTTCTCTATTCCTCTCTCTCTCTATATATATATTATACACACACACATATATATAAACCACATATACATATGTGCATATAAATATATGGCTAACGTTTATTTACTTATTAAAGGTTTTAAAGTACTTTACAAATATTATGTTGCTTGATTCTACAACAACCCAAGTAGGTAAGTGCTCATTATTATCTTTATTTTATAGGGGAAGAAAATGAGGCAATGAACCTTAAATGATTTGTCCAGGTTCATAATAAGACTCAATTTGAATTCAGGTATTTTGGACTCTAGGTTCAGCACTCCAGCCACTGTGCCACCTGGCTGCCTATATCTACATCTATCTATCTATATGTGTGTGTGTGTGTGTGTGTGTGTGTGTATACATACATATATATATACACACACACATATATAATGTTTTATTTAATTATATCTATATTTACATTGATATATTTTAGATAAGTATTATATATCTATATATGTGTGTATATATGATATATATGTGTGTGTGCATATATATCATAATCTGAGAAAAAGCTAAAAGATGACATCTTTATAAACTGTACCTTGAAGGAAACTAGGAAGTCTAAAAAGTAGCAGTACAAAGAGGATGCCTTCTAGGCATGGTGGATGACTCATGTAAAGGCATGGGGATGGGACATGATGGGTGATGTTTGGGAAATAGCAAATAGGCCAGTTTTCTGGAAGGCAGAGTATGGAGGGGAGTAATAGAAGAATATTTCACAATGTGAAGGGCTTTAAATGCCAAACTGGGGACTTCTGTTTTATACTAGAGACATTATAGAGTCAATGAAACTTCTTGAGTACAGTAGTGATAAGACAACCCTTGTGTTCTAGAAGGATTATTTTGTCCTCTATGCAAAGAAGACATTAAAGAAGGGGGGAGACTGAAAGTAGAGAGATTACTTAAAAGACTAATACAATCACCCAGGCAAGAGATGAAGAAGGGCCTGAACTGAGGTGGTGCTTATGGGTGTGGAGAGAAGAGGATGGTTATCTGAGGTGTTGTAGAGGTAATGCCCTAACAACTCATTTTGTATGGGAAGAAGGGAAGGACAAAAGAAGAGCTAAAAATGTCTCTGAGGTTACAAACCTGGATGACGAAGACGGGGCCTATCACATTCTACATGACATTTTTTCTTATCCTTTTACCTGGTAGTGTCTCCCTCCACTCCCCCCATTCCTTGTGTTTGCTTTGCATATATTTAAGTATGTGCACATTTTCTCCCCGATCTAGTATGAGCTTCTTGAGGGCAGAGACAATTTATTTATTTTTGTTTGTTTGTTCGTTTTTTAATTTATTTTTGCTCCTGTATCCCTGCAACCTCAACAGGTACTCTCAAAAGAAATGAAGCATTTTGTACAAGGAGTGTGACAATTGTATAGACACAGGCCCCATTTAGGTACTGCTAGGCCTTAAAGTCCAGATCTCTGTCTACTATAGTTTAAAACTATATTTGCTTCTTTGGAAAAAGTCCATGCTTGGCCCTAAAGACTCGGTTCTTACGCCCATTCTGGCTGGGTGACCCAAGGCAAGCCCTCGGTTTCCTCAGCTACAATGTGGATATAGCAATATATGCCATACCTACATCACAGGACAGTTAAAAGAATCAATTAAGGCACTGTGTGTGAAAGCAGTAGTTCGGATGTAACATATTATTAGCTATAGTTTTTATCTGTCCCTCTTATTCTCTTTGAAGATTCTGTCTGTACTTAGTAAGAAACCAAAGAGGGTATATTTACCTGCTTTAAAAATCAAACAAAATAGGGGTGGCTAGGTGGCACAGTGAATAGAGCACTGGTGTTGGAGTCAGGAGGACCTGAGTTCAAATCCCACCTCAGACACTTAACACTTACTAGATGTGTGACCTTGAGCAAGGCACTTAATCCCAATTGCCCTGAATTCCCCTCCAAGAAAAAAAAAACCAACAAAAATCAAACAAAATAACAAGCAAACAAACAAACAAACAAAATCCCTCACAAACCCATCCACTAGGTTACTGAAGTGCTCCAGAGATTAGTAAATGGTACCTGGATGATGGACAGAACCTTGAGTTTGGACATCAGGACTGATTACAACTAGGCTAGAGTTCAAAATTTAAGAGTGATATAGAATTCATCTGCTTCTCATTCTTTCATGGCATTGTGTCAGGATCAAGTGCTGATACTCAGGAAACTGCCTTTGGCAAAGGGGAATGCCTAAGGGCTTCATTGAATTTGCCATATTCTGAAATAACACAGGAAGAGTTTCTCAAGTTAGGGCATCCTGGGGGAAGACCCCAGTACAGCAAGCATCCTGGACTCTTCCCTGAATCCTTAATTGGCATGCTTCTTCATACAATCTATTCCCTTTAGTGATCAAAATGCTATACTCATCCTTGTCCCATCTCCATCTTTACTCCCCACAAATATTTCCCTCTTGCAATAGCTGGTACAGCTGGTGGTGTTTCACTTTTTTTCCCCCTCTTCCTTTGTTAGCATTCAGAAGCCTACTAAGGCGGTGTCTCCTCATGGAGTCATGGTTTGCTTAGGAATAAAGTAGAGTTTATTCAGATTTACAGAGATCATGTGCTTCTTCGTGCTCCTTCCAGCATAAGTGGATGATGTATGGATGAGGGTGATGAATATTGTGGTTATTATGAATGACCAGAAACATTAGTTCCAACTCAAAGAAGTATTCAGGTCCTTAGGGAACTGACCCTATCAATAGCCCCATCCACCCAATCATTAATCATCATCCAACACATTTTGCCCTGTAACCTTGAACTGCAAGGGGCTCCTTACACTTGTAATTGTCTGACTCCTCCAGAGAACCACCCATCCTCAAAATCCTCATCTCGAGGGAGGTACCGCCTCAGTCTTGAATGTGGGAAACCTACACGGAATACACGTTCTTCCCTCTAAAGGAGGGCTCCAGCCTGTAGCCCAGCTCCACCCAATGGACACTACACCTCTTGCATGGCCTGAAGAGCTTTGAAAGACAATAGTTCCGTTCCCAGCGGGTTTAGAACATCTGGAGAGGGGAGGTGGGTGGGAAAGCTTCAGGACCAGAGAACTCTTCCAAGAGCATGGAGTTCATGTCTTGAAATGCTGGCTCAGGTTAATAGTGACTTCCTTAGCAGAGAAGGATGAAATTTCCCTACTGTGACTGCAGGTGACCTCATCTTTCCAGCACGCCCTCCTCTCCTCAGGAGGCATCCCTGAGGAGCAGTTTCTCCTGTTGATCATCGTATGGTAGGCCTTCAACAGTTAGGAGAATGGGTGGGGGGAAGGGGAGGAAAGGTCAGGGTACTGGAAGGGACCCAATCCCGACTTGCGCTGGGTTCATCCCCGTCTATGACTCAGGACACCAGCTGGAGGAAAACGAGCAGCATGGCAAGTATCAGATTGTATCTACATCCCTGTGCTGGGAAGCTGGGCTTCTAGAATATAAGCATATCCTTTAGCCCAGAAGAAAGTGAATGATGCTTGCTCCTGTTAATTAAGATCTGAGTCATGACTAACTTAAGGTGATGAATCAATACATGAGTTGTTAATGTCTATCAAGGCATTATTATTCAATTACAATGGAAATGCAGTGTGGAATAATGGAAAGAAACCAGAATTGGGAGCTGAAGAACTTGGGTTTAAATCTCAACTCTGTCTGTTCCTTATTGATGGGACCTTGGACACATCACTGTACCACCATGAAACTCAGTTTTTTCATCTGAAAATAAGATTAGACTACAGTTGTAGACTCTGGTCTCTGTAAATCCTATCGTTCTATAAAATTTGAAATTGCTAGGGACTTCGGAAATCATGTAAGTTTACACTTGAAAAAACTGAAAAAAGAAATTATTTGATCTATTCATGGTCACATAGCCAGTTAGTGGCAGAACTAGGACTTTAACCTGCTCTTTTCTTTTCACTCTACTGCCTCTGAATAATTATTTTACACATACACACACACACATACAACACACACACACACACACAGAGCCATAAATTTATACTAGGTCCCACAACTTCTCAATATTGTCTACAGAAAAACAAACAAAAAACAATAATCTTTAATTAATTATAGCAACCAACTCTGTCTTCAGTTTTTTTTTACTTTATTGTATGAAAATTGTCTGTTCCCATTTTCCATTGGCCTATCATTCCCTCTTCACACAATCTGCAAGGTCCAATGCCTCAGCCTTTGGTAAGAGAGCTCACATCCTGTGAGGTAAGAGATGAAAAACAAAGCACTGCAGATGCCAATTTCCTGGACACAGACAGATTTTCCTTAGTCTCTTCACCTCAAAGTTAGAAGCTTTGCCCCAAGATGGTGAGCTTTGACCTAAATATAACTAACAGGAGAGAACATGCTCTTTGCTTGTTTGTTTCCTAACAAAATGGAATTCAGATTGGTTAAAAGTATGGCACTCACAAACTCCAGACTCGAGATGTGCCCTCTAAGAGCCCACGCCTAGGGCTCAGGAAGTACCTTCTGCTTGACTGACAGCATTATCCACTGAAGAGAAGGCAGTCAAAATCTTTTGCCTCAGTGATTCTCCACATTGCTTCTTCCCAGAACCAGAATATTGGAAGGGAAAGGGGGCCACAAAACACAGAACATTAAATCAATAAGCCCAAGTACATAAAAATGCACTGTCAGAAAAACCTCCTTTCTATAGACTCTCTGAAAAGGAATTAATTCCAAGGTCAGAGGTCATCTATTCTACCACCTTCATTTGGCAAAAAAAGAAACTGAGGCTCACAGAATTAAAATGATATGTGTAAAGTCACATAAATTTTTGCACACATGTATTTGCACATCCATATATATGAATAACTATTGTGTGTATGTATATATATATATATATATATATATATATATATATACACATATACAAATGACATACATATATGTATGTCTATATATCTATCTCAATATAGATAGAGGTATAGGCATGAATGAGTGCCCTGGGGGACCAGGCAGCCTGATTTCTATCTCAGTGCTTTTGCAACATCATCATCATCATACTTTTCTCACTATACAGAACACCACAATCCCCCTACCCCTCTACCAACACTTAAAACACACTTTTCATAGATGAAGAACCTAAGACCAGAACACTGAAGTAATTTCCCCAGGATGCTCATTAAGTCATGGTCATGGTAGGGTCAGAGTCCACATCCTCTAAATCCCAATTTGGTATTCTTTCCACTGACCCACATTGTTTCATAATATCTCCCCACTGTGCTTCCCTAGAAAGGCAAAGTGTCACAGTGGAAAAGGTTCAGGATTTTAAGTCAGAGGACCTGGATTTGTATCCCAGCTCTATTACTTACTGCCTAGGTGACCTTGCACAAGTTACTTTACTTCTAGGGCAATGGTTCTCAACCTTCCTAATGCCGCGACTCTTTAATACTTGTATGTGGGCGTATCTGCATGTGGGCAGACCTGCCTAGAGACGGATAGAGGAGTAGTGTCTTGTGTCCTAGGCGACCCCTGCAAAAGGGTCATTTGACCCCCAAAGGGGTTGCGACCCACAGGTTGAGAACTGCTGTTCTAGGGGTTTCAGTCACTTCATCTTTAAAATGAGAAGAAAAGATCTGATCCATTGATCCTGTGAGATCTTGTTCATGATGACCTTTGCTCCTGTCTGTAATAGGTACTTAGAATTTTATTTCTGGATTAAGAAGATGATAATTGAAGAAGAATTAGGAAGTATTCATACTGCTGAAAAACTGGGAAAGGATGCATGGTTCAGAGCCACATTCTATCCAGTTTCATAAGGTATTCTATAGGAAGACATGGTAGGCATCTTCCATGACCTAATCCCAAAGAATTAGCATGCCCCTTGGACAACGTGGTGTTATGAGTAGAACTGTGGAATTGGAGTCTGGAAGATATGAGCTCAAATTTCAGACTGTATGACTGTGGTAAGTCACTTAATTTCTTTGCAGTTCAATTTCCTCATCTGTAAAATGAAAAGGTTGGCTTTGATGACCATTAAAATTCCTTCCAGCTCCAAATCTATGATCCCATGAACTTCTCACTTTCAATTTGTCTTTGGATCTATAACTCATGAATTTATTTATATCTTTCTTTTAAATATTAATATTGTTGTCAAGTTCCATGGAAATGGGGCATACACAGCTTGGGATAAATCTCTACAATGGAAACAATAACAGGGAATCATTCTACAATGGTGGGTACATATTCAAGGACTTCCTTACTTCTAGCGTTTCTTTGCTACTTCCTGTATACACTATTCAGAGAACTTCCAAGATCCCTTTTTTTCCCCTCAATTTAAAAAGCAAACTGATACTTGGTAAGCATATATTCCCTAAGACTATTCAAGAAATGTTCATCTGTAGACCACATCTAGGAAAAGACCAGACCTCACTTGGCTTGAAGTTAGAAGGAATCAAACCCCCCCTCCCCCAACAACAACAAAAACAAAAAACCTCAAGTTTTTATGGAGACCACTGCTATATTCTGAATTCTGTTGGGATGTACAGTATGAAAAACCTGGAATTTTTCAAACATTCAATCCCTCAGCAAGAATTTATTGAGTGCCTGCTATTTTCAGAATAATGATGTTCCTATGGTGTTTGATTGGAAAGAGCAAAGGGTTAGAAGATAAGTTACCTATGTCATATTCTTAGCGTTGCTGTTAATTAACTGTGTGACCTTGGACTAGTCATATAAACCCCTCTGTGCATAGGTTTCCCTTCTTTGTAAAATGGAGATGATACCAAGTTAAGCTGCTCATACATGTGTTTCAGACAGAGCAGTATAGATGTCTAGACAATGAGTTTGGCTCAGAATTGGAGGAAGAAGATGAAAGGAAAAGCATTTATTAAGTACCTATTATGCACCAAACACTCTGCTAAGAGCTTTTAAAATATTATCTCACTTGACCCTCACAACAACCTTGGGAGAGAAGAGCTATTATGGTACCTATTCTGCAGTTGAGAGAAACAAGGCAGATAGAAGTTAAGTGGCTCACCCAGGGTTATACAGCTAGTAACTGCCAGGCCAGGTTTGAACTCCAGTCTTCCTTACTTTAGATGCAGCACTCTAAACACTTTGCCACCAGCTGCCTCTAAGAGAGCAGTATAGATTGCTTTTGAGAAATTGGGGAGAGCTTTCGATGATCCCAGGCTGGGATCTCCCAAGAGCAAGATTGAGAGGGAAAGAGAAAAAAGAGGGAGAGGCATTGGATAGGCCCTCAACGGTGTATTTAAGGAAGGATATGGACAATACCATAAGGGGGATAAGGTGCAGACAGGTAATATTTTCACTGGTGAAGGGAACAAACAGCCACATCAATGACTTCACAAGTTCCTCAAAGCATCTAGGCATCAAAGGTCCTCACAACACCCTTTGTGAGCCTTTAGTAAGTCATTATAGCACCCATGGAAGCACCTTTTCATAGTATAAAATGCTTTCTAAGTACAATGTGCTCGAAGATTTCTTCTTTTTCCACTAAGTATGGGCTCTGAGTGGAGGAGGGGAGACTAACAAGAATTGGTCACATTTCTGTAGATTAACAAAATGCTTTCTTCATAACAATCCTATCAGGTGGGTAGTGCAGACATTATCTTCCTGTTTATACTATCCAACTGATAGGGTTGTTGTGAGGAAAGACCTTTGGCAACCTCAAAGTACTAACACTTTTCTGGGCCTCAGAAACGTTAAGCAGTTTGCTCAAGGCCACAAAGCTAGTAAGTGTTAGGACTCCAACCCACATCTCCCATCTCCAGGTCCAGTAATCTTTCTGACCACATACAAACAAGACTGAAAAACTTGAGGACATGAAAAAAAAAGAAAGAAAATGTACAAGGGAAAACCACATTTCATTCCATGAAGTGACTTATGGTGGGGTAAACTGGAATGATGTTAGTCTGTTACCCAGAGAATGTGACTGAGTGAACTGACCAGCTGCGTGACCAAATAGAGAATCATGTGGCTTTTAATCTCATATGGTGAGTAGCTGGGTATATCTGGAACATTTTTTTCCTCCTTTGAGGAGAAAAGAACAGTACAGTTGTATCTTTAATGAACTCCCTTTAGGATCTGTCATCTCTTCTCAAAGGTGACTGAATGACTCAAAGGCTTTTGCTTACAGAAGAAAAGACCATAGATGCAGAGTTAGAAAAGATGTTAGAGGTCATCTAATCCACCCTCTCCTCTCACCACTTTCACAGACAAGAAAACTGAGGTTCAGAGTAGTTCACTGATTTGTTTAAGGCCATACAGGGAATAAGTGACAAATGGAAATTTGAGCCCACATCCTCTGACTCCAAGTCTGTCACTTTCTCCATTATACCAGGCTGCCTCTTCATGGAGCAGCTTTCAAGAGACAGATTTCAGATTGGAAAAAGCTGATCCTTTCAACTCACAGAATCACAGAATACCAGAAATAGAAGGGACCTCAGAGATGATCTAGTCTAATACCCTCCCCCCTGGATCTAGTCTAGCTGCCTCATTTGACAAACTAGTTTATTCTGTTCTGATGTATCCCATGTAACCCTTGCTAGAAGTATCCTAACAGAAAACTGTAGTGCTGAGCAACAGGATTCATTCCTACGAGATTTACTTTTCCAATGAAAGAGGTTGGTTTCTTCAGAACTAAGAGTAAGAGACCTAAGGATGACGGTCCCTCCCTCCTACCTTTACCTCTCTGGCTCTGTGAGAAGAGAGGAGACAGGCAACTGAAATGATCCTGAGGATAAAGTGGCTTCCTTTGGAGCAACATGTGGGTTGTTGTTCCCTCCAAAATCCTAACCTTCTAGTAAAGAATCTTCTCCAATCCCAAGGCCTACTCTTCTGCCAAGACACAACCAAACACAGAAATTGTCACACTTTTGATCTCACCATCTCCCATCAGTACTCTAGGTACTTGTTCCAAAACTGTGAGATTCCCTGATCTGATTATAACTTCCTACCTTTCCACCTTTCCCTACATTTTATCTGTCCTGAACCTATTTTTCATACTCACAGTAGAACTATATCCCTTAACATTTTCTCAGGCTCCCATCCCTCTTCTTAGATCACATTCTTCGCTTCCCAAACTTGATGCTATAGTTTAGTTGTTTCAACTCCATACTATACTCTACTCTCAAATTCCTTAGTTTTCTTATCATATTGGCATTCATGTCCTGTCTAACCCAAACCCTGGATTAATTTTACCATCTGTGTCCTTCCACACTCATGTGCTACTGAAGATGGAAGAATTCATGAAATCAACCTGTTTATACTCCAAATTTATTATCTGAGTTAGGACCTCAATACAGTAAGGCAATCCTTTTATTCTTCGCTAATTGATCTGCTATACCCCTCTCCACAGTGTCTTTTCCAAGCTTTCTTTCCACTCCATAAGCCTTCCATACCTTACCTCCCTTTACCTTCCTAGTTAAGGACCTTGCCTCATACTTTACTAAGAATATCAAGGGCCATTCACCCTCAGGTCCCTCTTCTCAGTTTTTCTAATTTGAAAGGTCCTTGACCTCTAGTCTCTGATAAAGAAGCTGCCCTTGTCTTTATCAAGGCCAACCAAACTATTTGTACCCTGGATCCCATTCCCTCGCATCTTCTCCAGAAGATTGCCCCTGCTATCATCTTCTCTCCCTAGCTGAAAGACCCTTCTCCCCACCTATAAATGAATCCAAGTCTCTTTCCTTCTTAAGAACCCCTAACTAGACCTTTCTATCTCCTTAAGAAATGATCCCTTAGCTCTCCTCCCTCTCAGAATCAAACTTTTTTAGAAGAAAAGTCTGCTCTCATCAGTTCCACCTCCTTTTATGCAATCTGGACTCTAACCCCATCATTCCGTTGAAACCGTTCTCTCAAAAGTTATCAATGATCTCTTCAATGTCCAATTTGATGGTCTTTTCTCAAAACTCATCCCTTACAACTCTGAAGCAACTGATCACCTCTTCCTGCTACTTTCTCATCTGAAGATATGACCTGTCTGTTTGTTCCTTCTTGGACTTTTTTTTTTCTGATTTGTCATCCATATTCCAGCTCCTAACTGTGGGTATGCTCAAAGACTCTGTTCTGGGCCCTTTTTTTTTCTTTTTGTGCTCTCTCTTGGTTACCTCATCAACTACCATGGGTTCAACTATCATCTCCAGTATAGAGTGACTGCTAGACTAGATGTATACAGCCCTCAAATCTCCCCTGAGATCTAGCCCTGCATCACTAACTGCCAGTTAGATATTTCAAACTGAATGTTCTATTAACAAAGTCAGATTCAACATATTTAGAACAAAATTCATTTTCTTCACCAAAACCCACCCCTCTTCAAAAGACCCTGTTTCTATGTAGGGTACCACCACTGTTTCATTCTTCCAAGTTCACAAACTTGGCATTACCTTGATTTCCCACTCTTCTTCATCTCACACATCCATTGTTTCCAAATCTTGACATTTTAACCTCCACAACATCTCTTGTATCTGATCCTTTCTGCCTATTCACACAGACCATACCTTAATTCAGGCCTAATTAGTCTCTCAGCCTCATGTCTTTCTCTATTCTAATCCATCTTTCACTTAACTGCCAAAGTAATTTTCCTAAAGTGCAGACAGGTCTAACAATCTATTACTCTATAAACTCCAATGATTCCCTATGGTCTCCAGCATAAAACAGAAACTTTTCTGTTTGGCATTTAAAACTTTTCACATTTTTGCAATTTTATTATACAATACTCTTACTTCAGCATTCTACTGACTGGCCAAATTGACCTTCTCACTGTTCTTCACATATAAGATTGCATTTCCCTTCTCTGTGGCTTTGTGAATGGCTATCCTCCATGCCTGAAATACACTTTGTGCCCATCTGAACCTCTTATAGGCCATTTATTTCCTTCAAGATTCATTTCAAACATCATCTCCATGAAGCCTTTCCTAATCTGCCCACTTATGTCACTCTTACCCAACTGAGTTATTTCATACAAAATCTCGAAATACTTGCTTGTGTTCACATAGTCTTCACCAATAAAATGTAAGCACCTAAGGACAGGGATATTTCCATTTTGTCTTTGTATTACTAAAATTCCTGGCACATAGTAGGTAGCCCAAAGATGATTACACATTGATCATTTGATTGATGAGAGACCAAATGATCTCTTCAGGCTGAACTTCAGATTGATGGATGTGGGGTCATCTCCAGGAGGAAATGGGAACCAGGTTCATCTCTAGGTGGGTTCAAATAAATCATATTTATAACTGACTGCTCTACTTCACTCAACCAGAATATTTATCCAGTTGAATTCAAAACATAATGACTGCTAAGGGTATCTTGAAGAAAACTAATCCAGTGAAAGCCTTTTTCAGGAACTTATCTAAACTTTGATTTTGGTCATATGCCAGATTCATAGCTAGAAGGCTCTTAAGTCTGGGAGATTGTAATGTATCTGGGAAGGGTAAGCATGAGTTTGTTTATCAAAGTTCAGACACTGGAACTCAGGGGGATCCTTGAAGCTTCAGAGGGGTAACTTGGGGAACAACAAAAGTAGACAAAATTGCATATTAGTATGAACCATTGGAAAACTTTGGAATCATCTTAGGTCTAAATCTTGGCTCTGCTACAGTCCTGGGTCAAACTACATGGTCTTCATTATCACTTCTAGCTCTACCTACATCAGTATAGACTATAATTAAAGACAAGTTCCAGTAGTATTTAAATAAGTTCCTAAAGTAAACAGTTTTAATTAAATTAATTATTTAGTTAAATATCTTTAACAGGAAAGTTAGAAAAGCATAGTGCATATGCCTAAATCTTTAAGGATATAACAGTTACAGCTCTCCTTTATATAGTAATTTAGTACTTACAAAGCATTTTTCTAACAACTCTGTAAGCTATACAGTAAATGTATTCTGCCCATTTTACAGAAAAGGAAACTGAGATTCAGTGACATGCCCATGATCACTAATCTAGAAAGTGCTGGCATCAGAATTTAAATCCAGTTCTTTCTGATTTCCAGTAGAGAGTCCCCCCAAAAATGGACCAAGAGCCAGGGGACCTGAATTCTAGTGCCAGTGTGGCTTAGGGCAAGAAATTTCTCTGAGTCTTGATTTCCACAACTGAAAAATAGAGGCCAGGATACCTATTTGTAAGTCAGACAGGAATACCATAAGGATGGGAGAAAACAACAACAAAACTAAAAAGCACTAAAGAAAGTCAACGCAAGCTACCCCGGATTGACGTGAATCACCACCCATGTGTTAATGCTGTGCTTGGTGGGGGCTGGGATAAGAATTCTATAGTTTGAAAAGGACAAGCTCTGTGGCAGGGGCAGGCGCCAAGAAAGATTAATGGAGGAATTAGAGTTACTCAAGTTTAAAATGAAATAACTTCCCAGAGGTCCCCTAAACATCGAACTGGGTGTCCATTTGTCTTGTTAAACACAAACAACAGATCTTTGAATCAAATCTTCCCACAGGGGACATGACGGGACACCCCCCTCTGGCTCCCCACCTCCTACCTATGTAAGTGTTTCTCCAGATGCCCAAACTGTCATTTATCAAGTGTCTGAGTGGGGAGAGGCTCTCTAAGTACACAAGAGAACTGAGGAAAGGCTATGCCTGTCCAAGTCCTGAGGGGAGGCATGATCAGCGGAATCAGGACATCTCATAGGTAAAAAACACCTAGGATGGCACACAGCCCATCATCCCACCCAGTTCAAGAATCCTCTCAATGGTATCCCTGACAGGTGGCCAGTCAGCCTAAGCTTGAATACTTCTGGTGAAGGGAAGCTTACTCTATCAAGAGGCAGTTTATCCTGTTGTTGGGCAGCTCCAATTAATATAAAGTTCTTTGTTAGGCTGAATTTCTATCACCTAATTCTTTGGAACTTACAACCTCCAGTCCTACTTCTGCCTTTTTTGTTGAGGCTAAAACAAATATCCTAGGACAGGACTTCCTAACTTGGGGGTCTCTGGATCCGCTAGTGGTCTGTGGAAAGATTGTAGTTCATCTATGAATTTGAATGGAAAAAATATGTATTTATCTTTATCTTCACAAACTTCTGATTGAAATTTAGCATTTCCTTCAATTATTAACATAGGCAACACATATTATTCTGAGAAGGTGCTCATAAGATGCACAGGCCAAAGGGGCACATGACAAAAAATAGGTTAAGAGCTTTTATTCTAACAGAACAAAATGGAGTCAATTTGAAAGATGGAAATGAAAGCGACAATGTAGTTTGATGTGCAGAACACTGTTATTTAGAATTGGAAGACCTGTGTTTTGATTTCTAATTTTGCTATTTACTGGAGTGGCAAAACAGTCTATTGGCTAGGGCACTGAGCTTGGAATCTGGAACATATGGGTTCAAATCCTGCATCAAACACTTACTAGCTGTGTGACCTTGGGCAAGTCACTTGATATCTCTGGCCTTCAGTTTCCTCATCTGTAAAAACAGATGATTGGACTCCATAGCTTTTAAGGTACCTTCTAGTTCTAAATCTATCATCCTATGATCTGTGTCATGGTGATATTAAGTACCTTGATCTCTCAGAGCCTCTGTTTACTCCTCTGTAAAACTGTGCTAGACTAAATGCTCTCTAAGTTTCTGATTACTTGTGTTCAAATCATTGCTCAGCTAACTACTACATGTGTAACCCTAGAAAAGTTGCTAAACCTCTTTGGTTCTCAGTTTCCCTATCTTTAAAATGTGGATGTTGGATTAGGTGACCTTTCAACTACAAATCCTGTAACTCAGTAATGGATAAAGAGGATCTACCATATGCCAAGCACCCTGTCCATCACCAGACACTACACTTTCTTATCTCTTTCCCTTGGACTTTGTCATGGTCATGAGCTGATTTTCCTCTAGCCTTCTTCCACATTTCTGAAAGTTTGGAGAGTGTCACCAGTCTAACAGATGGTCTGCTCTGATTATTGATACTAAAGAATAATAACAACAATAACAACAACTAACAATTATTTAGCACTTTAAGGTTTACACAGCACTTTCTTACCAATAACTCTGTGGGGCCAGTAGTGTGCTATTATGCCTCTTTGCAGATGAGCCACTGTGAAGTTAGAAGGGACGTTGGACACTATTTAGTTCAATGCCCTTACTTTAAAGACAAGAAAATTCAGACCTGGAGAGGAGATAGGATTTTCTTGGGCCACTCAGCTAAAATATGCAAAGCTATGACTCCTCTGACTTCAACTACAACATTCTTTACATGACACCACGCTTCTTGGTCTTTTGGCTAAGATCAAACATAGCTGTTTCAGGGCATTCAAAAGCAAACACTGTTGGAGAGATTTGAAAATGACAGACACATGATGGCTCACTGATAGAAAGTCAAAGGCACATTTCTAGACTCTGAGACCAGTTCCATGAAGGGTAACTCCCAAGCTCTTTCACTCATCAGTCCTTGGTACCGGGACTGTTCTTATATGTAGGCAGAGCAAGGTTTTTGGTATGATGTGGTGCACAAAGAAAAGTCTCCCTGCCCTGAAATAACTGCTTACCTGGGAGCCACAATGCCTGAATGTCATTATTTTGAATTCGTTTCCATGAGGCTTTCTTTTAATTTTTTTTTTAAATGCTCCCAGAAGGGTAATACCTTACACGGATTCACATTAAGAAAATAACAGCACTCTAGAGCTGAAAGGAACATTCTAGGTCTAAAGATGAGGAAGCTGAAGCCTAAAGATGAAACATGACCTGAGAAAGGTTACATATGTAGTTAGTGAGATATCTGGAGCTGAGTGTGGTGGCAAATACCTTTAATAACTGTTACTGTGGGGGCTGAGGCTGATGGATCACTTGAGCTCAGGAGTTCTGAATTGTAGTTGTCTAAATTGATTACTAAGCCTGCTCTGGTCGTTCTTCTGCTAAGAGCCAAATCTTCCAAAAGTCAACAGGTTTGTGTCTTAACTTACTCAAAGTATAGTAATCACTCTTCCTTACTTATAAATAAATGCACTACCTAAACACTATTTCCTTATAAGTATAATTGCTTATGATATAGTCCATGTTTTTTCTGTATCTTTATTGGGTTACCTCAATTACAGCTCTAATATCCAGTGTTGTATCTTTTAAGGAAGATGGGGTGGATTATCCTATGAAATGCCTGAGGTCTTGAGCAGAAGGAAACTGAAGGGCTGGGTCTGAGTATTCTGTATCATAGAATCTCAGTCAAAAACTGAGTCTTTGAGCCCTAAGGCCTTTTACAATCTGGCACAATATTAGTTTTCCAATCTCATCTCTTTCTGCTCTCTCCAATATGAACCTTTGACTTTAGCCACACCAGTTTCTTCCTTGTCTGCCATCTGTTGTATGCTCATTCTGGTTTCTAAGTGCTTTCTCCCTTCTTCTAGGCCTATCCAAATTCTATCTATCCTTCAGAGCCCTACTCAAAACCAAGCTTTCCCAAAAGATCATCAAATCTTTCCTAACCACTGCAGTCCTCAGTGATCTCCATGTTGACACCTATCTATTTATTTCTATATCATTCTATGTGATACTTCATTAGAAGTTCTGGAAGGACAGAGACAGCAGATACTTACTAAAATGCAAGTTCTGTAAGGACAGGAATATCTAAACTTTGTATCTTCCTTAGCACCAGAAACAATTCTCTCTATGTAGCAGGCATTCAATAAACAGGTTTAAATGACAGAATGCTTCCTATTCATTGATATCCCCAGACACAGACACATATGAAGGGGGGGTTTTCTACTTCTAGGCTACATTAGGTAAGACAGAAGAGCAAATTAAAGAAAAATCTTCTGAGGCAACACGGTATAGTGAAGAAAGTGTTGGATTAGAAGTTTGAAGACGTGAATTACAGGCCAACATCTAATACTAACTAGCTTTGGCATCAGACAAGTCCTTTCTCCTCTCTGACCTCATGTTGTCTTATCTGTTCAATGTCGAGTGCTGAGCTAAATGAATTGTGAGGTCTCTTCCATGCTCTAGGCTCTAATGTACCTTCCAGCTTTGAAATTTCAAGGTAGATCTAGGAATGCCACTTTCAATGGGAACTAGCTAGTCCTGTGCCACTAAGATATGCATAAGGGAAATATAAATGTTACAACATCATAGAATCATGGATTTGGAGCTGAAAAGGACCTTGGAGCTTCTGTAAACCTATCCATTCATTTTAAAGATGAGAAAACTGAGTCCAAGAGAAGTTAAACAACTTACCAAAAGTTTCTCAGGGAATAAGTAGTAGAGCCAGGATTTGAACCCAGATTCAAATTCAATATTCTTTCTACTGTATAAGAAAATCATTTGGGAGTTTCCTTAAAGTTAGGGACCTTATCTCCAACTTCCCTTATTTTCCCCCTAGCATCTAGGATTGACTTTTTTCAAAGTGGGGCTTCTAGAGCTAATGCTCCCTGATACAGAGAGGCTGTTAAAAGCCTAGCTTCAGGCCTTGAAGTCAAAATTCCTTTTTTTACTTTTGTTAAAGCTATGGCCATGATGTAAAATTGGGGTGATGTCTGGAGAGAATGCATATAGAGAAGATGGAGCTATTTCTCTAAGCTGCAAGATGCTTTCTATTTCTGTGGTCCCAAAGGCTTCTTTCAACACCTTTGTGTTAGGACACCAATAATAACAAAACTTATAGGTTTGGGGAAGGACCCTAATGAAAGTGTTCTGTCCCTTTCTCTTCCACCCCTAGGCTATCTTAATACCGTCTCTCCTACATAAAGTACAAATTCCTGCTGAGCCAAGCTCTGCAGCTTTAGGGTGTGTGAGGGCCATTTAGCAGGTGGAGGGAGGAGGTTGTGTACATTAATCAAATTCTCCATTATAAAGATTTTTGTTTTGCTGTGTTTTTTTTTTCAGAACCACAGCAGAAAGTATAATTAAAGGCTCTCTTCCAGCTGTGGCTAAAGGAATAATCTTTTCCCATGTGTTCACTGGGATAGATTGTCTAGTGCAAAGCAGCCCATCTCCAACGACCATCATGGTGGTTCCAGAGCATGTCTGGGTTCTTCACAGGGTCTGGAGGCCAGGATCTAGAGGCATAGACAGGTAGTGCCTCAGCCATACACATCAGCTCCAGAGGCTGTGGGTAAGTCACAACCCCTTTGGGAGAGCCTCTTTTTTCCCTCTATAAAATAAGGGGTTTGGCTTAGAGGCTCTCTAGGCATTTCTAGATCTTAAATTCTGAAGTTATGCCTTTGATGCACATTATCAGGTTAAGAAGAGGGGGAAAGCACATTTATTTGTTTATTTGATTTTTCTTAATCGTTGGAGGGAAGACAATTTAAGGGAGACCCAAAGCAGTGCAGCTGAGGATTGCTGACCTCCTGCAACTGAAGGGAACTACTAGGATTGGGAAGATGATAGAATTTCAAGCTAGAACTTAGAAATCATCTAGCCTACCCACTCCTTCCTCTTAGAAATGAAAAAAAAAAGATATAGACTTGGGACACAAATGCTCAGAGATTTATATCTGGAAAAGTCCTCAGAGACCATTTAATACAACAATTAGGACCTTGTCCTAATTTTACACACCAGTTCACTGAAGCCCAAAGAGGTTGAGTGACTTGTCCAAGATCTCATAGCAACAAAACTGGAATTTGAACCCAAGTCCTCTAACTCGAAATCCATAATTCATTTCACTACATTATTATTACCTCCAGTGCTGGCCAGGGAACAAGTGATTCCCAGTCCCCTCTCTCCAAACTTCCCCCTTTACCTGAAATTGATGCTTGAAATTCCACCATTAGTAATACATTGTTTTGGGTTAATCATTACTCGATCCTTGCTTCCCCACTGAAAATGCAATACAAATCTCCTTGGGAGAGGCAATTACCATCAATGAGCTTGTGATGTCTATTTCATTAAAATATACAGACAGGCATCAGGAGTCACAGAAATTTAGAATCATTGAATGTCAATGTTAAAAAGGACCTTTGAACATAATTCCAGAGATGGAAAGAATCAAAGAAATGAAGCCTAACATTCTCATTTTACAGTTGATTAAAACCAAGGTCCATAAAGTGACACATTTAAGGTCACAACGAAGAGGCATCAGAAGAGCAGGCATTTTCACTAATTGTCCCCCATGCCTGGAATTTCCTCCCTCCTCATCTCTGTCTCCTACCTTCCCTTGGCTTCCTTCAAGTCACAGCTAAATTCCACTCTACAGGAATTCTTTCCCAATGTCTCTTAATGATAGTGGCTTTCTTCCATCGATTATCTCCAATTTATCCTGAATGTTTCTTGTTCATACATAGTTGTTTACATATTGTCTCCCTTATCAGAGTGTCAGCTCTCTGAGGGCAGGGACTCCTTTTTGTTTTTCTTTGCACCCTCAGCACTTAGCACAGTACAGGGTGCACAGTAAGAAATGATTGTTGACTAACAGAAAGGGGGTATAGCATGGAATAGCAAGTGTTCTGTAGACAAACTTTAGATGTCACAATCTTAACAGAAGGCAAATTTAGCCAGCTTTCAGTAGAATGGTGAAAACAGTCAAAGCATAGCACTCCCTATAATCTGTTCTATGGACTTTCCACAACTTTTAGCACTCAGGATTCAGTGAAAAGAGATCTGAAGTCAGAAGACTTGGGTTCTTAACCTAGCTCTGTTATTTATCACATGAGTGACCATGGGAGAATCATTCCTCCTATCTGGGCCTAGGAGAAGTGTGATCTAGATTTGATGACCTCTTTCTTCCTTCCATCTCTAAGCATTCTGTGATTCTGAGGCAATAGCTGAGATTAAAATTTTAAATATCACTGGTATATATTTTTGGTCCAGGCAAGCATCCTAACTTTCCTTAAACCACGTGGCTTACGTTTTAACTCTTAGCATCAGTAGGCCCAATTCTAATATCCAGTCCTTCATAGAAGCAAAATGAATCACGTACATAAGTTAAGAAGGGCATTGAAAATGGGTATCAGGAGACCTGGGTAGAGGTAGAAAGTAGAGACTTTCTCTTCTTATGATTTAGATCCAGGCAAGTGACTTAACCTCTCTAGACCTCAGTGTCCTCATTTGGAAAATGAAGAGTTTGATGACCATACCAAAGAATCATGGGTATCACAGATCTCTAACTGGAAGGAATTTTAAGAGTCCACCTAGTCCCCTTCATCTGGAGGAAGAAACTAGAGCCTAGGAATGTTAAGTGACTGGTATTCAAGGCCACACAGAGAGTAAAAATTGGAGGCAGGATTAGAATCCAGTCCTCTTTACAAAGCTGGTGTCCTTTCCACTGGGCCATTTCTAAAGTCTTTATAGCTCCAAATCCTGCATTACTATGATGAGATTATTTCTCAGATTTTTTCTAGCTCTACCCATCCTTATCTATGACATTTCTATTTTACTTTCTTCTAAAGAAAGACACAAATCTAAAGATCAGATGGAAAGGAGAAGGGAAACCTTGAAATACAAAGGTCACACAAGGGAAGGGAAGATAGAAAGAAAGAGCAGGGTTTTGGGGAGGGGGTTGGAGAAAGTGAGAGTAACAATGTTCTGATTGCTCTTGGGGCTGTCTCCCTATGGCTTAGCCCCTCACACTTGGTGGTCATATTTCCATTGGCTGGGATTGTTTCCAGACCTGGAGTCGGCCCTGTCCCACCCACAACCACCACAGACTGGTTCATTCTAAATGCCTAATCAATTGCAGGCTCAGCACTAATAAGTGACTCTAAAAAGGTCTGTCATTTTTGGTTCAGGGAAAAGTGGGGGGGCAGAGGGGAAGGGGAGGAACTCGAGAAACTAAGAAAATCTATACAGGTTCTTAGAAGATTTACTGAAAGGAGAGGAAAGAAGGAAGGGAGACAGAGGATGGGGAGGTCGCAATCCTTCAGGGTGGTTTCCAAAATCTGCCCTTGAAGGTCTAACCTTATTCAAGGGACTAAAACTCCCAAGTACACCTGTAAGGGTAACAGTGACACCCAGTGGCCAGCTAAATTCCCAAGGTGATGATTGTCACACTAGTTTCAAAACTTATCAGAGTGAGGCCTGGAGATGTTCCTTCTAGCATGTGGGCCTTTCCACACATAAAATCTCATACAGAAACCCTGCAGAAAAAGTCCTATTGACTTCAACAAGAACAATAACCCCTGAGTATAGGAGTAGGATCTGGCCTAACCTTCCATGGATGCAAGAACTTTTCCTTCTGAACAAAGAAAAGGGTATGTTAGTCTAGGGGCTGGAGGAAAAGGAGGAGGAGGATGGCTGGTAGGAGACACAGAAATGGGAGGGGCAGGAAGAATCTATGAATCATAAAATGTTAGAACTGGAAAAGACTAGAGAACATTGAATGATGAACACTCATTAGATATTAAAGCTGGAAGAGAGTAAGTACATCCAGTCTGATCCCCTCATTTTGCAGAGGAAGAAAGTAAGAGAGATGTGACTTGTCTGAGGCTACACAGAAAGTTAATAACATAGTCAGAGAGCTACATCGTCTGACTTTAAATTCAGAGTTCTTGACATTATAATGAGGAATCAAACAGACTACCTGCGATGAAACTAGCAACACTCCCAAGTGGGGGCCCTAACTAGATAAAAAAATGAAATTGGGCAATATTTTATAAAATAAATAGAAATACAATGGAACATAGATAATGTTAATATGTGTTTTTAAGCCAACACACAGTGCACAGGAATCCTTATGTATGGTTTAGTGTCTCCTATTTCTACTCTAATTTGACACTATATTATACTACCATTCTGCCTCACAATGATCAGAGACCTGCAGAAGGTGATATGTGTAGACACTGTGGGCAGCCAAGCTTTATAGATATTACTTATATCAAGGCTGCACAACATGTGGCCCCCTCAAAGGATTTCGGGCAGCCTATAGAAAATGTAGGGTTGCCACTGTGCACTTTCCTGTTTGTCACATGAGCTACAGCAACCGACCATCATCAGTCTGTCTCTACTCTAACCTATCTGGAGTTTACAAGTTATACAGGTCTTACTTATATGAAGGTAAGAAGCCAGTGCCCTATTTAGGTCCAAGGATTACTAATAGCCCTGAAGCATAGCACTTAGTGCTAGTAGGGACCCTAGAGGTGATTTAGTTCAAATGACTTATTTTCCAGAAAAGGAAAGAAAGCTAGGATTCAAAATCTTATCCTATGACTCTAAATCCATTGTTTTGAACAACAGAAGAGGTAGGAGGTGGAGGGAAAGGAGAGAAAGGGGAAGTGAGGAGTGAGAATGGAAAGGAGATAATATCAAGAGAGAAGAGAGAGGGAAACAGACAAAGACAAAAATAGGGAGACAAAAAAGAATTACATCTGCTACTGGGAGGCGTACACAAGAGAAAAGATCAACAACTGACACTGTGGTAGGTTTCTAAGTAGAGGCTAACTTTGTCTCAGGTGCAAGAGCTCAGGAATAAAAATGCAGAGGAAAACATGTAACAGCTCCAAATGGTACCATGTGTGCGTGTGCATGTGTGTGTGGGGATACATGGTGTGTGTGTGTGTGTGTGTGTGTGTGTGTGTGTATGGACCTGTCTGTGTAAAGGTGGGAATGGGGAAGGGAAAGTGACTGTGAATTTCTAGGTCTTGGGTGTACTCACCTCTTTGGTGCCATTATCCTGAATCAGGGTGTAGAGAGGGACTACGCGATTGATCTCCAGTAGCACAGGTGTGGGGCTCAGTTGTTCCTTGCCAGGCCGCCGGCACAGGTGGCAGGTGGATGGGCAGCGGCCTTTTTCTTCACAGCGGATCTCTACCCCTGAGATCAACTGGTCGTCAGAGAGCATTTGGGCTGTCAGGAGGCCTGAGAGGTAGGTGATGAATGGCATGGATTTAAGCTCCTTCTTGTTGCCTAGCTCTGTTGTTTCTGGTGAGGGGGAAAGAAAGAAAAAGGGTTGGGTTGAGGGAAACAGGGGAAAGACAGAGAAAACAGGAAAGGGAGAATTAAAACAACACAGTACATAAATCTTGGATAATTAAGCATCAGATTCTGTAGGCCAACCTGCCTCCATCTATCTGTTTATGAACTACAGAAAGGGATGCGACTCTGTAACATGGGGTCCAAAGCATTTGCTCTAGAATCAGAGGACCTGGGTTCAAATCCTACCTCTGGTAGTTGCTATCCATATAACTTTGGGCAAGTCACTTAACATCCTTGGGCCTCAGTTTCTGCAAAATGAAGAAGTTGAGGGGCAGCTAGGTGGTGCAGTGAATAGAGTACCAGCCTTGAAGTCAGGAGGGCCTGAGTTCAAATATGGTCTCAGATACTTGACACTTAACTAGCCGTGTGACCTTGGGCAAGTCACTTAACCTCAATTGCCTTGCCTTCCCCTCTCGGAAAAAAAAAATGAAAAAGTGGGACAGGTGACTTCTGAGATCCTTTCTAGTTCTAGATTTACTGCTGACCTGGGATTACTATCTTGGGTGGGGTTTGTAGAGGTGAAAGAAAGTGGCAAATCTTTGTCATGCCTGCATTGGCACCTTCGCTCATGCTGCCCTCAGGCAGAAATGTTCTTTGCCCTTCTGCCCACACAGGTCTAGCAAACTTTAAAGTGATATATTAATGTGAAATATGATAATGACAATAATGACTACTATTGTTATGCATATTGTCATTGTTGTCATTACCCCTGCTTCCAGACCAAGCTCAAGTTCTATCTCACCCATCCAGCCTTTCTGAAGAAGGGCACCAGCAACTCTCCATCACGAGAAGACTTCAAGAGCAGACTAGATGGCTGCTGCTTGTCAGGAAAGCTGTCCATGACATTCATGATTTACATGGGGGTTGGACTAGGTGACTCTAGATCACTCTCCACATGAGGTTTCTATAATTCTCATAAATTAATCTCATTACTCTTTCTTTCCTCACAAATCTTGTGGTCCTTCCAATCACAAAACCAACCAACAAAAGAACCAACAACAAAAACAACAAAAACCAAAATCGGATTTGGAAGAACCCTCAGAAGTCATCTAGCCCTACCGAGTCAGGGGGCTGCATTCTGCCTCTTCTCTATCCCCTTCAATCCTGGCAACATAATAGGAACTTAATAAATATTTGATGAACTTCAAGGCTTATATATCATAGATGACTCAAGAGATCCTAATTATCGAGCCCCTTTTAAAATACATGCTCAGGATAAGGATACACGTCTTTTGTCTTTAGCAGATGATGCTAGCACCAGTAAGGCACGGGCTTATTGGGGTGTCTTTCCTTTCCTCCCCACAAGCAATTACAAAGCAGCAGTCACACTCTAACATCCTGTTCCTTGGGACTAGTGATAAAAGTTTGTAGGATGGTTTCAGTCATAGTATCCTGGGATCTAGAAAGGGCTGAAACCTGAAAGATGCTCCATCCAAACCTTCTCTTTCCCTCTGTCTTTCCCTCTCCTTGTCCCTTCTCCTTTTCCTCTCCGTATTTTAACAAAAGAAAGTGAGGTTCAGAGTAAAATAATTACTTCTCCAACGTAACAGAATAAGCAGCAGATCCAAGACTAAAACTCAGATCTTTTGACTCCAAATCTACAAATGAAACCACACTGCCTCTTTCTACTGTGGACTACCTGATATATTTTCATATGGATCACCAGAAGATTTTGGAAGGCAATTGTTTCAAAAAGTATCTAAGATACTCCAATTTGGGACTGGAAAAGGATTAACTCTTTCTGTCCTAAGGTCATAAGTTGAGACACTAGAGATCATTAAGTCCAAAACCTGTCATTTTGCAGATGGGGAAACTGAGGCTCTGGGCAGTTAAGTGATTTGCCCAGAGTCATAAAATTAGTAAGTAGCAGAGTCAGAATTTGAACTCAGGTCCTTTGATGGCAAATCCAGTACTTTACACCCCCTCCAATGTCACACTGCTTGTCAGAAAACTGCCAAGCCTTCACCAAGACCCCTCCTGGGTATCTTGGGTTTCTCCTACATAGTTCATTTGTTCATTCATTCATTCATTCAACAATAATTGAGCACAAAGCGTTACAGATACAAAACCAAACAAACCAACCCTTGTCTTAAAGAAGTTTGCATTCTAAAGGGAAACAGAATATGAATTTTGAAAAGTACATTTGTTTACTTTACATATGTTTTGTATTTACTTTTCTGGGCACATGTTTTGTTCCTCCAGTGAAAAATAAACTACTCAAAGGCAGAGTTGATGGAGGGAGGTTTGGTGGGTTTTGTTGTTGTTTTTGTTGTGTTTTGCTTTGAACATACTTTACATTTACCTGGGGGGGGGGATAATTAAATAGCCACTAAAATCAGGAAGTAAGGAAAGAATAAAGTCTAGATATAAGCCTTAATAACATCACAGAGGTGTGAGATGGTTGTCTGTCTCATACAGGGTACCCCAAGAAGGCTAATTTGGTTAAGTCACAAGAAAAATCTTTGTCCTGTCAAGGTTGCCTCAAATGATCCTGAAATGAATGAAGAGGACAGAGGGTCTAGAGTTGGAAGAGACTATTGTGACCATTTAATTCAGTCCCTTAATTTGAAAGATAAAAATTCCAAGAGCCAGAGAGTTGAAATGTAAAGTGACAAGCAAGGCTAATGAGTGGTGGAGAAGCCTGGATTAATAGAAAGAACATTGGACTGGACATTTGGAAGAATTGGGTTCCAGTATCAACTCAGCTAAACTAGGTGACAAATGCCTTTCCTTTTCTGGGTTTCAGCTTCCTCATCTTGAAAAAAAAAAAAACAAACAAACAAAAAGAGGTACAAACTGATTGTCTCTATGGTTCATTCTAGGTGGCACAGTGGGTAGAGTGCCAGGTCTGGAATCAGAAAGAACTGAGTTCAAATCTAGCTTCAGATACTTATTAGCAATCCTGTAACCCTGGGCAAGTCACTTAGCCACTGTCTGCCTCGGTTTCCTCAACTGTAAAATGGTGATAATGATGTAAAGTCTTAGCACAGTACCTGTCACATAGTAAGGCATTTAATAAATGCTTTTTCCCCTTTCTCTCTTCTTTTCTTCCTTCCTCTAGGTAGCTGATGCCTTCTGATCAACTGCCAAATCTCTCTAAAAGACTAGATGACCTTGATGAGTCCTTCCCACATAAATCCTATGATTCTATGGCCATTGTTACCTGTTGAGAAAGGCAAGAAATCCTCTTGACCCTAGTAAAGCTATCCCTAACCCACATGCCTATGGTTCCCCAGTCCAAGGATGGGAGGGGCCATGTTGTAAAGTGGAAAAACCATAAACAACAACAACTCTGAGGAGCCCTCAAGATGTGTCATATCTAACTGAACAGCTGTCAAACATTTGTACCAGTGGGGACTTTCCAGAAAACATTTCCCTACAGGAAACAAGCCTATTCCACCCATCTGGGCCATCCTAGGTAAGGCAGACTCACTCAACCTGTCAGAAATCCTGGGTGCTTTGTAGGTAAAGCATAGGCTTGCCAAGGACACCCTTCCTTTCAACCCTCCCGCCCATGGCATAGGCAGTCCAAAATGGTGTCTGGAGCCAAGAGCCCCTTCTCATCCTTTAGAGTCTGTGAAGCTCCCATCAGTGGCCTGGGGCTCTTAGGCCCAAGTTAGAGAAGAAGGAAGAGCTGCCTCATGCCCACAGCCTGTAGTGACATGCAGCAGATCTGGCAACATGCTCTCCAATTAGAAATACAAATAAACGCAGTATTCATTCATTATTCTCTGGGCCCCTGCGGGCCCAGGATGGGGGCTCCACCTTCTCTGTCTGGCTGTCAGCAAATGCTTATGTGCACTGGATCAAAGACTCCAGAGGAAGACCGAGTGGATTCCAACTAACCAATCTTTCAGTGGGATTAAAGCAGGGTAGTTACTAAGATAAACAAAACAAAACTGAGAAGGAGGCATCTCAGCAGCTGGGGAGACAGCCATGTATACAGACATGCAAAAAGAAATTTGGAACTGGTTACCAGAGAGATTAGGCTCTTGAAAGGTGGCTCCAAGCAATTTCAAGCATTGCAAAAGAACTCTGGAAAAAGAGCCGAGCTTGGCTGCTCAAGAGCAGAAAGGCAGGAGGGGAACCATGAGCATATTAGGACTGGAAGGGGCCTTAACAGCATAGACCGTCGAATGTCAGAGGTGGAAAGGAACTTCAGCACACAGAATTTTGAAATATGGATCATTAAACAGAATGTCAAAGCTTCAGAGACCTTCAGAACACAGAACATTATAGCCAGAAGAGGCTATAGAATATAGAATGTTAAAACACAGAACAGAGAATGGTAGAGCTGGAAGAAATGTTAGATCATAGAATGTTGGACCACAGAATGTTAAAGCTGGGAAGAATCTTAAAGATACCTAGTCTAATCTCCTAATTTTGTAGATTTGAAAAAAAAAAAGCCCATAGAAGAGAAGTGACTCATTCAAGGCCACACAGTTGGTTACAAATCTGGGTCAAGAACCCAGGTCTCCTAATTCTAAGTTAAGTTCCAGAGGCAGGCCAGCAACCACCTTAAAGAAATGTATAGTTTTGTTATACAAATATACAAGTACAAATACTTGCTGAGTGCCTAATACGTGCTGAATTCCACATAGTCATTGCAAAAGACAAAGAAGGATAATGTCTTCAAGCATAACTATCATCTTTGTCCTTAATAATATAATTGGAGAGAGATTAATGTATATGAATCAACAACAAACATGCCAAGAGAATATATAATTAAGATTTAAGTTTTCTGCCGTTGTTCAGAGGATATCAGTGTCAGTATACAATTATTATTTCATTTGATCCTCACAACAACCCTGGTAGGTAGGCGCTATTATTATCCCTTATATAGGGATAGATAGAAAAATTGAGGCAAAAGGAGGTGATGTGTCTTGATCCGGATCATATAGCTAGTAAGAGTCTGAGGTTGGATTTTAAGTCAGGCCTTTCAGACTTCAGGCCTGGTGTTCTCTTCATTGGTTGGGGGTGGGGTAGGGCGAGGCAAGAAGGGATGGAATTACCTGGTCTTAAACAGCTTGAGAGTAGGAATTGTTTTGTTTGGTCTTTGGATATTCAGTACCATGCACCTTCCAGATATTTGATTTGAACTCTCCATTTGAATTGAATTCAAATCCTACTTTAGCTAGGTTTGTCTTCAAATAAGACACATATAGTCCGTCAGTGTGTCTCCTCTTGAAGACTTTCCCATTTCCTAGCAGCAACAAGATGTTCTACTCTATTGCCAGAGTCTTCAAGAACACATAGTCATCTCTTCCCCAAAATGAAATATAAGAGGAAGAGTTCAATGGAGTAATACTAGCAATAACATGAAGCAAAGACACCTCCAGAGTACTGGGGTGAAGGGGGGGTTGGGTGAGTTCTACTAAGGGATTCTTTCCACTAGAAATCTGTGTAGAGAAATATTTCAGACTCACGTGGTGAGAACTGGAAATCAGCCATTATATATTTTTTTTTCCTCTTGGGGAAGGTGCCCTTTTTCAAATCAACTGGGACCCACTAGAGGAAAAGAATGAAATAGGGGTCTGACAAAAAGAAATTTGGAGGGTGAAACTGCTGCTCTTCCCATTATAAACCCCCATGATCAGACCAAACAATTCTTGCTTGTCTTTACTGTATTCCAGTAACCAAAAACTGAGGAGGAGAACTTTTCATTCTATACTTCGGAATACTAATAATGTGCCTCCACCATGCACCTTACAAGAAGCATATAAATTAAACGTGGAAGGAATGTGACATAGCAAAGTGATCCATTCTTTGAAGGAACTGATTCTTTTACATTCTCCTCCCGCCAAAAATGTACCCCTTGAGTTAAAATACAACCCTTCACTTTGAAAAAAAACCCCAGGTCATAGATCTTTGCTGGTCAGTTGCTGTCCAATAAATCCTCTGCATCCACCATCCATCACCCCAACAAGTGGGAGAGATAATCCACCTGCTTGGGTGCAGGAGTTAAGCCCAGGTTTGCTGAGCTGATCTCAGAAAGGCAGCATAAAGCACACAGCTGGTGAACAGAGCTCAAGGCCTGGCTTTGCCAAGATGCTGCTCTGACTGACAAGAGAATGTGGGTGTGACAGGGTTCTTCACAGCAGGCAATAGAGAAACCAGTGGAAAAGCATGGAAGTATGCCTACCTCCACCACTCCCACCACTACTCTCACCCCTTGAAGCTGGGGCAGAAGATGCTGAGGGGAAAAGGATAAAAAAACAGAATAGTGATTTCTGTATATTCCAAACAATATCAAGGAGTCAAATCTCTAGTGAACTCTAATGGCACAAAAAATTATGAATCACATATTCTAATATCTGATTGTACATTATTTTCTACTATTCTCTTAGAGTTCCAGGTGTTAACCTGGGAGCCACATGCCCTTACAATAGTAGTAGTTTGTCTATTTGTAACAGGCATGGGGGTATGCTTAGATCTGCCTTTCCCAGTGGAAAATACAGAGCATGTACAGAGATAGTCCCTTTCTGGTTCCAGTCAGCCATGTGGAACACAGAGATCCTCTTTCTGGCCATATATGACTCAGGACCTTACACTGTTTGATGGTGAAGAGTCCTCTAAACTGGCAGCTGAACAAGAATTCATGACTCAGGGGTTTGCAATGTAAAATGATGAAGAATTCTAGAGTTAGCTATTGATAAAGGACTTAGTGACCATACAGAAGAGATGACCTGTATCTCTCTTCTCCCTCTTCCTTCTGGCTGTGGAAGAGTGAGGACTGCTTTGAGCTTTGTACAGAACTGGGTGGGGAAAGGAGTGACTTCCCTGTATCGTCCCGCCCCACCCTGGACATGAGGTGTCCATCAACACAATGCCACCTCTCTCACTTTGTGTTGGTTCTTTCCTGATCTTAGGCAAGCAAGTATCCCAAGATAGAATTGTCTAGGAAGAGACCCTGTGAATTCTGAAGGGTCTAGACGTCTGTATCCACACTGATGGTAGCAGAGTCCACTGAAGCAGTAGTGACTGATGGCAGTATAATGCCTATGTCAGTAGTACAAAGATACACCCAATATAGATGAATAAAGAAAGGCAATCATCCAAAGGTGATAAAAATCTTCCGGGAATGTAACTCTTCAGAGTGGAGAGAAATGGCAGCTATAGACAAAAGAAAGGCACAGAAGCTTGGAGACCAGTAGAGAATTATACCTAAGGAGAATTTTGTGAGGATTACAAAAGACTTCCACCACCAGGAATGATGACTTGCCCCTCTGCCACTTGTGTTCTCTATATGCGCATGCCAAACTACCATTGTGCTCCAAGTGTGAGCCCACTCTTCTCATGGGCACTATGTGTATTTGGAGGAAAATGCATTCAAGGGGTTTTCTAGATGGAAGGTTTTGGTCCTGCTCTATCTCTTTACCTTTTCTAAAAGCTAACTGACGCCACAGGCTGATTATTGATAGGGAGAACAGTGGGGGCTCAGAAGTTACATGTTAGAAGAATGGTCCCCCCAGGTTATCCCAAAACCCCTGAGTGAGAATAGTTGTTACCCTTCTTGTGACCCAACCTTTGAGTACAACTGGTGAGTCGGGGATGATAGTTTCATAGATTTAGAGCTGGTAGGAAAGTAGGAACTGAAGTGGTTATGTATATGGCTTTACAGCTCACACATTGCTTTCCACACAACAATCCTTTAAGCACAGACATGCAAGAGTGGTGGGAGTGTATGCTAACATACTCCAGAGCATGTAGAGCCCAATATCCCCAGCTAAAGCTCTGTGTACTCCTGTGCCTACAAGGTGGGCAGCTAGGTGGTGCAGAGGATAGAGCACCAGGCCTGGAGTCAAAAAGATTCATCTTCCAGAGTTCAAATCCAGCCTCAGACGTTCAACACCTATGTGACCCTGGTCAAGTCACTAAACCCCATCTGCCTCAGTATCTTCATCTGTAAAATGAGGTGGAGAAGAAAAAGGCAAACTACTCCAGTATCTTTACCAAGAAAACCCCAAATGGAATCACAGAGTTTAACGTGACTGAAAGGACTGAACAACAACAAAACGGCATGCCTGTAAGGAAAGTTACATTAGTCTTCATGTTCTGAATTTTACAAATTATTAAATTAAGGTTCGTGGAGTAGAAATGGCTTGCCCAAGGACATTGAGCTAGTAAGTGACAGAACCTTACAGATGCCAAATCAATGTTCTTTCTACAGAACCAAAGGGATCATATCATTTATTTGTCTCTTTTTCTCAACAGTAGCACCATAACACTGGGAATCTGCATACATTATAGAAATACTTGCTAACTGATCCCGCTTGATATAGATAAGAATTTAGCTGAGTGACTATCTATAAGTACAATTTGCTGCTCTACTTTCAACCTGAATATCACACCAATCATGTAACTTGTGGGAATTGATGAGAGGAGACTCTGACGCCACTCATGTCCATGTACATTCCTATTCCTCTGCTGCCTCCAACTTGTACCTATATGCTGTGCTTTAGCAGGGATAACAAGGAGACAGAAGGCATCAGAACAAATACATATGTAAGTAAGAGGAGGTGGAAAGGGCCATTTTTATACTAGCCTTCTGTTTACCCTTCAGTTGTGAAGGCAATTATTTAGGTTCATGTACATCTGTATGACTTGACTAGATCTGTTGCCATGTGTTGTTGGCTGAGCTAGAGGGAAAGACTTGAGAAATTCACAGAAAAGACTTTTGTCATCCAAATAGGATTTTATTTACTACTAGATAGTAATGACAGATAATCATACTCCTAAGTGAAGGAATTAGCTTACTTAATTGAAGGGCAAACAGAAAGCTAATTGTCAATTCACTAATTGTGTTTGCCCCCTTTCAGATACTGATACAAGGACAGTGGAAGGAACAGCTGAAAACAAGAATATCTTTAGCTGACCCAGAGTAAAATGTGCAGCTTTTGGAATCCTTTTCTTCACACATCCCTTCTTTCTTTTAGCCCAGCTTCCAAATGGGACCATGTCTGGTTTCAAGTCCAATTCAATTCTGAAGACACTACAATCCATTTATTTGAGCCTGAGCAACTCAAACACTCTCTTTTTCTCCCTCCCAGATTCCCACTGGGTAATATCTGTTGCCACAAATGCTCAACTGAAATGACAAGTTCTTATTGGGAAAAGGCCAGTACTTTCCTGCAGGAGGCGATGGGATCTTTTTCCTCAACCAGAAAACAAAGCAAAGGAATCAGACCCAGGGCCAGGCCAGCTCAGTTGTTTGCTAAATATTCAGTAACAGATCAAGGCACTGACTTGCTGTGCCTTGGGGTTATTTGGTTATTTGGGTTCACTTATGCAATCAACTAAAACTCTGAGCATTTTAAGACCCCATAGGGACAAATGGGTGGCTCAAATTAGAAATGTTAAAGGAAGGAGAAAGAGGTGAGATTTTGTATTATAAACAATTGTCTTTATTACAGCTATTTCCCATAGGAGTTACTGAACTGAGATGATTTCTTAGATGGTATTATTAATGTTTGCCTTTGGACAAGTGTTATACTTCGGCTCTGAGTCAGCATCCCATGGCAGTTGTCCTCAATGATGGGGAATGCTGCCCACTTGAACATCAAAGAGGTCCCATCAGTGAGCAGGCTTGAGTCCACCCTCTTCCAGTTGGACTCCAGAAGTTCATCCCCTACTTAAAACACTGCTGTCATTATATTATTTCCCCGGCTTAAGGCTTATGGTGGCTCCTTAATTGCCTGCCATGGTGTGTCGGAATTACAAAAGTCTAGAATAGAGTCCTAGCTCTGCCACTCACCAGCTGAATGAGCTGAAGCAATTCATTTTCCTCCTTTGGGTCTCAGTCTTTTCATACATAAAATGGGAATTAGAGAATCTATACTGTCTCACTCCCCCCCAAGAAGTGCTATGAGGATTAAGTTAAATAAATTGTGTACGAATTCTTCCTCAGTTATAAAGTACTCTTCAAATGCAAGGTATTTATTGTGATGGTGATAACTTTAATAATAATATCAGCACATTCCTTTATTTCCATTGTGTCTTTTTTTTTTAATCACTGGAGGATGCTTAAGGGAATAATCAAGAATATAACCTCAACTTTAACTAAAGTTTAACCTTCAATAGTGCCTATGACGTCTGGGCAGCATATGAAAGGAACTTAAGAATCATATTACTAGAAAGAAACCTTACAAAGGCTAAGCCCTTCATCTTATAGATGGGGAAACTAAGGCCTAGAGAAATTAATTGACTTGTTTGATATAAAGCAACTAGAATGTGACTCGAAAACCCATTGCATATACTATTACACCACACTGTCTCCCGCATTGTATCTAGAGTAATACAAGGGAGGGTAGCCTAGGAAAGGGCCTTCTTGGGAATGTTTCTGGAAGACAACACCTACCTGGTCTTAAAGATTTTGTTTGAGGAAGGACTATCCTATGTCTATTATTTTGTACATTATTTTGTACAAAAGTCACTGAGCTCAGCATGCTGCTGCCATCATGGGGGGAAAAGATGAGGTGGAATTGAGACCAAAAGTGAGAACTTAAGGAGTCATAGAACTGAAGTGTGGGGAAAGATCTCCAATGTTGTAGTACCCACCCTCAACCTTCCCATCAATAGAATCTTTTCTCTGTATGCACAGCTCTTGTCCTGATGCTCCTGTACTCAAGTCTTCATGGGATCCACACTGCCTCTCAAGTTAAATTCAATGTGCTCTTGATGTACTCTTGCCTCTCAAATACCCCTGTTATCTGTCATTACCCAATCATTCTGGTCTTACTTCTATGGCTCCCTTCTATGTACACTGCACTGTTGTCAAGCTGGACTTCTCTCTGCTCCCCAAACATATCACATTCTTTTAAGCCAACTTACCTTTGCTTACTTTTTTTCTCCCTTGAGTGAAATGTGCTCTAACCTCCTTGTCACTTATCAAATCCTTATCCATCCTTTAAAGTACAACTCAGGTATCATCTCCATGAAGCATTCCCTGATCTTGTCAGCTGGTATTGATCTTTCCTCTCAGATTTCATGCAATGCTTCATGACTTCTCAAAGTATCAATCATGTAATGTTGCCTACCATTGTATCTTGACCTCCTGGTGACTTAAATTCTATGATATCAGATCATCTGTCTTGCCTAAATTTTGTATTATGTCTGGCATGCACCATAGTGTTCCCTGTATTATATAGTGGGAACGTTATAAATGCCTGCTTAATGAACAATTTGCCACCATCATAGGGGAAAACAGAGTCAAAATGGAAAGTGGGCCAAAAGTAAAGGAGGAATCATAGGACTGTAGGGCAGGTGGGGAATGTCTGTCATGAAATTGTTATTTGCGTCCTTCTCCTATCCCCCCTACAAGACTATCCCATTCTCGTGATTCTCTCAACAGATCTGTCAAGTTGGTACCATAAGTATTCACAGTCTCACTTTATTGATGAGGAAACCAAGGCCTAGGAGGTTAAATGACCTGCCCTTTGTCAAACAGCTGGTAAAGGTTGAAAAGAATGTTTCAACCCAGGTCTCTCCCGACTTTAAGTCCAGCATTCTTTCCACTGGAACCATACCGTCTCATGAAGGTAGGGTATTATGTATCATTGTTATGCATCCTCGCATACAGTGCTCACCCCTACCCCTGCCTCCCAGTTTAGCAGTCCCTAGGACATAGTATCTTATTGGTGAGAGAACTTGCTGTCAATGCTATTCTGTACCTTAAAGTCATAAAGACTTGCCTGGGATCACTGAAATGTTAAAATAATTTCCTAGTATCACATAACTAGTATATGTTAGAAGCAAAACTTGACTCTGGATCTTCCTCACTCTACGACTGTCTCTCTAAATATAACACTATATACTTTAAGCAAATATTTGTTGAATCCAATTTCCATGTTCCACTAGTACAACTAGTTGTATAATCTTAGGCAAATCATTTTCCCTTTCAAAGGCCTTATTTTTCTCTTCCATACAATGAGTTGATTGGTCTACAGAGATTCTCAAAGGGTGGTAGAAAAATCCTGGGGGAGCTGAGGGGGGAAGGGCAGTCTGCAAGGACCACAAGGTCAAACCTATTTTCAAAATGATACTGACATCTGAACTTCTAATATAGCAAAATATCAATAGAAATAACTCATAAACCAAAGCTCTTTGGAGTCCTCAATAACTTTAAAGAATGTAAAGTTTGAGAACCACAGGTCTATGTGATCTGAGAGTTATCTTTAGAATATGAAAGCTAAAGGGGCCTTAAAAGCCATCTGGTCCAACTCTCATTTAATGGAGAAAGAAATTGAAGCCCCAAGGGTATTTATGACTTGCCCAGTGTTACCTCTAGTATATAGCAGAGCTAGAATCCCAAGTTAGATCTTCCAGCTCTCAGTTCAGGACTCTCTCCAACCACTGTGAGGTCTCTTATAGACAAATGCATGGTCTTCAAGGTGCTTTAGGGCTAGCTATAAAGTCCTAAGAGTCAAAGAAATTATTCTCCCATATTTAGGCTGGTCTCTCCTAATACATTTTAGTCATGATGTGTTTCTACTCAATTCTTAAAAATCCATAGTACCCCTTACCAACCCTCTCTGATACTAGAATCCACACTGGCACAGTATGATAGTGTTTTAAAGTGAGAAGGGACCTGAGGGATAGTCTAGCCCAGTTCTCTCATTTTACAGAGAAAGAAACTAAGTCTCAGGGAAGAACAGAAACTTTCCTAATGTAGTGGTAGAGCTTGGAACAGAACTCAGATCTCTTGACTCTCAATACTATTTCATGAAACCTGAACTCACCCTTCCTTGTCCAAAGGGATTTTCTAAAACTTTCTATAAAGACAGTTAAGCCCCAGGGGCATATTCTATCCTTTGGAGGTAGATTTTTAATTATAGGGAGAAAGAAGAGTGAACTAGGCTCCTGGATATCTACCTAGTACCAATGTCAGCTGAGTATTAACTTGAGTGATTTTGTAGAGGTTTTCTGCCTAAAGAGGACGTTCTATCTGTGAAAACTACGTAAAATGGCAGGTAATCAGTTCCAGCACAGATATATGCCATTGGAGATAAAACATCCCAGGCTGGGGCAGGGACCAGGGAGACAGGATGTCTGGCTCTACTGGGGTATGATGGAGAGAAGACAGTTGGTGATCAGCTGCTGCCCTCTAGTGTCTTTTCAAGGTGATGGCTCTTGGGAAAAGTTTGTCTATTCTTAGTCAGTGGGATCTTCTTAAGGGACCCTGTAAGAGGGCCAAGGAGCAGTATTTTGGGTCCTCCAGGGTTAGAGTGAATTTTAGTGGTAACTTTTTCTCTTTGGAACAGCAACCCTGAGGGTCTTCTTCTCCCAGCTTGATTTTCTTTTTCTTTTTTCTAATTAAAGGGGCCAACCCTTGACTCACTTTTTAAAGAGGCCTATTCACTGAATAGTCATGTTCTCTCTCTCTGAGTAAGTATAAAAGGCCTTAGCCTAAAGGCCACAGTCTCCCATTGTGCCCTGGGCCATCTCCAGTGGTCCTGATGAATATCTGGTCACTGGACCCAGGTGGCTCTGGAGGAGAAAGTAAGGCTGGTGACCTTGCACAGCCCTCCCTCACTCAAATCAAAGTCAACTGAAAGTTGTGTCATCATTTCCCTGATACCATGGCCCTCTTTTCAAAGGAAGGACAAACACAACCTGAAGCAAAGGACAGGTAGTACTGTCTACACAAGCTGAAGAGAGCTTGACAATATTAAGGTTGAAAGGAATCTACAACATCATAGGAAGCCTTTATGTTAAGATTGTGGAGATAGTGGATAGGGCACTAGACTTGGAGTTACAAAGACCTGGGTTCAAACTTTGCCTTTTTTGTTCAGTCATTTTCATTCCTATCTGACTCTTCGTGACCCCATTTGGGGTTTTCTTGGTAAAGATGTCTCAGTGGTTTGCCATTTCCTTCCTTCTCCAGTTCCTTTTATAGATGAAGAAACTGAGGAAAATAGGGCAAAGTGACTTGGGTGGCAGTTAGCAGGTATCTGAGGTCAGATTTGAACTCCAGAAGGTGAGTCTTCCTACCTTAGAATATTAATAACTGAGAATCTGGGCAAATGACAATATCTTTGTGCCTCAATTTTCTCATCTGTAAAATGAGGGGATTGAAATCAATCTTCTCCAGGGTCTCTTCCAGCTCAAAACCTAGGATCCTTTATCATAGACTCAGATGGGCTCTAAGACATGGATCGTAATCAAGGCTTTGACACTCATCACCCTTGAGAAGTCTCTTTACTGCAGTGAGTCTCCGTCGCTTCATTAATTAAAAGTAAGAAGAGGAAGTAGCATTGTGCACTGGTTCTGGAACCAGTAGACTAGCCTTTATTACCTCTGTGCCTTTGAGAAAAATCACCTAACTTCTGGCTCAGTTTCCTCATCTGCTCTCTGAGGTTCCTTCCAGCTTTAACCCTCTGTGGCCTTTGTAGTCAGCCAGTCAACAGGTCTTTATTAAGCACTTTCTGTGCTAGACGCTCCTCACTCACACACTCCATATCCAATCAGTTGCTATGGCCTGTTGTTTCTACTGGTATGTGCCCCCTTCTCTCCTTTGACACTGCCCTCACCCTGGCACAGGCTCTTATCACCTCACACTTGGACTATTGAAATAGTCTGCTGGCTGGTCTCCCTCCCTCCAGTGTCTCCCCATACCACTCCATACTCCACTTAACAGTCAATTTGATCCCAAAATTCATGACTGACCATGTCACCAGTTCCAACTGGTTCCCTACTACCTCCCAGATAAAATATAAAATCTTCTCTTCAGTTTTCCCAAGCTGAACCCTTCTTACCTTCCCAGTGTTCACACACTCACTATTCTCCACATACTCTAAAATTATTGTTCTTCCTTGGGCACAACACCACATCTCCCATCTCTGTGTGTTTTCATTGGCCATGCACCATTCCTGGAATACTCTTCCTCCTCATCTCCCCTTTTAAGTTCCCTAGATTCATGCAAGTCCCAGGCCAAAAAAAAAAAAAAAGCCACCCTTCTGCAAAAAAAGCCTCTCATAGGCCTCTTTAATTGTAGCGCTTTCCCTCTAAGATTACCCCCCAATTTTACCTACATAAATTTGTTCTTACATAGATGTTTGCATGTTGTCTCCCCCATTAGACTGTGAACTTCTTGAGGGTAGGAACTGTCTTTTGCCTTTCTTTATATCTGCAATACTTAGTACTAGCCTTGGAATGCAGTAGGCATTTGTTAAATACCAGTTGACTATCAGGAGAGGCTTCCTGTAGAATCTGGTACTTAAACTTCATCCTAAAGGAAGAGAGTGATTTTGTGAGTCAGGGATAAGGAAATAGGACTGCCAAGTTTCGGTGACTGATTGAGTATACAGATCAAAAGAGAGTAAATAGTGGAGGATAATACCAAGATTTCAAACCTATGATAATGGAAGGATTGTGGTGCCCTTGAAAGAAATACAGAAGTTGGAACAGGAGTTAGTCTGATAGGAAAGATAATAGTTTTTGGTCTAGACCTGTTGAGTCTGAGATGACAACATGATTTCCATCTTGAAATACATAATTGGGAGTTGGTAAGTAAGACTGAAGCTCAAAGAAGAGATTGGGGCTGAAGATATAGTCAAGATACAGTGAGTCATCTTCATAGAGGTAATATCTAAACCCATGGGAGCTACCAAAAGAGGTAGAAAGAGAGAAAATGATTCAGGACAGACGCATGGGGAACACTCTTAGGAGGTATGATATGAATAATGACACTGCAAAGAAAACTGAGAAAGACTAATCAGACAAGTAAGAAAAGAAGCAGAGAGTGTTGTTGCTCAGCCATATCCAAATCTTGGGGGTTTTCTTGGCATAGATACTGGAGTGGTTTGCCATTTCCTTCTCCAGCTCATTTTACCAATGAGGAAACTGAGGTAAATAGGATTAAGTGACTTGGCCAGGGTCACACAGCTAGTAAGTATCTGAGGCCAGATTTGAACTCAGGAAGACGAGTCTTTCTGACTCCAGGCCTGGAGCTCCATCCACTATCCTACCTAGCTGCCCAAAGCAATGAGTAGTGTCATGAAATCCCAGAAAAGAGATAATATCTAGAAGGCGAGAGTGGTCAACTGTTTCAAATGCAGCAAAAGTCAAAAAGGATGACAACTGAGAAAAGACCATCAGATTATGTCCCTTACACACCCAAACATGATTCTATGATCACAGAGTCACGGCGTCATAGGATATTCAAACTGGGAGATTCCTTTGAGATAATAGGTTCATAGGACTTAGATCTATAAAAGACCTTAGAAATCATTTTGTTTAACTCCCTCAGTTTCTCTCTGGGTAAACAGAGCTAGAGAAGGGAAGTTACTTGTCCGAGTTCACAGAACCAGTTAGAAGCAAAGCTGGAATTCAAAGTCAGAGCCTCTAGCCTCATTGTTCTATAGATGAAGCCCAAAGATAGGAAATAGTTTTCTAAGATAATACAGTTAGGAAGTAACAGAGTCAGGATTAGAACCTAGGTATCTTGACTTTTCTCACCATGTCCATTCTGTTTTCATGTTGATTAATCAACACTAACTTTTATATTACTATATTATTACTGAGAGTCCAATAGGGTGAGATGGACAAAGATGTTCCTTGGAGTCAGGAACTCCCACCTCTGACACATACTGACTATGTGGACCCCAGGCAAGTCACTTCTCAATGCCTCAGGTAACCTTGTAAATCTACAAGTCTCAAAGCAAATGTTGATCTGTATTGGTAGAGGAAATTTTCTCAGAGGAAGTTCCCAACACAGATAAAATCATAAACTCAGCCTTGAGAAAAGATTCTTCCTGAAGAGATATCACAACAAAAATAGATTATAGATCATTAAAGCAGCAGTATTTAAGGTGAAAATGGGCTACATATGTTCTACATAACATTTCATTTTCATAACATACATCAGACACCTTAGGGATCTAGCACTGCAGTTAGCATATTGGAAATGGCAGTGGTGGGGGTGGTGAGCAATGTGCATGAGTGAGTAGAAATTCCCTGGGATCACAAGATTTAGAACGAGAAGTCTCTTTAGAAATCACGGAGTTTAAACCTTTATGTTACAGATGAGGCAAGGTTAACTGATTTGACCAAAGGCTACTGAGATAATAAGCAGCAAGATTAGGGATTTGAACCCAGAACTTCCAATAAAAAACACAGAGACCTTTCCAGTATATTACAGTGATCAGTAAGGGTTCTTTGAGCTCCATCCACCATTCTATAATCTGGTCACAGGATTTAGAAATAAATCATAGATCTTAGAGGCAGAGATCACACCTCTTCTGCAAACTAAACATCCCCAGGTTATTTAATTGATTCTCAAGAGTTAGGTTCTCCAGTCCCTACCTCCCCTCCCCTTCCCCCACTCTAATACTGGCTGTTGTCTGGATGTGTTCCTGATTGTCCACATAATAGATAATATCTAGACCTGAAAAGAGTACTCCAGATGTTGCCTGATTAGGGTGGGCAACAGCAAGACTTTTACCTTCCCCATTTGGAACTGTACATCCCTATTAATGTAGCCCATGATAACAATGGCTTTTTTATGCTGCCATGTCCCATTGTTAGCTTATGTTGAGCTTACAGTCCACCAACACCCCAGATCATCCTATGTGATCTTTATTCTAGCCCTCTATTCCCCTTTCAGTACGTAGGAGGCTCATTTTTTCCTACCCTAATTATAGAATTTTTTATCCATCTCTATATACCAGTTCATCATCATTCTAAGCTGTTGAAGTCTTTTTTTTCAATTCTGCCTCAATCATCAATTAGGTTTTCTATTATCTGCATATGTATTATTGCATCTATATTATAAGAAATCTTGTGTCGAAACCTTGATTACTTTTCCATCAAGTCCCCCCCTTAGCACTTGTGTCCTCAATCTGTGATATAGTCCTTTGTAGTTGCTGAGACACTGCACTGAAAAAGTTCCTTGGCCATATTTTTCTAATTCTTCAAGACTATCAATTTTACCTGGGAGTTAGACTTGCAAGTCAATAAGACTGGAATCTGAATTATGGCTCTGACATTTACCACCAGGGGGATTACAGGGAAGCCACTCTCAGAACCTCAGTTTGCTCATCTATAAAATGGAGACAGTAAATCTGGCAGTACTTACCCTTGTGGAGATCTTTGTTGTGGGGCTTAGATGAGATAATGTATGTCAAGCACTTTCAAATCTTGAAAGAGCACTAGAAATGCTAGATAGGTGGTACAGTGGAAAGAGTGCTGGGCCTGGACTCAGAAAGATTTAAGTTACTCTGGCCTTAGACTCTTACTAGTTTGTGACCCAGAGCAAGTCACTTAACCTTGGTCTGCCTTGACTTCTATAAATTGAAGATAATGCTAACAGCCAACTCCTAGGGTTGCTGAAAGAATAAAATGAGATTATATTTGCAAAGTGCTTTATAAACCTTAAGATGCTATACCACTGCTAGTGATTATTTAAGTTCTCTCACCCCCAAAGTACCCAGTATTAGGTTTGGCTTACAATAGCTTAACTGCTATAAGTTTTTGGCTGTCTATAGTGAATTAAAATAGTTTAAATTGTCTCTGGACAATTGTAACAAAAATCCTTGGCATGGAATAGAGACCACAGAATTTTAGAACACAGAATACCCAACGTCAGAACCGAAAGGGACCTTAGATCCTAGAATGCTCTAAAATAGAACATCAAATGTCAGAGCTGAGAAGCATCTTGGAGATCTTCTAGCCCAACCTCTTCATTTGACAGATGGGGAAAATGGAGTCCAGAGTTTAAACAAGGCCTAACTACCATATACTCACAGACAGCTTTTAAAGCATGAGGGCAGCTTTTAAAATAATGGAGCCAGAGTATCTCATTCACATTATATGTCAGGAAATTATTAAAATGCCTTTCCCACCTTTTATATTCTCTCTCAACAGCTTCCTTTGGACAGAAGTATTTCTTTATGAGGCTCAAGATCCTGAAGAGGGTCCCTTTTAAATGCCATCTGTTTCCCACAAAAAGAGAACAATACCCACAGGCTTGTGGGTAAACTCAGGCCTTAGAATACAATCAGCTGTTCCAATCACCTGGGAGCTTTGGAAGCAAGTGCTTCATCTCTGGTTTGTAGAACATATTTGCCAACGTATGTGATGGGCACACTCAGCAAGATACACCTTTGTGACCTTGGGTCTATTCTTTTCCCTCTATAAAGTTCCATTTCTTCTTTACGGTACATGAAAAAGAATGTTGGCCTTGAACCAGAGGACCTGGGTTAGAGTCCTAACTCATCTACTTCTTACCTGAATGGCCACATGGAAATCACTGAATCTCTCAGGGCCTCATTTTCTTCATTGATCAGATGATAACATTAGTCTAGAGATGACCTTTATGGTCCCATCCAACTCTGAATCTATTATCCTGTGATGTGTAAAATAAAGAGGGTTGGACTGAATGATTTCTAAGGCCTTTCCAGATCTAAGTACTTTATATAAATTCAGGGTAGAGGGGAAAAGGACAACTAGTTTTTGTCCTTGAATCATAGGATGTACAGTTGGAAATGACCTTAGAGATAATCTAATTCAACTCCCAGTGAAAGAAAGTGATTAACCTAAGGGTTGACTTGACAAGTAACAGGATTGGCCTTTGAACCCAAGTCCTCTAACTCCAAATTCAGGGCTCATTCCATACCATTCAACCTCACTCCACTATACTTCCCAGCCTTACTTGTTTAGAATCTTATTATACCACCGGGGTGGGTTAACTTTTTATCTGCCACACTTTGCCAGTGCAGCACATTTAGCTGTGCCATCACTACCAACTTAGCCCAACTTTCCTTGCTGGCCCCTTCTCACCTGTCTTATCATGTAGCTATACCCACAACCCATGAAGGACATGGCTGTACGAACTAACTAAATTAAAGCAAACTGTAAACAAAATTTCAATACTTTAAAAAATAATTTTAAAAGTATCAGGGAAATTGTTCAATTGGCATCACATGAATGAGATCAAGGTTGAGGGAAGTAGAGAAAAGATAAATTGTCTTCATCTTTACAACTATCTATCTTGATAGCCCTTGAAAAGAAATTGGGTGGCTAGATTTATTCTTTGAGGGATGAATTCAGTCCTTAGCTATGATTTGTATGAAATAGTATTTTAGAACTCCATTTAGGAAGAAAAAAAAAAAAAGAACTCCATTTAGTAACTTGCATGGTAAGAAAATAACTTATAAGATATATTTTGACTTTTTATTCTGCAAAAATAGAGAGAAAAAAGGGGAGGGACCCTGGGATATGTGGGGAATGATGGGATGCAGAACAGGATAGAACGAGTGGTGGACATTCTGAGATAGGATAATAAAATCATAAAGATAATCCAAACCAATCTAGTAAACATTTATTAGGTCTTACTATATATAAGCACTGTATTAAGCACTAAGAATATGAGGGTGAAACAAAACCAGTCCCTGTTCCTAAGAGTTTATAATCAGGGAAGTTAAACTATTAAGAAAAAGGAGGAAGAGAAGGTTACATTGTCATGAGGCCAGAGAAAGTGAGGAGCCAGTCCTAGAGGCAGTAGGGAAATGCAGGACCAGGTACCTTAGTGGATGGGGGTTGGGATGGGAGCAGAGAATGAGCCAGGGAAGATGGGGAAACAGTCTATTTTTATCTTTCTTCTTTACTCTCCAGAGTCTATTTATGCAACATACTCTCTTTCTCCATCCCAGGCCTGAAATAGTCACAGGAAAAGAGATAAGAATCCTATGAGAAGCTAGCCCCCAAATCATGCTCTATCCTAACCCCTAAACCCAAAAGAAGGGAGCTGAGGGCTTCAATGGCATATAGGATAAATAAGGGACTCTCTGCTTATTTCTGTTCAGATAAAATATCATTTAGGAGCCTGGAGTTTCTGATGAACACAAACTCCTCAAAATAAAGGGTTCTGAGGATGTGATGTGAAATCTAGGAGTTGGTTTACAAGTAATGTGAATAGAAAGAATATCTAGGTAGCTCTGGGTCACTGAAAAGTGAAGATGAGTGAGTGAGTGATCAAGTGATAGTCTAACAGGAATCAATAGCAGCTGTGATGTTTTATTCAAGGACTGCCCTACTCTGAAAGAACTATGATTTTCTCTTGGAGTTTGTTTTCAATCAAAAGCAAATAAGTGCATAATGCATCTTAATTTCACAGAATTTGAGGACTGCAGGAGTGTGTGTGTGTGTGTGTGTGTGTGTGTGACAGAGAGACAGACAGACAGACAAAGGAAGAAACAGAGGGAATGAGGGAGAGGGAAGGGAAGAGAAAAAAGGAGGGAAAGACAGAGATATAGAGACAAGGAGACAGAGAGGAGAGAGGAGAGGGAGAGGGAGAGAGAGAGAAGGGGAGAAAGAGAAAGTGAGATGGGGGAGGAAGAGAAGGAGAGAAAGAGGAGGGAAGGAAGAAGGAAGAGGAGGGAGAAAGGGAGACAAAGAAAGGGAGAGGAAAGGAGGGAAGGAGGAAGAGAGGAGAGAAAAATAAAGGAAAAAAAAGGAAGAGAGGAAGAGAAGGGGGAGAGGGACAGAGACAAGAAAAGAAAGGAATGACATAAAGGAAAGGAAAAGGGAGAGGCAGGGGAAGCAGAGGTATGT
>CM053585.1:250390589-250503193 GCA_028646515.1 Pseudochirops corinnae | reverse complement strand
TATTCTATACGTCCCTTTCTCCTTCTCCTAATATATTCCTCTCTCACCCCTTAATTTTATTTTTAGATATCATCCCTTCATATTCAACTCACCTTGTGCCCTCTGTTTATATATGTATACACATATATATACACATATATACGCACATGCACATACACAAACACATATACAAACATATATGCATATATATGTATATACATATTCCCTTCAACTATCCTAATACTGAGAAAAGTTTCATGAATTACAAATACCGTCTTTCCATGTAGGAGTGTAAACAGTTTGACTTTATTAAGTTCCTCAGTCCATATATTTTAGATGGGCATTGAAGATGAACAATGAGCTGGTCTCAGAACTGGATGGGAAGATAAATATTTTAGAATTTGGAAAGTGCTTTCAATTATCCCAAACTACTCCATGCCACCAAAGCCCACCTTTTGTTACCATCAATATTCTACTCCTGCTTACATTAAAGTCCCATGTATGTCTCATCATGCTATAAACATGTTCCTGAGTCTGTGAAGACTATGACTATGACACATTTTGAGTTTGTGAAAGCTCTGCCAAAAAATATGGGCATTATGACTGATGTATGTCCAAGGACCAATCCAGCAAAGTTCAAATGGGCTTATCGCTGATTTGGCTCTGGGATGATTCATCTTGTTTCTACTAAGGAAAGGGTTGCAATCTGTACTGGTAAAGGGAATAGCTACAGAATGATGAAATTACAGATCCTTGTGATACTGAAGTATTCTCCTGGTGGTGCTATGTGGCCATAAATCATAGAAAACCGAGATCTCATAAGAGTTAAAACTGTATTTGACCCAAAGGGTAATGGAAAGTGCAAGAGTGGGTGTAAGTAGGCTGTAGCATATTGCCAGCATTGATCTGCATACGGCAAAAGGCAAAATGATATTGCCAAGGCCACGTTTGATTAGAATAGGATGTGGGCTGATCATGTAGCAAGAGCGAGAGATAACAGATGGATGTCCCCCATATCTGTGAAATGCATACAGGCATCTATGAAATATTAAAAGAGCTAGAAGAAGGCCCCCAGCCTGTTAGTTTGATTCTCACTGGAGTATTTATGAAAAGACATAGACAAGAACTGCAGAGGATGAGAAGGCATGGGAAGATTATCTGCACTGGTGGGGTAGTATCCATGACAATGCAATGAATAGAGCCATTGAAGATGTTATTGCCATCAAAGTAGATGCAAAATCAGGTTAAAACTGATATCAAGAGTGATTTTAAAGTAGGAGGGGAAAGCACAATAGGGCAACCTTCACCCTGAGGAGGGAAGCACAGCTCGACATGATTTTCTTGTGAGGAAGTGGTGGGAAGTGGTAGTGCTAAAAGGGGAAGGTTATGACTCTGTACATCTATTAGCCTTGAGTCTTTTCTGTTACCAGTTGATGTCTCCTTCTTCCCCACCATCTGCCTTCATCATTTTGTAGCACAGGAGTCGCTAGATCATGGTAGTCAAAGCAATTCCCCACAATGACCACCCAGAGATGGCTCTGTTGAGCCACATCAAGAGGTAACCTCTGTTTTCAAATAGGTTAATATCAAAATCAGGGGGTGGGGAACCTGCAGCCTTGAAGTCACATGTGGCCCTCTAGGTCCTCAAGTGTGGTCCCCCTCCAAAAAGCCATATTTGGTGACCTAGAGGGCCACATGTGGCCTCAAGAGTGCAGATTCCCCACCCATGATTTAAACCATCTAGAAATAACTGTTGTTGATCCTTCTTAAAGCTGGACACAGATGGAGTAGAAATTCCCCTTGCTCCCTCCAGTGCTCATCATGATTTGTTACGTCCTCTCTTCTGTACAACCTAAATCTTCCATGATTTTCTTCTGTCAATTGTCTCTAGTTCAGGCCTTTATAACCATAGCAAACAGCCTTTTATCAGTCTCCTTATAAGATGCATATATGAACTTTGATTTATTTTTTAAATTTTATTTTAGGACTTTGTTTTAGTAGGAAAACACTGGATCTGGAATTAAAGAGATTAGATTCATGTCCCAGATATGCTCCTTACTACTACCTATATGACTTCAAGAAAGTCCTTTAAATTCTGTAAGCCACAGTTTCCCTAAATGTGAAATGAGAGGATTGGATTAGTTCGGGGTCCGCACAATAAGCTTAAGACTAAATGATCTCTAAGGTCTCTCTCTCAGCTCTAAGTTCTATGATCCATTTTGGTATACCCAAAGAGATAAACAAATCAATCACAGTGACCTTCAGACTACTGGAGTGCAAACAAATTAAATGTAGGAGAGAAAACTCTGCTTCCAACAGCTATCATCTCAGAAGGGGGAAGGGGGTGGAAGGTGGCGTCTGCTTCCAGGCCTCCTCAGGGACTTGATTTGGAAATCTCTCCCTACAACCTCACTACCTTAGACTTTATTTCCAGTCTATTCTGACTCATTGAAATGAATAACAACCACCATTAAAAGAACAATAACACTCACAATAATAGACCTAACAGAGATCAAAGTTAAGTGAGAATAGGAAGAAGTGCCTATAATTGCTGTGGTCCCTTCTGCTACTGGAATTGTAACAAGATTACTTTTTGAGAGTTTATAGAAAATGAGTTTCTATTGGAAGACTTTCTAACAACCACAAAAAAACAGTACAGATATCCATCTGTACAATAGTCTGAATACCAAAAATTCCAAAAGAATAATAGTAGGATAGTGATTTATCCCACCACTGCTTCTATCTGAATCCCATAAAAAATATTCAAATAAACATTTATTAAGTACCTGCTGTGTGTGAGAGAAATAATTATTTCTATCATGTATTAATAACTAATTACTGAAATCAGGACCAGGGTTTTCCTCTTTTCTACTTCCTCATTCAGAAATCAACCAGTATTGGGAAATCTTTCTCAAAGACTCACCCAGGCTAAAGATCTAGTCAAAGACAATAAAAGAAATTCTAAGTTTAGGCAAATGAGTGGATTCCTGCTCAGTGTTTTTACTCAGACACATCTGGGAAAATGTGGATTCTCCCTTTTGTCAGACAAGTGATATGGAAATTGATAAGTCTCTTTTACCAAGACTTGGGTGATCCAAGTCAAGTACCTCAACACCCTAATAATATAGCCAACATCTCATTAGAATAATCATTTTCTCATTAATTGTTAATCAATCAGAGTAGATTACCAGTCTCAGGAACACCTGCTCTTCCAAGGGCATACAAACTATGAGCCTACTACCAATAGATGTCTTCAGCATTCAAGAGTACCACTGACTTCTTTTATTAATAACATGCTGGCCTTATTAATAAAATGATTAAATTACACAGAAACTATGTCTCAAACTTTTAAAATGTCATACGTGCCAGGCACTGTGCTAAGTTCTGGGGATTTAAGAAAGCTGTGAAAGATAGTTCCTGCTCTCAAGAAGCTTAGAGTCTAATGCTAATGACTATGTACACAGGATAAAGTGGAAATAATCCACAGGGAAGAGACACTAGAATGAAAGGGCATCAGAAATGGCTTCCTGTAGATGGTAGGGTTTTAGCTGAGATTTGAAGAAAGCTATGGAATCCAGGAAGTGGAGATGAAGAGGAAGAATGTTCCAGATACGAAGGACAACTAAGACTGAGGAGTTTCTTGTGAGAATAAGATTGCGAAGGCCAGTGTCACAGGATGACAGAGTACCATTTGGGGGAAGCACCTGTTCTTTAAGAAGAGTACTTGAAGCAGTGATGGGGTCTGAATGCAGATCAAAGGATATTTTTTTCTTCATTTTCCCGTTGTTTTTGTCTGTTTTCTCTCACAACATGACTAACATGGAAATACGTTTCCCATGACTGCACGTGTATAACCTGTATTAAATTGCTTGCATTCTCAATGAGGGGAGGAGAAGGGAGCAGGGGAAGGAGAGAGAGAATTTGGAACTCAAAAAATTATTTGAAAAATTAATGCTATAAATCGCTTTTACAAGTAATTGAAGGAAAATTTAAAACATTAAAATGCAATTGGAGAAGATTTACTAAAATAAATAAAAATAAAATACAACAACAAAAGATGAAGAACACTTTAATAACTGAATGGAAGAAAGACTGTAGCAGGGAGAGGGTAGTGGTATGGAGGTCAACATGCAGGCCACTGACATAGTACAAGTAAGAGGTGATAAAGGGCACATACCATTTGATTGTTACAACAACATTATGGCCCATGGCCTCCAGCAAATGCCCTAGTGGGAAGATTCAAGGAGAGCTAAAGGGGGCTCCCAGAGCCTGTACCTCATCAGTAATAGAGAGCTATAGTACAGCTACAACCACACACACAAGAGGAAGCTTGCCCTAGTGGATATAACACTAGATTTGGACTTAGACCTAAATTAAAATCTCCTCTCACATCCTGACTAGCTGAGTGACCCTGGTGAGTCTCTTAGCTTTATCAGCCAGCCTGAGTTTCCCCTTCTGTAAAATGGGAATAATAGTATCACCTAGATCATAATGTTGTTGTAACAATCAAATGGTATGTGTAAAATGATTTGCAAACGTTAAAGTGCCATACAAATATTAGTTATTATTATTTTGTTATCATCACTATATTCTCGTATTATTGCCAGGGCCTGTTGATTTCATCTTTATAACATCTGTTCTCCCCTCTGACTGCCTCCAGCCTGGTATAGCCCTCCTTACTAATCCAATCAGCCCCTACCTGTCAGGACTTAGCTCTTGAAGATAATTGTTTCTGGGGCAGCTAAGTGGTGCAGTGCATAGAGCACTGACCCTGGAGTTAGGAGGAGGACCTGAGTTCAAATCTAGATTCAGACAATTTGATACTTACTAGCTGTATGACCCTGGGCAAGTAAAAAAAAAAAATGCATGAAGATAATTGTTTCAAGTGGTTACTGATGACTGTACTCACTGGGAAAAACAAAAGATATGCCAATGAGCTTTAGAAGCTATGGAGAAAGTGAGAAGGGATGATGGAGGATCCTAACGAGTCATCTCAGTGGAGTAAACCAACATGGTTGTCCTATGAGAGAGTCTTAAAGGATGGAGTAATATGTGTGTGTATACATGCACATAAATATATACATATTCATATATAGATATATGTCTATAAACAAACACAGAGATATATACATATATAGACACAAACAGATATGTGTGCATATAGACATACAAACACATGTATATACACATTATGCCTGTGTATGTGTGTGTATATATGTGCATATATGTATACACACATATACAAAATAGATATAGGTCTACAAACACATACACAGAGATATATAAATATATAGACATATATGCACACATATATAGATGGATGTGTATATATATGTGTGTGTGTGTATGTATAGGCTACGGGTTTGGTTGAGGGGTTTGGGGTCTGAAGAGACAGAATTGGACAATTAAAAGCTCTGCATCATGGAGTCCAAATCAGTGGAAGAATTTTGTTGATGTTTCTTGCAGCATGCTGTTGCAGAAAATATTAGCTTCCAATAGAGACATGGTAGCCCTCTAATGAACTGAATAACCAGACCCTTAGAAGGGTCTTAGGTCTGATACCCTTAGAAGACTATTAGAAATTGGGGGTTGGCTTCATTATCAATGTGGGCAATAGAGGCTGTGATGCTATGCTGTCGTGAATGCAGATATATATGATCCCTTAACCGATATATCATACAAAGCCACTCCTGCCTAACCTTAAATCTTTATGCCAGTGAGAGTATCCACCACTGAGGGATCAATATGGTGTTGTTCCTCAACTTGCTATGATTGGCAGAATGATAATAATGGCCCTCTTCTTCTAAGAACAAGATTTTTGCCTTCCCTGCAGTCAACATCAATTTAGGATATGAAACAGCAGTGCCAATTGCCTGCTCCTGCTGTAGCTATTATCAAAGCTCTTATAGAACATATCTGTCTTCCCTAGGGACCCCTGTGTACTATTGCTTATGATGAGGGTACCCATTTTATTACAATGAATGTTTGGGATTAGGTCCATCATCACTACATTAGTAGGTTTTCCGTTTTCTATATCATCCCCAGGCACCTGGTATTGTGGAGCAGGGGAATGAACTTTTAAAACTACTTAGAAATAAGACTCCCTGGTTAAAGTGGTTAAATGTTATATTTTCCAGAGACTGGAAATCTCTGGAAATCCAGAGTCTTTGATAAATAAGCATTATTCCAGGAAAGTAGAACATCTTAGCTCCACAGATTTTTTTGGATACATCCTTCAGGAAGATTTGCCTCACCAGAATGGAGAACTTTTGGACATGGTCCCAGTTGACCCTCACCAACCCTTCCTTATTCTATCCTCTATGCGACATCACCCAGGCCTCTAATTCTTGCCCCCCAGAAGGTTCTTTACAACCAGGAAAAACAATTCTAGTTCTATTAATTAAAAATTATTTTTCCTCAGGATAGTTCAGATAGAATCTTCCCAGGAAAAGTCTGAGGGACCAATGAGTAGAATTATTAGGAATGGCTTTGCTTTTTAATGATTTAAGGCACAGATGCCAAACATGTTGTTGAGTGTGATCTGAACTAGAATAAAATATAATTGGGAAATATTTAACAAAATAAATAAAAATACGATAAAACACAGATAACATTACATTTTAAAACTAAGTCTAGATATGAACAACAAGAATCTTAATGAACACGTTAGTGGTTCCAGTTTCTATTTCAGTTTGATACTACTGATTTAGGGGGTGTAAAATTATATTTTTATAATCATAGGGACCTAGAGTTCAGCTTGAGGAAAAGGGATCCTCTGGCTTATTTAGTAGTGATTTTAAATCCCTGGATGAAGGTGAAGGGGAATCTTCATCTAAAACTCATGGAAGAAGATAGTGGTCCCTCAGTGGAGGTCTTTAAGAGGGGCTAACATTTGATATTATCCCCAAGCTAATTCAGTCTCCTAGGGAAGGGAAAGTTTTGGCTGGTGAGCTTGGGAACTTGAATGGATTGCAGTGTGGACAGAGTACCAGAATCAATTTAGGTCCTCGATTAAGCCAGCTGCATGGAAGAGTTCTGTGACCACTCAGATAGATAGTTTTAACTCAGATTCTTCACACCTGTGAAACACTGGACATATCCATTAAGTGGACCCAATGTTCCTGGTATAGCTTTTGGCCATCACTTATTTTAAATCAGAAATGTTTTACTAACCACCCTGACTTTGTTTTCCCATTGTTTTAAAATAATTGTTTATATTGTTTGTTTAAACTCCTTTCTTAGCTTTTAGAGTTACTTTGAGATTGTTTTAATGGAAGAAGGTCCTTCAAAAAATTGTTTAGATCTTGTCACAAAGGAATTCAATGTAGTAGAGATTTGGATTGACTCCTTTGCATAGGCTTCCGGCCGTCCATACTTTGCCTCACCCTTCACTTAGTTCCCCTTGCGGCTTTGCCTGGCTACTTGAATTATAAAAGGCTTTACCTGGAGACAGAAAGCAAATCAAAAATGTTTCCCAGAGCTTGAACTGTCTGCTAAGTGCTTCCTCTAATTCCTGGCTTCCAAAGGTGAGGTTTTCACTTCATCCTGTTTACCTCAGTTTCCTCATCTATAAAATGAGCTGGGGAAGGTAATGGCAAACCACTCCTGCCTCTTTGCCAAGAAAACCCCAAAGGGTGACAGAAAGAGTCCAATACAACTGAAAAATGACTGACATGACTCATTTAAATGTTTATGGTTCAAGAGTTATATCGTATTTTAAAGTAAAAAGAAATTTTAAATCTGCAGGACTAGGAACAACTTGGACTTAGCTTGCAAGAGAGGTAAACGTGAAATACTTAAAAACAACATTGTCATCAACAACAACAACACCACAACCTAAGTTAAAATTTCACCAAGAATTGAGAACAGGAAGAAGCTTGCAATGACTTGCATTGAGTACACAGTATTTGTAATTCCATCAAGGCCAACCGATTACTATCAAGGTACAAAAAATGTAGGTTGATGGCCCTCCCAGAAAAGAAGGCAAAGGTACTCAAGGAATATTTCTCCATGCTCCAAGTTGTTAATAACAATAAAGTAACTCTATGAAAATAGAAATGGGGTTTCAGTGGGGGAAAGAAAATAGAGAGCGGAGGAAAAACGACTTTTGTCAGAATATGAACGAGTAGAAAAATATTACAGAGAAGAAGAAGGAAGAAGGGGAGGAAGGAGAAAGGTCAGTTGTATACTTAGGGTTTAAAAAAAAAGTGATGATCTTCCTGAAGAAGGAGCCTTATGTACAGAGGAAGAAGCAGATGTTTTTTGTTTTGTTTTGTTTTGTTTTTTTTCCCTCCACAGAAGCTATCACATAGGAGATTATCAAGTAAGGGTCAGAGAAAGAAGTGGAGAATAGTGGTGGTTAGCTTATGCCCTGTTCAGGATTACTGAGGCAGCTATTTATTGACCCAATAGAATAAAAATTTGGTCTGTTATTCTTCCAGAGCATACACAGTATCTAAAACATAATAGAGAGCCTCCTAAGATTTATCAAAACATATAACTATTACCCACTTTGGTGAATCATGTGAGTACAAAGGATACTCCTAGAAAGAACCTAAAAAAGTATTATCACAATATTAAAAGTCTTCAGCAAGAAACCTAAGTGCATAAAAGGGCATAGGTTGTGTTTTCCTCATTGGTGCCCAGTGAAGGCAAGGGATACAGAAGATACTACTTGATTTTAGAAATGAATAGCTTGGTAGGAAAATAACCAAGCACGCTATGTGGCCTTTGGCCCATGAATTAAGTTGTCAGGATGATGGACTCATGACTACTCCAGGTAGAAAGTACACCTCAAACTGTTACCACTATACACCTCTACTCCCTTTCACAGCCAAACTCCTCAAAAAACTGCCTATTATTTTCCTTCACTTCCTCTACTCACTCTTTGCAATGCCTTGCAATTTGGCTTTCAACTTCAGAACTCAGCTGAAAATACTCTCTCCAAAAGTAACAATGAACTATTTTTAAATTATATCTTATTTTTTAATGAACAAAAATCCACCTCTTTTTCTTTCCCATTCCAATTCTTCCCCCCTCCAACTGAGGGGGGAAAAAAAGAAAAACAAAACTCCTATTAAAATGTACATAGTCAAACAAAAGAAATTTGCACATTGACCATGTCCAAAAGGGGGAAAAATAAATCTCATTCTGAATTCTGAGTCTTGCACTTCTCTGTCCGGAGGCAGGTATCCTGTCTCATTATTAGTCCTCTGGAATTGTGGTTGGTCATTATAATCATCCTTAAATTGTTCTTCTAGTTCTGCTTTACTGCATAACTTCAAATAAGTCTTCCCAGGTTTCTCTGAAACTATCCCCCTCATCATTTCTTACAGCACAAGAGCATTCTATAACATTTATATACTATAACCTATTCCCTAATTTATGGGCATCTCAGAAAAAGCCATAAATATTTTTGTATCTCCTTAGTTAGACTTTGTTTTGCTTAGGACTAAGCCCTCTCTTAACCTCTCTTCCCTCTAATTTCCAGTTATTCTTTTTTTTTTTCATGTGAGTTTTAAAGGCACAAAGACAAACAATTTTAATGAGGAGAAAAATAGGAATTATCTGATGAGGCCAATGTGTATAAAAGAAAACTCATCAACAACTTAGATTCTGTTTTTTAAGATGTGCACAGAACATGTAAACAAAGCCAAACAACATAGGATGAATGTGTGAAAGGTGGTATAGTCCTATAAAAATAGTGTCAACAATCCTAAATAATGAGCAGGTCAAAGAACAAACCATAGAAACAATTAAGAATGACGTAAAATAAAATAATGATGAAACAACACACCAAAATTTCTGGGGAAAAATCACCTCCCTACAAAAATTCATTAATAAAATGTGAAAAAGAGCGAATTCATGAAGTGAATATATATTTAAAAAAATTAGAAAGTCAAAAAATAATCAAGCCCCAAATAAGCACAAAATTGGAGATATTAAAAATCAGTGAAAAGATAAACTGTAAACAGAAAAATAGAAACAATAAATAAAACTAAAAGCTTTTTTAAAAAGATTAGTAAAGTCAATAAACACAGTTATTCTGATGAAAAAGAAGAGAACAGAAAATCAAATCAAATTAGCAAAGTGAAATTACACACAAAAAAAAGAAGAAATAAAAAGAACAATCAGAAAATATCATGTATAATTTTATGCTAACAAAACCAAGAACACAAAAGAAATTGAAGACTACTTCCAAAAATGTAAAATACCCCAACTATCAGAAGACCGGGTAGAGATTTTAAATAACTCAACACTCAGAAAAGGAAATAAATCTAGTTTAAGGGGACAAATATAATACGACTACTTAAACCAGGAAAAGATAAAACATAGAAGGAAAACTATTAGGCCAATATCATTAATGAATATTGACTCAGAAGTTAAAATCCTGTCAAACGGACTACAGTGATTTATTCAAGAAATAGTTCATTATGACCAAGTGGAATTTATAGCAGGGAAGCAAGAATGGTTCAACATTAGGAAAATAATCAACACAATTAACCATATTAAAAGCCAAAATATCCAGATCCATGTGGTCATCTCAACAGAGGCAGAAAAAAGCCTTTGATAAAGTATAGTACTCTTTTATGCTAAAAAAAAAAAAACCTATAGTCGTAGAGGAACCTTTTGTAATATCATAAAAAAAAATCTATCTAAAACCAAAAACAAGTATCCTATGTAATGGTGATACAGTAGAACTTTTCCCAGTAAATACAGGAGTGAAGCAAGAATGCCCACTCTCACAGCTAGTATTTGATATAGGTCTGGAAGTGCTAGCAATAGCGATGAGACAGAAACAAATTAAAGGAATAATGCCAGGTAAAGGAGAGATACAATGATTTCTGTTTGCTGATGATATGATGGCACACTGGGGAAATACAACAGAATCAACAATGATACTCACTGAGACAATGAATAACTTCAGCAAATTTGCAGGCTACAAAATAAACCCTCAAAATCAATAGCATTTCTATCAAAAAAACAAAACTAAATATTTTTGTATATTCTTAATTAGGTTTTGTTTGGCTTAGGACTAATCCCTCCTTTAACTTCTCTTCCCTCTAGTTTCCCCTTATTCTTTTTTCCTTTTCCCTCCTATTTGGATGGAGGGAAATGCTCAAGATGTGAGTTCTAAAGGGAAATCCCATTCCCAATAAACATCATTCCCTTGATATGCCAATTTATTAACCATGTCAAAAATGGAAATAAACTTAGCCTGGCATAACTTGTTCTTGATAAAACATGCTGATTCCCTGGAACGACTGCTTCCTTTTCCCTATGTTTATAAACCATCTCTAATAATCCATTCTGGAATTTTTGCAGGAATCATAGTCAAGCTCACTGGCCTGTAGTTTGGAGTCTCTTCTCTCTTTTGAGAATTAGGACAACACTTGCTTTTCTCCATTCCTGCCATAAGTCTTTCCTAGACTTAACAAGGACAGCTGGGCGGCACAGCATATAAAGCACTGGGCTAGGAGTCAGGAAGACTCATCTTCATGAGTTCATACTAGTAAGTGTTTGACGCTTACTAGTTCTGTGGCCTTAGGCAAGTTACTTAGTGGGTTTACCTCAGTTTCCTCATCTGTAAACCACTTCAGTATCTTTGCAAAGAAAACCCCAAATGGGGTCACATAGAGTTGGATCCACCTGAACAACAACAATAGTCTTATATCATCTGGAAGAAGACTTGTCTGGTAGAAAAGATGCAAAGATCTGGATTCCGATAGCATTTGACAATGGTTGAATTACAGTTTGGTCAGCGTCTCTTAGTATAAAGCCACATAAATCATTACTTGGCCCTGTGCTTTTAATATTGCCATCAACGATTTAGATATGGGCATAGATGACATGTTCATCAAATTCATTTATCAATCAAGAGAGTTAATATACTAGATTATAGTTGTGATACAAATAGAACTTAATGGCTGAACTTAATAATAGTTTTTAAAAGTTCAGTATGGATATATAGTCTTAAGTTAAAACAAAAATCAAGCATCCAAGTACAGGATGGGAAAATCATTGTTAAAAGCATTTTGTCTGGAAAAAAATCAGGGCATGTGAAGGGTGGTATGAGTGGACTCTAAACTCAATATGAGACAGCAATGTAATGTGGTAGACAACAAAAAAAAGGACTTGGGCTGCATGGAAAGAGCTGTAGATAGCTTCCTAGATTAAGTAGGTGATGGTCCCCCTATATTTGGCCTGAGTCAGACCCCACTATGAGGATTATGTGAAATTCTGAGAACCTGAAGTTTAAGGACACTGACAATATGTTGTAGTGTGTCCAGCAAAAGGTCAACTAGTCCTTGCCATGTGAGGAACATTTGAAGGAACTGAGGAGCCTGGTGAAGAGAAGATTTAGAAGATTTAGAAAGGATATGACAACTGTCTTTTAGTATTTGGACAACTGTCCAAAGACGGGGTCATTAGATTTGACTCCAGAAGGCAGAACCAGAAATAATGGGACAAGATGCAAAGAAGCACATTTAGGCCTCATATCAGGGGGAAAAACAAACCAAAACAAAAACAAAACCAAGAACAACAACTTTTAACAATGAAAGCTGTAAAAAAGTAGAATAGGATGCTTGGGAAATGGTAGGCTCTCTCCTATTCTTCTATCAAGGGCCAGAGGTCCATTTGTTTCTTTTCAAGGCCAACCCCTCTCTCTACTTGTTCACATTCCTTTCTAAGCCCCTCTTCTACATCATTTTCACAAACAATTCTACCTTGGAAATATTTTAGGAACTCCTTGCTACTGAACTGAAAATGATCACTAATGCTTTCTCTGTAATTTGTGTCTTATTGCCTAGACTCCAGTTCTTGTCCTTATGATCCTCACCTATGTTTGCCCAAGCCATGGGAGATTAGATGGTTATCTGTTCTGAAGGTGACAGATGTCCTACACAGCTGGTGGTTCCAGCTTTTGCAGTCCCCATGTTCCTCTAATGCAAGGAAATATCCCCAAACAGCAGAAACTGCTGTGTTCTCTTGTGAATTCATAATGTTTATTGTTTGCATGAGTCATTTAGCACTTATCACATACCTTCCTGTGATACCTCAAGCCTTCAGCTTGTATTGTTAATTGCCTAGTTTGTATATGCTTATCTTCATTCTACTGTCGGAATAATTTTTCTTATCTATGGATCAAGTCACGCTACCCACTGATTCAAAGATCTACTATGACTTCCTATAAGCTCCTAAACAAAATTTCATTTCATTTGTCTCATATTCAAGGCCTTCTCTAATCTGGTACATCACCCTCCTTCCAACCTTGATTCATATTACTTTGTCCACCTGCCCCTATAATCCAGTTAAAATTTTTCTCTTGCCCTAAGGTACCATGTATTCTTCTGCCCCCTACATCTTGTAATTGCTTAGTCCAAGCCATTCATTTTGAATATGAGTAAACTGAGGTTTTTAGAGAGAGAGCATTCAATTTCAGGACTCCTGACTCTCCTTCCAGGGCTCTTCCTACTGCATTACACTGCATGCATGGTCTTTAGCCCAGTCAGAGCTATGGTTCATTTCTTGGTACTTCATACTGCATTCTTTCATCCACCTCTTTACCTACTAAATTCTTACATACTTTAAAATTCAATTCATACAACATTGTACCTCCACTATGAAGCCTTTACCCCTAAATCTCACATTTGCAATACTGTAGTGCATTTATGCAATATCATGGATTAGGTTTATATGTGTTTTAGTTTTATCTTTTTACTTAACTTAAGCTTCATGAGGACAAAGACAATGTTTTCTCTAGACTTTATATTTCACCTCCTAGAAGAGTTTTCTACATATAACAGGCGCTTAATAAATATTTATTAAATGAATGAATACTTGTTGTCCCCAAAAGATTATAAATTCTTTGAGAGCAGGAACTATGTTACATTTCCCAATAAATATTTGTTGAAATTACAGAGGGTCCTAAAGCAACATAATGCACTCTGAAACATTTTTGTGTGGCTATGGTATGCTTCCTGGGGCAAGGATTTGGACAAATGACCCATTTGAGAGCCATGACCTGAGACTTGGGGACAAAAGGGTTGGAAGAGCAGGAAAGATAATTGCAGATAAAGGCAGGCATTATTTCAACTTTTGTCTCTATTACTAGTGCCTGGCACAGAGCCTGATAGGCAATGGGCACTCAATACACACTTGACTTGCCTCAGTTCCCACTGTAAGTGGTAGAGTAAGGACTTCAACACATGAAATCCTTCCCCTTTGATCACTTGCCATAGATCTTAGAGAAATCAGAGGGTTCGGGTCGGAAGAGACCTTGGGGATCATTTATTTGACCTATTTCAGTCATTTTTCAGTCATGTCCAACTCTCTGTGACCCCATTTGGGGTTTTTTTGGCAAAGATATTGCAGTGTTTGGCCATTTTCTTCTCAATTTATTTGGCCTGATTCATTCATTTTATACAAGAAGAAACTTGGGTTAGAGATGTAAATCAATTAGTCTAAGGTAACATGGGTAGTAGCAGGGATGATATTCAAACTCAGGTCCTTTGCCCCCCACGTGCACTGACTGAATTCCTAGGACTCCTGCTCAGGAACAGGAGCTCTGAAGCTCCTTCTAACTCAGAGATTCAGATGATATGAGTCAGAATAGGAGGGAAGTATGAGAGAAGGAAAAAGAGAAGAAGAAATTGGGGTGGAATTAAGGTCAAAGTGTCTCTCTAGTTCATTCCTACATTTAATACCTGTTGCCATAGGTGCCATAATATCGGTGACCTCTTTGGTACTTCTTCTGTTACCACTTTACATAGTCCTCTCGGATCAGTGTCAGGGCCATATACACTCTGACAGAGCACCTTCTGCCTTCCTTGGAAACTGCCCCAGAAACCACAGGCCTACAGCTCCTCAGTGGAAAGCTAATCACCCATCAGATAAGTGTGTCTCCCTCTTCAGCAAGATGAAGTATGTTTCAGAGAATGTGGTGCCCTGGGCAACTGTGAAAGTGACACCTCCCTTGTATCTGCTTGTAATTCAGGCTACTAACTTATTTCCTGTTCATAATGGTACAATGCTGAGTTCCCTAGTGTAGGACATGCACACATCCCTGGAGCACAGTATTCCTGGGGTACCTAACCAGCACAAAACTGTGCTTAAAGAGAAAGGTCATTGGTCTGGAGTCAGAAGACCTAGGCTCATAACCTAGCCATCTCTCTTACTATGTGAGGTCATTTCACTTCTCTTCATCTCACTTTTCCAAACTGCAAAATTACGGTGTCTAACTCATATGGTGAAGGGCCTCTGGGGGAGACTGTGAAGCTATTTCAAGGGATCCCTGAAGATGTGCTCCAAACAGTACAATTTCAATCCTTATTCTGCTCCAACAAAATATTCAGTGTTTCTAAGCATAATGCATAAGTAACTAAATGTACCTTCTATATACTGAATATCCCTCTTGTTTCTATTTTTCAAATATATATCTATATTATTTATTGTATTTTAATTATTTATATCATTTATTAATATCATACCACTTATATAATTTGTAGGTTTACTAGAATTAATAATATCCAAATTACTTTAAATAAATTACTGAATTTATAGCAGCACTTTATTGTCATGCATATCCTCAATCAGTGGACTCCCATAGTACAACTACTACTGTATGTGGCGAATTCTCATATTTGAAAAGGTTGGAATCCATTCTTCTGAATGACCTCAAGCCTCTAATCCAAAGTACTGGCTTCTTTGCCATTCATGTGACTGTGGTCCATGAGCTCAAGGGGTCCAAATGGTTCTATTCTCATCTACATGACCTTGCTTAGGTGTTACTTTCTTACAGGATGTTACAGCTGGAAGGGACCTTAGAACATAGAATAAGGAATGTTGAAGCTAGAAGCGATGTTATAACATGGAAAGAACAGAAAACAAAGTTTTAGAGCTCGGAAGAAAGACAGAGATCATCTAATCCAACCCATTCATTTTGTAGATGAGGAAATTGAGACCAGAAAGGGAGACCCCAAGACAGGTATGCTGAATCCCATTCTGGGGCTTTTCCCACTATACCACACTGCCTATATTATGGCCCATTAGTCCAATCTCACCCCAGTACCAAATACATAAAAATTCCTGTCAAATTACATACCTTCATGACCTTGGGGAAACCTGAGGAATGGAAAGAGCCTTTGGATTTGGAGTTACAGGACCTGAGTTTGAATCCTGACTGTCCCACATACTACCGCTGTGACCTTATGTAAGTCACTTAAGATCTCTGGTAAACTGCCTACTCATTTGTCTCCCTACTTCAAGTCTCTCACCAATCCAGTCCATCCAACAGTCTTCCAAGGTAATTTTCATTAAGCTCAGATCTGGAGATGTGATTCCCCTATTCAATCAACTCCAGTGACTGCCTATCGCCTCAAGAATAAACCGTAGACTTCTCTGTTTAGTTTTTAAAGCCCTATCCAGGCTGGCATTGATTTATCTTTCCTGCCTCTTTGGACATTACTCCTCTTCCCTCACTCTGTGATTGAGACAAAATGGCCTTCTCTTTTATCTTATTACCCAGGAAATTTTATCTCCCATCTCTGTCCCTTTGCACTGGCCATCCTTCATGTCTGAAATGGATTTCCTCTTTACTTCTTCCTCCGAGACTTTTCTATTCCTTTAAGATATATGTTAGGCATCATCCTTTATATGAAGCCATTTCTGACCCCAACACCTTGTGAATTATTAACTACTTCATACGTATTTGTGTTTATTGTTATTTTTTGCTATATTTCTTATAAAGTTTTTTTTAGTGGTATCTGATTTTTCACATCGCCATAATTTCTCCCAGTATCTCTTTTCCTCTCCCCTCTCAGAAAGGCATCTCATATAACAAATATTTTTAAAGGAAAAGAAAGAGAGAGAAGAGAAAAATATTCCAGCAAAACCAATCAATATATCCAAAAAGCCTCGAAACATATGCAATGTTTCACACTGGCAGACCTCCATCCTCTGCAAAGTGATGGGATTAAGGGCAGAGGTATCTTCTCATATCTTTTTGGTTTGTTTTTTAGGACCCGCTGTGTATGTATGTATGTATGTGTATATATATATATATATATATATATATATATATATATATATAAAATATGTAATTGTAAAATATATAATCCTTCAGTAGAACATAAGCTCATTCCAAGAAACTGTGTCATTCTTTGTGCACTTGTATTCCTAGCACCCAGAACAGTGCCTGGCACATAGTAGCCTTTAATAAATACTTGATTGCTTTGGGTCTCAGTTTCCTCATCTATAGCTGCCCTTGGTGTTGGATTTGACTATTAAGGTCCCTTCCAGCTCTAAATCCTATGATTTTATGAAAACCTCTCACTCTCCACTTTCACTCCTACCACATCCCGAACACAAGGAGTAACAGACCTCTTCAGACTCCTCCTTTAATCCAAAAAGCCCTTCCTCATCTGTCTCCGCAGTCAGGGTCCATACCCCTAGATTTTTCCCTTCTTCTTATGCCCCTCCCAGGCCAAGCTCTCTGAGCAGGAAAAGTAAACTACAACTCCCATACCACCTGGATGGAGGAGGTGGGGGCAAGGTTTGATTGATAGGCGACGTGCCGAACCCTCGCTGGCGCCGGGGGAGGGAAGGGGGGCCTGATTGCGCGTGCGCAGAAAAGCCGTTGGTAACGGCTGCGTTGGGAGCCGCAGGCGGCCAGGTAGAGAGGTAGGGAAAGGAGGGGCGGGGGAACTGGGGGTCGGGGGAGTGGGGAGCGGAGGGTGTGTACCCCCTTCTGGGTAGCGAGCGGGCCTCTGCATTCCGTCCTCTGCTCATCCCTCTTGCCATGTCCGGGGAATGGAACGGTCCGGACCTAGGAAACTCCGAGGGGGAGGGGAGAAGGATCGGCGGGGTGTGGGGGGCAGGGAGCAGAACCGGGAGAGGAGGACCAGAGGAGACCCTCTCCCTTCCCCCCAACCTTTGGGCTGGTGCAAGAAGAAAACAGCACAGGGGGGATAGCTGGGAATGGAGGTGGATCCCCTGGGATGGAGATGGGGGGAGGAGGCAGAGGACCCGATATTGGGCCCCGGGGGAAGGAGCCGGTTTGGAAGAATGACCCCGCCAGGATCCTGGGTGGAAAGGGGTCATCTAGAGGTCATAGGGAAAGTCCAGGGGAAAGTGGGGAGTGGCATAGATAAGAGGGGGTACAGCCTGGGGCCTTTCATGTGTCTAGATTGTGGAAATAGGTCAGTTTGGGTGTGGCGCCCAGTGGATTGGGGTGCAAGGTTTAGAAGAGTCAAGAAGCTCAGGGCTCACATCCCTTACCCAGAGAAGAGTAAGAATGGGGAGGGGAGGGACCACGGACATCAGGGGACTCCGGAGAGAGGGGCGGCCAGTGCTTTGGAGACGTGGCACACTGGTAACTAAAGTGCCCATTCTCAGCAGTCCAGCCAGACATGCCCTTTCATTAGGGACCGGCATACCTGAGCTCCCATCAGCTTAATCTCTCAAATGCATCCACTAATGTAAGACCTTTGGGGATCTGCTGTTCGTGGTGGAAAGAGTTCGGAAGGGTTGTAAGCTAACAAAGTTCTAGACTATTAACTCGTTGTGTGACCTTGGAAAAGCTCACATTTGTGAAATATAGGGGAAGGAGTAGGCAAGGTTTGTAAAGAGGTTTTGTCTGACTTACTTTTCTCCCTTGTGTTTAAGCCCCAGAGTATTCCTGTTGTTATGCTCAGTTCCTCTACTAGACATTGGATTCATTGTCCTAGCCCTGAGATTCTATGAGCCTCAGTTTCCTTTTCTTTAAAATGAAAGGGATTTTGTTAAATGTTATTTAAAGCCCTTTCTAGCTCTGAAATTCTATATTCTAACATTTCGTGTTCTAATGCCTCTTATAGCTTTAACACTCCATGTTCTATGAACCAGGATGGTAGTAAAGGTATAGTAAAGGTCTATATATCCCTCTGACCCCTTGATTACTGTCACTGAAGAGTCCAGAAAGTTAAGGTTATCACGCAGCATTGTCCTGCGGTACACAGAACTCACCAGAAGCCACACACAGATGGCCTAGAAAGTGAGAAAGCAGACATGCCGTCACTTTCCTAGTTTGAATGGGGAAATGGCCATTCACTGATTGCATACCCCAAGTCAGGGAGAAAATACCAAGTTCTTCAAAATTCCAGACTTGGAAGGGACCTCAGAGACCATCTAGTTTAAACCATCCCTGAACAAGAATCCCTTTCTTCAAGAGACCTAGCAAATGGTCAGATGACCTTTGTTTGGATTGCTGAGGTATGAAGGATGCTAGTCAAGCTAGGTCAATGAGGCTAGAAAGAGCTCCCCATTATCCTGAAGCCAGAGCCCTGATGACACAATTGCCTGAAGCAGCAAGATAGTGCAGTGGATATTATGCCAGGATGGGACTGGAGTCAGGAAGACTTCAGTTCAAATTCATTCTCAGACACTTTGTGACCATAGGCAAGTCACCTAACCTCAGTTTCCTCAGCTGCAGAATGCAGATAATAAGAGTAACTACCTCCCAGGGTCCTGAGGATCGAATGAGACAATATGTATAAGATAATCAGCATAGTACCTCTCATACAGCAGGAGCTTAATAAATGATTGTTCCCTTCCACTAAAATGTAAGGTGGCATATATAGTATAGAAGTTAGAAATAGAAAGTCACAGGCCATTGTCATTCCTCCAGGCCATTTTAGAGTGGATGATGTCATTACTCAGCACAGACCAATGCCAGCTGCAACAGTGATGAGGAAATAACTAACTATTCTCTTTGAAAAAAACACTGCTTGGCAATAATGCTAATACTAAAAGCGATAGTAATAATACTAGCTAACATTTATAAGGGCTTACTATGTGCCAGACACTGCACTAAGCACTTTACAGTTATTTCATTTGATCCTTACTACAACACTGGGAGCTGGGTTCCATTATTATCCTCATTTCACTGATGAAGAAACTGAGGAAGAATGTCTTAAGTGACTTGCCCAAGGCCACACATCCACTGAGTGTCTGAGGCCACATTTGAGCTCAGGTCTTCCTGACTCTAGGCCCAGTGTTTTTATCCAGTGTACCACCTAGCCGTTTAGGCAAGACCCTACAATCACACTTGATTGGATTTTTTTTTTTGATTCAAAAATCCTGCAGTTCTTTGCCTTGTCATAACAGGGAGGTGACCCTGGGCACCTAAAGGCTATGCCAAGTGAACATAAACTCTGATAGATGAAACTATCAGAGAAAAGAAAGACTTTGAGTACAAACCCTAGAAAAGATTTTGTGTTTCTCATCCAAGGGCCACCCTAGCTAAGTAAAGAGGGACTCATATCCACAAGGTTGGCTAGCCAGTGATTAATATTTTCAGCCATGACTCACATAGTCTAATAATACTAAGTAGCCATACTAAAGTTGTCATGAATCAGAATTGAAAGTAAGAACTATTTAGGGCCCTAGACCTAGATCACTTGCTAAAATACATATTTCCATTACATATTCCAAGTCTACCTCCTGCCCCTTAAAGGACAGTTAGAACATGACCACTTTCTTCAAGCATCTGAGGGGCTGGAAGTATTTGTGGGCAAAGAAATAGACTTGTTTCTTTCAGTGGCTAGAAGTTTCAGAGAGCACATTTGGGCACATTGTCAGGATGGATTTCCTGACAATTAGAGCTTTCCCAAAGTATATGACCTGCCTTGAGATCATGAATTCACCCTGCTTGGAGGTTTTCAAACAGGCTGGATAATCACTTGTCTGGTATGCGATAGTGGGGATTCTTTCAAATTCTTAATTTGTTAATATAACAAGCACAGCCTCCACTTCCTCATAATATGATCAGATCAGTTATTCTCAAGTGCCTTACAGAATTCTCTGTTTGACTCTGCCCTTGAAGGGGCACTGTCTTAAGGGAAGGGGAAAATTTTAGGGGTGCTGGATTTTTATTTGGAAGCTCTGGGTTCAGATTCTGGCTCTGTAATTTACTTTGGGCAAGTCACAGTCTCTTAAGATGTGGTTTCCTGATTTGTTTGCACTGAGAGAAACTATATATCTCTAAGACCTCATCCAGATTTGAATTCTATGACCCTATGACATTTTGAGGGAAAGGGATCAGGAAGGGTAGCTATGTTTTATTTGCCAGATTTCTAGGGATCTCCGTAGGCCTCCATCATTCTCTTAAAACTTCCTTCCCCACATTGTTATTTTCCCGTTCAAGACCTGTCCTAAGCCCAACTGAGTCCAATATGTGTAGGCTAAGAGCAGAAATGATATAGGATTATAGAATATAGAGCTAGAAGGGATCTTAGAGATTATTTTGAACCCTCCCCCCATTTTACAAATGAAGAAACTGAGGTCCCCCGATGGGGAATTATGTGTCTAAAGTTCCACAGTGGAGATGGAGTTTGAGGTGATTTGACTCCATTGTCCTACTGCCGATTTAACAGAATAAATTGAGGTGAGTTTGGAAATACCTGGGAGTGGGAGGATGGTTTTTCCCTCTCCTTGCTGTGCTGTCTCAGGCTTCATTGAGTAATATTGGCTGCTAGGATGTTATTAGTGTTTCTGATATGCAAATATTTGTGAAAAATATAAGAGATTCTGTCTCAAGATTCAGACAAAGACAGAACACAGGCAAGGAATTTCTACCAAACCTATTATTAACTCATTAACTGATGGCACTTGATTCATCATTGACAGGTTTGTTTCCTTCATGCACAAGTACACATATGCTGTTTTCTTACTGTGTGTTCCAGACTCTGTGGTTTTTCATAAGAAGAGGTAGTATTGAGTGATAGGGGCACCTTTCTCACTCTAGTGACTCATTTGGAAACCTTCCCCAGTGCCTATGCCTGCTGAAGTCTTTGCCTGATGAGTTTAATCTCTGTTGCCAGCAGGTGTTCCTGAACACTCCTAAGCAGCTCTCCCCGCTCTAGCACACAGAACTGGGCAAATGTCAGTTTGGGGTAACAGTGCCTCATTCGAGATAATCCCACTAACTGCTCTGGAATACACATGAACAGTCCCCAGGGGAGACTATGTGGAGTATGAAGCCAGATGTTTACCTAATTGACATTGTTATGGAGGACAAGAAAATGCATCTTGGAAAACTTGCATAAAAGTAGGGGAGGGAATAACCTACAAAAAAACCACCCAAACTTGTCTGGCTGATAAACAGAATAAATATTTTATGTTGGGAAAGGGATATTTGTAAGGCACATTATATTTCCAGGTCTAGAGCTAGAAAACTGCACCTTCGCCATAAGCTTAAATTGACCTTACAAAATGACTGCTAGTGCATCCACTGATGCCATTGTGGGAAGGTAGGATGATTTTAAATGAAAGCTCAGTTTGTTTGAGGATCTAATGTTGTGGATAAGGCCTATCCATTTAATAATAGTCCACTGGTCACCCTTTGGTTTGGGAGTTCCCCCATATTAGAAGATCTGAAAGATGTTTTTAGGATGTAGACAAGTTGTGGGAAATTTAGCCACTCTTATCTTGCCTAATATTCCTTAAAGATCTGTGCTTCCCATATGGGCATGGTTTAAGGCTATCCAAGCATACTGGGATTCTTATTTCCTTATGGTCCAGGCCTCCATAGAACCAGTACAGAGAAGTCACTTCCCTCATATAAGTACATGCAAGTGAAAACTGAGCTGAACCTCATCTCAGAAACCCAGGAACTTCTCGTTGACTATACATAAACCATGGTGTTAGTGAAAAGAGTACAAACTTTTGTTTGGATTTTGATTTGGAGTACAAATACCTACAGTCTAGTTCCAACACTGCCATATGTTAACTGTGCTGATTGGGGCGATGTCACATCTCTGGACCTCAGTTTTCTCATCTGTAAAATGGAAATGATAATAGACTACTTACTTTGCAAAATTCTGTTGGGGAAAGCACTTTGGAAACCTTAGAGTACTATAGAAATTTAATATTCAATTCAAATACTTCCCCATACACTCTGCATCCTATATGAGTAAATTAGCTGGTAGTTTGTTTTGGAAGATAGCAAGTGAGGCTCCAAGTTGACTGGTGCCTGGAGAGGGGGCAGGGTTCCTAACCCTTGGAGAACAAAGCAAAGGTGCCTCTATTTTAGCTGTCTTTCATTTTGGTGAACCCAGAGCATCTGGTCTTTTTTTTTTAATGTATTATACAGGATTACCCTAAGAATGCATCTGTTTGTTAGAATCTAAATCATGGTGGTTTTACCAAGTATTCTTCATGCTCAGGTTCTACAAGTCTAGTATTGGGGAGCCATGGGGAAAGGAACAAATATTAAGTACCTTCTGTGTGCCAAGCATTGTGTTGTGCTTTATGAATACCTCATTTGGTCCTCACAACAACCCCAGGAGGTAGATGCAGTCATCTCATTTTACATTTGAGGAAGTTAAGGGACTTGTGTTGCGTTACATGGCCAGTAGGTGTCTGAGTTCAAATTTGAACTCTGATCTTCCTGACTCCATGCCCAGTGCTATATCCACTACAACACCTTGTAGGGTAGAAGAAAAAAGGGAAGCTGATTTTTTTTTTCCCCAAACAAGGCAAATGCCTACTAGTAAGATCACTGATGGCAGTATCCCTGCCTGATAACTTCACCTATGGGAACTCATGTTCTTCTGGCAAGCATACCTGTGTCCCAAGGAAGGGGAGAGGAAAGAAGACAAGAAAGAGGAAGAGGGAGGGAAGCAAAGGGGGTGGAGAGGGAGAAAAGGGGAAAGGGGGAGAGAGAGAGAAGAAGAAGAAGGATTTAAGGAAGGAGAGATTGACATAATTTCCCCCATATTTATATGTATACTATGTGCACATTCACATAAACATATGCACACATGCATGTACATACACAACTAGAGCTGTAAAATTTTCTGACGTTCCGCAAACTGGTAGAACTATCTCATTAGCCCCTCCATAGGATCAACTTTAGAAATAACAGATTGTCATATTGTGGGTTACTATACACTGTATCTGGCCACCAAATGGTGCCTTCATTGTGGTGCTCCAGAGCTGATGGCAAGAAAACTGAAGCCTTTGGCTTGGGATTGAGGGGTTTCGTGCATGGAACTCTGAGATACCAGTTGTAATTGTAAGCATTTACATAGCACTACTATACAATAGGTGCTTGCTCTCTACTTTCTGAATTATCTGTGATGACCTAAGGCTTCTTCCCACTTACTGCTCATCTGGTTCTAAATGTCAGTAGTATGGACTGAAACTTCAGGGAGTCCAGGCCAGATACTTAAAAGTTGAGTATTTTTATTATGTGTAGCTCCACCTTTTTCTACCTCATTGTTCCAAAGCAGAATATGATATATTAGATTATGTCTGCTTCTTCTTCCCTTCCAGAGCACCTTAGTTCAAATTGAGAGTTGATTATATTTTCAGTGTTTCCCACATTGCTGGGCTGCCCAGAAATCTACACAACTAATACACTTCTCCCTTCCCTCTCCTGGCCATCTGCACATCACAGGAATACACAAGCTGCATTTAGACTTTGGAATGCATGCACTTATCTCTAGTGTCTTCCTTTCTCTGCTACTATTACTCATGCTTTTTTCAGGACTGAATTTTAAACCACATAAAAAACTAGAAGGAGACAATTGGGAATTATGGGTTGTGGGATGGGTCTATCTCTAGCAGAGTAGGGAATAACCAAATAAGTCTCATCAGTGATAGACTGTGTATGTTTATGTGGCTTAAGGATTAGGGAAATGAATTACTGTTCCCCCTCTTCTCTTTAACAGGAACCAGAACCCCATGGAATGAAGGCAAGCAGTGAGTTACTCTGTTTCAGGTTATACTAGTTGAAAGTTGCCCTGGGTTGGCCATGGCTACGGCTTCCCAACTTAATCTGGATGCTCTTCGGGAAGTGCTGGAATGCCCCATCTGCCTGGAATCCTTCACTGAAGAGGTTTTACGCCCCAAGCTCCTTCACTGTGGCCATACTGTCTGCCGGCACTGTCTAGAGAAATTATTGGCAAGCAGTATCAATGGTGTCCGCTGCCCCTTCTGTAGCAAGGTCACACGCATCACCAACTTATCCTTGCTGGCTGACAACCTGACCATACTGAAGATCATTGACACAGCCGGGCTGAATGAGGCCATGTCACTGTTGATGTGTCGGACCTGTGGACGGCGACTACCCAGACAGTTCTGCAAGAGCTGTGGCATGTTGCTTTGTGAGCCCTGTAGAACAGCAAAACACTCATTGCCCAAACACAGCGTTCTCCCTATCAAGGAGGCGGCTGAGGAGCGACGTCGTCACTTTAGTGAGAAGCTTGCTCAGCTTCGGGAAATGGTCAGAGAATTGCAGCTGCGGAAGCAGACCCTGGAAAGGGTCTCCAAAGACTTGCAGGGTCGCTACAAGGCAGTTCTGCAGGAATATGGGCGAGAAGAACGGCGGATCCAGCAGGAGCTGGCCCGCTCACGCAAGTTCTTCACAGGATCCTTGGCAGAGGTGGAAAAAGCCAATAGCCAAGTGATGGAAGAACAGGGATACTTGCTAAATATTGCTGAGGTACAGGCTGTATCTCGTTGTGACTACTTCCTGGCCAAGCTCAAACAGGCAGATGTGGCTATTTTGGAAGAGATAGCTGATGAGGAGGAGCCAGAGCTGACAGCCAACCTGCCCCAGGAACTGACCTTGCAAGATGTAGAGCTCCTCAAGATGGGTCATGTTGGCCCACTCCAGATTGGCCAGGCAGTTAAGAAGCCACGGACAGTCAATATAGAGGAGCCTTGGACTGAGGAGGTTGATGCCACCTCTATGATGATCCGAGAGATGGATGGGAGCTCAGATGATATGACCCCTAGTCCTCGGTCTTCACCTTCCCGTCAGCGAAAATCTGAGGCAACTGCCAGCATACAACAATGCCACTTTATCAAGAAGATGGGTGCTAAAGGCAGCACACCAGGCATGTTCAACCTGCCTGTTAGCCTCCATGTCACCAATCAGGGTGAAGTGCTGGTCGCGGATAGGGGCAATTTCCGTATCCAGGTCTTCTCCCGCAAGGGCTTCCTGAAGGAGATTCGGCGCAGTCCCAGTGGCATCGACAGCTTTGTGCTCAGTTTCCTTGGGGCTGATCTGCCTAATCTGACCCCACTGTCAGTGGCCATGAACTGCCAAGGACTGATTGGTGTGACTGACAGCTATGACAACTCTGTCAAGGTATATACTTTAGAAGGCCACTGTATTGCTTGCCACCGGAGTCAGCTAAGCAAGCCCTGGGGCATTACAGCACTGCCCTCAGGACAGTTTGTGGTCACGGATGTGGAGGGAGGCAAATTGTGGTGTTTTACAGTTGACCGATCAGCTGGAGTAGTCAAGTTCAATTGTCTCTGTGGTGCTGTTCGGCCCAAGTTTGTTACCTGTGATGCTGAAGGCACTATTTATTTCACCCAGGGGCTGGGCCTCAACCTGGAGAACCGACAGATTGAGCATCACCTTGAGGGTGGTTTCTCCATTGGTTCTGTGGGCCCCGATGGGCAGCTGGGCCGTCAGATCAGCCACTTCTTCTCTGAGAATGAAGATTTCCGCTGTATTGCTGGTATGTGTGTGGATGCTCGTGGGGACCTCATTGTTGCCGATAGCAGCCGAAAGGAGATCCTTCACTTCCCCAAGGGTGGTGGCTATAATGTCCTTATCCGGGAGGGACTCATTTGTCCTGTAGACATTGCTCTTACTCCTAAAGGGCAACTGCTGGTGTTAGATTGTTGGGATCACTGCATCAAGATCTACAGTTACCACTTAAGAAGATATTCTACCCCTTAAAGGGAACTGGCATTCTTCACCATAGCCCTCCTTTCTCCTAATAAATCTGTGGGTGTCCTTAATGCCATAGATTAGTTTTGTGTCCTGATCCTAGCTGGGTAGGTATAGAATTCAAGCATTGGTGTTTAGAAGTCCTATACTTTAGTTTGCCTTTAAGAATAGAGCTTTAAAGGATCAACTGGCATTGAGGATGTGGGACAATTAGCTGTACTCTTATTAGCCACGGAGCCCCTCCACGACTTCACCAGTTTTAATCATCATAGAGACTAAGAAGTATCTTAGAAGCAAATCCTCATTGATTTTCCTCTTTCTCTTTTGGATCCCTGGCTTGTTGGCTTGTTTCCAGGTAGCATTCTGCCTGCCAACAAAGGGTTCTCTGCACTGCTGACTGATCTGCATGCTCTACTGGGACCTGCTCCCCCAGCTCCTTATGGCTCTTCAGTAGCATTTCAGATGTATCCCAGTAGTATTGCCTTCGGGTTCACTCACCTTTACCAATGTGAAAAAAGTCCAGTGCTCTCCAAGAAGATACCTTGGGGGACTGTTTTCTGTAGACCATCTTAAACCACCAAGTTCAAGTGTGACTGAGAATGGAATGACTTTGTGGATCATTAGAGAACTCTAAATTGAAAACCGAGTGTCTATGAAAGGGACTTGGGTTTTGAAACTTTGCCAAAGTTAAAAAAAAAGGAATCAATAATAATGTTAACAAATAATATATTTATTCATATTCTTCAAGATGCTGTAGCTCAGCCCACCATTATTCATGATCAACTTCCATGGATCTACTCACTTATCTAAGAGTTTGTAAAATCAGGCCAATGGGTGGGAGTGGATTAAGAATCATTTTCATTATTGGAAAACTCTTTGGCGGGTGCTTAGCCTGCATTTTCCCAATGGAGTGTAAAATATTCAGTTTCAGGATTTATTTCCATTCCTTTGTTAAGCATTAAATAATTGATGGCAGTTTCTGCATTACTGATGTTTGTTTCTTTTAATTAAATATTGGGAGGTGGTTTTTATATCCCATCGCTCACTTAGCTGAAGTTCTCTTTCTTAGCAGGCAGTACCATCAAAAGGATCTATCTTGTGAAATAACACTCCTCATCAATTTCCAGCTAGAAGCAGCATCACATAAAGGGAATGCAAATCCCACTCCTAGTACATGTGCAAAATTAGCTGGCACCTAAGGTTTAAAGTCATGGACTCCCAGTTTTAAGTTGAGTCTTTACCATCTGTTCTTGCCTCCTAATTACAATTCCAAAAGTGAAAGCAAGGTTTGTTCTTTGAAGGAGATATTCTTGTGGGTGAAGACATTCAAGAATTAGTGGCTGGATATTTGTGTTGACTAAACCTCAGCTCTTGAATTTCAGGCACAGAAGGGTGATAGAAAGCTCACAGGGTTGTCTGGAGATGGGAGCACCATAGCCTATAGTTACTGAAAAAATAACCTGGTTTTTCTGGACTGCATTACTCAAAAACTAATTTTTTTTTTTTTAGCCTATGTTGGGATTAATTCCCAAAGGACAGGAAATGACATAATTAAAGTTAGCCCAGAGCTAATTTGTCTTGGACTTTGCACCTGAAGAAAGCACAGGCCAGATTATGAAATTATGTCTGATTTTAAAAGATTGTGTTAATGGAAGGAAAATTGATTCAATTAAAAGTATATCACAAGCAGCTCCTTTTCTTATTAAAAGCACTTTATCTGCCATAGCAGCTAGGAGCAGGAGATCTGTCTCCCTTTGCTGAAACAATAACTAAGGAAGCAGCCTCAAGTTCACACTTTGCTGCTGAAAAGTGGATACAATATTCTTGGCAGGCTTGACAGAAACAATCCCAGCACTTTTCCATCTCCCACTAGCCCATTTATCATTGGGGTACTTTGGTATCTCTCTACACATCGTCCCTGACTTGTACTTAGTATTTTCTTCCTTAAATAACCACGACCTGTGGTTATAGACCAGAGGAAATGTGGGACTGGATGCAGGATGCTGATAAGTCAATTGTGTTTCAGCCTCTTTCCCCTTTAGTGCTAATGGATGGGCAACACTGATATTGTTACCCTTTCTTTCTATTCCCTTCCTAGAGCCTTTGGAATCAATCCCACTTCTTAGCCACCTCTTCTGTTGCACAAAAAAAAATGTGGGAGAAAGCAAATCCTGGACCTGACCCAAAGGACTAGAAGGGAATGGGTGGCAGCAAGGAGTAGAACAGTGGTCAGGAAACAAAAATTTGGTCTTAGTGGTCAGGTCATCAGAGGACTGGTTATGTTCCTTGTGAATAAAGGAAACTTGGAGTGTATCTGATATGCACCTATACAAGCGGAAATCTCAAAGCATAATGCAATTCAAATAAATGTTTCAGGCATCCATTCTAAATACCCTCTCTCCCCTCTCTATGGGGATAATCAAGATCTGACTATTTAAGAATCCAGAGCTTTCCTATGAAGACAGTTCTATTTGGCCCTTTTCACAACTGAGTAAACTAGAGGCCTAGAGAACCAAGTATCTCTTAGAGCTGAGCAGCCATCTCCATACTTGTAGAGGGAGCCATGAATTTTAATGCCATTAACTTTCCTTTCTGACAGCCACTAGACTTTTTGTTTCTCTATTTGTAAATTCCTTTGAAAGCTGCTCTTATCTATTGAGTGCTTTGAGATCACTGAATTGAGCCCCTGGGCTGGAAGTGCAAATTAGCATCCTTGTCAAGTTCTGGGGCAAGCCCAGAGACACCTAGACTCTCCTCTTCAGCTCCTCTCTACCAAGCTGGGTAACACTTCACTTTTAAGTGGCCATTAATTAGTACCAGATTAAAAGTGCAACTGCTTAAACATTACTTGCATTACCCATAGGAAAACTATAAGACATAAAGCAAGCTCGTCCCTCTGTGTGGTTAATGGAGTGCCTCCCCACTGACTATCTGAATATTTACTAGTGTGAATTGACCTGCCTCTTTTACTAGCTTCCACTGAGCAGTAACCCCTTCCCTTTCTGCAAACTTAACCCCATCCCTGAACCATATGTGGGCTTTGGTCAGAAATCCAAGTAGAGGGATACATGGTAAGACAAACTTATCCAGGGACATGACTTCTTGCTATGAATTTTCAGCTAGACTATTAATGTGGTCATCCTTTTTATATATGTAGCTGGGATTTTTAACCTGGAGTCTACTATCTGTGGATATAATTCAGAGGATCTGTGAACCTGAATGGGAAAAAAAACCCTAAGTTTATTTCAATATAATTGATTTCCTTTCTAATCCTGTGAATTTTATTTCATACATACCATGACATACACAAAAAGGTTAAGAACCTATGCCTTAGAGCAAGGTCTCTAGACCTATGCTTTTATGAAACTTACTAAGTCTTAATAAGAAAAACTTACTAAGGAGAGATAGGTATGGGTTCTGCTTAGAAAGTGGAAGAATTTTAAGAGCTTAGCTTGGACAGTGCAGGAACTGACAGATAAGGAAATAGCTATAGAGAGGAAGTGACTTGCCTCAGGTTGCACAGCTAATAAACAATGAAGAAAAGTAGAACCCAGGTCTCTCTCTGAAAGGTGAATCCTTGGCCAGTTTAGAGAGACCATGAATGATTTCCATAAAGGAGCATCAATAGCTCAAAGTTGTCATTCTTGTTCCCAGCGCCACTAAGGATGGTTGGGAAACTTCCATTATAGAGGTGAGAGGAATGAGACTGAGAGGTTATTCCGGCTATGGATCCATAAGTCAATGAAATTTACCTGGGCTTCAATCTTGCTTTTGACAATTACCAGCCCTGTCACTTTAAAGTCACTGCCTCTGTTTACTTCAAGCAACTCTAGACTTAGCTAGACAGGAAACAATCTATTGATAAAGAGAGGAGGCTTCCATGCTGAGGAATTCTGTTTCTTCTATAACACATTTTGTTCACTGTCTCGTTTGATGCTCATAACATTCCTACCAGCATTATTATCTCCATATATTAGATAAAAGAACTGCTTGAGAAGCTTCAAGTCACCACTAATGTCAGAGGCTTGATTAGAAACTAGAGCTTCTAACTTCAAGTACCTAAAGATGAGATCAGGGAGGTGATTGCAGAGGGATGGTAAAATTTCCATAAAACCAAACTGTTTCATCAGGTCCTTTCATAAATTGACCGCTTTATGAAAGAGGGCCTGTGGCTAGGTTAATGCTATTTTAGTTCAATACACTTTGGTTAAGCATTTCCCCTGTGCTAAGCACTGTTCTAAGTTCTAATGGAAAGAAAGCAAAGACATTGCCCCACTCTCAAGGAGTTTATGACGTAGGCAGAGAGATAAACAGTTATAATGCCAAGTAGTACATGATTATTATATTAAAAAATTCAAACATAATGCAATGAGATTTCATGGGAAGGAGACCTCAAGTTTATCTGGGAACACGGGGAGGCAGTATCTACAACCTTATTCAGGAAGGAGGTTGGAAAGATGAATAGAATTTTCAACAGGCAGGAGAGAAGTGAATAAAAGTGCAATCCCCAAAGATAAGTAACTGCTGTAAAAGACAGCCTCCAGAAAGACTGGATTTCAAGGACTTGGGGGGGGGAGAAATGCAACAGCAAACTCAGCTGAGCTCAAACTCCTAATTAAGGAGACTGTGAAGGGGAGGTAAGGGCAGAATTAGAACTTAGCTACAGCTATGTATCCTGTAGGGAAGCTTGAGCACACTAAACCTGCAGGCTAATTAATTGATTAAAATAATTGGGGTATCATTTTGAATTTTTGAAGACAGTAAAAGAAGTCAAGGTGGAAAAGTTAAAAAAAAAAACAAGCTTGGGTTTTCAAATGAGTTTCGTGTGTTATTTAAAAGATTTAAATAGATATGTATACATATATATGTTCATATATATGCCATTTGCTCAGAGATTAAAAATAGCTTCTTATTCCATTTTATGTTCATTATAGGCCATGCTCAGTAGTTCTTGGTCAGACTAAGCTAAGGCTATTTGGGAGATAAACTTAGTTTCATGGTGGAAGGGTTGCTCAAGAAAACACATGTCTGAAATAAATTGCTTTATAAGGTGTCTCCATTAGCAGCTTGCAGTGTTGTGGTATGATAGAGCAGTGAACTTTGTATCAGAACACCTGGGTTCAAATCCCAGTTCTGCCACTTAATAGTTTTACAGTACCACTCACATTTATAAAACATTTTGAAGTTTATAAGGCACTTTCTTTATAAAAACTATATTTAGCCAGCAGTCAACTATTATTATCCCCACTGTATAGGTAAGGAAGCAGACTCAGATCAGGTGACTGACCAAGGGATGGATAACTTTTTGTTGTTGGTGGTGGTGGTCCTTCATTCTTGAAGAGAACTAATTATATCACCAGGGTGATGTCTTGACTTGCCCAAGAATTGGATTTCAAGTGAGGCAGAGCTGCAAGGTCATCATCCTCACTCTCTCCTCTAGAGTCTTCAAAGCCCAGTGGTAAGACAAAATTCAAAAGGACTGACAATGGCCTTGGCCTTTCTAAATTAAGGTCTTCCCCAGGTGTCAGTTTGAGGCAACACCCATTCAATGACTGAGGGCTAGGGAAGAATTGACAACTTGTACAGAAAGGGTCAGATAGGAGTCCCTTGGTTCCAAGTTCAGCCTCTTTCCACGTTACACTGTGAAAGCTTAGAAACTCCAGACAATGAACTAGTTTCCCCAATATTCTTCCTACCCACCTCACTGTGTTGTGAAGAAAGTACTTAACATGAGTGCAAGCTCTCATCATTATATTCAAAACCAATTGCACTTTATTGTTGTATAGTTACATGTGACCTAGTTGCAACTTGGACTGTAAGTTAAGTGACTCTCACATCACAGTTGGTGGTATTTTCAAATGGAAGAGAATGTCACCCAATCACTCTTGAGGAGTAGTGAGTCTCTGAGTATGATGTGACACCTGCTTCTCTAAAGAATCCTGAACAACTTGACCAGACCTCTTTGGTATCTCATTGTTGTCCTTCCAATGGACTTGTTTCTGGATTGTGGCAGAATTTTGCCCAAGGTAATTTTCTACAATTTAAATTTTTACATATCATCCTGTACCTGCCTTCAGCAGCTTGCTCTCCCAGCCCCTATTAGCAGTTACCAATTCAAACAACCCCTTACCTGAAACCACCTTTAGGTTCTGAGCTGCCCATACCCTGGGGCTGGTTTCTACTTTAACAGAAACTATATAAGAAGCTCTTAATCAGTTAACTTTGCATTACATGCTTAATGTAATTTCAGGATCTCTTCCTGATTGTAGGTTCTTTGTATTGGTTCTTATGGACCCAACCGTTACATTTGCTAGAAAGACCTGAGTTTAAATCCCTTCATTAGATATGAAACCATATGGAAAGACTTAATAGATATGAAACCATAAGGAAGCCACTTAGCCACTCAGCTTCAGTTTCCTCATCACTCATATCTTCTAAGATGATGATAATAATATAGAACCTACCTCATACTGTTGTGAAGATCAAATGAGACAATATATGCAAGCCCTATGTAATGTATGTAAATGTATGTAAAATATAATAGGTAAATTATTGCCAGACTTGAAGCATTATTAACATAGTTATCATTCTTACAAGCCTATCTGGACCTCTGACATTGTCCAGTCTGATTCCTTCCTCACTCTTCTTTTTGGTTCTAATATTCTCAAATCCCTGCCTTCCCACCAGTTTACAGAATGTGGCTTCTCTCCCTCTGTGATGATGGTCCATTGCCTGGTGAGCAGCTGCCCTCCTGTCCCTGACTCTCTTTGTTCTTCTCCCACCATCTGGCACCATTTAGACTTCCAAGGAATTAGATATTGGTGCATGCCAATGCACTGAAAGCCTTGTATTCTCTGGGGATCAGATGCTTCACTGAGCTATCCTAGTGGAACTCTCCCTTTAGTCCAGGAATTCCTAGGATCATAGAATCTGGAGCTGAAGAGACTTTGGAGATTATTTTAGTGCAACCCTCTTATTTTACCTATGAGGAACTGAGGCCTATAGAGCTTCAATGGCTTTACCAAGTACAAATAACAGAGCCCAAGTCAAATGGTACTATTGACTTCAAATTTAGTGCCTCAGCTAATCCTCTGATGCTAATCCAAACTTCAGTATTTTCTAGCCTCAATATTCCAAGCCCTGTCCATCATTCTGAATCAGGCTGGCTCCTGGATTTGTAGATTTGCTCCCCTGGATCTTTAATTAACTGTTCCTATCACTGTTGTTTTTACCTAGCACCAATACCGTACAAATGGTAGCAAGAGTAGAATAATGAGAACACATAATTAGGAATTGATGCAAAAAGATCTCTCAACCTACGTAACCTGGATGGTTCAGAGTGATCAAGAAAGTCAGGGCTTTGGTTCCAGGAGTTAGAGTTTACAGATCAGCTAGGTTAAAGTTACATTAAGAGGAATTCTTGGGTTCCCTCAGGACATTCTGGCAAAGCACCTGGGCCTTAAAAGGTCTAATAACAACAGCTGACATTTGTATATTACTTTGAAATTTCCAAAGTGTGTTGCATATGTTCACTCCTTCAGTCATCACAACAACAGTGTGAAGTAAATACCATAGTTGAGAGACTGGGGCTCAGAGAAATTTGTTTCCTTGGTCACAAAGCGAGTTAAATATAAAAGGTAGGATCCTCAAGCTCAGCTCTCTTAACTCCGGACTGAGTGCTCTTTCCATCACACTGCAGTGTCTTGCACAGGTATTCAAGAGACCCCTGACTTAGTACACTCCCATAGAGCGAGGCCAATGCAGCTGTTGTGTGTTTTCCAGGAAGACACCCTCGGATAATATTAAGGAATTAACTGTAAAATGCAGGTGCTCAGCAGAGTAAAAAATGGTTTGGTAGATGAAGGAAGCAAGATGCTGGGCAGTATAGTGGTGTCTGGCCACCAGTTCCTAGTTGGGGGTCCCTAATGATGTCATGTGAGGCATTATTCCTGAGAGTTCAATTTTCTTTGCCTAGTAGAGGCCACCCAACCCTCTTTGCTGGCTCATGCTCCTCCCCGCTGGCATATTATATAATAAAAATGGTACAAAAATTGTAATCAGGGAGCCTGAGTTCAAATCTCAGCTCTCAAAATTCACTTGGACAAATTATTTCTCTGAGTCTCAATTTCCTCATCTATAAAATTGGACAAATAATAATTGCAGCCCCTATTTCCTAGGGTTATGAAGAACTGGCTTTATGGTTAAGTTTTATATAACTCAGAGTGATTATTATTCCCTTCAACTTTAATAACAGTAACTGACTTTTATCCAGCCATTAAATTCCACAAAGTGCATTAGGCCTGTGATGGAGGCACTACCCATACTCTTATCTCTGTATTATAGATCAGGAAACCAAGACTGGGAGGCTGAGTGATTTATCCATGGGGACAGAAGGAGCAAGTGAATCTGAACCCATCTTGTGACTCGGCTGTTACCACTTTATTCATGACGTCATGCTGTACCCATAAAGAGAGGTCTAAGCAAAATATTTAATTACATGGAATTCTTCTCAGGTAGTCTGGGTGTTTCTCATCACAGGTTTCTTGAGGGGACTTATCTATGAACACTACTTATACCTGCACTGTATGCCCACTTCACAGATGGATGACTTCTCCATGGGCAATAAGAGTAGCATGTAAATGGGGGGGGGGGGGGAGATTAAGGGTTAGGGATTAGAAATCATAAGGTCATTGGCTATAAAGCTGCATTTAGTCTAAGGCAGGTTCCCTGCCCTGGTAAGGGTTATTAACCTTTGTTGTGTCCTGGGTTCCTTTGTCAGTCCAGCTGAGGTCTATAGACCCCTTCTCAGAATAATGCTTTCAAATGTATGAAGTAAAATACATAAGATTACAAATGAAACAAATTATATTGAAATACAAATATACATACATATATACATATATATATGTGTGTATATATGCATGTGTACTCACACACACACACACACACACACATATATATTCACAGACCTTGAGAACTCCAGATATAGTCCATTTCCCTCATTTTACAAATGAGGAAACAGGTTCAGAGGATAAAATGATCCTGTACAGTTATGATAGTTTGCATTCAAGTGTTCTTACTAAATTTCTAATAATTTTCCATTGCACCTCCAGGTGAGTAGGATCTGCCTACTCTTCCCTTCACTAGTCTTTAGTCATAGTAGATGACCAGTGTTGAGAAATCTTATGAAGGGTGACTGGAGCCTCATCTAGCACACCAAGAAAATGAAGACCATCTCAGATGAAATGGATCCATAGTCAAGTTGATTTCCCAGACCTGCCTAAGAAACCATTGGCCTCTTCCCCACCACTAACTTTACCACCTGGCAGCTAAAGTGTTCCCAGGTACCCTAGAGTTAAATCCACCTGGCCCTTGAACAAATCTTTTCATCATTTCTGACTGAAATGTACTTAAATGTCTTTCACTCCCTTAATTCTTCCAAATTAACCACTTTCATTTTGGGGAGAAGAAAATAAGGAAAAAAAACACATTAGAAATTTTCACCAGTCCAGTTTGAATCAAACAGCTGGAGATTTGGGGGCTGTGACCACATTTCTGCTAAATGTTAAGAATAGGCCTGACCATTGTGGATATTCCAGGGTTTAAGGAATTAATTTATTTTTATATTCAAGTCTCAACAGGCAAGTTACTTTAAGTTTTCCATCATGACTACTTTTGCTATGAATAAAAAATATTGCCATCTTACAGGAGAACTTCTGAGGTTGGGAAGATGGGGTTGGCCAAGAAGAGCTAATCCAAGCTACAGGAAATACTAATTGTATGATCTCGAGGAAAGGTCACTTCTCTGAGTCTTAGTTTCCTCATCTGTAAAATGGATTTGTTGGGCTATATGATTTCTAGGGTTCTTCTAGCTCAAAATTCTATGAACCATGAACCTTCCAAGACAGTTTGTTTCTATTTGAACAGCTCTAAATGTTAGGATGTCTTTTCTTAAATTGAGCTGAAATCTGCCTACCTGTAATTTCTACCCATCAGTACTTGTTATATTGCTAGGGTTGAAGCAGTACAAGTTTAGTACCTCTTCCTCATGGAAGTGCTTAAGATTTTTAGATGTAGCAATCTTATACTCACCCCAACTCAGGTCTTTTCTTCTCTGGGATAAATATCTCCATTTATTCCAGCAACCCTTGTATGACATGGTTTGGAGTCCTTTTCCCTTCTGATTGTCCTCTGTACACACTCCAGCTTGTCAACATTGCTTCCTAAAATGTATTATCTAAAAACAGGCCATAGATATGATCTGACCAGTCTTTCTATGACCCAGTTACCCCCACAGTACCTATCACACAGATAGACTACTCAATATAGATTTTACTCTCTGTAATTGACATTGATTTGAATTGAATTGATGTACAGTGGAGATAGATTCCATTTCTCTATTAAGCTCCTGAGGTAAAATTTCCCACCTCCTTTATGCAAAGTATCCTACTCCTATCAAATGACCTCCAAAGACTTTAGTGCTTAGCCCAGCTTTAGGTACCCAGCCTTTCTGCTTCTCCCTTCTGAGTTTCTTTCTGACCTCCTGCCCCACCGATATAGCATAGAGCTCTAGTCAGCAAATTAGATAGCCTAGTCAGGAGGCACAGTTGACATCTGGGCTTCTTTAGCATAACTGGGAGAAAGAAAGTGGAGATTTTTAGGTTAAATTTGGCTTCCTATGAACCTTGGCTTGGAAAGAATGTTAGTTGTCCGGTTCAGAAGGTGAGGATGAGGACTAGACCAGTATGAGTAGGAATCCTCCTTTACCAAGAGTTATACTGTGGAGCCTCATGGCACAGAGGTGACACAGGGGTCTCAAAGATTCTACCATAAGAAAATAAAGCATGCCGGGACCTAGCAAAGTGGAAAAGTCCCAGTGGCAGACTGTGCACCTGTCATTCAAGAACCAAACAAATTGAGTTTGGAGACGTTCATCTGTGGAAGGTTAGCCACTAAGTTATTAAGAGTTTCAGCCACTTCACCTGCCAAAGTAATCACCTAAGAGAGGCAATCTGCGTTGGTGGAAAGAGAATTCACACCTACAAGATCACAGAAATTTTGACGTATTGGATTAAGTAGTAGTTGTAATAAATACCCACATTGATTATAAATAATCCTGTCTTTATCTATTTCCCTTAAGTAATTTATGCCATTTTGTAGACACATTATTCCTCTCTATAACATGGTATCAAAGTTGAGAGGCAATGAAAGGATTTTTACCTGTAAAAGGTCATTTTGAGGCAGAGCCAGAGATAGACTCAGGATTGTATGAATTCACTCCCTATTCAGTGGACAACAATCGTGATATTATATAACATGTTAAGGTTTAAAAAACATTTCACAGTTTGAAGATGATGATGGTGAAAGTAGCTTATGATTTTTACAGGGTTCTCCAAATGAATAAAGTGAAGTCAAGAAATAGAGTCCCAAATGGCTAATAAGTGGAGATGTCAGGAATCAAACCTAAGCCTTTTTTCTGTCTCTGAATTCAGTCTTTCCAATCTAGCATAAAGGGATTGGTCACTTCGGACAGTCCCCTTCCCTTGTACTCACAGCTGAATCTCTCAATTTTTTGGAGTTGGATGAGCAAGAAGATAAACAATCTGCTTGTTCTCGATCTCTCAACCACACAATCAGTCCTTGTCTCTCACCTCTGAGAGGGAAGAAAACTCCAGACTTCAGTGAAACTGAAGGCCTCCAAGGAATGTTCCCTGTGGAAAGGAGTCTCTGCGTGGGGTGATGATGGGGAAGGAAACCGGCTGCTAGGAGATGGGCAGACTGCCAACTGGTGGCCTTGCCATCGATGAAAACTGCCTGGCAAAGGAGCTGATTACTTTTTACATGGTGGCATATACAGATTGTAAGATGGAGTGAATGGGACCTCCAGACTTGCTCCTTGTTAGAAAAAAAAAAAAAAGACCAACTGAGCATCAACTTGCAAGAGAGATAGAGGTGGGGAAGAGCAAGGCTAGAGCCAGAGGGGTCAGTACTAAGTGCTAACACTGGCGTGTTCCCCCTTTCTCTGTATAGTGAATATAATTCTTCAAGGAATACCATGTATTTGCATTCAGATGACTATAAGCTTTGTTAGAGAATCATTTAATAGGAATGGAGCCTTCAAGTCATCTAATTACATCTTCCCATTATAGATCAGGAAAGCAAGGCCTAGGAGTTAGTGACTTAGTGAACACATTACTGGCAGAGCAAGAAGAACAATCCTATTCTGTTTCTACATGGTATCATAGGATTTTTGATTTAGAAGAAACTGTAGAGTCATCTAATTCCACCTCTTGATTTTACAAATAAGGAAACTAAGACATAGAAAGTTTAAGTGACTTTCCTAAGATCACATGTGTAGCAACTAGCAGACCTAGGATTCAAACTCAGATACACTGAACCCACATTTATTACTCTTTCCAATATAATATTTATTTGATTAAAAAAAAAAGACTGAGAAGGACAGTAACATCAGAGAAACTCAAGATTAAAATGACGACATTTCCAACTGAAGATCACTAAAGTAAAGATAAAACATCTCCAAAATTATATTGTCAATCAGGGTGAAGGCAGGGTTGAATTTACAGAAACCTTCTATGGAATACATCTGTTGTATAAAGTGAAGTACACTAGCCCATGTTCGGTCACACACAGGAAATTGGAATTCTTTATTTCCTGCCTGCTACAACTCTATATTCTCCCATAGCAAGATTCTCCAAATCACTATATGCAAGATGAAATTTGACACCTCAGAATCAAGATCAGAGCATTGTGGAATGTTAGAACTGGCAGGGACCCTAGACAGACCAGATCTTTCCTTTCACAGAGGAAGCAATCAAATCTCAGAGAAAGAGGAAAAGTAACTTACTCAAGATCATAACTTTGCTATTCAAAAGCAAATTTGGAACTCAGAACCCATATCTCCAAGTTCCTAGTAGAGTGTTTCTGTTTAATTCATATAAAGTTTTAGCTTCATATTTATCTTTTTGTTGTCGTTCAGTCATTTAGTCAAGTCTGATTCTTTGTGACCCCATCTGGGGTTAGGTTACATATATGTATATGTATGTCTGTATACATGTGTGTATACACATACACAACACACACATGTACATACACACATACACATACATATAGGTTGTTGTCCTTCATTCTTGAAGGGGACCAAAATGACACTGACATCACTTTGTTAGAGTCAAGTTAAAATGCTTCTGACTGTGGCTAATCAGACCAATACAAGCTCTGAATACTCTACCACAGGTTGGGCACAAATAGTACATGTGAACATTTGGGGCAGATTCTCTAAATTTGTGCATCTCACGTTTCTTTTGAGCTACTTCAATTCTGCTTTGCTCACAGAGCATAGCACCTTCTGTGATGAGGGGCTGCCATGCTGGGTGGTCCTGTGCCAGTGTCTCCCATGTCACACAATCAATTCCAAAGTTCTTAAGAGACACCTTGTCCTTATATCACTTCTCACCACCATATAAGTGCTTGCCTGTGTGAGTTCTCCATAAAATAAACTTTTAGGCAAATGTATATGTGTTTGTGTGTATGTGTGTGCACTTGTGCACACACACACATTGATTTTCCTTGATCACACTATTTCTGGCGTAACATGCTCAGTTCTAGAGAGTACATGTTATAAGAAGGATTTTGATGAGCTGAAGTCCATTCAGGAGGATAACCAAAATCATGAGGTTACTAAAAAACATAGACTATGAAAACCTGAGCATTCTGAAGGAACTGGGGAGAGGGATATTCTGGAAAAGTGAAGGCCTAGGGAGACATGATAGTTGCTACATGGAAGAGGGTTTAACCTTGTTCTGTTTGGTTCTAGGACGAGGCAGAACTAGGGGCAATGGGTGAAAGTTATAAACACATTTTGGCTTCTTAATAATTAGAGCTGTCTGAAAGCAAAAAAGTTCTGTCTTAGAAAGTAGTGAATTTTCCTTCATTTGATTAGGTTAGATCTAGCCTAGACAGAGGCTAGATCAGGGATGGAGAACATGTGGGCTCGAGGCCAAATGTGACCCTTTAGTTCCTTGGGTATAGTCTTTTGACTGAGTCCAAGTTTTACAGAACAAATCCTTTTAATGAGGAGATTTATTTGGTGAAGTATGGATTCAGTCAAAGGGCTACACTTGAGGACCTAAAGGGCCACATGTGGCCTTGAGGCCCCAGGTTCCCCACAGCTAGGCTAGTTAATTCTTGTCAGCTGTGTAACAGGGATCCTTTTGAGGGTATGGGTTAGACTAGATTATTTCTGAGACCCCTCCTAACTCTAAGATTTTGTAATTCTGTAAACCAGAGGTTCTCAACCTGTGGGTTATGTTAAATTTGAAACAATGAAAATACATCCTGCATATCAGATATTTATATTACAATTCCTAACAGCAGCAAAATTACAGTTATGAAGTAGCAATGAAAATAATTTTATGTTTGGGGGTCATCACAACATGAGGAACTGTATTAAAGGGTCATAGCATTAGGAAGGTTGAGAACCACTGCTTAAACAATGTGAGCTGTCCTGAAGTAGACATTAGGACAGTGAATTCTCCATCACTGGAAGTGTGCATACAGACTTGAAGGCCATAGAACCATTTGCTGGGATGGTATAAGATTCCCATTCAGGTGCCTCTACATCCTCTGAACTCCTTTGTAAACTCTGAGATTCTATGATCCTGTGAAAATAACTACAGCCCTGACATATTTGGTTTGGGCTCTGTGATGATAATGATAGCACAGCACAAAGGTCTTCAAAAGGTTAGCAAGATGACTAAACTTTGCAAAGGATGAGACTTTGATTTGAGGAAATTCTTATTCTGCCACATGCAGGTGTGTAAGATGTGTAGAAATACCAATACCATGCATGTATCTGCATATAATTTGCATATATTTTACATATGCCAACACAGCCTTTGCAGTATATTTTTTCAGACAACTTAAATTTAAACTGTTATTGCTATATGCAAGGTTATTACTTGGTTTCTTATCCTCTGTTCTTTCTTGCTTATTCACTCTCATTGACCAAGGTTCACTACATCAGAAATATGTAATGAAGAGAAAAGAGATGTATGAGTCTAAGAAATTATGGACAACAAAACAAAACAAAACAAAAAAGCCAAAGATCATGTGAAACAATAAATTATAGGCCAACGTATGGAGGAACAGATTGAGTTGGGTGATCACTGGGCCTGTGATGTCTGCTTCCCTCCCACTAGCCCTTATAAACACTGGAAGACCTAATCCTACACATTAGATTTCCTTAGCCCTCTCAAGTCAAAAGAGGTCAGAGTAAGAATTAGAAAGGAAAATGGCCATTAGGTTTGAAACCATCACTTAAAGTAAAGCCTCTTAATGTCTGTTTGTGTGTGTGTGTGTGTGTGTGTGTGTGTGTTCTGGACCCCTATGACAACCCGGACCCCTTTTGAAAATGTTTTTGAAAGTAAAATACACAGGATCATAAAGGAAAATAATTATATTGAAATACAGTCTGTGTGTCTATCTCTCCCCAACAATTTGTATCTGTCTGTCTATCTACCTTTCTATCTAAACAATTTCATTGATCCTAGGTTAAGAGCCCCTGAAAAAAAGAGCTTTCTGTTGTTGTTCTTCATTAAGATTTATGAGGAATGGACTGGGAAGTTCTGCTGCAGATGGGCACAATCTAAAATTGGTAATATATTTTTTTCTATTTTCATCTAGGAGAAATGGCAGTCCCGTGGGAGTATGTATGCTTAATTAACTACATATTGTACTTTCTTTGCCTGTTGCTGAGGAAATTGACTGGCTCTATCTATTGATCCTGTCTTAATAAACCATTAGTTGCCCCCAGACCTTCAAGAAAAGTCAGCTGTGTTTGTGTCTTATACCTCAATTTCACAGTAATTCCCTGAGGGAAGCTGCAAGATTGGAAGGACTGGAAGTCAGAAGTCCAAATCTGAGACCTGCCATTTACTGGCTGATATCGGAGAAGTCATTGTACTTTTCTGAGTCTTTTTCCTGAGTTATAAAACTCCTTGATCGAGCGGCTAGGTGGTATAGTGAATAGAGCATGGGCCCTGTAGTCAGGATGACCTGAGTTCAAATCCGGCCTCAGACACTAAACACTTACTAACCGAGTGACCTTGGGCAAGTCACTTAACCCCAATTGCCCTGCCCTTCTCCCTCCAAAAAAAAAAGCAAAAGTAAAACTCCTTGATTTACATGGAATAATAACACACATACTACCTAATACCCCAGGTCTGTTCTAAAGAACCAAGAAGAAAATATCTGTAACACAGTTTGTATTTAAAGATCTCTATAAATATTAGTTATTATGGTGATAAGATCATGATGGGATCCCTTCACTTCCCTTGGGTCTTGGATTCTTCATCTATAATGAGAAGGGGTCGAATTAAATGATTTCCAATATCCCTCCCTGTTCTGAACCTGTTGCTAACCATAACCATCTCATCTAATCTTCATACTTCACCTTCTCCCCCAGGACCTATCAAAGTATTTTGCATGGAATAGACACTTAATAAATGCTTGTTAAATGAATGACTGACTCCTAACATAGCAAATTAGAATCATTTGCATCCTTTCCATTACCACGATCTAAAGCTTTATTTTCAAAAATCTTCCTGCTTTGTCCCTAGCAGCTTAATTTTTCTGGTTAATCAGAAAGGATCCTTGCTAGCAAAACCCTTTAGGGGTTCCAGACCTTGATTTCGAAGTCCTATTCACTAATCTTGGAACAGAACCTCCAGGGAAGTTTCTCAAGGTCAGTGTCTCTCCTTGAAAGGAAGATGAGGTTTCATTCTCTCCTTTACTTCTGTCCCAGTGCTGACTTAGAAATAGCCCTAACTCTGTCAACACCGGTTGGTGAATGTTCCAGCCCACTTTGAAAACTTCATTGCAATTCAAATGGGAATGCAGGAATTCATTCCCTGGGACAGACTTGGGAAATTATAAGAGAGATAAAATACTTTTTAAAAGTAGAGACAGACATTTATCTGTAAGGATATGCAGCTGATTTTCTAGCTAGAGGCTCAAGAGAACGACAGAATGTAGTGGTAGAATGCTCTTTGCAAAGAAATTATGGAGTACTCAGTTCTCTACTGTTTGGAAAAGATGGGCATACACACATACGTGAATGTCTTTCCCTGTCTCTTTCTCTATCTCTGTCTCTCTCTATCTCTAGCATCATCTCTGTGTCTGTTCCCAATGGCCTCTTTGCTTCTCTCTTGTTCACTGTCCCTGTTTCTTTCCCCCTCAGTCTTTCTTCCCTTTAACTCCTTAAGCCTTTTCAAAAACAGTAATAAGATCTTTTGCAGACACCTGGCAGAACAATGATACTGGAACATTCCTCCACTGGAAAAGTCTTGATGATTGCTTTCTCCAAGAGAAAAGAGCTGAAACTTCAGAATACCCAAACAGTTGGTTGCTTTGAATGTATTCAGCCTCATCCTTCACCAATAGTGAATATAGGGTGTAGAAGGGCAAAAGAAAGAACTCTTTATATACTTCTGATAGGTGTGCCCCAGTTATATCACCATGGGGGTTTTAAAGTAGATTAATGGTGTGGTTTTCATGAATCAGCAGTTGAAACTTAGAAGTACTGAGTGGAATGAGATCGATATAAAGGAACTTTTGGGGGGGGTTTACGATTAAGGGATTGAGAGTTGGAAGGGACCTTAAAGATCAGTAAGTACAACCTCATCATTTTACAGATGAGAAAACTGAACCCTAGACAGGTTTACTAACTTACCTAGGTAAGGGAATTCAAACTCAAGTTTTAACCCTACATTCTGTGTTCTTTCTACTCCATAATTACTAATGGGGACAGCATACACAGTCTAGCAAAGTTGCGCAGTCAGCACAATTTTTCTCCTGGACTCCCAGATGTCAAAAGCTTTTCACCTAATTTGTTTTCATAGATTAACAGACATCCAAGAGCTAGATGGCACAGTGGATAGAGCATTGGGTTTAGAGAAACAGGAAGACTCATCTTCCTGAGTTCAAATCTGGCCTCAGACACTTACTAGCTATGTGACTCTGGGCAAGTCACTTAATCCTGTTTGCCTCAGTTTCCTCATCTGTAAAATGAGCTGGAGAAGGAAATTGCAAACCATTCCTGTATCTTTGCCAAGATACTAGATACAAGACACCCCAAACAGGGTCCCAAAGGGAGAATTCCAACATCTCTTCTAGCTCTTGTTGTTGTTCAGTCATTTTCAGTCATGTTAGACTCTTTGTGACCCCATTACAGAGGAGGAAATTAAAGTCCAGAGAGGACATTTTTCCAAGGTCACAAGGAAGTGGCAGGTCTCCTGATTCATAGGCCAATGTTCTTTCTACTCTACTCAGCCAAATTGATTCTCTCCAAAGTGCTATCATATATTCTGGACTTATTTTCCCAAAGATCCTTCTAAGAATGACTATGTGTGTGTGTTTGTGTGTGGGTGAGGGGAGTAGGGAGAAGGAGAGAGATGGAGGCAGCATGATTAGAAGCACAGTCAAGGAGCTTGAGGTAGCTAAAAAGAAAGAGGAAAAAAATCTAAGAAATGTCTCAGCCCTGAACAGGAATGAGACAAATAAGCTCCTGGATGGCTACAGTGATACCATAGTTTTTATAAACATAACCTAATTGTATTACTTCAAAGTCCTGAAGTTTATTGCCCTGTTTAATGATGTGTCTCGTTATTTATAGTGTAGCTCAATGAGTCTTCTATTGATTTAATACACTTCTTTAAAGACTGTCATTGTCACAGCTATAAAACGAAGCTATTCCCAGACAGCTCAATTATGTGTCACACTTCTATAAACCTCTCCAAGTCACCCACAGCTTTCAGGGATGCAGGACTGGGGTGCAGGGAAGGGGGGGAGAGGTAAGGAAGGGAGCTCCACTGTCCTTGGGTAGGGGGACAATCTGATATCAGGTAGCATTTGTTTCCAAGGGCCAATTCTGAGTCTGAATTGTGGGTGGCTTAGCGTATGTAGGGAGAGATGGGGAAAGTGTGGGGTTTCAAGGTACAATGTTAGGCTGAGTCAGGCTAGGCCAAATCTAGGAGGGATGTTATTTATAATCCTCCCCTGGTTCCCATATGCCACAGAGTTGATAATGACAACTCATATCTTTAGTGCTTCAAGACTTAGAAAACATTTTTCTCATAACAATCCTGTAAAGCAGAAATGTTAAGTATTATACCCATGCTACAGATGAAGGCACAGCGAGACAAAGTGATTTGCCCAGAGTCATACAGTGTTAGTTAAGATTTTAACCAGGGTCTCTCTTGATTCTCAATCTGGCATTCTTTCCACTATGCTAATTAATAGCTGCTTTTCCCATTAAATTGTGATCTCCTTGAGGGTAGGGACTAACTTTTGCCTCTTTTTGTATCCTGGGCACTTAGCACAGTGCCTGACACATAACTGGTTTATTGACTGAATTAATGAATTAGTATTAAATTATTGATATGAAAAAAACCTTTTCCAAGGTGGGATACCAGAATTTATCTCATCTGCCTCAGTTCTCTCACTGCTCCAGCCCAACCTATGCCCTGCACACAAGGTAATTTTCCTGAAGTACATATCTGACCCTGTGATTCTTCTACTTAAACAACTCTGATGGCTTCCCAATGCCTCTTCTATAAAATATTAAATTCCTCTATTTGCCTTTTAAAGCCCTATACTACCTAGTTACAACCTATCTTTCAAGATTCTTATGCTCTAAAATCCTGCCAAACAATCCTTCTCTCTGTTCCTCACATAAGATATTGAATCTCATTTCCATGCTTTTCCACTGGCCATCTCAGCCCTGGGCAGCCCTCCTTCCTTACCTTTATCTCATATGGAGCCCTTCTGTTCTTTTAAGGTGTAGCCCAAGTACCATCACTGACAAGAAGACTTTCCTAAGCCCCCTTACACGCTAGTGTCCTTCCTCCCAAACTACCTTGTATTTGACTACTTTGTGTTTATTTGCATTTATTAACTTTATATATTTTTGCCATATACATACATTCATATGTATGTATATACATACATACATACACATAGTCATATGTATGTATATACATATGTGTATATATTTTTTCATCTCCCATACTGGAACGCAAACTCATGGGAAATGGGGATTATTTTCTTCTTTTTAATTGTATCCCCCCACATCATAGGCACCTAATAAATATTGATTGATTGATCTTGTTCTGGGAAGCAGGCAGCATATATCTTAAGCTATCTCTTTTCCAGATGATATCTTGGAGGTTAAGTAACTTGCCCAGGGTCACACAGTGAGCTAACCAGGCCCAGAAGAGTCAGGCCTAGAAGAAGCCACATCTCCTGATTCCCAGTCTAGGTGAATAACCAATTTACCAGCACATCAGGAAAGGAGATCATCACCAAATCATACATTTAGTTTTGGAAGGGACTTTGGCAATACTCTCCTTCAACTTCTTCATTTTACAGATGGATATAAACAGGAGATGGATGACTTGGTCACATAGAAAATAGGTAACTGATCCAAGATTTGAACTCTTCCCTTTGACTATAAATCTAACCTATTTTTCAGGACTCTTCCTGAAATCTTGTAACATTCCCTTAAGGCAAGGGTATCAAGAGAAATATAAGGAGACTTAAGGATAAAATTTCAGGTTTGTTGTCCTTTTCTTTTAAGATGATGAAATCATCACAGTTCCTTTTCAGGGGAATCTAGAGGGAGAGGTGTGTGTGTGTGTGTGTGTGTGTGTGTGTGTGTGTGTGTGTGTGTGTGTTTGTGTGTGTATGTACACAATAGAATGAGGAGGGGAGAGGTATCAATGAAACCCCACATCCAGTTAAAACCATGAACAGAATTCAGATGAGATAGGAGAGCAGCACATTACAGAAGATCAAAGTAGTAAAGGTGCTAGGACTAGATTTCTCCTTCTCAGGGAGCCTGAGCCAGAGCTCATAGCATGCTAGAATTGTTAAAGATTTCTAGACTAAGCCCTTCCTTTTAGATATGAGGAAACAGATCCACAGAGATTCAGCAAGCTTCCCAAGGTTAGAGAGTTAGTCAGTAGTTGGACAAAGATTAAAAAAGAATTGGAAAGCATAGTACTTATGCACAAACATATCAAAATAAAAGGGTTGAATTGAACAATATTAGAAGGCATGTAAATGATCACTTACTCCAAGCCCCTTGTTTTACATATGAGAAAACTGAGCTCCAGAGAGAAGTGACTTGGTTGGGGTCACAAAGGTGGAAAAGCAATGACTACTGTTCTTTCCACTAAGCCAGGTGGCCTCCAAAATCTTCCTCCTTGTATAATCCTTTCTGGGGTCACACTTCCCCAAACTGAATTAAGTAACTGGATCGATGGGCTCGTGAGATAGCACAAAAGGCAAACCAAGCAGGAAACTGCATTCCCTGTTTCCGGGTCCTACTACATGTTCAGAGCTCACCTTACCTTTCTGATACTGGAGCCATAGCTGCTGTTGGACTTTCTTGCTGGGGAAGTGGATGATGCAGGTAAGCTCAGAGCCATACAAGGCTTCTGCAATGTAGTGTGAGCCATAATGCTGGATGAAGGACAGCAGCTCCTCCCGGCTACTCTCTTTGTCGAGAATCTTCAGGATGTTGGTGAACCCTGGACAAGGAGGTGAGCACACAAGAGGTAAGCAGGTCAGAGCTATCACACTAGTGAGATGTCATGTAAGTAGGATCATTTAACAATTGTGAACAAATTAGGTTCCAGTAGACATTTAAACTATCCCTGTGGAAGACAATGAACAAAAGAAGTCATCAGCTTCATTCATTCATTATTTTACTGAAGGGGAATTAATTAAGCACCTATTATATGCAGAGTACCATGCCAGGCATAGAAAGAGATAACAAGTTTGGAAATGGAAGTCTACCCTCAAAGAACTGGTATGGAGATACTAATGTGCAAACATAGGTAACAATTAACATAAAATAATAGGAAGCAATATGATTTAGTGGAAAGACTGATGGATTGGAGCCAGAGGACCTGGGTTCAAATCTTTACTCTATTGCTTAGTAGCTGTGTATCCTTGGGGAAATGATTTAATTTCACTTGGTCTCAGTTTCCTAGTCTATGAAATTGAAGGAGTTGGATTAAGTTAGTTTTAAGGTCTCTTCTAGCTCTAAATTCTGTGAGGCTCAAAATGCATTAGAGTTTCAAAATACAATGCTAAATGACGGTCAGAGATGAAGGTCCTTACTGACCAGTAAGAAGGCTACTGTGAACACCATCCTCATCCTCTCAGTCAACTAAGGGCAAAATCTCAGTCATATTTGAATATCTTCCTGCATCCCTAACATCCAATAATTTATCACAGCCTACTGATCCTTCCATGGGAATATTTTCATATTTTCAACATCCATGCTCTCCTCTCCATATCCACTGCTATTACCCTATAGCAACAGCACCAAAAATATAGATAATTGTCCCTTTTTTGGTGTAGGTATCAATCAATAAACATTGATTAAGTCCCTGCTATCTGACAGACACTGTGCTAAGCCATTACTTATACTTTTGCTAGGATAGTGTGCTCCTGGTGAGGAGATTCCCTTACCAATTCAGACTGAAAAGTCTTCTATGACTTATAATTTTGAGATTGACTTAGGGCACAGGGAAAATAAGTGACTTACCTATGATCTTACAGTTAGTACATGTCAGAGTTAAAGTGCTACTGACTCCAAGGATCACTCTTTACTATGCTATAATGTCTTCTAATTGATATTTATATGAAAATTTAAGCTTTTCAAAGGGCTATGTAACTTCCTTTCCTCCTGCTTTATATATCTTCTCTTATTTGAACTAACCTTATTGGGTAGGTACTACAGGCATTATTATCCCTATTTTACAGATGGGAAAGTAACTGATTTCTCTTTGGTCACATAGCTATTGTCACACCTTAGATTTGAACTCAGATCTTCTTGAGTCCAGATGCAACACTCTATATGCACTGTGCTATGCTACCTCTCATTACCTACACACTGTAACAACTCTAGAATAGGTCTCTCCCTCTTCAAATACATCTGATGATCCACTACCAGAGAAAATCACCCCAAATGTCACTTTCATCACATCATCTCTTTGGTCCCAAACCTTCAGTGTCTCCCCACTGTTGACAGAATAAAATCCTTATGTGTTATAGTGATTTTCAAGGTTTTCTGCAATAAGGTTCTAATCTTTCTTCCTAGTGATCAAAAAACAAGAGTGTTTTGTTCCAGTCATAGGAGGATACAAATGATTTCATTGGTATAGGGAGCTCCTTCATGAAGAACTTTCCTCTGCCAATTCAGGTTCATATATGTAGACGTCTGCAACCAATAGTCTCCAGTGAAAGGGGATTCATTCACTGTATGTGTTGTGCTTTCTAGCCTCCCTTCCCCTTGCTCAAGACCTGATTGGAATTCTCCCTCTCCTATACCCTGTCCTGATTAATCAAGGTCCATCTCAAATCCCAGCTCTTTCAGGAAGACTTTCCAAATTTTTGTGATTTAAAAAGCAACCAAGATGTGGAATTCAGCCTTGTGTAATTAAAATGACCAAGCTTGACCCTTGAAAAGAAATAGGAAGATACACTTCTTTCCTATTCTCTTTGAAAGGACTGGTGTGGGGTTGAAGGGAGGCAGCTGTAAATGTGCTATGTTGCATATACTTCCAAACATAGCTGATGTTGGTTTTCTTAAACTTTTTTTTAAATTGTTATTACAAAGGGAGGTTTACTGGCTAGAGATGCCATTGAGGGATGAAAGGAAGGGGGGAAGAAGCATATAGGGAAATGAATATGATATAAAATTAAAAATAAAACCAACCACAATACATCTTTAAAAATAAGAGAAGCCTTTTCTACCCACAGACATCTCCCTCACTGAGCTTATAAAACTCAGTATCTGCATCATCTGCTTACTACTTAATCATATATTGCCTTGTGATTTCTCTGGTAATATTGTCTTATATCATAACTCTTCAGCACAGGATTTAATGTCCCTCCCCTGCACAAGAGTCATATTTCCTCTAGGATAGAAAACAAAGTCTTGGGTTTGGCATTTGAAGCACTTCCCAATCTGGTCCCAACCTCTCTTTCCAAGCTGATTATCTATTACTTCCCCCACATGTTACCAGGCTAACCTATTCCCTATTCCTACACCAAGCTGCTGATTCCCATGCAGGACATTTCATTTCCTGTCCCTGTAATTAGGCACAGGCTCTGCCTCCAGTGTCTTTCAGGGGTTACATCCCACAAAAGGCTTTCCCTGATCATTACCCCCTCAAACTGCTTATTCTAAATGTATTTTCTGTGTACTTATTGGTGTATAAGTTGTTGTTATGGTTGTTGTTTTTCTTCTTGCCAATAGAATATAAGTACCCTGAAGGCAGAGACATTTTTGTTTTTGTCTTTCTATCTTCAGACTTAACACAGTACCTATCACATAGCATGGTGCCTGTTAAATTAAACTCAATTGAATGTATACCTATCTCGTCTCCCCAATTAAATTGTAAACTCCTTGGTGTCAGGGATCACGTCTCATACCCTTTTGTATGCCCCATAACATCCAACAACTCAGTGCCATGTGCAAAGTCTACATAAATTGTATATTGAATGAATAATTTTTAAAAATTGTTCCTGGTACAGAAGTAATATTGAGTTCTCAAAGGCTATGTCAGTCAGTCAACATGGATTTTTTAAGCATCTATTATGTGCTAGGCAATGTGCCAAGTGCTAGAGATATAAAGGAAGAGAAAAACAGTCCCAGCCCTCAGGAACTTCTCATTTCAGTGAAGAAGATGGCATGCAAATGATACTGTGTCTGCAAGATATATGCCATGTGAATGTAAGCTAACTTCAGAGGGAAGACATTAGCAGTAGAGGGCTAGGGAAAGGGCTCTTGCAGAAGGTGGGGTTTCAGCTATCTCTTGAAGGAAACCAGGCAAGCTTTGAGGTGGAACTGAGGAAGGAAACCATTCCAGGCATGGGAGCCAGCCAGTGCAAAGCACCAAGTTGGTAGATGGAGTGTCTTGAGTTAAGAACAGCAATTGGCTAGTATAGCTGGATTGCAGATTGTGGGGGAGAGGAGTTAAGTGTGAGAAGATTAGAGAAGTAAGAAAGAACTAGGTTGTGAAGGCTTTGAAATGCCAAACCCAAAAGTTTATATTTAATCCTAGAAGTGATAGGGACTCACTTAAGTTTGTTGAGCAGGGGGATGACATGGACAGATCTACACTGCAGGAAGGTCAGTTTGACCGATGGGTGGAGAATTGTTTGGAGTGGGGAAAGACAAGAAGAAGGGAAAGCAATTTAAAGGCTATTACAATAGACCAGCAGAGAGGTGATGAGTTACTGGCAGCTTCTACCAAACTGGAAAGATGTTTAGTTTTGGCCCAGGGGTAGAATCAGCTTAGATAAGTTTAGAGAAGTTTAGCCTCTATGTAATGAATTTTTTCACTCACAGCATCTTACAAAGACCATCTACTAAGGTGTTGATGGGTTTTGGTCATTGTCAGTGAGAGTAATATGCCACTGAAGTAAAATAGCCTTGAAATAAATAGAAAAGACCACACTGAAGTTTTTCATTAAATACCAAGTTCCCTTCATGTATTTTGCATAGGATTCAATTTACAAATATTTGATTTACACAGCACTTTTTCAGGGACCAAACTATTAATTAATTAAAGCAAGTTGTGCCTGTATGGCTCTATAGGAATGGAGCAATATAATTTCCAAGCTTAGAATGAGGGACAGTTGGGATACAGGGAAAAGGAAAACACCCATCACAGGGAAAGGGCACTTAATTAAGACACAGCCCTCTCTGTCAACTGACATCACTTCAATTAATTCACATCATTAAGTAATTAATATGGCTATGTTAAAAAGATTATTGATTGTGTTAAGGATTAAGAGCAATAATGTTGATTCATAATATATCACTTTTCAGCTGGTAAGGCAGAATATTTTGCAACCATCAATGGATGAAGCTATCCATTCTATGAACACAGTAGCAAGTATGACTGATCTCATTTTGCTAATGGACAAAGGCAGGTAGGAGCATGAGGATTTGTTCAACTAGGAGGTAAACTGCCAAACTGTGGAAAGGACAATGAAGTATCCTAATACCTAATTTTCTTTTATACCTATTGTCAATATGACATATGTCTTGCTATGTCAGGAGTTCTTCACTTAGGATCTGTAGACTACCTGTCTGTGAACTTGGTTGGGAAAAATGCATCTTTATTTCTGTTAACATCAAACTGAAATTGGTTGTTTCCTTTATTTAAAATAGCCCTTTTTTTTTCCCCTGAGGAGTTCATAGGCTATAGCAGGCTAACAAAGGGGTCTGTGAAATGAAAAGGGTTAAGAACCTCTGCCCTGTGTCAAACACATTTCAATGGAAAGAATTTTGCAAGAGTAGTTGCTGTATAGAAAATGGGCAAGGTAAGAAATTAGCCTGGCATTCTCAGGGGACGTACTACGATAATTTAGAAGACTTTAGATAACATTAATCTCTCTTCTCTATGACCTGGAGCCCTTGTTATCTGAACCTTGAAATCTCAAACATGATTTTAACCTGTCATGTAAAATTACCTCTTTTGTACATTTATGCCTTGTCTCTCCAACTAGAGTGTAAACAGTCAGAGACTATGAATTTATACTTCTTTTGCCTCCTCATAAGCTCAGATAATTGATGGACCTATTGGTTGGTTAAACTGCCTGAACTAACTTTCTTGGTTGGAATACATAGCCCAAGGTTGCCCATCACAAGAAGGCACATGTACCCACCACTGTACAGTGTGGGGAGATGCTCCCATGTACTACTTTGTTTGACTATTCAACCACAGAGTGTATACAATGAAACCGGTGACTAAAAATCAGACTCCTCTGCTTGGCATTTAGGGCCTATCACAATCAGGTGATACTCTACTTTTACAGCCTCATCTTCCTCCCTTTCATGTACTCATTATCCCCAACAAACTGGACTATTTTTCCCTCAGAACATACATCACTCTCATCCTCCACCCCACTTACAGATATATATATATATATATATATATATATTCATATATTTTTCATATATGTATATGGAATTATATCTATTTACTTGGAATTATATTCCCCCTATATCTTCTGAATTCATACTCATCCTTTGAAATCCAATTCAAATGTCACTTTCTGAAATGGCCTCCTCACCCACCCATTACATAATATTTAATTTGCATTTCTATAATGAAATTATCATGTAATATTGCATATTTTAGTTGCCAATATTAGTGTTATCCTCCAATTAGACTGTAAACTCTGTGAGGGTAGTTACCATGTCCTGTATATAAATTTTATCCCATCCAGTGTCTAAAACTTAATATATATACTTAATAAATGCTTGTTATGTTACATTGGTGTGTTTGGCATGGCATGATATGGTATGACATGCTATGGTTTGATATGGATATTGATATAGCAGAGCAATGAGTTTCTACCCTTTACAGAAAGGTAGAATAGTATGTATGTGTGTGTGTGTGTTTCTTCCAATGACTGCTTTATTTGACTATGAAGCAAAGAGAGATAGGCTATTCATTCAATCAAAAAGATCAAGGACCAATCTGGACTAGAGGAGGATGGCTATTCTTTGTTGCTCCCTACTTCTCAGGTTGGAGGCCCTCACCTGCAGAGAGAGTGATGGTACTGAGTTTCACACGGTAGAGGTTACTACGGACCCGCCACTGCTGGACCATGGGGTAGCCCATTGCCTCATCATATCGGATGTCCCCTGTAGGAGGAAAGCAAAAGACCACGAAATTAGAAAAATGTATCAGTCATACCTGCATAGGTTTTAATCACAGGGAAGTTAGATCCTAGAAGAGACTTTAGAACATAAAATGCTTAATTTTGAATGGAACTTAAAACACAGATTGCCAGAAATGAAAGGGACCTTAAAACATAGAATTTAAAATTTAGAAGAAGCCTTAGAACATGGAGTGCTAGAGCTGGCAAGAATACTAGAGTACAGGTTATTAGAACATAGGCTGGCAGAGCTGGAAGGTACTTTGGAAGTCACTAAGTCTGACTTCATTTTGCAGATGAAGAAGCTGATGCATGGAGAAGTGAAGTGACACATCCAGCATCACACAGTCAACTAGAGAAAAGTCCAGCTCTGTGTGATGTTTTGTCAAGTCTTTTAACTTATACAGAACCCAACGAGACAGCCACCTGACTGCCTCATTTGGGGTATAAGTAAGGGCATGGAGGAACAAATGAAATAAAGAATGCTGAAGCGTTTTGTAAATGTAAAAGTGTCGTGGTATAGGTGCTCATTATTCCCATACCAAAGTCTTCCTCCAACAACTGCTCATGGCACAGAGATGACCCTGGGGTCTAGCAGACACTGCCTGTGTTGTATAGACTCTGGCAGGTTGTACAAAGCTGTGAAGCCTTCACATTGGCTTTGGAGACACATGATATTTATGTCTGCTGTCTAAGGAACAGCTCAAGTGTGGTACCTTTCTCATCTCCAGAAGTTGGCCCCCAAAATAACTCAAGAAGATTATCTACTGCGTTTGAGGGACTGCAATCTGCATTAGTGGAGGGAGTTCATATTCTGATGACATTATGGATTTTTGGATTCATAATAATCATAATCAAAATAAAAAATAAGACTAGTAAAATAATCAAAAAAGGATTATCACTATTATTTCCAGACACATGGAGAGAACAAGGCATGTTATCTGTTCCCTCCTTGTTTCCTGATGAGCTGGCATTTTAAGTCTATTTGATACTGAGATTAAAATGAATGTATCATTAAATCAATTTATTTCTTCTTGGACATTACTGTGGTTAAAAAAACAATAAACAAACAAAATGGTCCATTATGTGCAACTTCTTTTTAACCTTATCAGCCTTTCGGTCCCAAAAAATATATATATATCAATTGCATATGTCATAAAGCAAATATACAATTCCCCCATTGGAACCCATTAGAAATAATTAGGAAGAGGCAGCTTTGAGTCAAGAAGATCTGGCTCAAATTCTTGTTCTGAAACTCACTACCTGTATGACCCTGGGCAAGTCATTTACCTTTTTTTTTTTAGCCTAAGGCAGCTCTCTAAGGTTGTGATTTGTATTGATGGACTTGCGCCTCCTATTTATTGTTGTCCACATATTGACACAGAAGTCCTTCCTAATAAAATTTCATTTCTGCTGTTAACATTCTCTCTCACACCTCTCCCATACACTTCCACTTTTATTTGTCCTTCTTGGCTACTTTGGTGTTTGCAGAGCAGATACTCCTGGGAATAAGTAAGAGGTCAGAAAGATATTCTGGAAGCACAGTGAGCAGCAGGGTACCATCTTCAGGAATCAGAAACACTCCGAGTAGAATGTAGATATCCTACTGAAACTCAGAAGGCAGATAGATGTTTTTAGGGCATTTGAACTTACTGCAGGAAGGGATAGAGAATTGAAAGATGTGAGTGTGAATATGCTTTCTTTAAATCCTCTTGGGCATTAGCAGGGATGCCAATATTAGAGGTAGAATGTTACCCAAAGAAGGGGAGATGCAGGCAGGTGGAACTTAGAAAACTCACTTCATAATAACCCATCTACAGAAGAAATGCTGCCTCTTCATGGAGTCTGGTAGTGAATTTTGGAAAGGGATGATGGTGGGGGTGATGCATAGTTTCTAAGAGGTGTCATGATGGGCAGTGGTAGATGCTCAAATTGGGATATTCAATGGAGCTCCTGACTTCCATGTTGCACAAGGCCTAGCTACAACAGCACAGAGAAAGAAAGAACTTTAAATGAGAGGAAGCAATACAATAGGGGGAGGTGGGGAAACTTGGCAGGAAGAAAGAAGAAGGGAGAAGAGATAGAATTTTTTTCTGGGGAAGTAAAATAGATTTAAAGTATACACAAATCCTACTCCATGATGGATTTTTGTTTGTTGATTTTTACACTGAAAGTTCTAACAAAGACATTAATAAAGAAATAGACTTGGAAATCGAAAAATTTTCAGATTCTGATGCTAGAATCCAGCAAAAATGGTGAAGGGAAAAGAATACTGGATATGAATTAAGAGAACTGGATATGAATCCTGCCTTTGACACATCTTACCTGTGAATTCTTGGACAGATTACTTATCCTCGGTGTGCCTTAGTTTCCTCATCTACAAAAATGAGGGGTTTAAACCAGATGATGTCTAATGTCTCTAAATCCATGATCTAGGCTCTGAAGCAAACTTTCACATTAAATCAAAGCTACCTGAAGTATTTCAGAGGCCTTTTAGGGAGGCAAAAGCACTGGAATCAAAGCGAGGAGTGTTGAGTAAAGAATCCCTGGATATGACATTTATTAGCTGTGTGAGACAAGGCAAGTCACTTCCCTTTTCTGAACGCCATTTCTTATTTAAAAAACTGGGGCTGATGTTTGTACCATATCTATTTCACAGGGTTGTTATGATGAATTTACTTTCTAAACTCTGATGTGCTATAGGAATATGGATTTCATTTGCTTTTTCTCCCCATATCAAGGATGACATTATGTCTAGGGACTGGAGCTTCCCCAGACTTTCTGCCCATGTAACCCAAAGAAAGAGGCATCACCAAATAAGCAGGGCTCAGGACTGGCTGAGAAGAGGAAGAAGGGACAGTGTGAAGGGAAGATGAGGGGAAGAGACATTGAGTCTTACCAGTGAGCATCTGGAGATCTGGAAGAGGCTCTGAGAGCACACCTCGGCACTGCTCCTCCACAGGCAGTGGGATCACCATCAGCCCGTCAGCCAGCTGGGGAAAATCCTTGATGAAGTTGTTTTCCCTGCAGAGAGGAGCAGAGATATATTCCAAAGCAATGGAACAGAAAGCTTTAGGAAAGAAGGGGGCAGGGCTCCAGTCTAAACAACCACAGGACCTCAGAGGAGACCTCTTGATGCTAACTGGCAGGACTTGGGAAGTTGTGCCTTTTGCTTAGATTTTAAGGCAGCCTGAAATATGCTTCATTTATAGTCCCAAAGAGAGGAGATACTGTCTCCTGAGATATTTTCCATCTCTTCTACAGTCAACTAACAACCCAATATTTATTGATCACCTAATATATAAAAGGCACTGAGGGAGATTCAAAGATATAACTGATACAAACCAGCCCCACAAGGAGCTTAAAGTCAGGGAAGTAGGGAAGACAAGACATGTACACACAAAAAGATAACCCAATATTCAAGATGATATATAATAAGGGTCAAATGAGGGATACACCATAGTATTGAAAGAATCTTGGATTTGGAATTAGAGTCTCAGAGTTGGAAGGGACCTCAAAAGATATCTAGACTAACTTTCCCTGAACAAAAATGCCCACTACAACACTACCAAGAAGTGATCAACCAGTTTTTGCTTGAAGACCTTTAGAAAGAGGAAACCCACGACCACTAGAAGTAACCTATTGTGCATTGGGAAAGTTCCAGTTGTTAAGGAGTTTATCCTTAAATAGAACCTAAATCTTAGAACCTAAATCTTACAAATCTTAGAACTTCAAGCAATTTCCATGCATTGCTTTTCATTCTGCCCCTATAGGCTGAACAGAACAAGTCTAAAGCTTCTCCCCACCCCCCACCCCCAGCAGCCCTTCCAATAACTGAAGACAGTTATTGTGCTCCTTGCCAAGTTTTCTCTTCTCTGGGCTAGACATTTCCCATTCTTTTCACTGATCCTTGTATAGAGTATAGTCTCAAGGCCCTTCTGCGTCTTGGACCCATGCATGGACACTCTACTCTTTACATTCACATCCTGACTTTGCTTCTTCCTATTTGGGTAATCATGAGAAAACTGCTTCATCTTTGTGGGCTTCAGGAATAAGAGGAACAACTGGCATCTATAATGTGCTATAAGGTTTACAAAGTGCTTTGCACAAGTTATTTTATTAGATCCTCACACCAGCCCTGTGAGGCAGATGGGATTATTAACCCATTGGACAGATGACAAAATAGGGTGAGGGAGGTTCAATGATTTTCCCAGATCCCATACCTAGTAAGTCTCTGAGGCAGGATTTGAGCTCAGGTCTTCCTGACTCCAAATCCAATACTCAGTCTCTTATCCTACCAGTAGCTTCACCTGTAAATTAAGAGGCTTGGATTAGATTGCCTTTAAGGCATCCTCTTGCATCAAATCTCATAATTCTATGTTCCTATAATTGTATAGGCCACAAATGCTATAAGAGTTCAGAGGAAAGATGTAACTGAGTTAGGAGGGCAAAGAAAGACTTCCTAGATGAGGAAAGACTTAAATTGGGCCTTAAAGGAAACACAGAATTCAGATGGGTAGAAAGGAGCAGGGAAGTAGTAAGAAAATCAAAGTGCATGATAAATTGGATACACCAAGGCCCAAGTCTACTAGACTATCTAGAAATTTTCTGTCACATAAAGAAGCTTGCTCATACTGTTATTAACTTGTCTATTACTCCCTTCTGGGGGTATTTTCAAAAATTACTAGAAAGAAAGGAATGACTTTCTAATGGTGGAATTTCAAACAACATTCTATGAACTGTAAGTTTCTCTATTAGGTTATAAACTTTTAAGATACAGGGACCATGCCTTATTTATGTTTCTATCTCTCCTAGGGCCTATCAGAGTAGTAGTAGTAGTGTAGTAGTACTAAATGTACAACATGGATTAAGTGCTTATTCAATGTTTGCTGGATAGAGATAGAGCCTGGAGCTGTGATTTTACTGGTGTAGAGAACTCCCAATGAAGACGTTCCCTTGCCAATGCACATCAGCACCTTCTCTGGAACTTATTGCCCCAGAGAATTCCCTAGAAGACCACTGAGAGGTGGGAATTTGCCCAGTCACACAGCCAGCATGGATCAGAGACAAGACTTGAACCGAGGGCTTCCTGGCCTGGAGGCCAGTTCTCTCTCCACTATGCCATGTGGCCTCTCTCAATATTTGTTGAGCAAATGAAATACTTTTGGTGACTTTAACTGGCCGTTCCCCATTCCTGAAGTGTTCTCCTTCTTCATGTCCTCTCTATCTGGCTTTCTTGAAATCTCAGTTAAAATCTTCCCTTCTGCAAGAAACCTTTCCCAATCCTCCTCAATCTTAACACCTTCCTGCTCATATGATCTCCCATTTATCCTGTGTGTGTGTGTGTGTGTCTTTTTTGCACACAGGTTTTTGCACCATTCCTCCCTCCTAAATAGTGAAATCCATAAAGATAAAGTCTGAGGTTTTACTTTCCCCAGGGCCTGGCACACAGTAGGTGCTTGATAAGTGCCAGTCAAGGTGGCCTTCCTAGTATCCATCACATCATACCTAAGAGGAGGTTAATTCATTGATCTTGTTGAGTTGGCCTTTCCATCATATCTATGAAGAGGATACCCAGTGTATAGCAAAGTACTGAACTTGAAGTCACGAGACCTGAATTTGAGTTCCAGCGCCAGCTGTGTTACCTTAGTCTCTTCAATTTTGTAAACCTCATTTTTCTCATCAGCAAAGTGGGGATAATACTATTTTTACTAACCACTTCACAGGGCTGTTGTGAAAAATGTACTCTGTAAACCTAAACACACCACAGAGATGAGAGTTGTCATTCTTATCATCGTCTTCATTGCCAACTCCAGCTCCCCAGTCCTGAGTGCCAAGAGTCGATTTGTTCTTCTAATAGACTTTCCCTGTGTAAGTATTGCTGGTGGTTGCTGCAATTACTTCCAGCCTCTGAAGCCTCAGGGAGGGAGGAGGAGAGAAGCAAAGGGAGGGAGATGTTTATAGCTCTATTTCTCCACTTGGCACAAACAACCTTGAAGTTAAAAACAAAATGGGAAAAATGAAAGCAGGCAAAAAAAACAAAACAGGTACAACCAAAACAAGCCCTTTGAAGGCTGTTTCCCAGAAAGTTGAAAGGCAGCTGCAGAGAACTAAGAATGAATGTGGTCAAATTCTTTCTACAGGCTGTGGCTCCCCTGGCACCAGAGTACCCTGACTTCAACCACTACAGGCAGGAAGGTTTGGTTCCCCCTCAGGGATCAGGGCAGAATTCCCAAACCAGATTTCATTTTCAAGGAAAATGATTAATGATGAGGCATGGTATCTATCATAGAGGCAATAAGAATCTGAGCATATGGACCAGAACAAAATGAGCATGATGACCCTTCCTCTCTGCTGTTTGGACCATTTGATAGTCCTTCCTGGGGTTGCTATGGTGTTGTGTGTGTGTGTGTGTATGTGTGTGTGTGTGTGTGTGTGTGTGTGAGAGAGAGAGAGAGAGTGAGAGAGAAAGAGAGAGAGAGAGAGAGAGAGAGAGAGAGAGAAAGAGAGAATTTAAAATAGCTCAGATTAACTAATTACAGCAACATATAGCAGTGGAAAGAATCAAAGCTACTGAATGTGAGAGTAATTCTTAAAAATACATACATATATATATATGTATATATATATATATATATATATAAATGCAAATATATATTTTAAACAAACAAAAAAAGACATAAGCCTGAAAATCAGCAGACTGGGAACAGATTCCAACTCTATCACTAACTTGACTTTGAGAAAGTCATACTCCCTTTCTCAGCTTCATTTTCCTCATCTGTAAAACAAGAGAGTTCTACTCAAGGAAACCTGAGGTCCCTTCTACCTCTCTGGCCACGTACTCACACCTGTTTTACTTGGGATTCATCTTGCTGGGATTCAGATTTTCCATCTGCTGTAAAATGAGGGAGTTCAACTAGATGACCTCTGAGGTCCTATTCATCAGTAAATGAGAGTGGTAGGATTGTAGATTTAGAACTAGAAGAGACCACAGAGATCTTCTGATCCAACCCCTTTCCTTTTACAAGGGAAGACGTGAGAACAGGAGAAATCAAGTAATTTGAGCAAAGTCTCATAGTAAATAGCAGAGCCAGGATTGGAAGCCAGGTCATTGGTCTCCAAATCCAGAATATATTTTTTCCTGTGTACAATACAGAGTAAATCATAGGATTGTAAAGTCTAGAGCTGTAAGGGATCGTCAAGGCCATCTCTTCCAACCCTTTTATTTTACAAACAAGGAAACTGAGATCTAGGCATGTTAAGAGACTCACACAAGGTCTCATAGGTGACAGAGTCCTGTGAGCACCTTACTTTGGCTACTTTTGAGCTGTTTGAGCTGTGATACAATATTTGTGGATGCGTTTTGTAGCCTATAAATTTGCAACATCTATACAGATGTGAATGGATACTATTTTCATCATTATGGTCAGTGATAATAGCTACTACCCCAACTAACCATTTCAGCATGACAGAACATTGAAGGTGTTTTCTCCAGACAGAAGCTAGGTAGCTGCAATTTGGGATTCAACCAGCAGAGGGCTCTAAATTCCTTTCCATTTGCTTTTCTCTGACAACCTTGGCAGCCCTGATCTCGACCATGGGATTTGTCCAAAAAACCCCTTTCTTTTAGGCTTCCCAAGAGCACCCTAGAAAGGCTGACTGCATCTTCTACCTGCTGGCCTGGTTCGATTTGGCACCAAAAGCTAGAAGGAGAAGGGGGTAGAGGAGGAAGAGGGAGAAATAAAGCAGGATATGATAATAAAAGTAATAATAATCACAGAATTTGAGAGTTGAAGAGGACCCTGGTGGCCATCTAGTCCAACTCACATTTGAAAGGAATCTTTACTTTAGCATGCCTGATAAATCACCCTGGAATCTACTTGAAAGACCTCTAAGAATAGGGAGCCCACTCTCTGTTGAGGCAGACCATTCCACTTTGGGGCAGCTCCACTGGGAAGTTTTTCTTGTCATCAAACCTAAATTTATTTTTCTGTAACTTACACTCATTATTCCTGGCTCTACCCTCTGGTGCCAAACACAACAAGCGCAATCCCTCTTCCATTTGAGAGCCTTTCACATACTTGAACAGAGCTATCAAGCTACCATGTCCCCTCTGACTCTTCTCCTCCAGGCTAAACATGCCTTTTTTTCTTTAAACCAGTCCTCATATAGTATCAATTTAGGAGGACTAGAGAGGTAGGGGGACTAGGGTAGGAACTTGTAAAAGAAGGCACAGATGACTTCATTTGTATATCACCAGATTTGAGGCTAGAGATTTGGTTCAAAGGACCCGAGTTCAAAATGTCTCTTTATATTTCTAAGCCTCACTTTCCTTATCTGTAAAATAGAGCTAATAATACTTAATCTTACCTATTCTACAGGATTATTGTGAGAAATAAATTGGATAATACAAGTCAGAATTATGTAAAATAATTATTGTTATTATTTCTAAATTAGGGCATTCTTATCCTCTGACCCCTGATAGAAGAGTGTCACGGAATGAGTACTGGATATGGAATAGGAAGGACCTCTTCCAAAACCTATCTCAATTTCTTCATCTATAAAATACAAACAATGATATTTACAATAGCTGTCCCAGAAGGTTATTTTGAGCATCAGAGAGCTATTAGATATAAAGTACTATATAAAGTTATAATATTAATATCATCACAGCAGAAGTTACTGATTATCCAAATAATCAGTCATCTCATCTGCAAAATGTGAAGGGGAACTGAATTAGGTGATCTCTAAGGTCCCTCCCAGCTCTGAATCTTGTAATTCTATGACATAGAAAAATGGATAAGGAAATTTTTTTTTTAATGATGTTAAAATTTTGTATGTAGAGAGGACACAGAGTCCATGAGAGGATTTTTCCCTTACTGTGACTGTTGAACAATGCCTTTGCAGAGTGGATACTAGGGCGGACAAGGCAGACAACTGACCAGGGTATAATATGCAGAATTTACAGCCAGGGAGGATTTTTAATATGAATTCTTAAAAATGCATATATCTTAGTGCAACTCTCAAGCACATGTGGATTTAGATTACATGGATTAGGCATGGTCAAAACTCAAAGCCTCTAATGGATAATTCTAGACCTTTGTGGGCAGGCAGCACAGAAGCCCTACAGGCTTTCTCAAGAATTTACTTTGTCAACAGAAGGCTAAGCAGTACAAATAAGGTGACAAGACTCCTAAACTCCTAGGTCTTAGCGCTTAAAAGAGACCAGGAAAGTTCATCCATTCTAGTCCCTAGTCTTCTACCAGGTAAGGGGTGATTTTTATTTTGCAAAAGAAGCACCTGGAGCCTGGAAGGTCACAGAGTCTTATAGTAGGAAGGATATTAAAGGTCCCCTCTACTGAGAGATGACACCCTTATATAAAGCCTCTGAAAAATGGTCACCCAGTCTCTCCTCGAACATTTCCATTGATAGGAAACTCATTCTAGTATGAGGCAACTCATTCCATTTTTATGAAGTTTTAATTGGGATTTTTTTCTTTACCTTAAGCTGAAATCTATCTCCCTGTGACTTCCACCTATTATTCCTACTTCTGCCCTCTGGGGTCACGCAGAAAAACTTCAATCTGTCTTCCACGTGACAGTTCTTCAAATGTACAAAAGTCCTTTGTAAATTATACTTTGTTGTGATGTATTTTATGTGCGGAAAGGAAAAAAATGCAGAGTTCAGCAGACTATCGTAGGCACTGACCATGTATCTGTCAGTGAATCTACCGTATTGCCTTTGTTAAAGGAGAAAATTATTTATAATTTCCATCTGCACAAGTATTGACCCTTAGCTTCAAGGACCAACCATTGATGGATGCCAGATAATTAAAAAGCCAAGCAATATTTTAAACGTTCAATCTACCACCTATTATGTGCCACCGATTGTTCCCCACCACTATTGGCAGCAAAACCGGTGGTGGTAAATCAAAATACCTAATTCTGTCTGCCCAATGATGAATGATTTCTCTCTTCACAGATTTCTGAGAGCCAAGAGGAGGAGGCACTAAATCAGGGTAGACAATTGTCACTTAAAATCATTTTACTTAATATCCTTGGATTAATCTAAGGATTTAGAACTGGACAGGAAATTTAAAGATGAGTTAGATCAACTATCTCCTTTTGTAGATGAGGAATATAAGACAAGATAGGTAAACTAATCTGCCTAAGGCTGTAAGTAGCAGAGTCAGATTTCTGAACTCAGATGCCCTGACTCAGAAACCAATAATCAGATTATTAAAAAGTAAAAGAGAAACAACAAAAAATAGTAACCTCCCTACTTTCCCCCTATCCCTTTTCACATAACTGGATATCCATGCTGGATTTGAAATTATATCAATTTCCTAGAGCAAAATAAAAGAAAAAAATAAGCTTAATGAGGAATCAGTATTTGGGTTATAGTAGCACTGAGCATTTATGGCCACCAGGAATAAGTACAAGCTACTCAGCCTGGCATTTTAGGGATTTCCACAATCTGGTTCCAATTCAAGTTGATTCTACAAACATTTATTAAATGTCTACCATGTACAAAAGCAATCTTTCTAGTCTTATTCCATACTTTTTTTCTTTTCTTATTCTACTTTCTAGTCAAACTAGACTCAAATTTTCTTTGCCTGAATTCAACATGCCACTCCATACATACACAGAAACATACACATACATACAAATGTGTGTATACATACATACATATACATACATACATACATACTTTCATACAGTTGTCCCTTATGCCTGGGATGTACTCTATCCTCATCACCATTTCTCTGAATCCTTGTCTTCTTTCAAGGCTCAGCTCAAGTTCTATCTCTTCCAGGATGTCTTCCTTAATACTCTCCCCCATTTCATTGTGTTCTCTTCTTCCTTATATTGTCATTTATTTACTTATCTGTGTGCATATCATATCCCTCCCAGTAGAAAGTAAACTCATTGGATTTAGAGATTATCTCACCTTTATCTTTATATTCCATAGTGTTGTGTACTCAGAAAGTATTTAAAATGCTGTTGAATTTGTATTGAAGCAAGGGTTAACTGCAAAAGTGAAAACCAGTTTATCCATGGTATGGATACTTGAAGACTAATAAACACTATAGAAATGCCACTTGTAAGTCATAAAGCCCCAAAATAACTTTTTTTTTTAGAAAAACTTCTAAATATTAAATAATTGAAAAGAACAACTTAATCAAGGTCCAGAAGACCACAAGTAATTAAAAAAGAGATGAAAATCCCAATATTTCTCTAATCTTAATGGATCCTTTTCCTAAAAAACAAAAACAAAACATAGCAATGATTGAGTTAGATATTTTATAATAGGACATGGTACTAACCACAGTGGTGATGCCTGAATCAAAGAAATGTCTTATGATGAGTGCCATTCTGAACTATTGGCTTATTAAGTGACTTTCAGTTGTAAGTATTAAATCCCTGGAGTTTGCCTAATGTATGGAAAATAAAATAAAGTATTTATTTTGGTTTCCTTGCATTTTATTTTACAAACAAAACAATATCTTTTCAAATCCTCTCTTAAAGGATACTGAGACAGGAAAAACCTGTGCCCATGCATAAAGGATTACACAAATTCATTAAATCACTGCATGAATGTCTTTGAATTGAAGGGCATGTCATTATCAATGACAAAATACAATAATCAATTATATTAGAAAGTCAAAAAGTAGTAGGAAGTTCTCAAATGTACTTTGTAGACTACTCAGTTTTATGTTAAAAAAATCACTTGGGATTCTAGTAATAAAGTGGAAAAGCCAAATGCTGGAAGCTTTAAAAAAAAATGTTGTAGAATTCATAACCTTAACACAGCACTGAAAAAGATGATTTCAAAACATAATATTGGTTTTATAAAATAATTTTCTTGATTGTTATTGGATTTGCAGGATTGGGACTATATGATTTAAAACCAGAAGTTTCCTTGAGAATCATCAAACCAATCTTCTTGTATACATAAGGAAACTGAGTCACAATAAGGTTAAGTGACTCTCCCAAGGTCACAGAGATGGTAGGGATCAGAATCTGTATTCAAACTCTGGCTTTCTGACTATACATTTAGTGTTCTTTCTGATGTACTAGTGAGATTATTGGTTTTCTGGGCAACAAACTTTGAGCTGAAAATGTCTGAAATTAAGAAAGCAAAATATTTCTCACTGTAATTCAACTGTATCCCTGATATTGCCTTCCCAGAGCAAATGAGGCAAATAATTTGGTGCATCATTGTTATTGATGGGAATGTTTCTTTAAGCTTCATTTGTGCCTATGATGAGAATGGTTGGTAGTAAATTGACATTACAGTTTCTTCTTTGATAATAATAAGCTGGAGAGTGTTCAGGGAAAGATGACCATGGTGGTAACAGATCTCGATCTCATGAAGACTGATTGAAGAATCTTGGGGATTTCACTTGGAGAAAAGGAGACTGAAAAGGAACACTTGGCTGTGTTCAATTGTTTGAAAAGCTATCACATAGAAGAGGGATTAAACTTATTCTCTTTGGCCCTAAAGGACAGTAAATTGAGTAGAAGTTACAAAGAGGCAAATGTTGGCTTGATGCCAAGGGGGAAAAATCCAAACAACGAGAATTGTGGAAAAGCAGAAGTGGCTGCCCTGAGAGGTGGATGGATCCCCTTACTTGGAGGTCTTAAAGCAGAAGCTGGATAACCAAATATCAGGTGTGCTCAAGTGGAGATTCATTCATACATGGATTGAACTAGATGACCACTAAAGGCCCTTCCAACTCTCAAATTCTGTGGTTCTGTGATATAGCTATTATTATTTGGAAGAAATGATCTAAAACAATGTAAAACACCAATCCAGACTGTGACTGTGCAGCAAATATAGAGAACATAGAATAAAGCAAAAAGTCAAGCATTCTTTAAGAAAATGAGTTTGTCAGATGTAGGCCATGTGCAGCATAGTTTCTATCAAAAAGGTATAAATGCAACCTTTTTTGAATAATGTGGCTATTGCATTTATTCAGAATAGTATAAAAATTTTTCATATTATTTTCAGGTTCCATCAGGTTCCTGGGAAATGTTAATGAACACATTACAGATATATCTTAAAGGTCATTCAAAAAAATGCTGGTGTTCTAAAGTAAGATCATTCACATACATATACAGCACCACACAGAAACTTTTAAAGTATTGAATAATATTACTGCAAATATGTCAGCAATTCCAGACAAGATTTTTATGATCCAAAGTCTTTCCATTAAATATACCTTATTTCTTTGCTCTTTCAAATTTCTAACTAAATCCTTTGTTTTTATGTGATCTTCTTTGAAACAGACTTTCAAATTTTCTAATTATCATTTAGTATTAAATTCTGAATCATATTGACACAATTTATAGGACTGTAGAGTAATAGATCAAGAGTTGGAAGTGACTTGAGCAATTATCTGGTCCAACTCTCTCATACTTACAAATGAGGAAACTTAGGCCCAGAGATTAAATGACTTGCCCAAGATCACAAAGATAGTATGTGTCAGACGCTGAATTTGAATCTGGGACCAAACACTCTAAATTAGATGTTCCTCTTCCACTATTCCATTCTCTCTTGGCCAATAATTGGAATTCATGAATGTACTTCAAAAATATTAGATGAATTGTAAGGAATTTTGAGCATATTACACCACGGTGTAGTTTATTGATTGAAGGTCTCTCATTTTCTCTAATTTTTTGCAGAATCTGAAATGAGTATAACTTTTAAATAAAAATAAGCAATAAAAGAAACATGTCACCAAGAAATGAACATTAGATTTATGTTAACTAACAATTACTCTTGTGTACAGGCAAAAGAAATATTCCTTTTCCTCATAAACAACATAAATCAAAAAAGCTTTGAAAGAAAACTTCTTAGATCTTTACTTCTTTGCTAGTACTACACTCAAAATTAAAAAGGATGAATTAAAATGAACCACACAACTCATCTATGAGGTATAGCAAGGACTCTGGTCAGTTGCAAAGAGCTTCAGTCAGGAACAAAATTTACTGTATTCCTAGAATCAGCAACAACTTGTTGTCTTTACCAGTCTGGTGGCTCCTGTCCAAACTTGAAAACAGCATTACATAACTGGTGGAATGTGTGTATGTGGTGTGTGGGTGGGTGGGAGTTGTGTGTGTATGATTGTATTTATGTCTGGTTGTATATATGTGGTTGTATGGATATATGTTCAAAATTTGCCTATTACTGTTATATTGTATGAAAAGGAGCTTCAGAAAATGGAAAGTAATAAAGAATTATTCAAGATGATCTATGCCACAAGATTCACTGTCAAATCCAAGTTTTGCTTTCCATTCAATATATTGTAAAGTGCATTAATGGTGATGATGTAATGAATGATTGAAGCCATTAAAGAAGAAAAGTTATGTTATAATCACTATTACATTATCTGTTTTATCTATATATAAATAACTAGGGTATTTATACTACCTTCCTCACAAGACTGTCATGAACAAAGCACTTTATAAAGCTTAAAAGACTTTTAAAAGTGAGCTATGCATTTTATTTTTTCTTCTGAGTCAATGTGGCATAGTGAAAAGTATTAGATCAGAGGACTTGTGCTCAAATTGTACATGGCCTACTTAACTATTTGTGTGTTAAATCATTTAGCCTCTCTGGATTTTCAGTTTCTTTGTCCATAAAATGAGGTAGGTACATTGTATGATCTCTAAGTTTTGTTCTAGCTCAAAATCTCTGTTTATGTTATTCTACCTTTAAATTTAAATGAAGAAAATGTATTCCTGACTTCATTTGTAGGGTGGTGGAGGGTTTCAAATTTTGCTCAGGATATAAAAATAATAATTTGGGACCAACTGTGTTCCAGAGATAGTCTCACCTGAGCCAGTGGCTCCAGTTCCCCTTTCCTGATGAATACTATTATAATCACTGGAATATCACTAGCTCCAGGCTAGAAATGTTCCCTGTGGGATGATTATATTAATAGCTCATGTTTCTATAGTGCTTTAAGTTGAATGAGCAAAGGAGATGGCCTTTTCTTGCGAACAGAGGAGTTGGGCCAAGCCCTTCCTTCTTGTTTGTGTCAGTTGGATAAGGACCAAAGCTTTCCTAACAGGGCGACTTTACAGAGCCCTTTGCCCTAATGCATACACAAAGGATAAGAGGGAAGTGCTTCTGTGAGAAGAGGACACAAGGAAGACAGACAAGTCTTTTAGGGTTCTGGACATTAGAAATGCAGAAGTAGCTAGGCAACGTGAGAATGTGTCCAGTCAAGTCGTGGGAAATACCTGAAAGAAGTCTGTAGCTCTGGGACCTGCAATAATTATGTTGGTACCATGGACAGCACCAAAGAGCAATAGAAAACTTGGAGTTAAGAAGTCTGGGCATATAGATGTTGGAGTCAGGGAGAAAATGGTGAGATGATACTAATGCACTTCATCAAGGCCCTCTACTTAAGTGTTGAAACATTACCTATCATACTGAAAGTGTTGTTTGCTTTGGTTTTTTTTTGGAGCGGGTATAGGAGTGGGGGAAGGATGAGGGCAGGAAATGGGGCTCACTTGAAAAAGGACTATATTGTTCCACCCAAAGGGCTACAATATTAGTCTCTTCTATTGTTTGTATGCTTTTTGATAGTCTTGGCCTAAATTTTATGTCTTGTTAGCTTTATGCTTTCAGATTAACTGAATACCCTTGGGCAGAACTAGAAGTGAGTTAAATCCATATACAAGAGATATTAATAATAGTTAGCCTTTATGCTTTAAGGTTGGCAAAGCAATTTACATGTTATGTAATTTGATCCTCACAACAACTCTAGGAGGTGGGTACTATTATTTTCTTTGTTTAACAGATGAGGAAGCTAGGACTAAAAAAGGTTAATTGACTTTCTCAGGGTCACATAGCTAGGTAATTGTCTAAAGCAAGATTAAAACTCAGGTCTTCCAGATTCCAAGTCCAGCACTGTGTCCACTGTAATATCTGTTGTTGATGTGAATGTTCCTGGGACAGGAGTAACAAACCAAACCTGTGGGAGCTTTGCCATTATTTGAGTCAATATTGAGAGGTTATCCAAATATAAAACCTGTTCTGTGAGGGCTCAGCCCTGGGACCTAATAAAAAGGCGAAAAAGTCCTTGTCCCATGACAGCCTTATGTAGCAGTTAATGCAAGGATTTTAATTTAATTAAAATGAAACTGAAGTCCTGAGAGGTTAAATGACATAACCTGGTCATAGAGTTCAAAAAAAAAAAAAAGCAGAGCTGGGATTTGAACGCAAGTATCCTGACTCCAATTTCAGTGCTCTTTTTTTATGGGTGAAGCACAGTGAAGTGGTTCTCCTATAAACTCAGCACCCATATTCTGAAAATAAGGAAGACGCCATTAAAAAAAATTCTCCATAGAGTGAATACTATTAGGAACTATCCTGATACTGGGTGTGTTTAGGAGGTAGGAGCATTAAAAAACATGAAACAATTAGATCTCATTTGAAAATAAAAGTCAGCATGGAGTTATATAGGATACTGGGCTAGGCTATGAAGACAATCATTTTTAAATATACATATATATATATTTCAGAATATATTTTTATATATGCATATATATATGCATATATATATATATATATATATATATGCATATATATATATATATATATATATATATATATTCTGAAAAGTCCAGTCTTTGTGGAGCTTTGACTAGGACATATTATTTTATTTGGAATTTGTGATATTCTCATTCTTCATTCTTTAGAATAAATCACTATGTGAAACTCACCTATAATTGAAATGAATTTACCATTCCTTTTGAGAAGTTACAATGGCCATCAACACAACTAGAGAGACTCTGAGGTACTGAGGCAGAGGAATCACTTACTAGTATATTGCAAATCATGTTTGTGGGAATAAGAACCTTCCCCTCTTTGAGCTGGGGCAGCATTATGCTAATGGTTCATCCTAGTAACTAATGGGACAATCAATTCTGCCAACATTCACTGAGCTCCTACTATGTGCAATGCAAAGATGGAGACATGAATGCATATCATCATTAATCTGTTAACCAGGGGAATCCTCAAAACAAGACCTTCTAGTCCAGGAGTTGTAAACCTTTTTGTGTGTCTGGTAAGAGTCTAGTGAAACATTTAGATCCCTTCTCAGAATGCTTGAAAATTCATAAAATAAAATACAGGGGATTACAAAGGAAATAGTTTTCATTGAAGTAAGTTATCAAGATGTATATTTTTAAAACACATATGAACACTAAGTTGCAAACTTTGATCTAGTCATGCTAAACAATGAGACGGTGTTGGGCTCATCTATGTCTATGTCAAGTATCTGACTCCTGGAATTCCAAAGATTTTTAGATTCTTCCATTTTTCTTTAAAGAGGTAAGACTTGACAGATCTTGAGTTGACCTTACTGAATGTCTGAAGCACAGTGAAATGGATTCACAGCTCTAAGAATTTCTTTGCATTTCCAGAAGAAAAGGTGGGTCACGAAACATGGAATATGAGAAATGAAAGAAGCCTTGGAATGTCAGAGTGAGAAGGGGACTTAGAATGTAGAATGTTAGAGCTGAGGACATAGATAGAGCTAGGATAGATCCTAAAGACAACCTATGTCAGTCCTCTCTCCTTACTTTCCAGATGAGAAAATGGAAGCCCAGAAATGTAAGTTTACATAACTTTTTAGTAGTAGAGCAAGGACCCTGACCTTTGTCCACGGTTTTTTGTTTGTTTGTTTTTCCCCTAAAACAATTTGTTTTCTCTCTATTTCCAAGGAGCTCGTATCAAGTGAAGGAGTCTTACTGTCTTTGCAATGCATTTTCCAGCTCACTGTTGGGATTATTAACCAAAGGTCTGGGTTTTCTATTATTTTTAAAATATATTTTTCATCCTCTTTGGACTTGTTCTGTGAGATAATTAATAACTGTGCTTTGAAAGATTATCCAAGGAGGAAGTAGAACGAGAAACCACAGTCCATCTGGGAATTTTCCTCTCATCCCATTATATCACCATACCCTGATAGGGGAAGACAACATTATTAGGCAAGCTTTCACCCATGGAAGGGTTTTTGGGAGAGTGTAGAGTTGTGAACTGTGATTATGCCTCTGACATAGTGAGTAGGTTTAGGAAATGTCCTTGATTTAAATGCCTTCTGGAAGGGCAGCATGTCTCCAGGGGTTCCCAGGGTAACGGCAGTGGTCAGTAAGAACTTAACTTGAAATGAGGAAGAAGGGTTAGCTCGGACCTTCAATGCAGTCAGCTCCCAATAAGAGGTCACCTCTTAATACATATGGGGAGAGTATTTTAAGGGCAGCCTGGATAACCCAGGGAAAAGAGGTGGACTGGAAAACTTCCCCAAACCATAATTTTACCATGATAAGCTAGGGCACAGGAAAATATTTGGTGCTGGACAGTCTTCCTGAACACACCTTTGCCTCTCTGATTCCAGGAATCTTTTCTTTTTCCTGAATATTTTCCCACATACAAACCTGGTTTCTCATATATCCTGAGGCCCAAAAGCTTAGGGATTTGATAGGAGGAACAGGTTGAAAATATGAAAATCAAGAGAGGATCAGAAACAGCTCAGGAAAGGATGGTCATCCTAAAATAAATGTTCCCTAAATACATATGGGGAAATACAAAGAGCTCTTTCAGGCATGGCAATTTATAATTAGCCTTTCCAAAGCAGGGTTGTTGTTTTTTTTTATAATGAAATGGTAAGTAGGGAGGCAACATAGCCCAGTAGAAAGAACACTGGGTTTAGATTGGGGGATCTGGGTTTTAACACATGCTCTGCCATTTACTCCTTGTGTAACCTTGGTCAAGTCACTTTCATTTCTCCTGCTTCAATTTCTTCACTGGGGTTGGGCGCGTTTGGAGTAAAATGTGCCTGAAAGGATCAAGGGGCCACCACCTGACAGAGCTGTTTACTGTGATTTATGGTATCTGAAAAAAAAGTCTAATTTCAACACATGCAGAGGAAGGAATGCTGCCTGAGAGTCAGAAGTAGGTTCTAGTCCCTATTCTGACACTCTTTCTGGTTTTTATTTTCTTACTTTCTTACTTTATAAAGTGAGGGGGGGGTGGTGAGCCAGAAGGTCTCTTAAATCCTCGAGCAGCTCAGATAGGCTGTGGGTCTATGGGATTTGTGTTCCATTTCAGTCTATCTCAGTTCAGTCTCAAGTTCAGTAATAGTCAAATAAACCTTCTAGGACACTGGGAAAGTCTTTTTCTCTCTTTGAGGACTCACCTTCCTTCTATGTAAAATGAAAGCCATGAATAGGTGATAGCTAAGGTCCCTTTCAGCTATAGTATTATATATTGAGAGTTTGGGGATATGTTGGGATTTTTGGTTTGGAGTTATCCTTCATCTCCTCCTCCAAAGCATCTATATCTTAGTCTTAATGTTTACCACTCAGGGGTGTGCTGGAGCCAGCTTGGATTAGCTTTGGAGAGCTGATTGTTAAATATTAATCATGAACTCTTACACCTCAGAAACTGGCAAATGCTCTAAATCAAGGCTCTGTTGTTTTGTTAATTCTCTAGATTTAAGAAAGAGATGGAGAAAATGTTAATAATTTGGATAACATTTAAAATAAGCTCTAGGTACTTTTATCTAACATTTATCAGCATATTACTGTTACTGCTCAGCAATAATTCCCTGGTAATCAGGCTTCTTGGAAGCCAGGTATGAAGAAACAACTAATTATTCTTAATAACTAGGTGCTGAGCTTGGTTTTAAAAGAAAGCTACCTAATAACCCCTTTCCTCTAGAATGCAGTATGGAGGAAGAGAGCTGTCAACCTCTCCAGCACTGGCTCTGTGGTGTCCTAAATTTTGGACACACTGTGATGTACACGACAATGCACAAACTATATGTCCACTCTCCTTTCTAACTGAGGTGACTTTTGTGCCACTTGTCTCAAGTGAAGAAATTCATAATTACAACTCTGTTGTTATGCTCTAGTGTATTAATTTTAATAAATATATGCACCCTATATTTTTGACTTGCTGTGTGACCCCAGGAAAATCGCTTCTACTCTCAAATTCTCAGTTGAGTTCTTTGCAAACTGTGAAAGTTGGATTAGATGACTGCTTGGAAAATAGTTGGTGCTTCCTACATGCTTGTTGAGTTGATTAGGTGATTTCTCAGGGATCTTCCATCTCTGTTGTTCCAAGATTCTCAGATCTTTAGCTATCCTGTGTGTTTTTGCAATCACCTCTTCTCATAGACATTATTAGTTGAAGGTATCTTGGGGAGCATAGAAGGGGAGAAGAGAGCATGTACTCCTTTCACCACTTGAGGAGGTTGGCATATTTACAAGACCACTTGCTAGCACATGGGAACATGGAGCCACTGTGCCAACAGGATGTGGCTGATATGAGCAGCCTTCAGAGCCAGACCCAATACAATCAACTGGCAAAGCCTTTTCGTTATGCCTTACATAGAGTGGGCGGCAAGGAGCCTATGAAGCCCCCAGATTCTCCCATGGGTTTATGTGGCATTATATATAGGGGTGAACTCTGCAGCCCTTGTGCCAAATAGTGAGTTCTGCAGCCCTGTGCCAATGGCTCTTCCTCAGTGCCATGTGGCTTCCATAATTAAGTTAGCACATGCAAAAAAAAAATCACCATCACAGATGTGGTCGCAAATTTTAGCTAATTAACCATATGGTCTGGATGCTTGACAGAGCCAGGGAGACACTCTGGGTAAGGGCTGATTTCCTGAGGGGGGGTGGATATTAGGGATATCACCATATCTAACAAAAACATGGCAAAGAAGCCCCCCTTGAAAGAAAGCATATGTTAAGATTCCTCCTTATTCCATCAATCTGGAGAGAGGACATCCAAAAGATATGGTCATCAATTCACCATGAAATCTAGAGTCTTTTCCCAGATCTAGCATTTATGAAATTAATTTATTCAATAGACATTTGTATATGCTAATGGACTAAAAACTAATACAGAGGTGGATAAAACTCTTTCCATATTATATAGTGAAGAGGGAAAAGGGGGTTAGTGGTGAGAAAAGGACATAAGTAAGAAAAGAAATGTATTACAAGACAGACAAAGGGAATGATATTTCAGTTTGGACGGAGAGGGAGGGAGAGTGGAAGGAGAAGAGGGGAAGAGAAAGAGAGACAAACAGATAGAGACAGAGAGACAGAGACAGAGAGAGAGACAGAGAGAGAGAGAGAGACATAGACAGAGAGAGGAGGGGGGAGGGAAAGGTGTCACATGGAATGTGCTGGCGAGATGAATGACATTTATCTTTGTGTGTCCTCATTTTTCTTTCTTATAAAATGGAGAATACTTCATTTGTCTTTTTCACAGGCTTGGGAGATTTATAGTTGGAAGAGAATTTAGACATTTTCTAATCATTCTCTACAGATCTGGGGTCAGAAGACCAGGGTTTGAATCTTGACTCTGTCAGGGTTACCTGCATTAGGTCAGGAAAGTAACTTCACCTCTTTGGGACTCCTTTTTTTATCTGTATAATAAAGGGGTTAGGCTAGAGGACCTATAAGGTGCCTTCAGTTCTCAATCTATGATTATGAACATGGATTGATCCTCTTTAAAATAATCATGGAAGAGTTCAGCAAAGCATGCTGATCTCCTTGTTATCAAACTATGACATACATGGCCAGATCCCAGATCAAAGAAGCTCCTACAAAAGCCACAGAAACCATCTTCTGCCTCCAGGGAGATGTACATATAAAGTTACCCAGATTAATGAACTCTGATTTATCAGCGAAACACATTTCATGTTTTCCTTGCCAAGTACAAGATTTAAAAAGCCTTATGGATTCTTCATATTTCACTTTCATTCTCCATATTGCAAGCTTATTCCATTTCACCATCATTCCTTCTACCTTTCTTGACAATAGGAATATAGTAATGATAATATAATAATAATAATATCTTCAATCTTTCAACAAGCATTTAGTGAAGCACGCAATGTGTGCCATGCATTGGGCTAGGCCATAGGGAATCAAATACAAAGATTGAAAATCTCTACTCTCAAGAATCTTATTTTCTATCAAATACCATCAGTCTCTGTGTGGGAGAAAAGTATTGCATTAAACAATCTTACTCCTGCTACGATTTTTGAGTCATTTAGAGCCTCAATTTCTTAATAATAACTCACATTTGTATAATGACTGCCACTCAATGACCCTGTGAGATACAAAGCCCAAGTCATTTTGATGCAGATGAGTTCATTTATTCTCATGACACTCTGCTAAGGAAATGACGATTCTTCCCATTCCTGAAACACAGCACAGCATACTGGATGGAGAGGCAGCCGTGAAGTCAAGTCTCTTGAATCAGAAGTCCTGCCTCTGATACAAACTGGCTGTGTGACCCCTGGGCAAGTCACATAGCTTCTCATTCCTATATCTATATCTGAGACTATGTCTCAGATAAATTGCCAATCCACCTTGGCAGAATTTCCTCACCCCTATACCAATGAAATCACAACTCTAACTAATCTCTATGCCCTAACTATTATTCTTGTAGAAAAAATAAAGGGAAAAAGACTAGAAAATGAGTTGTGATCCCTATTCCTATTCCCATTTTAAAGATGGAGATGATGAGAATGAGGGAAATGACTTGTGCTTGTTAATTTAACAGGTTACATAACGCAGGACTAGAATCCAAATCTTTTTGATTCCTAGTTCCTAGCTTCTTTGCTTCCTAGTTCCTAGTTCTTGTCACAGGCTGGTGGGAGTAAAGAATTCAATTAACAGTTGTTATTGCTGGAGAGAAAGAAAAAAATAGTACATAAGTATTTATTAAACACTTATTATATGCTGGGTACTGTCCTAAGTACTTTACAAATATTATCTTATTTAATCAGGACAACAACACTGGGAGGTGCAACAGACAGAGGTCAGTCAGTGACTTGTCCAGGTTCACACAGCTAACAAGAATCTGAGGCCAGACTCGAACTTGGGTCTTCATAATATCAGGCTCAGTGCTTTATCCACTGAGCTATCTAGCTGCCTGTGAGTTACAATAGTTCTAAAGCCTGCAGTTTCCAGAAATATAGGTTCTAATTACATATCTATACTATAAAGCATATCAATAAAAGCATTGTGGTGTATTAGAAACCAAATTATATTGAGAACCAAAAGACTGGGATTATATCCTGTTTCTACCATTTACCATCTGCTTAAGTTTATGAAACTATTATAGCTATCTATGTTTGGGAATCTTCTCTTATTGGATTATAAACTCCATGAGGGTAGGGATTATCTAAATTATCTTATCAAAATGCTATATTTCATCCAATGCCTAAAACTAGGCTGTGTATATTGGGTACTTAATAAATATTTGTTGCATGAACAGACAAATAACCTTTCTATGACTCACTGGTTTCATTCATACAGTCAGGACAATAAGAAGGCAGGCATGATTCCTTTCATAAGCCCACTTTGATGATCAAATGAGATCAATCCCCTCATTAGTCACCAAAAACATCTGAGTAAACTATCATGTTAGTGTTCAAAAAGGCAGTTAATTCATTCACTGTCATTTGTTCCTCCCAAAGCTGTGTAATTGTGAAGTATTATTAGGTTACAGCTAAAGTCTTAAATCTGGCTCGTCTGAAGACCATCAAAACATTGTAAATTCTGCCCAGCATGGTATAACACATGGTAAAATTTGAAATGAACACTGCTCATGATTTGGACCTGTCTTGGTGACAACTTTGATCCACTAATACCGGTTGGTCTGGAATAATTTTAATATGGTGATAATAGTATTATGCACCCATAATAAACTGACTTCAGATTTACAAAGCACTTTTCAAACATTATCTCATTTAATAATTATAACAGTTCAGTGAAGTATGTGCTACAATAATTATCATCCCCTTTTACAGATGAAGAAGCAGGCTATGGATGTGAAGTGTGTGTGTGTGTCTGTGTGTGTGTATGTGTATGGCATTGGTGTGTATGTATGTGTTTGATAACTGGGTGTGTATATGTGTATGTTTGTAACAAGTATGTGAAATGTGTATTAGGCATTAGTGTGTATCTGTACTTAGCACTGACGTATAAATATATGTGTGTGTGTGTGTGTGTTTGGCACTGTTTGATAACTGGGGGTGTGTGTATGTGTGTGTTTGGAACAAGTGTGTGAATTGTGTATTAGGCATTAGTGTGTGTCTGTACTTGGCAATGATGTGTATATGTGTGTGTGTGTCACTGATGTGTGTGTATGTATTTGGCACTAATTTGTGTGTATATTTGGCACTGGTGTTTGTGCTTGACATGTGTGTATGTGTCTGTGTGTGTATGCTTGACAATGGGGTATTTATATATGTGTGTGCACTTGGCACTCATGTTTAGAACTGGCATGTGCATACATTTATGTGTATGTGTGGGTGTCCATGTGCACATATTTGGTGAGGGTGATATGATGGGTCCACTTCATTAACCCATGACTGCGGAATGCTGCTTCTAATCTTGCTGTCTCTCCCCCTGCCGGTGGGTGTTTTCTTTCCCTGGTGCTAATGACTAATAGAAAGAAGACAAAGCAATTGCTATTAGATTTTCCTCCACTGCAGCGGTTTCTTCTTTACCAAAGCTCATTAGAAGAGGCTATATGAAAAACCAGCCAAGGTGCCCGAAGGGAGAATAGGGAAGACAAAAGGAAAGAGACTGTTGGCAATTTTATGTGAACCCCCAATTCACACCAATGTTGCATTAGTTTAGTGATGACACCAGACTAGAGTGAGAAAGAGAAACTGGCTGGCCAGCTTCCTGGCTGCATTTTGGTTGTGTCCCTGGGAACTGGGGTGTGGTCCTCAATTTAATAGACTCAGGAGCTCAATTTGTAAGTTTTCTTGGAATTGTTTGGCTCTAGGAGACTAATTCACATGAAAAACCGAACAAAAACCCCTGATTGATATACTAGGATGACAAATGATGAATTTAAACTGAGAATTATAACTGCAAAAAGGGTCAAACTATTCACGTCAGCTGGTTTTCATGTGTTCTTCCCATATGGAAAGTACAACTGAATAAGCCAAATCCATAATATAAGCTTGCTTGGTGAGCATAAAGGAAGAATAAAGGGAGTTATAACACCACCAAGCTGTGATAGCCTGATGTCCTATCTCCAATTTGAGCCAAGCTTCCTGGATGTAGTCTATGTTCTAACATCCTTTCCAGCTCTGTATTCCAAAGTACTTTTCAGCTCTAACATTCCACATCCTAAGATCCTTTCCAGATTTAGTATTGTTTTCTAGTACTCTGTGTTCTAAAGTCCCTTTCAACCTTTAACATCCTGTGATTCTATGACAAAGCCTTTTAGGGTTCTCTCTCTCCTGGAGAGTATTAGATTAAAAATGAATAAAGTATCACTATACAATTATCCCTTCCATATCCTGACTTTCCCCATTGTGGTTTCAATATATTGTGGGTTGGCATAAGAAATTAAATGGGAATTTTGAGAGGAGTTTTGGAGATGCCAGAGATGACATGTGAAGGCTGGCAAACAGGAAAAGTTTAGAAACTCAGAAATGTATAAATATATGTATAGTATTATATAATATCAACACAGTTCATCTTTTGATACCATAATAATTCAGACTTCTTCTCTGGTACCAAGGGAGGATCAAAAAACTTTACACAAATTTTCTAGATTGCAGAGGTGCCGCATCCCTAATCTACTCAATATGGAAGAGATAACTGTACAACTTTCTCTTCAGTACCCAAAATATTTACAGTCATATTATGATGTTCCAAAAGACAGTTCATCCATGTACTGGACAAACGTGCTTCTTATGAGAACTTACAACCTGTGTCAGTTGTGAAAGATTTTTTGTTTGTTTTATTTGGGGTCAGGTCTGGACTCATGATTTTAGCTACGTAAGGAATGCTCAGGAAGGAAATGCCCTCTACAAATTTTATATTGAAAATCGTTATGTCATTTAAGAGTTATAAAAAATTGCCCTCAGGCACAGAGATGTGTCTTGTCCAGGTTCCCATGGACGGTATGTTTCAGAGAAGGAATTTGAACCCGGGTTCTTGACTCTGAGGTCAACATTCTACTCACCACATAAACCAGGTTGCTTTTTATCAGATGCTGCAAGTATAAATAAAATATGGTCTCTACCCTATGGGAACTAAGAGGATGTTAAAATATTTACATTCTAAAGTGATGCTTTTATTTTTAGTAAGTACTCGAGGCCCTATTGCTAAAAACTAAGAAGGATTTGACATTTCCCAATCAAGAGCTTCTAATTCCGCCCCCCTCTTCCTCCTACCATGCCTTGTTCTGCCTTCACTGTGTATGTGTAGGGCAGCATCGTTCAAAAACTTACATTAGCTTTGCCTCACCTCCCCCCCTCAACATACATACAATAAGTTATCCAACTTTATCATTCTCGCATTGGCAACATTTCTCACATTCATTCTGTCCTCTTTATTATTCCCACTGATGCCATCCTAGTACAGGCTCTTATTACCACCCATCTGGACTATTTCAATAACCTCCTTAGGGTCTTCCTACCTCCACTGTCTCACACTCCCCAATCCATCATGCTCCTGTCAGAATAATCTTTCTTACATACAAATAGAGTAATGTCTCTCCATTTCTCAAAAATCTTCATTGACTCCCAATTGCGTACCATGCAAAGTTTATATTCTTCTGGCTGGTATTTAAGCCCCTCTACCATCTGGTGCTATCCTCCCTTTCCAGTATTCTCTCCTATCACTCCCCTACATGCACTCTGTATTCTCACAGAATTAGAGAGCTCTTGGTCTCCCAGATACATCTTGAACTTTCCCACCTCTGTGTCTTTGTTCTCCCCCAAGCTATAACCTCAACCTGAAATGGCCTCTTTTTCAGGCTTTGCTCATGGAACTCATTCTTTAATGGCACCTCCTCCAAGAAGACTTTCTGGATACTCTCTATAGATAATTGATAATTACCTTTACCCTTAAGCACTTTGTGCTCTACCAATTTCATGCATTTCCCGGTAATATTATTTATTACAGGTATCACTATGTGCCTTATCTTTATACTAAACTGTGAATTTTAAGTTTAGGGAAGATTATGCTCATATTTGTATTATCCCTGGTATTTCATATTTAACATTTTATATTTTTCTTTTCATTCATTCAAACCTTGTTTCTTTTCCTGTCTAGTACAGTGCTCTGTACATAGCAGAAGCTTAATAAATGTTTTCTGATTGACCTTAGTCTTACCAACAATACATTTATAAAATTTCACTTAAGGTATATGACTTCTGGCTAATCTCATACATTTTATGTTGACTTAATTTGGATTTTAGAGATGGATATTTTCATGTATTCATTCAACAAACATTTGTTAGCCATCTAAGACATACCATGCATTTTATTTGGTGCTAGTGAAAAAAAAAAAGATAAGATATGGCCCCTGTCCTCTAGAAGGTTGCAACTTCTTAGGGGTGCTTAGACCATAAAGATAAATATGATGGGAATTAGAATACAAACCATGAATACTTCCAGAGATCCAGGATCTCATTAATGTGAATTAGTCGTGGAGATTTTAAACTACCCCCTTGCACTCTCATATTGTGTGATTCTAATTTGCGTCACCCGTAAACACTCTAAAGAGGACAAGGTACCATTTAGGGGGGCACCAACACAACATTATGGCCAGTCGTCTTATTATTGCTTGCTTTCACAATATAACTTGTCCATCTCCATTTATATCATGCATTTCCTGGATAGTATCTTTTATTTTCTTTTTGCATATAGATCATCACTACCAATATGGCTGGGGCTAATATACCCATCATTCACCTTTCTTTGGGACTACTATAAAGAAGAGTAGCAAGTGCTATAGAAATGGGGAAGAGTCCATTTTCTCATAAAAAGGGAGAGGGTTTGGGTAAATGTTCTCTAAAATACTTCCAGTTGTAAATCAATGATACTGTGATCCTAGGGGAGCTAGGAATAGGAGGATGGATGACATGGAAGGGAGATCAGGAATAGCAAAACTTCATGTAGGAGGTAATGTTTAAACCAGTCCATGTCCTTTTGGGACCTGTAGGCTCCTCTTGCCCTAGCTACCATTGATATAGGTTGGTGTCCATGATATATTTTCTTTTTCAAATCTTACCCGTCTGTTAGATAGCCTGAGTCACAAGTGCCAGTAATGTACAACAATGGGAAATAACCCTGCTTTTGGTAGAGTAACTAAGAACAAGTTCAGCTGATTCTATTTAGATAAGTAATGGTAGAATGAATCTGATATTATAGCTTCATCACCATTTGCTCTCCACACAAGTAAATGTCACATACAGGAAGCAAGGTAAGAGTATGAGTCATGAACTAGACCAACACTACACCTGTGGAAACCCTGGCCCCCCACCTACACACACACACACACACACACACACACACACACACACACACACACAGAGAGATATGCTTCAATGATAAGGATTACTAGGTATAAGGTTATGGGTGTCATATATCTTTCAGCTCCTCTCTTTCCCCCCACATTCCATCCTTTTGTTTTTACTTCCATAAATAATCCACTCACACTAATTACCACACTTCCCTCAGGCCCAAAGAAGTACTAGTCTGCCTCCACGCCACTCATGCACCATCCCTCTTCCTGAACTCCAGCAATCTCTCTAAAATGGGGATAATAATATCTGCCTACCTTTCTGGGTTGTTATGAGGCTTAAATGAGTTAATGTATGTAAAAGACTTTGTAAACTTTAAATGTCAGTTATTACTGGCATTCTCTTCTACTTCATGTATCAGCTGTTCTCACAATGGTGAAAACTTTAAAGGGCCCATGGCACAATGTGCATGCTTCTATTCTCTCTCCTTGTGGCATTCCAATGACTAGATTTTGAATGTTAATGTTTTTTGGGGAAACGTATATGTATCTATCTATAGATATATACATCTATCTCTGTCTCTGTCTGTCTATATTATCTTTGAGAATAGAAGGAGATAATTATAGAAATACAAAGATCTTTAAACTTAGAGTTGATCTTTACTTTTCTATGGACTGGATTTGTTTGCATAAAATTTATAATCATAGAACTATAAGATTTTGCCAGAAGGCATAATAGATATTTCTGTAGGGCTTTAAGATCTGCTAAGTATATACATACATACATATGTATATATATACACATGTATATGTATATGTATATGTGTGTGCATGTGTGTCTATTATCATATTCGTTCTCAAGAGACCTTAGAAATCAGCTAGTCCAACCACTCCATATTACAGATCTAGAAACTAAAGCTCACAGAGGAGACATGAGGTGCACAAACAGCATCAAAGTCAAGACCAGAACCCAAGGGTCCTGACTTCTGGAATAACAGACTCTTCATTATGTCTCTAGCTGTTTAGAGTCTAACACAAGTGATAATGTCTTATCAGCATCAAGCCAATAATAGGAAGGTTCAAGTGTGGCCTTTTCAGGTGTAAAAATCATCATGCAGAAGCACAGGCTATGATTTGGTAACTTATTTATTCCTTGTGCTATCAGTGATATTTGGAGACATTCAGATTTCTTATAATATCAAGATTATTTAGTCTTATTCTCTCATTTTTTTGTGTGTTTGTGAACTGAAGATCTTAGACTAGAAGATATGAAATGATTTGTTCAAGCTTATTTGTGGAAGGGTGGTGCCCAGAACCCAAGTTTTTAGAATCTCTGCTATAGCACAGTGACAAATGGCTATCCCTTCTTGAGGTCTTCATTCAACTACGTTGCTCTGTCTGTGTGTGTGTATGTGTGTGTGTGTATGTTAAATCTTTAGACAACTCTTAGTACAAAGAGTCCACAAGAAAAGGTTAGAACCTCTCCCACCATTATTTGGCTTGGATTTAAAGTTATGACATTATTCATAGCCTTGGTGCTCTAGATTTAGATTCCCTCATTTCCCTTTTACTTTTCTACCTTACTTCTCTCCATCATTACTAATTTCAGCTTCTTAAATGTGACTATAGGCAAGTACTTGCCCCTCTATCCCTCATTATCATCTATAAAACGAGCTCATACTTGATGACTTGGTTCCTTCCAGCCTCAGTGGTCAATGAGTCTATGAAACATAGAACATTAACACAAGAATGTTATTCTAGCAAGTCATCTAAAATTTCAAAAATTGCCCGATTTGATAACACTTTGGGGAAATTCTCATACTCTGCATGCTCTAAGATAGGGGTGGAGAATCTGGCCTTGAAGCCACAAGTGGCCTTCTAGGTATCTGGGTGCAGCCTTTTGACGGAATCCAACTTTTACAGAACAAATCCTTCTGTTAAGGAGATTTGTTCTGTGAAGTTTGAATTCAGTAAAAGGGCTGCACTTGAGGACCTAGAGGATCACATGTGACCTTGAGGTGACTGGTTCCTTACGCTTGATCTAGGCCTTACTGGAACATGCTGAAGCAATGAGACAGGCACTCAAGCTAGTAGATGGAAGGTGAACTAGTTTAGCAAAATGCCATGTTTCTCCAGCTTGCAAATTCTTTCAGTTTCAAAGATCACTATTACTTAGGCAGAAGCTACTAGAAACCATGCTTTGAATTATTAAGGGAATTTAGTACCACTGGTGAGAAAGTTCTTATGAAGTTAATGTCATCTCTTTTTTCCTCAGTTTCCTCATTTATACCCTTGTCTGTCAAATGTAGGTAAGATTACCCACCACTTCACTGACTTGTGTATATAAATCTCTGTGTGTGTATATATGTATGTGTGTATGTGTGTGTGTGTGTGTGTGTGTGTGTGTGTAGGGGTGTTCAAGGGGGTTAATTGTGTTCTGCATCATGCTTCATCTCGTTCCTGAGTTTCCATTCATAGCAAAAGGAATACTGTTCCTTCCATTCCATTCCATTTATTCCACAAATATTTCTTAAACAGTGACATTCCACCTAATACTTCTGTTGCATCTGCATAGGCCATCCCCTCAGGCCTGAAATATCCTCCTTCCTCTTCTCCTTCTCTTGGAATCCCTAGTTCCATTCAAGGTTTAGCTCAAGACCCACCTCCTACAAGGCACCTTTTCTCTTTCCCCAGTTATTACTACTCTTCCCAATGGGGAAAATCATTTTTGATTAGTTCATCCTTGTGAACCCTCAGGAGGATTATGGGCTTCTTGAGGGCAAATACTGTTTCATTTTTGTCTTTGTAGACCCAAGACTTGTTGACCTGAGAAATGTGCACAGTACTGCACTAGATACTGAGGTATGAGATAAAAAAGTTTAGATAAGGTATAGTATAGCACTTCCATAGTAGTTTAGGCTTTCATTTACCCTCACCTCGCCTAGTGTTTCTCAAGCAATGCTACAAGGAACCCTGAAATAGTCCAAGCTGTTTGTTTGTTCTTAATGAACCTTGAAGTTGTCTGTTAGTAGGCATTAAAATAATAATCTTAGAGGATTTTACTGCAGTGGCTCTACTAAAGTTTTGTTTAAACTGAAAGGTTCTATGAGTGCGGAAAAGTCTGAGAACTACCAGCCTAGACTATTTCTCTCTTCCTAATTGGTCCCCTGGTGTCCTATCTCTACTCTTTCCAATTCATCCTCCACACAACTGATAAATGGATAGCCCTAAAGCACAGGTCTGACCATGTCATTTTCCTGATCAAGAAGTTTATGAAGTTCTCTTTTGTCTCCAGGCATACAAACTCCACTGTTCAGCATTGAAAAGTCCTCATGATCTTGGCTCTAATCAAATTTTTTTGGGGAGCTTGGGGGGATAATGGTTATTTTCAGATCTCGGTTTTTTAAAGAACATTTTATTGATGACTTTTTGTTTGTTTGTTTTAGTTTTTTGTTTTGGGGAGGCAATTGGGTTTAAGTGACTTGGCCACGGTCATGCAGCTAGTAAATTTCTGAGACCAGATTTGAAGTCAGATCCTCTTGATTCCAGGATTGGTGCTCTATCCACTATACCACCCAGCTGTCCCTTTTTGTCTTTATATCACAGTTGCTTTAACACCCCCTGCCCACACACAGACACATAGACACACAGATATATAGATACACACACACACACAGACACACACAGACACACACACACACCCCTACTTCCAGATTGAAACCTACTTTGTGATGAAGAAAAACAAACAAAAAAAATCTGACAGTATGACCATACCTGGAATGATGTATACTACATCCTACAAGAGTGATCCCCCGTAACTACCCAACCAAGGGGTATTACAAGACACGCACATCTCCAATACCTTCATTGACTATCCTTGTCTTTCTTGATTGATTTCCTATCATGTATTATAATTTCTAATCAAACTGGCTTACCTGCTGTTTCCTGCACTCGGCATTATGGCTCCTGCCCTTATGTTGTGGGGCAGCTCATTTTTCTTGATTAAAATATTCTCCCCCTTTCCCTTAGCCTTTTGAAATTATGGCTTCCACTGATCCTCAGCTTAGCTTCTACTTGCTAAATGGTACTTTTTCTAATTCCCCCATACGCACAAATATATACACATATACACATATGTACACATACACTTATACACATACATACATATGTGTGTATGTATATATGTATACACCCATATATATATATGCACACATATAAGATGTATTTTACTGTCTGAGTCAACATAGCATCCTCTCAGAAGAATACAAAAGTTCCCTCATGGTAGTAGATGATGATGATGGTGATGATGATGATGATGGTGGTGGTGAGGATGATGATGACAATAAGGATAGTGATGATGGAGTTTTTGGCCTTTGTATTTTGTGGTACTTGAACACCAGAAGCCAGAACAGTGTATGTCATATAGTAAATAAATGTTAGATGAATGAATGAATGAATGAATGAATGAATGAATGAATGACCACAATAAGTGTCCTATGAAATCTAAGGGAGGAAGATCATGAGGATAAGATGATGCCATAAAAAGAACAGGTTGCAGCTATATTTTACACATTTTTTTACACAGATCCAGACTTTTACACAGATCCATTTTACACAGTGATCTCTCAGACTTTATCTTATTTGATCTTCACGGCCACCCTGTGATGTAGGCAGAGCAACACCAAGGAAACAAAGGCTCAGAGGTGAAGGAAGAGACTCACCCAAGATAATATAGTGAGTAAAATGGCTAGTCTCATTATATTGAATCTTAAGTTCTTGTTGTTTTTCTTCCTATGACTGACCTCTGATCTTCTCTCAGTCTGATGAACTGAAGGGTAATCTTCAAGCTGCAAGGGGCAGCTTGAAGCTGGGGCAAGGTTGGGGGAGGAAAAGTGTGGTGGTTTCTCTTTAGGTAAAAATATCAGAGAGGCAATCTGGCATAGCAGTTAGAGTGCTGGATTTGGAGTCAGGAAAATTTGAGTTCAAATTCTGTCTCACTAATTATATGATAACCTTGGCCAGTACTTAATTTTTCAAAGCCTCAGTTTCCTCATCTGTACAATGAGGTGGTTGCACTAGATGGTCTTTAACGTACTTTCCAGCACTGACTCTATGTTTCCCCTGACCATCTGGTTACTCCCTATCATAGCTCTGGGTTCTCGAATTACCTGCAATGGAAAAGAACCCAGACTAGCTGAGACAGTGTAGGGTGAAACAGAGGGATGGGTTGGTTTCAGGTTATGATGGGAAGAGATTGAGGTTCCATGGGGAGCTTGTTTGTAGACAAGGCCAGGAGTAGAAACAAAGAATGACATTGCCATTAGTATTTGCCTGTCTTCACTCATCAAAAAGCTGCCAAAACAGAGCCTGAGGTATTTCTCCAACTATGTTGGACTGACTTTCTCCTCCCCGCCATATTCCACAATCATGGAATGGATATCTTTATAAGAGAAGCACCACAAATCACCCAGGAAGGAATTTAGCTATAGGGCTGGCCAAGGAACTCTCTCTACCCCTTCTAGATAGCGAGGGACAGGGACTGCAAGATTATCACCTGGCCAAAGATCCTTCAGACAACTGAGGAAACTAGGAAAGTCAGCAATTTAGGACACAAGGTAGTTCCTAAAGTTAGAAAACTGGAAAACTAGGAAACTCTGTGTATATATCCTGAAAAAGAACAATCCCAGAAGGATAGGGCTGGGAGGAACCTTAAGGGAACCTTAAGGGTCATTCTCTGTAGACTTCTGATTTTTGCAGTGGAAATTGAGGTCCAGAGAGAGGAGAGAACTTGCTGAAGTTAGTGGCACGGGCATGATTTGAACACAAATTTCCTGACTCCTTCACAATATCCCATGCTGCTTCCCCATGAAAACAAAACACAGCCAAAGCATTCATTCATTCATTCATTCATTCATTCGTTCGTTTGTTCGTTCGTTCGTTCATTCATGTATTTATTTGAGATAGTCTCCCTGGACCAGATTAGAACTGCAGTTTGTATTTACTTTTTTAGTATATAAGGTATTATTACCTATCCAAGTAAACATGATATTAGTCAGAAGAATGTAAATTCCCTGAGGAAAAATGACTTTTTTTGGGGGGGATAGTCTTTTCATCTCTAGAACCTATAGTAACCAATACATGGTAGGAACTTAATAAAAGCTAGATGAATGAATGACCAAACAAAATGCTCTACTTACCTACTTATTTAACTTGCTCCATTTTCTGACCTGGACTGATTGCTCTTCCTTAGGCAATCTCAGTGCCTGAGGGTTTGCCATTTTGGTTCTAAACAATGTGGATTCTCAACCAGTTTTTGTCTCACTGCAGCTCAGAACTCCCAAGCTGAAGACTTAAACCAACCTCACTGTTCCTAGCAATAGGGACTACACATGTGTAGTCCACCACATCCAGCCAAAGCCTGCATCTTAGCATTGGACATACATAGGATCGGTTCCAAGGGAAGTAAAAATAATCCTGTTGGTGTTAGGATTTGATGCCCCCTTCATGATACTGTAAATGATCTTCCAGGGATGGAAATTTACCTTCGGAAGGAGTATGTAGCACCTAACATAAGCTAGAAATTCTAAGCTCAATTCCCAAGTAGATAACCCATGAATCAGTAGGACGGTGTAGTACAAAGACCATTTGAATTTGGGATCAGAGCATCTGGGCTCCCATACTGGCTTCGACATTTTCTAATTGTGTGATCTTGTATAAGTCACTTCATTTAATTACATCTTTGTTGGCCCATCTGTAAAATGAGAAGATTGGACTAGATTTTCTCTAAGGTCCCTGCCTGCACAAAATCTTATAATCCCATGACCTAGACGTTTCCTGGAAAAGGATTAAGCCAGTTCAGTACTCTTGTGATTTCCCTCTCTGAAATACCTCAATTTAAATGCTAATTTCCCCTGCACCCATGGGGGTGAAAAGCAATTGGATACTGTTGGCTGTTTGTTAATGTATCTGAAACATTCATAGACATTCCTTAATGGGGAAGGAGGTGAGGGAGGGACTCAAACCCAGAGAAAGGATGGAGGTGTATAACTGGTCAGACTTTGATCCTTGTGGATAAATTCCTGTCCCTCCTCCCCTACCTTCTAATTAGAGGTTGAAATGAGGGAATGGTGTGTATCTGTGTATGTTTGGGTGGTGACAGTGGTAATGGTAGAAGGGGTATCATCATCAAGCAGATAGTGGCTAAATAATGATTTTTTGGGGAGATGAGATGGGCCTGAGGGATTCCTGGAAACTCCTAGTTCCTATCAGATACAGAAACCAGCCCCTGGCAAGCCACCACCAAGAGAAGACAGTGCCTAAAGGTGATGATCAGGGAAATGGCTTGTTCTACATATATCACCACATCTGTCCATTTCATGAAGCCCTGAGAACTCCATGATCTCAGACAGAAATGCCTTATAGAATGATATGATCTCTACAGGCAGATAAATGTCCTGTCAGATTCTTGTATCCATCCAATCTGCATCAAGAGACAGGCAAGCCATACATCAAAATTAATTTAGGGTGAAGGGGAAGGAAGTGAATTTTGGAAGTGTCTTATGAAACAGCTCAACTTTGAGGGTCACTGTCTCCTGTTTCATTAATGGGATATGTCCTCAACCTACTCGACAATTAACAACAACAACAACAACAACAACAACAACAACAAAATAACCAGTAACAAATACTATAGGTAGATGTTCTCAGACTTGGCACCACAAAGTTCCGAATGAGCCTCCTCCTACTATAAAATAAACAGATTTCTAGTTCCAACATTGCAGAAGTTACAGGGGCAGTAGTATGTAATTACATCTGTGGAAAGAGAAAATACAGGCAAGGAATAAGAACCATTTTTGCTAACTCTTGCTTTCTTGTACTCTCTGCTGCTAAGTATTTTCCTTATGCAGACTAGCTACTTTTGAGGAAATAACCACCACTTGGTGCTAGAACTTGGTTTCTAATTCATAACACTGAATAACAACATCTGTGCTGCTACCATGGCAGAGGGAGTGGGTTCATAATGTTATAAGTTTTTCCTTAAGTCCATCTGCACTGGGAATCAAAGAATTTCATAATATTGTTAAATTTGACAGGGAATGAAAGATAACCATTCAGCATTCCATTTGATAGCCCTTTCATGTTCTCAATGGCATAATCAAGTCAACCCTTAGCCTTCTTTTCTCTCAGATCAACAAACTCAATTCTTTTAGCTTTTCCTTCTGGAACCTACTTCTTTCAATTGTAGACCATCTCAAAGCTACTCCAGGTTCAAAGCACACTTCAGGGAAGCATCATTCAAAATCACAGTTCATGAGGCCTCATGCATTTTTTTTTTAAACCAGACAAACCAGAGGGCAAAGAAAAGGACAGTTTCAAGCAAAGGACAGTTAATTCAGTAGCATAGAAAAATGAATCTTAAGAAATATTCTCCAACCTTCCTCCCCCCACCAAAGATATACTGATAGGCTTGATCAGAGATTTCCATAACTTAAGTAGAAGAGGAAGCACTAGAAAACACATGTGGCCAGGGGAACTCAGGATCCCAAAGCTGCATCCTCACTGGAACCCTTCTCTATTTTCCTTATTCTTTTAAAAACCCTTTCAAGGATGTCAAACTTTTGAACAGTATACGGAAAAAGCTCAAGTATCCCCCGACTACAGAATTGGGCAAAAGGGACCTCCATTCTTTATAAAGTCTTTGAACTTGGAGTCTATTTTCACCCGTGTCTTCCTTCCTTCCTTCCTTCCTTCCTTCCTTCCTTCCTTCCTTCCTTCCTTCCTTCCTTCCGTCTCTCCCTCCCTCTTCCTCTTCCTTTATTTCTGGCTGTAATTCAAAGTCCTTTCCTTTTATTCTGGTCTCAGTGGAGAATGAGGTCATCTGATCACTTTACTTCTTAAGCTAACCTATCTTATACATGAGAAGCAGCAAAATACATGAGAAAGGACATGACCTGGAGGTTAAAAAAAAGCCCTGGGTACAAGTCTCAGATCTCATATTTACCACCTAGATCACCTTGGGCAAGTCCCTTAACTTCACTGAGCCTCAGCTGCCTCCTCTTCATAATGGGGACAATAGGATAATACTTGTTATTTGGACTACATGACTTTTTAGAGTTTGTGTAACCCTTATTCCACGGTCCTATGACTTGGAATGCAAGGCTACTATTAGGAAAGTGCCTCTTAAATTTTAAAGTACTATCTGAATGTGAGATTTTGGCTTCTTTATAACATTAATTTGTGGGGAGTAGACTACCCCACTAACCTTAAAGGTTAATGATACTATCAGTCAAAAACATTTCTTATCAAACACCTACTCTCGTGGAATTCAAGCACTGGCTGTTTGGGAGGGGAGAGAAAGAAAGGAAACAAGACCTTATTAAATATCTACTATTTGCTAAGTACTTTACAAATATTATCTCATTTGATCCTGCAACAGCCCTGGTCAAGTAAATGCTAGTACGATCTCCGTTTTTTACAGATGAGCAAACTGAGGGAGACCAAGGTCAAGTGAATGGCCCAGGGTCACACACCTAGTAAGTGTTTAAGGTTGGATTTGAACTTGGGTCTTCCCAATTCCAAGCTCAGCTCTCTATCTATAGTGCCACCTAGCTGCCTAGGTACCATTATTTTGAGAAGCATTGTCTTCCTTCCTAATAAATGAAGCCCATAACCGATGCTGACACAAGTCTAATGCAGCCTTTTCAACATAAAGAATAGTCACTTGAGGGTCAGCAGATTCAGATTCCTGCCCCAGCTCTGTCCCTAACTTTTTCTCCAAACTTGAGTAACTTCTCTGAACTTCTATTTCCTCATATGTAAAATGGGGGGGAGGGGGGGAGGGTTGGACTAAATGTGCTCAGCCCTATGATATGACTTGATGCTGACCTCAAGGAGCTTGCTGTCTATTTGAAAGTGTCAAGTTTTCAATGTTACTGAGTTACAACTTGGAGAGACAATGTCTTACTCATGGCACAGCCAAATGGGTATAATAAGGAGCTGTGTTCTAGCAGGATTGCACTATACTTTTTTAAAAAGAAAAAACAAAAAAAACAAGGCATTGCATCTTCTTCAAGTCTTCCCCTTTCAGGCTGAAAAATCTTCATTTCTTGAACCTTTTCAATGTGAATTTTATTTTCCATCCATGTTATCATTTGCACTGCTCTCCTCTGGACTCACTCCATGTTTTCCTTCTTAATAGATGGAGCCCACGCATTATTCTAATAAAGGTCTGACAAAACCTTTTAAATATAAAGAGCTAAGGAAGCCTCCCTAAAGCCCCTGCTGAGATAGAACTGTTTTTAAGCACACTAGGGGTGTCAGCTGCTCTTTGGAGGGCAGTCCCACTTAATAATGCTGTTTGGTGCTTTAGCATCCTGCCAGGAGGCCGCAGAATCAGCACAAGGATCTCAGCACAGCAGCACAGCATCCCCACGGTGTTGCAGGGGAGTGGGGGGGGGGGGGCGGGAGGGAAGCTTTAGTTAGAAGTAGCATAGATTAATGCCAAGGGGCTTTCTTCTCCCCAAGCAACCACTGAAGGATCTAGGTGGTAGAAGAGACAGAAAAGCAACATCTCTCTCCTCCTTCTTCCTTGCTTACTCTCCCTTTTTCTTTCCTTCCACCAAAGTGTACGGTGAAGTTATTGTCCCTGAGAAGGTCATCCTTGCCCAATTTGCCTGGGAGCCTGAGATCTCGCTTGACTATTCCTCATATATTCTGTGCTCCAGTCACAGTGGACTGCCACAGGATCTCTTACATATTCTTACACTCTGAATACCTACCCTTCCCTTGCCTCGCACCATCCGAATTCAGAAGCCTACCTGTGTCCAATTTCTTCCCATGCTTTTCAGTCTAGCTCAAATGTCCTTTCTTCCAGGGATTTTTATTTCATGTGAACATTAATATTAATGGTAATAATATCTAGCATGCATATAGAACCTACTATGTGCCAGACACTGTGCTAAGCGCCTTGTGGATACTATTATTATCCCCATTCTATGGTTGGGGAAACTGAGATATACACAGCCTAAATGATTTTTCCAAGGTCATACAGCTAATAAGGGTCTGAAGCTGTATTTGAGCTCAGCTCTTCCTGACCCCAGGCCCAGTGTTCTATCCACTGTGCTACATGTCTTCACTCAGGTGAAAGTGATTAATTATTTCCTCATTGGACCATGTAGATTTTAGCTCTCTCATGTATAATAATATTATAATCAGTTTTACTTGTACATATTTTGAGCATCATAGAATCAGAGATTTAGAGCCAAAAGAGGCCTTAGATATAATTTAGTCATACGATCATAGAATCATGAATCTTGAGTTTGAAGGGCCTTCAGAAACCATCTAATCCACCTCCCCCCTTCGCCATTTTACAGGTGAAGAAAATGACTTGGCTAAGGTTACACTGGTAGTAAGCATCAGAAACAGAATCTGAATCCACATCATTTGAATATAATCACTGATCTTTCCACTATATCAACTGTCTCCAACTCCCTTGTTTTATAGTATAGGCAACATAAGAAGGGAAACAACTTACAAAGTCATGTAATACACCTACCCAGTTCTCCTCATACACTTGTCCACTGATCTCTTGCCCACAAGCATACACGCTCCCATCCCTTAAGTGAATGCAAACTGAAGTAGAAGAGCATAGATCTAGATCTGAAATGGACCTCAGAGGCCAATCAGTCCAAAACCCTTGTTATTTGGATGAGAAAGTTAAGCCAGGAAGATTCAGTGATTTGTCCAAAGTTATATGAGTAGTAAATGTCATGGGTAGCTGTTATTAGAGGCAGGGTTTGAATCTAAGATCTCTGACTCCAGACTTACTGCTTTTTCTATTGTACCACACCACATGCCCCTCCTTCATTCTACTGATGAGGAAATTAAGACCCTAAAAGGTAAAATGACTTCCCCTAAGCTATACGGTCGTATAGCTCATCTGCCTTTCCATGTTCATATACTTAATCATCAACATACCACTGCAATCTCACCCAGAAATACACATGCCTCTCTCCCTTACACATACACAGTCATGTCCACAAAAGTGCACTTGCAAAGAAACATATATCCAGCCCTACATACACAGAAGTACCCATATGCCTGCCTCCATGCACACACCTGACTGCACACGTGGATGCTGGTGGGTATACAAGTGCATTCCCATCCAAACACATACCAAAGCACCTCCATTCACTACATATAAGGACCAAGAGAACTCTACTGCCACTCCTGATGCTTTCTTCTGGCATCTTCTCTGCCCATATCACCAGTCCAAACTTGGACCCCAAGACTCTGATCCTTCTATAAACCTTCCTTTCCTTTATCCAACCCAAATGTTCTAAAGAGCTCTTGCCCCATTTTTTTTTAGCCCAGTCAAAAATGCCAAGTCATTCCCACATCAGGGTTGGGAATGGGGGAATCCTAAACCCCAACTTAAAGTCAGAGATTTCACAAGCTCACAGCTGGAAGGAATCTTAGAAGCATAATCCATCTAATTTCAAATTCCATTATATGCAGCTATCCCCATAAACCATCTGAATATCCCAGAAATACCAATATTATGGCAAAAAAAGTAACTGAGTGAATTAAGTCATAGAATAATGGTCTATCACACCTAGAATCCTCTTATTTTACAGTTGAGGAAATTGAGGGCCAGGGAAGTGAAGCAAATTGCCCAAACAATATGTAAATCACATAAGATAGACAGCCATGGGACTATAGAGAATCATGAATGTCTATTGAGTTGAGAATCCTGGACTGATGAAACATTGTGATCACTCATGAAAAAAGGGCCATTGCTAAATACCGAATATTAACGTAGAAGGCAGGAGTGTTGTGGGCCATGGTTATGGAAATGAGTGCCAGAACACAGGTCCTGATTTGGGGTGCACAGAGCGCTAGGCCTGGAGTCAGGTAGACTCATGCTCTGGAGTTCAAATTTGGCCTGAGATACTCGCTAGCTGCGTGACCCTGGGCAAGTCACTTAGCCCTGCCTGCTTCAGTTCCTTATCCATAAAATGAGCTGGAGAAGGAAATCGCAAACCATTCCAGTATCTTTGTCAAGAAAACCCCAAATGGAATCACAAAGAACTGGATGTGACTGAACAATAACAACTTTGTGAAAATATGGTCACTGTATTTAGGTGCTATCAAGTTCAGAGAACTAATTTTACAGTTGAAGAAACTGAGCCCTATTTAGGGGAGATGAAGTTGACCAAGATTACATGTCTTGTTAGTGCCGGGGTGTGACTTCGACCATCTCCTTCAGTTCCCCTTTCTCTCTCGGTTGCATACAGGTCAGGCTGCCTGCCTCCAATAAGCCTTTACTTTACAGCTTGTTTCGGCTGACCTTTCTCCCTTTGGGTACGAAGGGACAATGGGAGCTGTCTTTGGAGGGGTCCGTAATACTGGGGTGCTTGGGGCTCGGGGTGGGGGAGGGAGATGATCAGAGGCAGGGTGACTGTCTCATTTGTGCAGCTATCATTAGCTGCGAAAATGCAAATCTGAACTTACTTCACCACAGCAGCTAACAAGATAATGAATATTTTCATCAGCTACAGAGAACACAAACATCTGTGGTAACACCAAACCCTACGCTCATGGGTGAGGAGGGAGGGAGCAGGCGGAGGTGGGGAAAACAGCTTCTCACTAGCCTCAGCAACAGGAGATCTGTTGAGTATGGGGGAAAAAGGGGACGGCCCTCAGTGTACTTCCTCTCCGCAGCAAGAGAGACAGGGTTTAGGAGGCTCTCACTCCAGATCACACTGAACAGCTTTCAGGATCTTTTCTGACTCCACCCCTATGGCTCCTGGTCTCTAGCCCCTTCCAATGCCATTCTTCACTGATCTATATGACAAATATGGGTAAGGAAGCCCCCAAGGTAAAACTCCAGGGCATTATATTTCTGTCCTCCCTCTGCCATATAGGTCACTATAACAATTTAGCTTCTCCATCCTCTCGACAGAACTGAAGGTTCTTGAGGGCAGGTAGAGTTGTTGATCTTTTTTTTTTTTTACTCTGTTTCCCTTCCAGTACCCAGAACAGTGTCTGGCAGTAAATGCTTGATGATTTATTGATTTCTTTGGTATTAAAAGGTTTACAAACTCTTTCCTCACAACTCTGAGTTCAAGTATAATAATCCTAATCTTAAGGATGAGAAAATTCCTGCTCAAAATACTGAAATGACCTACTCAGGTCATAAAACAGATAAGTATAAAACCTGGGACCATCCAAGGCCTCTGAAGTTGCTTTTAGAGGACTTGGAAGTTTCGATAAAAGAAACAAATGAACTAATAATGCTAAAAGTAAGAGGTTTTGTATTAGAAGAAATTTTTTTGCCTTAGTTTAGATCTTCAGGAGGGAATGATGCAAAGGGAAAGGGAAAAGGGGGTAAAGGGCATATCACAAATCATTTCAAAAATTATTTGCCACTAGGTTATCTTCAAGAGGCAAGATACATGGGGTCCCAGCCTTGGATATGATGATCTTCAATGCTTTCATTTCTACAAGTACTTGCTTTCTATTTTGCATTTTAATTTATATATGCCTTTCAATGTATAGACTATCTCTCCTCTTAGAATTTAAGATTATTGAAGGCAAGAAATGTTTTCCACTCTTTTTCTTTGTAGAACAAGCACAAGTGTTAAGTGTTGGTTAGACACACATAATACGTGTCTGACACATATTAAGCATTTACTAAATGCTTATTTGCTTGATTAAATCCTGGTGAAAGGAGGAAAGGAACCATTGAGGTACCTTTCTTCCCTGATACCCATTTTATGCTAAAATTTTCACTCCTCTTCCAGTTCAGTATAGGAAATCTGGGTTGTCTCACAAAGCGAAGTCTCAATGAGGCAGAAGAGGGTTAAATATTTTATAGTGATGGGGTGGGCATCTTATTCAGACAAGTTAATCTGTTTCCTACTTCATGTGTCAAAGTCTGATAGGAATCAATTATCTAGGAGGCTAGAAGTTTCAAGCAAGGAAGATAACAGATTTTGGAGGTGAGCTGTTCCAGAAAAGGGACAAGGTGGGAGTACCATGAAGCAGGAGAAGGTGTCTTTGGAGCAGAGTGAATGACACAGCAGAAATATTAGACCCAGGATAGAAAAAGTTTTTTAGAATATTGTGGATTTGGATCCAAGTTTTTCCTGAAGCTTTTGGATACCAGTATTTTAGTTTTTGAACAATTCTTAGAGATCACCTGGCTAGAGAAATCTCTCTTGGCAATAGGCCACAGAGGGTCTGCAAGTGAGGGGTATGGACTGTGTCCAAAATCTGGGTGGAAAATTAAAGGAAACAAAAAAATTACTCCACTATAGAAAGGCTATTTATACAATGCCCGACATCTACATATCTGGAAGCATCCAATTGATTTGAACTTCTTTGTTTGCATTCAAGGGACATTAGAAAACACCTTCCATTTAATAGATAAGGAAAACAGATTGAGGGATATTCAATGATTTACCCAAGATCACAAAGATGGAATACAACAAAGCCAGGTACCCTGACTGCAAATTCAGTGTTTTTGTTTGTCTTAGACTATTCCATGTTCCTACAGGGTAGACAGAGATGAATCCTGTATTGAGGGGTAAAGTGGGTCGGCAACAAAATGACCATTGTTTATGGTCCTTAAACATATATGCCAATTCTCATATTCCATCACCTGGATTCTCTTTCTTACAATGTTGCTCAGCCTGACACTTCTTTACTTTATTTTTTATTTTATTGATTCTTCAAGAAAAGTGGATTCTAGAGCCAAGATGGTGGAATACAGGCAACAATCCAGCTGATGTCTCCCAACATTCACTTCCAAATAACTTTAAAATAGCTCCTCAAAAAAAATTGTGGAGGGGGCAGAGTCAAAGAAAAGGTGAGATTGAGACATTTTCCAGCCTAAGACAATTTAGGGGATCAGTAGAAGAAATCTGTGACATCAAGGTGGGAGCTAGCCTAGCGGACAGCAGCAGCAGCTTTGAGAGCTCTCAGCCCAGAGACAGTGAGAGGGTCAGAGAAGTGGTCAAAAAGAGATTAGATTCCTATATGGGAAGGTGATACATATAACTCTTAATTACTTCATCATTATTAGGATAATTAGGAGGAGTCTACATAAGTAGAGAGCACGAGTGTGAGTCAACTATGTTGGGATGGTCTCAAAAAACCCAACAAAAATAGAAAACCCTAATGGGTAAGAGAGAGGGATGCAGTGGAATAAGGGGGAAGAGACAGAATAGGGAATTTTTCTTATATAAAGGAAGTGCACAAGGAAGAGCTCTAATAGTGGAGGGGAATATGGGAGTAGTGGTGGCAGGCAATGTTTAACTCTCATTCTCATTGAAATTAGCTCAAAGCTAGATGAATATACAAACATACTCACACACACACACACAAACACACACACACAAACACTCAGTTGGGTATAGAAATCTCTTACCTCATAGAGAAATAGGAGAGGAAGGGGATAAGAGATATGGAAGGGGATGATAAAAGGGAAGGCAGATTAAGGGAGACAGTGGTCAAAAGCAAAACCATTTTTTGAGGAGGGATAGGGTGAAAAGAACAAGAAAAGAATAAAGAGAAGAAAATAGGATGGAGGGAAATACACAGTAGTTATAACTGTGAATGTGAATGGGATGAGCTCACCTATAAAAAGGAAGCTAATATCAGAATTAATTAGAAAACCAGAATCCAACAATATGTTGTTTACAAGAGACACACTTGAAAGAGAAAGGTACACAGAGTTAAAATAAGGGACTGGAGCAGAATCTATTATTCTTCAGCTGAAGTAAAAAAAGGCAGGGGTAATAATCATGACCTCAGACAAAGCAAAAGCAAAAATAACTTCAATTTAAAAAGATGATTGGGAAACTACATTTTGTTAAAAGATATCACAGGCAAGGAAGTATATACAAATATTTTGCAATAAAGGTATACCATTTCTCAAATATTTAGAGAGAAGATTCAAATTGATAAAAATGAGAGCCACTCCCCAAATGATAAATGATCAAAAAATATGAAAATGCAGTTTTCAGAAGAAATCAAAGCTATCTAAGTCACATAAAAATGTTCTATGAATGAAAAAAATGCAAATGAAAACAACTCTGAGGCACTATCTCATTCCTATCAAAAATGACAAATGCTGGAGGGAATGAAGGAAAATAGGTACATAAATAAACTTTTGGTAGAACTGTGAATTGGTCTAATAATTCTGGAAAACAATTTGGAACTATGCCCAAAGCTATGAAACTGCGTGTTCCATTCAATCCAGTAATACCACTACTGGGTCTATACCACAAGGAGATCAAAGGAAAAAGGAAAGAGGATCTATATGTACAAAAATATTTATAATAGCTTTGTTTGTGGTGGCAAAGAACTGAAAAAGGAGAGATTGCTCATCAATGAGGGAATGACCAAACAAGTTGTGGCATATGATTGAAATGGAATACTATTGTGCTATAAGAAATTGGGGGGGGGGGTTCAGAAAAATATATGCAAGACTTACATGAACTGATGCAATGTGAAGTGAAAACTGAGATTTCATTATACACAATAACGACAATTTTGTGAGGATGATCAAGTGTGAAAGACTTGACTATTCCTATCAATACAATGGTTCAAGATAATTCCAAAGGACTCATGATGAAAAAATGCTATCCACTTCCAGAGAGAGAACTGATGAACCCTGACTGCAAATTGAAATATAAATTTCTTCCTTTATTTCTTTAGCTTTTTTGAGATGTAGCTAATATGGAAATATATTTTGCATGATTTCACATTTATAATTGATATTATTTTGCTTGTCTTCTCAGTGCGTGGGGGAGGCATGGGAGGGAGATAATTTGGAACTCAATATTTAAAAAGAAAAGAATGTTAAAAATAAATAATAAATTTACAAAAAAGGAACCAAGACCCATATTAATATAAAATTAGAAGATTAAAAATGTGAAAATGATATGAAAAATATATAAATGTGGATTCTGAGAGTCCTACCTAATGCAAAACAAGTGTGGCTTTGTTCCAGGTGTGTGGGGAGTGAATGTTGTACCCTGAATAGAAGCTTGGGAAAGTGATGCAGAGGGTGGGGACATGGTGGGGGAAGGGCAGGGTTCACAATATTCGGGGCTCTTTAGGGGAATTTAGTTTTTCTTCTCTGCAAATGTTCTGGGCAGTGTGGATCTAGGCATTATCCTTTTGGGCCACTTCAGCTCCAGTACCCACACTACCTCATACCTAAACCTGGAAAAGGACATCAATATGGGAATCTTTAAACTTTGAGGTCTGATACTCTCTGTATCCTAACTGCCCACCAATCCAGATATACTGAGTTTAATAAAAGCTTATTTGTAACTCTCATTAAGTACCTCCCTAAAAGGGATTAACAGGGTCCTGTTTAGAAAAGTTATTTAATATACAACATAACATTGGATTATTTCCCCATTAAGTTTGAGCAGGACTTCTCCCATCTGCCATTTGGGAAAACTTCTCCACCATCGGAGGTTCTGACTGGAGAAGGCTTGTAAAAGAGCATCCTATAGATTTAATTGGCAGCTACTTGACACAATGGATAGAGTGTTGAGGCTGGAGGCAGAGAGACCTGGATTCAAATCACTTACCCCTTTTGCCTTAGTTTCCTCATCTCTAAAACGAACTGGAGAATGAAACAGCAAACCCCTTCAGTATCTTTGCCAAGAAACCTCCAAAGAGGGTCATGAAGAGTTGAACACAACTGAAATAACTGAACAACAATAATTGACTTAATTGTAATCACTGCTCTAAGCTCCTGCTTAAGGGTCAATGACTTACACCAAAACAGGAGAAGACAGATACCTGGATTTCTGTAAGGTTTTGTGTGTCCCAAGGCAATGTTCTGCTTTCTGCTAGTCTATCCACACACACAGTCGGGAAGAAACCACTCCGGCATTTCCTGGGTTGTGTTCATTTATCAGCTCCCACTACTACTGCCTTTGATTCTCAGTAAAGTCTTGGTCTTTAGTGTCACCTACCTGTGGTCATGCATTTATCTACTGTCAGCTCTGAGAAGGACAGAAGGGTACTGGGGTCAGGCTTACACAGAGACTGAGACGGCTGTAGAAGGGAAAGGCAGGTAGCTGGAGTAAGATATCAAACATCTGAATCCCCTTCCTATCCTCACATTATATTGGTCATATATGGCCTAACTAGCACTTAGAGAGGAAGAATGAGTCATCATGAGATTCTTCTACTTTTCAAAACCAGACCCCAAAACGCCACCTTGACTTCTTGACTCCTTTTTCTTCTCTCTTCCTTCTCACTAATTAACTCTTTGCAATGTGGCTTCTAATTTCACTACTTCTTGAAATTGCTCTAAGATCAAGGATCTTGTCAGTTCTAATTCCTATAGGCTTCTTTCATTCATCAGCCATTGTACCCTCTCAGAAGCTTTTGATACAATTGATCACGACTCCATTCTCCATTTACTTTCATAGATACTTCCTCCTCCCTCAGTTTTCCTGACACAGCTCTTCTCCTGGATTCTACTCCTACTTACTGTATATGCTTTCCTAGTCCTCTTTGCAACTCTTTCATTCATCAACCAACATTTAGTAAGTTTATATTGTGTGTCAGGCACTGTGCTGGGTGCTAGGGCCATAAAGACAAAAAATAAAATAGCTTCTGCCCTCAAGGAATTTCAGTTATCTTAGGAAAACACCATGTACACAAAAAAGTAAATATGAAATATCTCTAAAGTAAATGAAAAAATAAAGCAAATGGGTAATTTCAGCATGGAGGGAAGGAGACATCATCAGTTGCATGGATCAGGAAAGGCTTCATGTGGAAGGTAGTATATAAGTGGAGCTTTGAAAAAAAAACTGAACTAAAATCTGGAAATTCTAAGAGATGGAAATGAAGAGGGAGCGCATTTGCACAGGCATGGAGCATAGAGCCAGGAGATAGAATGTGTTCAGGAAACCCCAAGTAGGTATATTTGGTTAGAGATTACATGGAAGGGAGTAAGTTGCAATACATCTGGAAAGGCTTACTGGGGCCAAATAGTGAAGAGTTTTAATGGACAAATTTGTATCTTAGGATCCCTTGTGGCTTTTTGACCATATGTACGATATGGTCACATTTGTGCTTCAGGGATATCAATTTGACATCTTTATGTAGGATGGATTGTAAAAGGCGAGAGGACTAGTTTTAGGGAGACCAAATAGGAAGCTACTGGATCAGTTGAGGCAGGAGGTGATAGAGGCCTGAAGTAGAAGTGATGTCTATGTGTGGGAAATAAAGGAGGCAGATGGGAGAGATTTGGGAAAAATAGAATCAGTAAGCTTTGGCGTCTGATTAGATCTGGGGGAGGGGGAAGCAGAAGGAGCTGGAGTCAAAGATGACGAGATTAACTGAGGTGACTGGAAGGAAAGACGGTGGTGCTCTTGATAAAAATAGAAAAGCTAAAAACAGGTGTGAGCTTTTTGAGAAGAAAATTTGTTCTCTTTTTGGACACACTGGGTTGGAGATGCCTATGGGATATTCATTTCAAAATGTTTAATAGGTAGATAGTGAAGTGAAACTGGTTCAGGAGAGATTAAATATGAAGATCAAGTAGACTTCTTCATAGAGACAACAACTGATCCCATGAGAGTTAATATGATCACCAAAAGAAAGGGTATAAAAGGAAGAAAAGAGGTCTAAGGACAGGCTCTTGGAGTATGCCATAATTAGAGGATGGACACTGATTATGATTCAGCAGTTGAGACAGAGAAGCAGCTAAACATGAGCAATCATGAAAACCCAGAGAGAAGTGAATATCCAGTGTAATAACAGTGTAAACTGCTGCAGACTGATCAAGAAAGATGAGAACCCACAGGTCAATTGATTTATAAATTAAGAGGTCAGTTATAAGACTGAAGGAAATAATTTCAGTTTAGTAATGATGTTTGAGGCCTGATTGGAGAGAGTTGAGAAATGACTGAGAAGAGAGGAAGTAGAAGCAACAAGTGTAGACAATTTTTCCCAAGATTTTGTGAGAGAGAAGAAAAATCTGAGATGATAGCCTGAGGGAATGCTATCTCAAGAGACAATTTTTTTTAGGGGTGAAGGAGACCTGGGCAGTATAGTACTTAAAGAACTAGTAGGTAGGGAGAATGAAGATTAGAGGGGGTATAATTGGGGGGGGAGCAACTTATCAAAGGAGATGGAAGGAAGGGTAAAATAAAAGGGCTGGCTCTGGCCAGAAGGTTCACCTCTCTAGAAGAGACTAAAGTAAAGAAGAAAAGGCCTGAGAATGATGGTATAGGATTTTGAGATATACAGGAGAAGAGAGGCTTCTGGAGGATGATTTCTATTTTTTCAATAAAGTATGAGGCAAGGTACTATGCTGAGAGAAAGGCGATGTTATGAGAGACTTGAATAGATAAGAGGTTTGGCATAAAACATGTGAGGAATACAGTAAACATTTGAGGGGAAAAGAGGACACAATTGAGATTAGATCACAAGACTTCGTAGTGGGCACAGTCATCACAGGTAACATGACTTTTCCCCTATGTCATTCAATAGTTAGTAAGTAGGAAGAGGTGGATGACAGGAATGTCAAGGATGGGATTTGGCAAGGGATGGATGCTGATAGGAAGATGTGGCAAGGAATTTAGGACCTAAAGAACAGAGTGAAATTGAACTCATTAACTAGAGAGTAAAGTGTGCAGAAGGAGGAAAGTAAAGCCAGAAAAAGATGATGGTCTAGAAGAACACTGAGAGTAGAGGGACTGGGAAATCACTCTGAAAACAAAGAAGAGATTTAAGAGGAGTGGGGCACAGGAAGAGAAGGAATGATTGGAGGATGTGGTCAAAGGGAGGAATTTCAGAATTCTTGATCATGGAAGTAGAACATACGGATGATGGAGAAATCAAGGGTGTGACTATCTTGTGTATAGCTGAGGTGGAATATGGGTATATTGAACATCGTGAGAGTTCAGATTTATAAACTGGTAGGGCAGAATGTTTGAGAGCATATTAAGCTATATTTTGAAGCTGTCCACAAGAGAATGTTTTAGACTACAGAAGAAGACTGCTAGTCACACACTAATAAACTACTTCAGATAGCAAGAATAATGACAACAATAATGGCAAGAGGATCTAGACAAGGTGATATACCTGGATATACCTCAAAGGCTGAAAGGATCACCTAAAAGGATGAATGATTGCTAAAGTGACAGCAGCAAAGAAAGGGTCTTTGAAATGGCAAATGGAATTACTTTTCTCCTGGACTCCCTGGTCATGGGCATGAAAGAAGGTGTATTCAATCCTAGAAAATACGTCCAGGGGTGAAAGGATGTCTTTTGCTGAGAGGAAGTGACCAGTTCTTGTTGAGGGCTAGAAGATGAAAAGAATAGGCAGAATTATATTGGGGCATGAGAGGGATAGGGATCAGAGAACAGGAAATGGTGGTAGAGGAGGAAAGTTTCTTCCATCTCAGCATCTAAATGTGCTTGTCATAGGATGAAGATATAATACTTTTTGCCTGGGAGTCACTTCCTCAAGATGACAAATGAACGGGAGAAGATAGTTCTTTCAAGTACTAGGGAAGAAAGGAGTTTGGATCTGGATTTAGTGGCCCTTTCTGTAGGTGGGGGCATAGAAACATAAATCAAGAATGTAAATCTTTGGTCCTGTGTTGGGTCTCTGAGCCAAAAGGAGGCTCTCGTGCAGGAAATAAAGATCTGGTACCCAGAGCCATTATCCTAGAATTCAGAGGCTAAGTTTCTAAGAGTCATATTCTAGTTTGAGTCTTGACTGTTAGAGGCCAGGTATGGTAGGTGGTATGGGAGGCTTTGATCTTGAGTTGGGTTCAATTTAACAATAGTGACTTTCTTTTCATTTTTATAAGGGGGTGCTATAGAGCTAAATTAGGTATAATTGAATAACAGTTACTTTCTTTTCATATTAATAAAGGGGTAGTATAGAACTAAGCGATAATATTGGTGCAATGAGTCCCTTGAAGAGTAGCAGTAGACCTCAGGGCATTAGATTTTTGAAGACAATCTCAGGAAAGTGGTCTCATTAAAGGACATTTACTTTGACTATAACATTTCTGGTTCTGTCACAAGGCAATCACTAGATTGCACCTCTTTGATTTTCGAATTCTCACAATGTTGCTGAACCACAAACTTCTTATGTCCTTCATGGCTCTGTCCTGGACTCTCTTCTCTTTTCTCTATCTTTTAACGATCTCATCATTCCCCATGGGTCAATTATTATGTCTTTGCTCATGATCCCCAGATTTCTATATTCATTATTAATTTCTCTACAGTGCTCTAGTCTTAAAATGCCTCTTGTCTCTTGGACACTTTCAAATAGATGTCTCATAAGCATCACAAAGTCAAAATGGCCAAAATGGAATTATCCTCCCTCCCCAGCCCAGCCTCAATCCCACCTCTTTTCCTAGCTTCTCTATTTCTATAGGGTATTATAATTCTTCTAGTCATTCAAGTTCATAACCTTGGCATCATTCTCAATTCCTTCTTCTCTCCCTCTCCCCCTATATTAATCAGTTTCTAATTACTGTTGATTCTACCTCCATAACATATGATATAGCTGTTCTCTCTTCTCCCTTCAAATGCCTCTCCACCCTATATCACTCTCATCACCTCTTGCCAGTACTATTCCAACAATTTCCAAATTGGATTCCCAACTCCCTAGCATCTCCCCCTCTTAAGCCTCCACATAGTTGCCACAGGCATATTCATAAAACACAAATTTGACCACTGCCTTGATCAGGACTCTTTGGTAGCTTATTTTGGTGGACTTTAGAAAAAAAATTCTCTCTTTGGCATCTAAAGCTTTTAAACAGTCTGGCTCTAGTCACTCTTTATAATATTACTGCACATGGCTCACCCTCCCTTGTGTATTCTATATTCTAGTCAATCCAACTGGCCTGTGTTGTTTCCTGAACTTGCCATGTTAGCTCCCAATTTCATGACCTTTGACAAACTGTACCCCATGCCTTAAATGCATTACTCCTTTTTACTCTATTCAAATCCCTGGCTTCTTTCAAGGCTCAGCTCATCCTCCAACTCTTGTGGAAGATCTAGTTTTCTCCTCCCTCAAATTGTCATTATAACACATGCACACACGTGTGTATTTAAATATATACGTATGTATAGCTACACATACACATATGTATATTGTGTAGCTATAGATACATATACATGTGTGTATATATATCCATATATAGGTATATAGAAAGAAAATCTATGTCTACTTTAAGGAAATTTTCATTTTAATCAAAGGGAAGATAAGTATGTATATTTCTGCACACATGCATATAAACATATATGTATGAATGTATACACATTTATCTCCCTTTTGATGAAAACAAAAAATTCCTTAAGGCAGGAATAGGTTGTGTGTGTGTATGTGTATGTGTGTGTGTGTGTGTGTGTGTGTGTGTGTGTGTACGTATCTCTACCATCTAGAACAGTGCTTTCTTAAACAGTTTTTTTTGTCCTTGTTTCCAAGAGGACCAATGACATCACAAGGTGAAATGATTTCTTGACTTGTGCACGAATTGGATTTAAGTGAGGCAGAGCTGCACAAAGTCTTCAGCCTCACTCTCTCTTCTAGAGTCACTGAAGTCCAATGGCAGGACAAAAGTCAGGATGGTTGGTGATAGTCTGGGAGGCAGTAGATGACCTTGGTGTCTTTGATATCTGACCAAGCTCTAAGTATTCCACAGAGCCTGCTTCAGCTATGTTCATGGATGTTGGAATAAATTGTTCTCATCTGCCTATTCCACCAGGGAAATCTTCACATGCTTTGGGTAGATATCCCCTTAATTCGCCTGCAGGTTTGAGGCCTGTCATTCACCTGCAACCTGGTTTAGCCCATCTGTCAAGATGGTTTTATCAGGGTGTGGCCTCCGCACACACTACAGCTTCTTAGAGCCATAGAAGAGTTGGGTAAAGGTGAACACTAAAGGTGGATGAGCAACCCTAAAAAAAGGCACAGGCAGCCCTTAGACTAGAGTTGTGAGTCCTCTCTGAACATCCCATACACCCTTTGAACACTGTAGGTACTTACCAAAGGCTTTTTGATCGGATTAGCTGGCCTCGATGTGAGTTCCCTCACTTCTGCTGCAGTTGTCCTGAGACCTCTGTTTTCTCCCTTCTCCCACCATTCAACCCTCATTTCCACCTCTGGGACCAGGTGCAACAATTCCCAGTTCTGGCTCTGTGGATTTTTATATCCAGTAAGCAGAATAAGAGGAAACGGATCATCTGATTATCTTTCTTTCCCTGAGTGAGCAAAATGCTCTCTAGGAAGATGCAAGTGGATGGATGAACTCATTGCCATTTTGTAACGTGTTCACACAGCATTTAGAGGCATCAACCATAAATTCCCCAGATAGTGTACGCTTTTTTCCTTTCTTTTCTTTTTGTCAAAGGCTCGTGTAAATCAACGTCAGAGCTAAGCAATTTGGAGACTTTAGCAGAACCTCTGTTCACAATTTCTCAACATGAGCAGAGCAGTTGGTGTCTGCTATATTTTATTCTGTGTGGCTCCTGCAATCAATACTGACCTGCCTGTTCTTCTGACTGCATGGCTGTCTTCTCTCCCCTCAAGGCCGTGTTCTAATATCTGCATTTCTTCTCCTCCAGGCAAACATCATCCCTCAGGCTTTCCAAGGATATATTCATTGGGGGCAGAGTGGGGAGGTCACCTTTATGTTTAGCTGGCATGTTTTTCTTGCAAGAATGACAAGTGAAAAAGGTGCTCTGGGATACTCTTTGTGAAATCCTGTCCAAAGCAATGGGTACCTTGGGCTGAAGCAGGCTTTACTCTACCCTAGAGGATGGTCTTTAGAATATAAGAAACTAGAAGGCAGGGGATGTACTTTCTCTATTCTTATTCTCTTCCCCTAGTACCTAACTCAGGGTTGTAGCCTCTGGGTCAGTGTTCCATATATTCAGTTCAATGTTCTCACTGGGTTTGATATTTGACAATTATATAGGTTGTTGATTGGCAATTGAAATGGATTAAGTCAGTTAAAGATGACCTAAGTGCTAATGTTTAGCTGTGTGATCTTGGACAAGTCACTGGACTAAGAGTCAACAAGACCTATGTTCAAATCCTATCTCTGATTCTTACTCATTTCACCTTATCTGTATGAGCCCCAATTTTTTCACTTGTCAAATGATGATGATAATAGTTGTACTGCCTATCTCACAGGGTTATCGTAAGGAAGACTTTATAAATGGATACATGAGAACAAAGAATTTCAGAGTAGGAAGGGGCTTCTGGGGTCATCTTGTCCAACCCAGACTGTGCTCTCGTCTCAAAGTAGCCCTGTGTCTTTCACTTGAAAACTTCCTGTGATGGGAAACTGAATACCTGTTGGAATAACCTTTTCCCTTTCAAATGTGACTGTTACTACTGTTATTATTAGTTTAGAGGAACTGAAATTGTTAGGGTGTTGTGAGTTACATTAAAGCACAAACAGGAAAGCAGAATCTATGTATAACAAATAGGTGCTTCTCATTATAAGATCCCTGAGAACAAGAATTGTACCTTATTTACTTAATCTTTATATTTTCCCCAACATTCTGAGTCTAGTGCCTTGCACATATTACATGATGCACTGTATAAATTTCACCTCTTGTTATTAAAGCAACTAACTTTATATGTGCTATTCCACTTGATCCTCACAACACCTTATCAGGTAGATATTATATTCTACCTGATATATATATACATATATATATATATATCAGGGGTGTGTGTGTATATATATATATATATTCAGGCATTCATTTTACAGATGGGGAAACTGAGGCTCAGAGACACAAAGTAATTTGCCCTAGTCACACAGTTAACAAGTCCTGGAGTCAGGATTTGGACTCAGGTCTTGTTGACTCCCAAATCCTATAGCCTGTACTTTGCTTTGTTGTTTCACTCTATTATCTACATTAACTCACCAGCAAAGGAGGATATTGGTCTGTATGATTCAACTGGATCAGGGAAAGTGGGGGAGGGAGGACTGATTCTAACACACAATTGTTAAAACACAGTTGTGTTATAACACAACTTTTTAGTTACAAATTGCTATACACAACTTTTTAGTACATGGATTTCCCCATCTCCATGGTCCCCATCTTGACCCAACACCAAAGTTTGCTAAAATCCAAACGTAAAGTGACTAATGTTTAGTAAAAGAAGGAATTCTGTTCCTCTACATTAAAAGAGGTTACATTCTCATAAAAGGAAAGCTGGATTAAGAATCAGAAAAATTGGTTTCAAAACCTGACTCCAATGATTCCTAATTATTTGACCTTGGTCAGGCAATTTTCCCGTCTGAGCTTCATTTGCCTTTTCTATAGGGTGGAAATAATCTTACTCTGTCCTATTTGCCTCCAAGAGTTGTTTTAAGTAAAGGGCTTTGTAGATCTTAAAGCATCGCACAAAAGTGAATTATTAATATCTGTGTAAAGTAAATCTTGCCATACCTCAAAGCCAGTTTGTCATGTTTGTGATTCATTCAACAAATATTTTTTGATCACTTACTATGTGCCCAGCCCAGCTGGTGGTGCTGAGGTATCAGAGAAGTCACTCTCCCTCCTCTCCTGGAACTCAGTTTTGGAGGAGAGAGAAGGCATTGACACAGAATCCACGAGTATTAAGTTGGAAAGGACCTCAGAGATCATTTTGTTCAAACTGTACTTGAACAGGAATGCCCTTAACAGCCTTCCTTCCAAGTAGCCATTGGGTGCTGCAGAACTTACTACCTCATGAGGCTGGTCTTCTAGTGTGGTTTTCTCCATGCATGGAATGCACATCACCATCAACGAAGTCTCAATGAATCTAGTTTTTCCCTCTAGACATATCACACACAACACTGTACATGAAACCTTTCTTGATCCTGCAAACTGCTAGTTTCTTTTCTCCTAAACTACTTAGTATTCATTTTCATTTACCCTGTATATACTCATAGAGATACAGGCTGTTCCCCCAAAGAATTCACGCTCTTTGAGAGTAGGAATGGTTTCATTTTTTTAATTTGTATTCCTAGTACACAATGCTTGGACCATACTAGGTACTTAATAAATGTTTAATGACTGATTTATTTCAATTATTGGGAAGCCTTACTTATACCCACCAATTTATTATACACAGAAGGGGATTGTAGGAGCAGCTAGGGAGTGCAGTGGATAGAGTCCCAGGCCTGCAATCTGGTAGATCCATCTTCCTGAGTTCAAACCTGGCCTCAGATACTTACTAACTATATTAGCTTGGGCAAGTCACTTAACCCTGTTTGCCTCAGTTTCCTCATTTGTTAAATGACCTGGCAAAGGAAATCACAAACCACTCTGGTATCTTTGCTAAGAAAACCCCAAATAGGGTCATGAAGAATTAGATACAACTGAAAAATGACTGAAGAACAACAAAGGGGATTTTAAAGTCCCACAAGAAATATCCAATGAACTATGTTCGTTACAAAGAGGGTAGATGTTTCAGATGTGGGACCCAGAAATAGCTTCCTAAAGTGTATTTTGGAACAGAGCCTTTATGGAATGGTTAGAAACCAGAGAAGTAGAGGTAGAAATGGGGAAAAGGGAGCGGAGATCAGGAAAGACATTCCAAACAGAAGAAATATTTTACTTGTGTTAAAGTCTGTCGGTCACACACTATTCTGTAGGTCTATGAAGCATTCTGGGAGCCTGTATGGGATATGTGACCTGCACACTATGCAAAACAATTTGGAAATGATCATTTGAGAGGTTGAAGTAGCATCTTGCAGACAAATCAAGGTCTCTGAAGTAACGATGTCTTCTTTCTAGTGATATACTTGATAACCTGGGCTGATGGACTGATCAAATCCCAAGAAAATAGAGATCAGAGGACCATGCCTCTATTGCTGGAGAGGATTCCAGAGGCCATCTAATCCAATCCATTCATGGTTCAGATGAGGAAACTCATCTACCTTTTTTCATGCCAAAGTTCACTAAGCCTGTGATACATTCAGAGGAGCTCTTGGTCCTTTTGTGGTTCATAGGACCCTAGACCTTTACAGCAGGAAAGTAGATCATCTAGTCCAATCCCATCCTTTTTCTGGATTATGAGACTAACAGCAGTAGAGTCAATGTGAGTACCAAATTCACACAGGTAAACTGAGCCAGAATTCTAAACTAGATTGTTGGAACTTTCTTCCCTCTGAGAAGGGAGCTTCGTGGAGGAATGCTGTTTGTTTGGAAACAAATCATGCCTAATTAAGAAAGACACCCAAAGACTGTCTTTGAGGATAGGCTGCAAAGGAGTTCCACCAAAGTCAGATCTCAGTTCTCCTTGAGAACACAGGCCTGACAAAACATTTTAAACCAAGGACAATGTTAGGAACAGGAAAGCTGACAGCCTCTAATAGCAGTGTAACAAGGCGACACTAATAAAGAGCATGCCTGAGAGCTAACGAGCTCCATGAGAAAGAAAGAGACAACAGGCTTTGTTCAAAGAGACACTGGCAAAGTATCCAGCTTCAGCCCCATACCTTCCCAATACTAGAGCTTGTTCCTCCCTATTAGCAATGAGGAAAAAATACTTATTTATGCTCACAGTTCTCCCATAAATACTTTACCAAATGTAGATAGCACTCAGAGCCACTGGCACTATGTATCACTAGACTCTATATTCAAGTATTTCCCACTGTAACAGCAATGCAGTATTCACAATGCCTACAGTAACTACAAATATGCTGATATAGTTATTAATCACAAAATGGAACAGGCTCTCTACATAAGAAATATAGATAGTGCATTCATTTAAATACCAGAAGACTGAGTCCCA
>CM053585.1:250346133-250390089 GCA_028646515.1 Pseudochirops corinnae | reverse complement strand
GCGTTCTCTTGCTCCACCCCTTCCTGCTACGTCAGCAAGCTCAAGGGGCATGGAAGATCTTCAAATCCCGGTATTGTTACACCCACTGATGGCAAATCTGTGACTTACAGATAATCTGGTCCTTGTGTACAATTTAGAGAGTCAAGAAAGTCTTATAGAACCTTGAGATTGGGAAGATGATTTAAGTCCACTAATCCAATCTTCTAACCAATAAAGTATCCATTCTATAGAATCAATGGCTTATAGATTATCCAGACCTTGCTTGAATACCTCCAGTGATAGGAACATCACTACTTCACAAGACAACCCATTCCATTTATGGACAGCTCTAATTATTATTGCCAGATCTTATTGCTTTTACCTCCACCACATCTTCTACCTTTGTCCCCTTCTCTCCAATCACACAATTACCAATGTAGCTCAGATTATCATCCATTAATGCTTGGGCTATTATAATAGTTCTTAATTACATTCCCTGCTTCAAGTCTCTCCCTGTTCTAATCTTTTCTTTCCATCACCATCATTATCTTCATCATCATCACTAACATTTATATCATGTTCACTATGTGCCAAATACTGTACTAAGTGCTTTGTAATGATTATCTCCTTTGATACTCATAAGAAACCCCAGAAGGTAGGTGTTATTATTGTCCCCATTTGATAGATGAGAAAACTGAGACAAACAAAGGTTAAGTAATTTGCTCAGGGTCACACGGCTGTCTGAGACTGGATTTGAACTCAAATCTCCCTGACTGCAGGCTCAGTACTATATCCTCTATACCATTACCTGTCAAAATGATATTCCTAAAGTAGAGATCTTACCATATCACTTCCCTGATTCAAGAACTTAATTGAGTCATCCCTGTGACCTCTAGGATAAAATAATAACTCTTCTGTTTGACATTTAATGACCTTCTTAAAAGAAATCATCAGGAGCTCCCTGTACTAATAAAACAATGTGTCTGATCATCCTATGGTGTTTGTTATTACTATGGTTCCTGAGCAGTATAGGTTAGGGGTCTTCTTTGTAGCAGCAGTGCATAGTGGGGAGGCCCTTAATAAATGCTTATTGACATGCAATGACTTGTTAACCAATTTCTATGAGAGATGTAAGAATATTTAGAATTTTTTTTTTTTCTTTTGCAGTCCTGTGTGGTCATTTCCCCAGAAGCTGCTTTCATATACTGAAGTCTTATGTCCTTTCTATGATTTTTTTTTCCTTTTTTAAAAGATGTCCTTCAGAGGGCCAGTTACTTGACTTCTTAAGATAATATAACCAGTTCTGGGAAACAATATGGTTAATTATCTCATTTAATTCACACAAAATCCTGGTAAAGTCAATATTTCAGATCAGTACTGTTCATTTTACAGATGAGGAGCCTGAGGCACAGAGAGGTTAAATGGATGGCTCTTGGTCATTTCCCTAATGAGTGTAAGAGCTAAGATGTAAACTTAGGCTCATGACTCCGAATTCAGCAATCTTTCTACTCTATTATGCTAATTCCTGGGAAATAGCTAGAACAAACCCAAAACCCAGAGAATAATATAACAGGGTCAGTTCAGGGGCTGAATCAGCCTCATGTCATCTTGATAGCCCTTCCTGTGAATTAAATGGGTCATTGGACATGAGGTGCTCACCTCTGTTTATCTGACTGCTTGTTCTTGTCACATGCAGCAGGACAGAGAAGAGAGTGTCTAATGTTTGCAGAATCATAGAATTTTGAAGCTGTATGTCAATAGCTAGGTGGTGCGGTAGATAAGAGTGCCAGGATTGTAGTCTGGAATACCTGAGTTCAAATACAATTTCAAACACTTACTAGTTGTGTGACCCTGAGCAAGTCACTTAACCCTATTTGCCTCAATTTCCTTATCTGTAAAATGAGCTGGAGAAGGAAAAGGCAAACCACTCCAGTATCTTTGCCAAGGAAATACTAAAAGGAGTCACAAAGAGTTGGACACAACTAAAAATGTCTAAACAAAACAACAATATCTGTGTGTGTGTATATATATATATACATATATATATATATGTAGAGAGAGAGAGAGAGAGAGAGAGACATGTGTGCATGTGAGCTATTATTATTATTATTAGGCAACACTGTATATACTCAAATCTCATCTGTGACACATACTGTTTGAGTGACCTTGGGCAAATCACTTAACTTTTCTGGGCTTCAGTATCCTCATATATAAAACAAAGGAGTTAGACCAGATGTGCCTTCCAGATCTAAGTCAGTCAATAAACATTTATTAAGAACCTATTACGTACCTAGCATTGTGCTAGGATACAACAAAAAGTAAAAATATAGACTCTCCCCTCAAGGAACTCACAGTCTAATGATGGGTGGGTGGGGGGTGAGATAATATATGAACAACCAAGTAACATAAACTATAAATAGTAAAATAGAAGATAATCTTAGACAGAAGGACTTACTAATAGAAATGGAGACCAGGGAAGGCCCCTGGGAAAAGGTGGGACTTGACCTGAGTCTTGAAGGAAACCAGAAAAGCTGGGAGTTGGAGACAAAGAGGGAGAGTGTTTCAACCGTGGGGGACAGCCAGTAAGAATGCAAACTGGGAGACAGAATGACTTGTGGCATCCTCATTTATATTCCCCTAGTAGAACATGCCCCAGCTCTTTGAAGACAGGGACAATTTTCCATTTTTGTTTTTGTATCCTGAGCACTTAGCAGAGTGACTAACAAACAGTAAGGACTTAATAAATGCTCAGTGGATTGGACTTAGAATGAGAATATTCTTATTCCCTATGTGTAAATCAGATTGAGCCTCTATTTTCTTATCTGTTAAATGAGGTAACAAACTTGTACTACCTACCTAATGGGACTGTTATGAGGAAAATTCTTCACTGTTTTTGGGAGGGGGAGGGCAGAGCAATTGGGGTTAAGTGACTTGTCCAGGGTCACATGATTAATAAGTGTTAAGTGTCTGAGGTCAAATTTTAACTCAGGTCCTCCTAACTCCAGGGCCGGTACTCTATTCACTGCACCACCTAGCTGCCCCTAGGAGAAAAATTCTCTATAGACTGCAAGACTCTACAGAAATATAAGCTTTTTTAGCCTTCTCAACCTCTGCCAAAAATATACGGAGCCCACCACCACATTATCGCTGTTGTCAGCACCATTACTGTCATCACCATCATCAATTAATGTGGAAGATCTTGCAATAAACACTCATTTTCCTTGATCCCTCTGGATGTATGCATTCAGTTATGCAGTTTATGATGCTTCAGTTTGAGCCTTGCTACATTTTTTGAGGCTCTGTTAGCAGATTCTGCCAAGGATTTGGTATGGAGAAATCTCAGCCCTTGGAAATGATGCTTGCATCATTAGCAGAGGTCTGAAAGCTATCATTACCCCTCTGCCACTATATCTGAGACACTGAAACTGTGCACAGGTAATAGAATCACACAGACAAATAATAAAGAGAATGAAATAGGAGGCAGCCAGTGGAAAAGGAGATCTATCTGTTATCCCATCCTGAAGGGTAATATGTAAACAGGCCACTCTAGGCGCCTGGAGATGGTGAGGTCCACTGAGTTCCTTAGCAGAGCCATAATAAACTGCCCAATTACGACCTCCCTCACTCTAGGTTTCAAAGAAGAAGAAAAAAGAAATCAATGAAATTAATTTAATGTAGTTCCATCCTTTACTTTTATTATGCTTCAAGAGTCAAGAGCATTCACCAAGGAGACACCTCTTTAGACCCTTCTGATTTTCCCAGAGTTCAAGTGTCTTTAACCAGGAGAGTGAGGAAATCAGAGCTATTAAATACAAATTATCATTATCTGTAAAGTGAAGAGACTGGACAAGATGGCAGGGGTGGTTCTCCTATTTTCAGAGACCCACGATCCTAGAAGCAGTGTGGCATAACAGATAGAAAGCTGGCCTTGGAGTTAGGAACACACTTCACCTTTAAGTGAGCTCATGTTCCACTTTTGACAAATTCTGGCTATGTGACTCAACCTTCGCAGAGTCAAGGCAACTCTGTAACAACGGAAGTTGCAGATAAAGTGCTTACCTTTATTGGTAGAGGGAGCTTCCACAGGTGGGAGTTCCCATTACTAAGAAAATCACAGGTGCAGTCCCTATGTCTATGGAACTGCATTGCATTAAAGTGCCATAATCTTCATAGCTGCTCTTCAATCAATAAGGTATTTAGGTTGATGTCTTCCTTTTTCCTTGCCCTTGCCCTTGCCCTTGCCCTTTTTCTCTTCCTCCTTCCCCTTCCCTCTCCCCTTTTTTGGCTAATACAAATAGGACATTTGTTGTCGTTGGGTAGTGTTCAATTGTGTCTGACTCTGTGACACCATTTGGGGTTTTCCTGGCAAAGGTACTGAAGTGGTTTGCCATTTCCTTCTCCAGCTCATTTTACAAATGAGGAAACTGAGGCAAACAGGGTTAAGTGACTTGCTCATGGTCACACAGCTAGTAAGTATCTGAGGCCAGATTTGAGTTCAGAAAGATGAGTCTTTTTGACTCCAGGCCTGGCACTCCATCAGCTGCTCCCTGAGCTGCCCATATATAAGAGATTTATAAACATCTATTTTCAGCCTGATATAAGAAAAAGCTAACAATTAAAGTGGTCCAAAAGTATAATGGACTGATAGTGAGCTCTCCATCACTGAAAAGTTGTCAAGTGGTATGGTATGGATTCAGAGGGAATTTCTATCTGGCCTTTAAAAAAAAATCAATTACATCAAATGTGCTTTTCAATTCTGAGCCTCTTTGACCAATATTCCATAATCTATAAAGCCTAATCGAGAATAGCAGTTTCCAAAGGGCTAATAAGTATTGGATGGTGGGAATCTCTGAGGTATGTATGTGGTGATGGTGAGGGAAAAGAGGGATTTTACTGGGAGGAATGAGATTCCAAGAAGAATTCACAGAAATTATAGCTTTGAAAACTGATACATAGAGAATTGAGATCTCTGGCCATAGGTGGCACAGGTAATCAACTGCCTGAGCCTGTTTTCAAATACAGACTTTGTGACTACAAAACCAAAGTGCCTTCTACTATGTCAAGAACTGAAAAAAAAATATTCAGAGGGAAGTGTATGGGTAAGAGAATGTAGGGGGAAGGGTAGCATAGAACCTGCCTCAGTGCAGCCACAATCTCAAAAAAAAGGTTAATGAGAGGTAATCCTGGAAATTATTGTCCAGTAAGTCTGATGTCAATATTTAGTAAAAATAATTGGACAGTTGCTCCCAGAGAAAAATCTGTAAACATGGAGGAGATAATGGAATAGTGAGCAATAAGGAGCATTGGAGGTTCATGCAGAACAAATCATAGTAGACAACTTGATAGCTTTTCCTGACAAAATTGCAGAATTAGTGGATGAAGGGAAGACAGTAAGTGCTATAGATCCAGGCACCAGCAAAATATCTGATACTGTCTCTAAGGTTCGACAGGCCAAATTAATTTAAATAAGCTCTGATCGGAACTGTCTCATGGGGGTAATTATTATTATTGAAAATGAGATGAAATATGGGATCATTAGGGAATGATAAATTGGGATTTTTTTCAGGGATCAGAGGTCAGAAATAGAATTTTCCTTTTACCACTCCCTCCCCCATCAGTAACTGGATAGGGAATGAGCAGTCACAAAAAGGACACGGAACATGCTGACCTCAGCAGGGACTGGTGGGATGAAATTAGCTGCGAATCTTATTAGTAGAGTATAATGGAAAGTATCCTGGAATGGAAGTCATAGGACTTTAATTTGGATACTGCATTTCTCCCTGGCTACCAGTGTGACTTTGGGCAAGTTGCTCCTCCTTTCTACACTGAATTAGATTTGCCAAACAAAGGAGTGAAATGAAGTGATCTCTAAGGTCCTTTTCAGTGCTAACAATTCTATGAATTTTGGCTTCTTAGCTGGAAGAGATCTGAGGCCCAGGAACGTTAAGTTATTTTACCAAAAGCCACATAAAGAATAAGCCAAACCCGGGTTCTCTGACCCCAGAGTTTGTTCTCATTCTCCTCTACCATGCTGCCTCTTTACCAAAAGGCATAGAAACGAAATCTGAGTCCACATAGGATAATTCAGAATATCACTGGGGAAAAGAATCCACAGTGCAGAGTGTTGGGTCTATGTTGGGAGCTCAGGGAAGGTCTGATGGATTAGGAGAACTGAGAAAAATTGGATTGGGAATACAGGATTAGGAATAGAAAAAAAATTGGAAAGGAGCCCTGTTCAAAAGAAGAAGTCAAACAGACAATGGGCTTTCCTTACATACCACCGAGAGGCCAATACTGTTTTGGAATATTGCGGAGGTAGTATAGGAGGGGGGTCTTGAAAAAGTAACAAAAAGCAACCCCATCGCCAGTGAGAGAGAGTATGAGTGAGTGACTGAGTGTGTGTGTGTGTGTGTGTGTGTGTGTGTGTGTGTGTGTTTAGGTGAGCTAAGGCAGAAAGTAAAACTCACAGCAAAGCAAATTTTCCTCATTCCTTTGGGCCCTCCCCAGCTTGTTGAAGAAGGACAGTTCTATGAATAAGCTCCTCTCATTCTCTACTCACAGCAGAGTTTTAGGACTGGGGAAGAGAGACACTGGTCTTTATGCTATCTGGGTGGTTTTATTTAAATTCAGGCATGAAGTCCACAGGGCAAGAAAAACATCTCCTCAATGGATCAAGAACATAAATAGGAAGTATTTGCTAAGGGGCTTCCAGAACTCTTTCCTTAAGTAATTCTGAGAGGGATGCCATAATGAATTAGCCTCACAAGGCCTGCAGCTTGAAGATCTGGGTGTCCATAGTCAATGCTAGTTTTCCCCTACTATCACTGAATTCCTCCCTTATTTAGAGCTCATTACATACTTTCTTTTGCTATTTTGTCACACTAGACATTTTTCCATGAATTTTCTGCCTTTATGTTACCAGATATTTATATTACACAATTATTCTGCACACTAATTGTCATAGAACACACCATCCAGAATGGGTACTGGGAATGGACGTAAGCTCAGAAGGCAGGACCAGTTGGGTCCTCTTATGACTTGTGGGGACTTAACTAAAAGCACATACATCCCGTCATGTGACTAGGTACACTACAAACACACACAACTGCACAGTTTTGTAAATTTGGCACTCTGTTTCCAATCACCCCTGCCCTATAAAACCTAGTCCCCACTGAGGCCCATAAACCCTTCCCAAATCCTCTCTCCAACTTAGCCAAATTGGCTCAGAATTCATTGTCATTGTTCTTGGCATCTCATTCGATTTCTCAAAGTACCCATTTCTAGAATGATGTTAGTGTTTAGGGCCTAGTGCACTGACTGTTTATTTTGGAGTTAGGAAGGCCTCTGTTCATATCCTACCTCTCATACTTACTAGTTGGGTGACCCCAAGGAAGCCATTTAGCCACCCTGGGTCTCAGTTTCTCAATCTGCAAAATGGATATGACAATACCTATAGTACCTACCTCCTAGGGTTGTTACAAGCTGCAAGAGAGATAATACATGTAAAATACTCTGCAAACTCCAAAATGCTCTATAAATATCAGCTAATCTTATAATATTGATGACAATGACAACTCCTCATGTTTCTATGAATATATTAGAATTTTAAAATGTTTCTTTGATGACAAGTTTTGGAGGTAGGTAGTACAGGTGTATATTAGGGCTCAGTAATTCATAAGGCCCTATATAAAGGGGAGTTACTGTCCTCACCATTATCCTCAGGAAACTGACATCCAGGGAGTATATGACCTTTCATACTTCGATATTTTAGGGAATCACTGATTTCATTGATATAGATTCCTTATGCCAATGCAGTTCTCAACCCCTTGTCACCTTAGTAGATGATTTCCATATATGTAAATGTGTGTGTGTGTGTGTGTGTGTGTGTGTGTGTGTGTGTGTGTATCTCCTCTGGCGATGAGTCTCTTTATACTTAGCAAGGCTGATGCTTGGATGAAAAACATACATACAGTTCATGGTCAGGCCAATATAAAAAAAACCCTTCTTGCTTGGTGTGCCCTCCTAGAAATGTGGTCTACTGTCATAGCCTTTGAGAACAAGAGTCATTCCAATTTCACGATGAGGCAGTGGACCTTTGCTAAGGCCCTTTCTGTCCTCCCTCGCTCAGAGATAGCCTAATGGTTCCCTGGAAGACTGCTGACTTCAGGTATACAGGAGCAGCAAGATAAGGTGGAAAAGATCAGCCTTGCTGAAGTTCTGTACACTATGGATAACCTACTATTTATGTAAAGGACAGGGGTTTAATATGATAAGGCCAAACAGGAATTCTTAAAACTGCTTTGCTAATTATTTGCAAAAAAATCCTAAAAGTAGGCCTGAGTTGATCCTCTCAGAACCTAGAATGGTGACCAAGGCAAAGTATTCCTTGAGATGAGTATCCCAAACAAACTTTTCTCTGAGGTTTGTTGATCATCAGTATTGACTGTTTGCTCATGAAGCAACATGGAAAGAGAATTAGACTACATTAGAAGCCCTGGTTTTGAGTTCTGGCTCTCCTAATAATTTTCCAATTTTCTCTGTGACTTTGGGCAAATCAATTATCTAAGACTCAAGTTCCTCATCTGAAAAAGGGGCATAATTAAACACACACACATCTATCACAATATGGTTTTAATAAGGGCTTTAAAATTACTAGAAAATACTCTTTTGATTCCATATATGAAGCCTAAAACAGCACTAAGAATTTTGGATTATCCTGTATAAAACTAAGTTGCCTTGCATTTAGGGAAACTTCTTGAAATTCAAATATTTAATCACTTTCTTGGTTGAAAAAGAGGTCTGAGAAAGATGAACATTCTGTCTGTCACACCAAGCTTCTGGCCCTAAATCCTCTGTTATACATCATTTTAAGACAGAGCTGCCTACTTGCAGGAGGGTACAGGTGGCAAGGAGGGGCTGAGCAGGGAAGAGGACTAGAAAATGAAACAGCTTCCAGTTTCTCCCAAGACAGATCTTCACAGTTTAAGGTGGCTTAAAGAGGATTGTTAGAACACCAGATATACCCATATGTAGCATGAGTACAACAATATACCTCAAAGCCAAAATTTCAGTGGTTTGGGAATTAGCTATCATTTTGACTTACCCAAACATCTTTATTGCCCTCCACTAACATGAATCATTAAGAGCTGACTGATATAATCATTACTCCATCTGAGTTTTTCCAGATAAAGCTCTCATTCCTCTCTCTGGAATACTAGGTTAAGTTGGGAGATACGGGGTAATATCATAGGGACCTCAGCTAGAAGGGACCTCAGATGTAATTCAGTCCAAAACCCCTTATTTCATCAGTGAGGAATCTTAGGTTCTGTGAAGTTAAGAGGTAAAGAAGAGGGATTCCATGCCTGAGTCTCACAAAGATTCCTTATGGCAGCGGTTCTCAATCTGTGCGTCGCAACCCCTTTGAAGGTCGAACAAACCTTTCACAGGGGTCACAGGGGTCGCCTAAGACCATTGGAAAACACGTATTTCCAATGGTCTTAGGAACCAAAACACCGCTCCTCTATCTGTCTCCAGGTGGGTTTGCCCACATGCAGATACACCCAGATATGTCTCAGCATTAACCACTACCTTATGGCCTCACAAAGGTATCAGCTTCTTCCTTATTCTCTCTGGCTGTGTCTCCCTCACTAAGGGACTTGCTCTTTGCATCCTATTCTTTAATTTTAGTTCTGGATTTTAAGTGGACTTTGAACTCAGTGGGTAGTGAAGCCTCTACTGGAAACTTCCAGATGAGATGGACTCTAGTCTTCCCTGTAGAAAAGAGTGCCAAGTGCAAGGAAGTACTAGAATGGTCATAGTATGATTGTTTTCTTCACTTGTCAGATCCCTTAGGGAATGACCTGTTTAATTCTGAGCACCACAATTTTGGAAAGACATTGGCAAGTCAGAAAGGGTCCACTGAAGAATAATCATGATGGTAAAGAGCCCTGAATTTATATATCAAGATTAAGTGAAAGTAATAGGGATGTTTAACCTGGAGAAAAGAAGACTGGGGGTGGGGGAGAGGAAAATGATACTTGTTTCCAACTATTATATATATGAAAGATACATTTGCTTGGCCCCAGAGGACAAAAGCAGGAACAATGGGTGCTAGCTCTAGAGACATTTTTAGTCTTGATGGGGAGGTGGGGAGGTGTTGGGAGGGAGTGGAACCAAAACCCAAATAAAAGCCCAAACAAATACTTCTCATGGGCTATCAGAAGGTACCTGTTGCCTTTTCACAGGATGTTTTCGAAGAGTAGATGCTCACTTACCAGGTTTAATGTGGAAGGATTCTTGTTCAGGAATAGTTTATATTAAATCATTTCTAAAGTCTCTTCTGAGATTAAAAAAAAAAAGACAAGTAGACTCCCTGACTCCAGATTCATTACTTTATCCTAATGCATCCTGCTGCCAGTAAGAAGAATGTTATCATGGAATTGGGAATCATTGGATTTGAAGTCAAAGGACTCAGATTCAAATCTTAGCTTCATGACCTTGCACAAGTAATTTAACTTGTCTCAGTTCCTGATACAGAATTTAAAATGGTCAGAATAGATGACCTCTTAGGTCCCTTCCAGTTGTAAATGTATGATCCTGTGATCCAGTAAAGATAAACCCCGATTTCTAAACAATGAGAGTGTCTTTGTATAAGTCACTGTTATCGCCTCACTCTATATATTTATAAAACGGAGTTAGGTCTGGGTGAACAAGGATGCTAGTCCTGTGGTCACCAACAAACTCAGAATTGGCCATATCACACTAACATGCAGCACCTCCTCATTCCCATTTGGAGTTAGCTCCAATAGAGGAAATAGCCTTAGGAGCTTGAAGCAATACAGAAAATGATGGGTTTAGCTTGGTTGGGTTGGGTTTTATTAGAGTCATTATTAGTTTGTTGTGCAAAGAGCTCATTAGAAAGCCATCTCCGCTTTCTAATGCTTCATGTTTCCCCAGTAATCACCTCCCTTCCAATTCTCTCCCTGTCCTTACTGCTGCAGTTGGAGTGCCTGAGCTATTAAAGGTATTTGGGGGAAGAAGGGGTCCCTGATTGTCTGTCACTGGATGTCAGACCCAGAGAGCTGCAGTATCTACACTGTGGGGGTGGCTGGGTGGAATGAAAAGCATCTCAAAGATCGAGTTGGCTCCTGAGGACTTCCAGTGGCAAGGTGGGGGAGGGCAAAGGGAGAGGACAGGACGAAGCTAAGGAAGGGAGACAGAATCATCTCATGCTAGTCTCAGTTGAAAAAGATCAGTCTTCATCTGACAGCTGAGCCTGCAATCACTGTGGAGTTTTTATTAAGGAATAAGAGCCTGGGAGAAGATCGAAGTGACAGATTCAAAATTAACTTGCCAAACTTTCCATCAATATTGTGACAATCCCTGCGTACCAGTCCTACGACCCAATGCGCCGCCTTGATAATATTAACACAACTTTGTTGGAACAAAAGCCTTTACAGGGAACTTTCTGCTCAGGTCTCTGAAGCGACACACTTTGGCAGACAGCACCCTCCTTGTTTTCTCCTTCTCCTTCTCTCTCAGCCCCCTCCCCCACTGCTTTTTGCAAGAGGCTGTGCCCTCAGGCAGACAAGCCACTGCAGACCCAAGTACAAGCACAGTCTGATCAGCCTTCCATCTCCTTTAATCATTCCTGGCCTTGATGCCTACCTTTGGACACAAAAGTCAGGAATGAAGGAAGTACCTTTGGGATTCTCAGGATGGATTCAGCACAGCGATGCTGACATGCTCCATCTGCTACATGACTGACGTGAGCTTTAAATAAGTCTCTCTTAGCTCCTCCACTTGGTGTATAAGACTCTTTAGGGGTATTACTTGTTAAGAGAAGGGAAACCTCAAAACCAAACTATATTCAGGGCAGTTCAATTAAAAAAATAAAACAACACCCTTTTTTGCCCAGAGGAATATGTTTTGTTTTTATTTATCAAACAGGATCATCAGATTTCAACTTATTGGTGTTGAAGCTACTACCCAAGCAATTTCTCTTTTTCCAAGCTTATGTCACCCTTCTTCTAGATCCATAAAGGAAGCAGCTTGGCACAATGGAAAGCACACCAGCTCTTGAGTCCAAGGACCAGGAATATCACTGTTCTTTAAAAGTAACCCCTTTAGTGTTTGTGGAAAACCTACTAAAGCCGGTATCATAAGACCAAACCAGGGCCCTGCACCTTTTCCTTGGGCTACTTGGAATAAGGTACCTTGTGTCTCTGAACCTCACCATCTTTACCTGTAAAATGGTGACACTTCCACTTTGAAAAACGTGTTTTGTAACCTGAAAAAAGCTCTGAGCAGTTATCAATGTTTGCATCATCCCCACCATTCAGAGCTCAACAAATACGCTACCCTCTTCCATGGAGCCTTCTCTGACCAGTTCAAGTGACCGGGGTCTCTCCAAGGGAATTTATAGCACACATTGCGCCCTTCATCGGATATTTCTATCACATTGCCTTATTGACATTTCACATTATTTTCATGAACTGCTATTCAACATATGGTGTGGTAGAGATAACTTTGGAATTGTAGCTAAAGGATCTGAGTTCCAAATTAGGATTTGTTACTCACCGCCTGTGTGAGCTTTGGGCTATGGAGGGAAGAAGGAAACAAGGAAACAAGCATTTGTGAAACACATACAACATTCTAGGAACTGCACTAAGCACTTTACAAGTACCATCTCACTTGATCTTCACAAGATCCTTGGGAGGGGTAAATGTTATTATTATCTCCATTTTACAGATGAGGAAACTGAGGCAGAGAAAGAGTAAGAGACTTGCGCAGGGTCACACAGCCAGTCAGTTCCTGGGACCACATTTAAACCTCTTGGACCTCTTGACTCCAGGTCCACTGCTCTGACTGCTGAGTCACCAGCTGCCTTCATGGAGAGGAAGGCAGTGATTGTCTTTTTTTTCCTAATGTCCTTCATAGAGCATAACAATGTTATGGGCATAGTAGACTCTTGATGAATACTTAGTAATAAATGGTGTGGATTGAAATTCTGGACCCTCAAGCAAAAATCAGAAGAAAAAAAAGTACTACCTTACTACCTATTATAATCATTAAAAAATACCAATAAACTTTCAACAAAGGGATAGTATCAATGTCCAAATAGAATAACAGAATACTACCAATGAGAGGCTCTCTCCTGGGATCCTTATTTTTCTTTTCTCTTTTTTTAGGGGGGAGGGCAGGGCAATTGGGGTTAAGTGACTTGCCCAAGGTCATATGGCTAGTAAGTGTTAACGGTTTGAAGTCATATTTGAACTCATGTCCTCCTGACTCCAGGGCCAGTGCTCTATTCACTGCGCCTAGGATCTAACTTTTAATTGTTCTTCCTTGCTTTATCATTATTTTTTTCTTCCCCACGCAGATCTGTGCTTTCAAAAAGTTGAGTCACTAATCTGGTAAGTGTATACCCTCCTGTGTAACCCACAGCAGATTTAAATGAAGTGAGAATTCTAAACATTTGTGGTATTTACTAGAGCTTCAGAAACAGTTTACAAAAAAAACCTGATGTCAGTCAAATAGCATTATTAAACACCTACATGTGCCAGGCACATAGTTATACTAGTTATACAAAGAAAGGCAAAAAACCAAACAAGTAAAAAACAGTCTCTGCCATCCAGGAGCTCACAGTGGAATCCTGGAGTCACATGAACATTGGACTGAGAGTCAGAGGACTTGAAAGCAAGTTCTAGGCCATGTGCTTACTGTGTCACTTATATTTCAAGATTTCATGGCCTTAGGTAAATCGTTCACTTCTTAGAGTCATAGTTTCATCATCTGTCCTCATACTACTTTGCACAGTTACTTCTCAGAGTAACTATGATAATTGAGACTACGCATGTATTTTGTAGCTATGAATATACTTACATATATGTGTATGTATATACATTAAGTATATATCGATACATGTGTGCATAAACACTATTAGCATTGGGTAGGCTACTATAAATAGCTTTTTGGTGTTTGAGAAGGAACTGTGGAATTGGTTTCACTATAATCCTCCTGCTCTGACTCCCAGTTTACTTCCCAAGCTTATAATGTTGTGTTGTTTCAGTCATATCTGACTGTTTCTGAACCCATTTTGGAGTTTTCTCAGAAATGATCCTAGAGTGGTTTGCTATTTCCTTCTCCAGTTCATTTTACAGATAAGAAAACAGAGGCAAACAGGGTTAAGTGACTTGCCCAGGATCACACAGATAGTAAGTTGTCTGAGACCTGATTCGAACTCATGAAGATGAATCTTTCTGATACCAAGCCCAGTGCTCTCTCCATCCACTGTACCACCTAGCTGCCTGGAAGGCTACAATACCTATGGATATTTCTTTCTGTTCTTTACCTGTACTCTCAAAGTAGAATGATGAATTTAGGGAAGTTTCAGGCCACATCAAGAGAGATAGGAACAAGCATAAATCAAAAACAAGCTCCCTGACTTCAGGATCAGCATCTTTGCTAGACCACACACACACACACACACACACACACACACACACACACATACACACACACACACACACACACACACACACACACACGTGTGGCACAGACTAACAAACAGCCTTACTGACCTCAGGTGGGAAAAATCAAACAATTAACTGCCCATTTATTTAATGGCTTCATATGAGAATCTTAGCAGACATAAAAATAAATGTTCATTTTGGAATCTTCAAAGTCCCCTTTGAGGTGTTTCCCTGCATTATCAGAATCGTAATTATTTAGTGATGAGATTACACAAAGGCCCTACCGCTGTGCTCCCTGCCCTCTGAACTAATTCACATCCAGTAACTCACCACTAGCTTTTTCAGGAGAATCATGCTTGAATACAATCTTATCTAAAGTTTTCTCCTAAAAAGGGAAAGAACAGAACAGTTGAAATAGAAAAGAATTTATATGGGTCACCTAGTCAATCAACAAGCATTTATTAAATCCCCTCCAGGTTATACTCAGGACTTCTTCTAACGTGTTGTTATTTAGTCCCTTTAGTCATGTCCAACTCTTCAAGTTCCCATTTGATGTTTTCTTAGCAGAGATACTAAAGCTGTTTGCCATTTCCTTCTCCAGCTAATTTTTTTTTACAGATAAGGAAAGTGAGGCAAACAGAGTTAAGTGACTTGCCCAGGGTCACACAACTAGTAAGTGTCTGAGGCTGGATTTGAACTCAGGCTTTCCTAACTCCAGGCCCAGCTCTCTATCCAATGAGTTACCTAGCTGCTCTCCTTTACCATGCCCCAGCTCTTTATCTTGAAACTTCATTGGAGCCCTGAAAATTCATACCTTTGACCCTGGAGCTTTTCTGTTATATTTTACAGCTCCTTCTGGAACCTCAAATCTCATTCCTCTCTGGATTTCTCTTGGGCCTCCTTTGTCTCCTTCCCATATTTTTTCTATTTTCCTTTAATGTACTGTCCAGGTCAGGAAGACCTGAATTCAAGTGTGACCTTAGATACTTACTCGCTATGTGAGCCTGGGCAAGTCACTTAACACTTTTTGCCTTGGTTTCCTCATCTGTAAACTGATCTGGAGAAGGAAATGGCAAACCACTCCAATATCTTTGCCCAGAAAACTAGAAACTGGGTCATGAAGAATTGCATATGACCAAATGGACAGAATAATGTATCTTCTACTTCCACTGCAGTGTAAACTTCTTGAGGGCAGGGCCAGTCTTTGTTTATACTAGTATGTGCATCCCCAGCATTTAGAACAATACCTGGCCATAGTAAACTCTTAATAAAAGCTTACTGATTAACTGACCACCTACTAAATTCTGGGCGCTATGCTAGCTACTGGGGCAACAATGAAATAGTTTCTGCCCTCAAAGAACTCACATTCTACAAAGGGAGACAACATGTGCAGGGTGTACATATAAAGGTATTTACTACATCTATATCAAATAAATACAAGGTGATTCTGAATGAAGGTACTAACAGATTGGGCAGGGGAGGGTTATCTCAGAAGGTTATATAAAAGAGTGGGCATGTGAGCTGTACTTCACCTTTCTGGCCCTCAGTCTCCACCTCAGTAAAATGAAGAGGCTGGAATATGATCTTAAAAATCCCTTTTAATGCTAAATCCTATGACACTTTACCTATTTCTTTAAAAAAAAAAATCCCTTCCTCTTACAAACATATAGCCTATATAGGCTTATTAAAATTCGCTCCCTGACTTTATGGAATTATATTTTCTTTCTTTTTTTCTTTCTTTTTTTTTCTCCTGAAAGAAATATACACAGTGAAAAATCCTGCTGAGGAATCTATATACAGCAAAATCCCACCAGCGATGAAATAATTTCCTTCTGCCAGAAAAATTACCCTGGACCTTAGTACAACTTACACACATCATTATCTCCTGCAAAAACTCTGTTCTCATTTAGAAATGCAGAATTTTAAAGCTGGAAGAAGGGAACCTAAGAGATAATTCAGTCACAAACCCATAGAACTTACCTCTAGAAGGGACCTAGAAATCCTAGTCATTTGATAAACGAAGAAAACATGGTCTACTGAAACCAAGTAGTGACAAAAACAATACCTATATATATATAGTGTTTCTATAGTACTTCAAAGTTTACACCATATTTACACCATACAAGGTAGAAAATGCAAGTGGTTGTTTCCCTGGTCTTCAGATACGTAAGCAGACTTTAGTGGTTAAGGAACTTGCCTTGTGTCGGGCAGTTTGTAGCTATGACATGTAGGACTTCAACCAAGGAGCTCTCTCTCTAGCCAGTGATTTTCTGCTGCATCAATTTTCCCAGGGCTAGAACCCAAGTCTCCTGGTTCCCAATCCATTGCTCTTTAAGCATCAGTTCCAGTTCTGACTTGGCCTGACTCTCATTTCTTGCTACCCTCTTTATTCTTCACCTGAAGTGAAGAGTTCAGAATTGTTGCTCAGACTGGCTTGCAGAGGGCAGAGATAGGCCTTCAAGAACAAGGACAGGCATCTTCCCATCAACAACAATGACAAATTACCTCTTTCCATGGATGTCAAACCAAGGAACAGGGCACAAATGATGCTTGAGCACTTTGCAAATACGGTAAAACTTCCTTAATGTAGACCCCACTAATTGATAATTGTAGATAATTTGGACTGGGGCTGGGTGGAAGTTTACCTTTGTACTGTCTATTAAAAAAAGTTTGCTAAACAGATTAGCAGTGTAAACAAGATGGGGGAGGGAATGTTTAATATACTTAAGAGAATATACTGTCTCCAATCACTTTAGTAGCACCCATTTAAGTACAAACAATTACTGTGCTAATTACAATCTATCCTTATCTGTTCAGCAGTTTCCCAAAGGACCTCTACTTGGCAACACTTAGCCTAGCTTGAGTTACTGTGTGTACTTAAGGATAATGTAAGTGAATTTCCTTAAAAATAGTCTGCACTTCAAATATTCTACTAATTCAGATGGGCCTCTCTCTACCCAGAAAAGCAATCTATCTGGAAATTCTAAAACTAATTTCTTTCTTGTAGAAAGTGGGGAAGGGGATTTGAGGAGAAAACATTTCTCCCTCCCTCTCTCTGTCTCTCTCTGTCTCTCTCTTTCTTGCTGTCTCTCTCTCTCTCTCTCTCTCTCTCTCTCTCTCTCTCTCTCTCTCTCTCTCTCACACACACACACACACACACACACACACACATTCACTGAGAAATATATACTATGTTTTCCCTCTAAAAAAGATTTTTCAGAACCAAAGATAACCTTCTTAGTCTAAGCACATAAAAATATACTGTTTATCACTTGATTTGCTCATACAATTATCATGTTTGATATATTTAGAGACGTGAATGCCTAGAATAAAATGGAAAGTTGGGTAAAAGATGTATTTTTCTCTCTTCATTTTAGCCAATTTGTTGGAATCTTTTTTAAAAAAAAAATTCTTTAAAAAAGCCTCTCCTCCCCCAAATGTTCATGTCTCTTACTTTAATGCCTAAGTTTTAACAGTATGAGATTTCACCAAAGTGTTTAATAATAATAGAGATGCCCAGGTCCTTGTATGCTCTTCCCAGCTTTTCCTAAAGTAGAATTCAGTCTCACTCTATACTGGTAGGTAGCCATCCAATAACAGCTCAAGTTGAAATTCAGGCACATAAGAGAGGAGCTGATCTGGGCACCCAACCGTGGCATTTGAACATCCAACTCCGGAGCTGGTCTCAGATAACCAACTTTCCCATTGGTGTCAATGTACTCAGAAACCCAGTTTCTGGATGAGTATGAAAGATGTGCTGCAAATAAAATAAAATGAAAATGATAAAAATAAGAAAATGGCATTGCATTATGCATCAAGTGGATTGTAGGTCAAACCTGTCTGTCAGTGCTGGCTTTAGTCAGAGAGAGAATTCTCCAAACTTGGTCACCCCAGAGAGGATTAGCATGGGAGTCTTGTTTGAAACTTGATATTGTCTATCTTCAGCAACAGCCATACAGAGAACACAGTTTGGGCTCTAAAGGATATCTGGGCTTCTAAAGTGGAAAGTCAAGAGACAAAAATCTTTCTATATGCCTATCCTATGAGTAGTTTTGAATCTGGAAGAAAACTCCAGAATGGGCTCACCCAACTTCTGCCTTGTAAAAATGAGAAAAATTAAGGGTTAGAGAAGGAAAGTGATTTTTTTGAAGGCCACATAGCTAATAAGGGTCAGAATTCTGATATGAACTAATCTTCTGTTTCAAAATCCAAGACTCTTTTTGTTATATCTCATTGTGTAGACAGTCCCAAAGAAGTACAACCCAATGAAGGTGGAAGGTATTTTTCTTAAATACCACATTCTAATATGAAAGATCCCCATTATGTCTCATGCCTTTATACCTTCCTTCTTGATTCACTGTTACTACTCTAGTTTAGGCTTTCTTGCCTGTGTTATTATACTATCAGTATATTAATAGGCCCTCTTTAGACTGTTCTTTAATCCATCTTCTGCTAAAGCAATTTTTCTGCTGCTCATGATGATGCATGTCTATAGTCCCATCTATTGGGATGCTCTGGCTGGTGGATCTTTTGAGCTCAAGAGTTCTGAATGAGCTAAGCTTAATTGATGATCCACTACATTTGTCATTGAAATGATCAGCTACCAGGAGTGTGGGGTCCATCAGATTGTCTAAAGAGGGGAAAACTCTTAGGATGGAAACAGGAGCTGTCCAAGGCTTTTATACTGACCAGAGGGGACCTGACCTGTGAGCAGCCCCTACATTTCTGGCTGGGGAGAGATAGGGAGACCCAAGTTTATAAATGAAAAAAGAATATACATATATATTTTTTAAATTAGGTGACTGGAATTAAGTGACTTGTCCAGGGTCACACAGCTAGTACGCATTAAAGCCATCTTTCTAATGAACAGTTTTGAGCATATCATTCTACTATTAAGTGATATTGGAGTTGGAGTCAAAAAGACCTGAATTCTAATTCTGTCTCAGATACTTTCTTTGCTGTGTGATCCTGTGCAAGTCATTTAATTTCTCTTGGTCTTAGATTTCTTATCTGTAAAATGGGGCTAATTATCACCTGTCTCACAGGACTGTGAAGATCAAATAAGATAAAACATGTGAAACAATTTGCAAACCCTACAGTGATATGCAAATCCTAGCAATGACTTCCTAATTCCAAATGAACAAAGTTCATACTGCCTTATATGTATATGTATATGTGTGTGTGGGTATGTATGTGTATGTATATGTGTATATATATATATATATGTATATATATATATATATATATACATATATATATATATACCACCACCATACTTTTGCCCTCTTACCTTTTAGCATTCTTCTTCCCTTAATGTACTGGACTGCTCACCATTCCTCAAATGTCCTATGCCTTTGCTCATGTTTATCCCTCCTTTTAGAATGCCCTTTCCCTGTCTGTCAGAAACTATTCAGTCTTAAAAGTTCAGTTGCCCTTTCCAGAAGTAGCACCTCCATGATCTGGAAAAATCCAGGAAAAAATTTTTTATCCCTTCCTTTATACCAGAGAAGAAGTGTGAATTTTTTTCTTATTCTTTTATGGGGTGTTTACAGTACTTTATTGTAAAATTTGGGTTTATTTATGGTATTTAAAGATAAAGTATGTTGATATTATATGTATATTTTATGCATTTTTGAGATTCTAAATTTTTTCTGTGTTGTCCACTGGCCTTCACATATCCTCTGTGGCTTCTGGAAAACTCCCCCCCCAAATTGCCATTTAATTTCTAATGCTGATTTGCCACATATCAAAACCACAAAGGGGAAAGTAACGATGTGGAAGGAATAATTGTACAATCTCCAGGAAGCCTACTCCTGGTTACAGAAACAAGATCTGGCTCTGCCCCCTGTGCCGGAGAAACTTCGGAGCAGGAATGGAATCTCTGTCCATCTCCTACCCTATTCTTCATATTCTATTTCTTCAATCTTATTCATACAACATTTCGCCACTCTGTGTGTGTGTGTGTGTGTTTGTGTGTGTGTGTGTGTGTGTGTGTGTGTGTGTGTGTGTTTGCCTCTTCTAAGGCCCAAGGGCAGCTACAGTAATGGGAATGAAGTAAATCTGTATGCATGAGATTAAAGCATCTTCATCTAATCTGGGACTTTCAAAGTAAGGGGGAGGCTACACAAAGCCATTCTGCCTCAGGTCACCTCAGGGGAAGGACTTCAGTTCTTCCTTATCTGAATAGCTAGGCAGCCATCTGTGGGAGGTAAAAAACAAAAGGCTTCTTGTCTAATTAGCATTTGCAGGCAGCAGACTGGTATGCTCTGTAGCCAAGAAGTTGTGTTACCTTGGGCAAGTCATTTAATCTTTTGGGGGCTTTGGTGTTTTTGTAAAATGAAAGAGGCCATTCCAGTCTGTGCTCTGACATCTCAAACAGCCCTAACATCATAGATTTCATGGTCCTATTTGGTTAAAATATTCTGTGTTCAAATATCCCAAAACCCCTTCTAGGGTTAAAAGTGGGTGTCTGCCCATGTGACCTTGGGGAACTCACTAAACTTCTCTAGGTTTAAGATTCTTCCTCTGTAAAAGGAGGAGACCAGACTAAATGGTCTTGAAGGTCCTTTCCAACTCTCAGTCCTATGATTCTGTAGTAATCATATCATTCTAAAATGATAAGGAGTTTTCTAATTTTAACTGTCTAGGATTCTAAATTAAATCCCACAAAATGAAAACAAAAAACCTCCAAGCTTGACATTGTCAGGAGAGAAGCGCAAGGCAGAAGGCCCAAAGGTCTGTGTTAGCTTCCAACAAGGCTCAGCCTCCAACTTTTGCTTCTTCTCCTTCTCACTCTCTTCACTCTGCTCTGGCTTTTTCTTTTGCCTCCCATCTCCTGGCAATCTCAACCCCCTGTTGGCATTTCCTCTCTGGAAGGAAAGCAGCCCCAGTGGGCTGTTCAGTTCTAGATGGTTCTATATCCTAAGTCTCACTAGAGCAAAGAGGAAAACGTGCTGGGTGGACCTCAAAGAGTGGCCAGGAGCAATTCATAAGAGGAAGAGTATGTGGTTTGTTGCCAACTGCATCTCCCAGATGGGCCCCTATGGCTTTTCTTCTTGCTTGTCTGCTTTCCTTGTTTAAGCACTGCTGACAGAGGGAAGGATTGTTTCTCAAGCCAATGGATATAGAACATGGAGGGAAAAACTTGGTTCTGCCATTTATTACCTATATTGCCCACCCACAAGCATTTATTAAGTGTTCACTATGTGTCAGGCACTGTAATAAGTGCCAAAGATACAACAAAAAAGCATAAACAGTTCCCAAGCATAGAGGACTTTCCATATTATCTCTTGTGCTCATGTGGCTAATTAGCACAACCAGAATTCAAACTCAGGTCATCCAGTGGCACAGTGACTAGAGTCCTAGCCTTGGAATTGAGAAGATCTGAGTATAAATCCTACTTTGATACTTTCTAGCTGAATAATCCTATGAAAGTTACTTAACATCTCTCAGCTTCTGTTTTGTCACCTGTGAAAATAGAGATAATACCACCCTCGATGTCCCCATGTTCCAGGGTTGCTGTGTAGATCAAATCCGATAATATTTGTCAAGGACTTTACAAGCCTTAAAGTGCTACATAAATGCAAATTCTTATGATTAAGTGCCTCTAGGTTTAGCATTGTTTCCACTACATTGTACTTACATTTACATGTGTGATGTTTTGTATTTCTAAAGCACTGTATAGTTATACAGTATCTGACAGATATGATCTCATTTGATTCTTATGACAACCTTGGGAGGTATGCTGTGTATGTATTATACTCTCAGTCTTAAAGATGAAGAAACTGACGTCATGTGTTTCTGTGATCTCTTAAAGACTGGAAAGTCAGAAAAAGGACAGGTCTGGGCCTTAATCTATGTCTCTTGACTCCAGGTCTACAGTTCTTTGCACTACAACACACAATGTAAAGGAATACCACCCAAGGGACTCGCAAGGGAATAAGCTAGAAACATCCCTAGAGAAAGTAAGATTGGCCTCCTGAAGTCTCCACTGACTTCTCTGATTCACATATGGATGTGGTGGTCCGAGACTCTATATAAGAACATGCAACTATGGAAAATGAGGAGCCCTAAAGGTTGAACAGCAAGTAGAGAACTGTCAAGACTGCTGTGATGCTGATGAAGGGAGTAATGGTGACATTCTAGTTTTGTTTTGTTTGTGGTAGAGTGATAAAGGGGAACTTTAGTCATAGTAATTGTAGCTGACATTTATACAACATTTTAATATCTGTAAAATTTCTTATCTATATTACTTTATTGGACCCTGTGAAGAATTTTTTGGGGAGGTGACCAGATTTGTGATTCAGTGGCGTAGGGTTCTTCCAATGAGGAAAACAAACTCCTGTCAATGATTCTCTGAATCTGTTCTGCAACTTGTGGTCTTAGAGAACAGTTGGGGCACTGAGAGGATGAGTGGCATGGCCACTGTCAGAGGTAGGACGTGAGCCCAGGTCTTTCTGAATCTTTGGCTAGGCCTTTATCCACTACATCATGCTACTATAGAGAAGTGCTACAGGTGACACTGTCCCATTTTACAGATGATACTCCATATGTGGATCTGTACAGAAATAAGATTTCAGTTATAGTATAAACCAATCTGTGGGAGCTTGATAACAAGGTGGTGTTAAAAAAAATGTATTTAAATTCTTCTTGCCTTTGAGAAACATTATCTTGAAAGTATCAGGAATTTTAAGAGAAGCAAACAGGATATTAAGAATTAATCTCTAGGCTGTAAATCAGAAAGGTATTACCTGGGATTTAAGGCTCCTAGGCCTTCTCTGGGATGCCTATCTGACCCCCTCATGCTCCTGGGGTCATCTGAGCATGAAGCTTTTTCTCCTCTAGACTCTGAGCTGACCTTCCATGTTTTCTACAACACCTAGTTTAGTGCCTTCCTTACAGTCAGCTGGTGTTTGAGATATACTGATTGACTCAATTTCATTTTCCTAGAGGTCAGGTGATATTAGTAGAAAGTCCAATGAAATTTGGTGGCCAAAGACAGAGGGTCAAATCCCAGGTCCTCCACTTATTACCTGAAGTGACAAGCAAGTCATTTTTCCTCTGTGAACCTCAGTCTTCCCATCCTTAAAATAGGGATAAAAATTGTATACTGCTTCCTGTTCAGAGTGGTTGTGAGTAATGAACTTCATAAACCATAGAGCATCATAGAGGTAGGAACCATTATTATTCTAGTCCTGGACATGTATTAGCTAAATGGGGATTCAAGGTGTTACTAAGACCCCCAGTATTTTTCTTCTCAATGAGGCATAATCTTAGACAGAGGAAAGGTAGGAAAAAAAAATCAACAACGGTGTGATATTTAACTACATAGGTTCAGCATAGCCCATTTTGTCATTTTTTTCTTGGTGGGAAAAAGGCAGGAACAGAGACATAAAATTGGACTAAACCATAATACTAGTTTGCTAAGTGTTAGCCTAAAACCCCAGACCATGGCTGAGGAATTTTTGTGCCATAAGTAAGGTGCTTTTTTGTGCCCTTTTGTGCATATAGTATCTACTCAGTGCTCTGAATATTCACTTTGATACAAGCACCTTGATTTTTGACAAAATCAGTCCCCATATACCATAAAGAATGATATTTTCTTCCATTAAAATATGTGCCTTTTTTAAAAAAAGAAATAATGTAAAAAGTTATATTCTAACAAATCTTTTTGTCTTCCTCTGTGTATTGTACCCAAAACAATGACCCACTCTGTCTATCCCTACTTGCAGATCTGCCCAGAATGAAATATTTTACTTGAGAGAAGGGGCTAGAATGAGGGGACAGTGTTCCAACAGAGGAAGCATTGCTCTAAGATGGAGTTCCAAATCATCACAAACATGGAGAGAGACTGCAATGACTGTATACTTCCCATTGGAGAGCTAAAAATAGTGGGACCAAGTCAGTCTCAGTGGCCATTTGGTAAACTCTGACTCAGTATCCTCAGCATGTGTGATGTGGGTGAGTGAACATTGCAAAAATAAGGCTGGCTTTCCTTGACTTAAAAAGATGGAGACCTTATGCCACATTCAGAGGGGGATTTTGGTGCCAAACCTAGAATTTCTATTGCATATCTAAAACAGTGTTTTCTACATGGTAATGTATGCACTGGAAATCAGAGCAGATTGAAAGTTGCCTTTCGAGTAAAGCATCTTCCACCATCCCCCACTGTGTAGGTCATTCCTGAAACTGAAAATATAGTGGAAAGAGAAATACACTAGATTTGGAGTCAGGGTTCATATTGCAGCTCTCCCTCTTACTAGCTATATGACTGTGGGCAAGTCCCTTAACCTCTCTAAATCTCAATACCCTCATCTGTAAAATCAGGAGGCTGAACTAGATAGTCTCTAAAATATTTTCCAGTTCTGACATCCTATTATCATTGCACTATTCTATGACAAGGTTTTCTATTTCTAGTATGACTTTTCCACAGCCTATCTTTGGTCCAGGCTCAACCCACACTCTTAAGCAGTCTCATTCCCCTGTTATTTCTGAGGCTTGTTTGTCAGTTTTCTTCTTTGGCCTTTATTGCTCAGTCCTAGAGTAGCTCAGAGTGGGAGTTCCCTTAAGATCAATGACTGGAAGCAAGAAGGGACCTTAAGACCTGTCTAATTTGGTCTTAATACTTTTAAGAGATGAAGAAACTGAGGTCCATTGCTTAATGTCCCATAAGTCATAACTGTTAAAGTTTGAATTGGAATCCAGGTCTTCTGACTGCAAAGATACTGCTCACTCCATTGCTAACTCACTTGTGTTTTGTTGTTCTTTATTATCCAAGGCCAAGGTCAAGATTTTCAGATACAGCTGAAGGAAAATGGATAGTTGAAAGCAGAGAGAGAGAGAAGCAAGAGTAAAAGAGAGATTTTTAAACAATTTCTTAACCACAAATGAAACCTTGCCAAACCCCACTTTAATCAAAAGCCAAGTGAAAGAGAAGCATGAATCTGACCTATTGCACATCATTTGGAAGGGCAAATGATACTGAAGGGGATTTTAAGTGCCATATTCTGGGACAGGAGAGGGAAGAAAAGCATTAGAACTATATCTTTCTCAAGCTTTAGAAGCCTTTAAAGCAACACTTCCTCTTAAAGATCATTACTCTTTCCCCCCAAAGTCCTATGAATTGGGCTAAAAACATATTTCCCCAAATAATTTCTCTTATTAACTCAAGGGAAGCCAGAGATGAGATTTCTGCGATCAAAGGTCCTTATTCTAGGGTCTATGAGCCTTATTTAAAAATATATATATTTATATCTCTATTTCAAGGTCATTAGTTTCCTTTTTAATTCTATGCATTTTGTTTTAAACATAATTCTGAGAAGGGATCCATAGGCTTCAAAGGGGTCTATGAATCACAGAAATGTTAAGAAGCACTGGACTAGAGCCAGGGCCTGAAGAAATAGATGAGAAGTCTAAATAAGGATGTGATAAGCAGTCTAGTGGATCAAACTTTATCCTTGTAGCTGAATAATAATGTTGAATTTTCTACTTCATCATACTTGAGAGAATCATAGTATAATATTATATCTTTAAGATGGTTCTGAAGAATTTCTGAAGAATTCCAATGGAATTCTCAGGCACCATTGCAAGCTAACAGAGCAAGGGATTTGGTGGCGGAGGCAGAGGCAGAGGCCATTAAGTCAGATGGATCAATATGATAGGCATGCATGTTGAGGACTGGATTTTGTCCTGGGTAACAACGTTGTGATGAGGACTCAAATAGCTTACCCATTTATTTCACTTAGTGGATGCTTACCACCCAAGTTCTATTATAAGAGGAAATCCATTACAGTAGATACAGAACCTTTCCAAGTTACTTTGGGGCAGAAAAAGGTATTACAAAGGGGAAAAAATAGCTATAATATTTATGTATCACTTCAGAGTGGACAACAAGCTTTTCATTCATTGGACAACAGCCAAGAAGTATTAGTGCTAGTTTTCCCATTTGACAGATGAAAATGAGAAGACCAGAGAAGTGAAGTGACTTGAATGAGGATCCATAGGAAGAAAGTACTAAAGCCAGGACTAGAATGCAGGCCTTTTTTTTTTTTTTTTTTTACCCAAGTTTGGCTTTATCTCCACACTACTATTTTCCTTTTGCATCTAGCTACCTGGAAAGAGATATATAAGGGCATCAAAGAGTTTTTATTTTACATACCTCTGAGGGAAATCAATACAACTACTGCTAATAACCAGCATTTATATCACACCTTTAGTTTTGCAAAGTACTTTACATATATCATCTCACATCTCACTATATCCCTATTTTAGAGATGAAGGAATGGAGATTGAGAGTAGTTGAGTGGCTTGGCTAGATTCATAAATGACTAAGGCAGGATTCAAATTCAAGACATTGACTCCAAGTCCAGTATTCTATCCACTTTGCCACCTGTCTTGTTAATAACAAGAATTTAAGTATTTACTTTGTGCCAGACATTTATAAAGGAAAAATGAAAACAAATCTCTACCCTTAAAAAGCTGATGTTTTCTGAGGGGAAACAACACGTACACAAATGTTAAATATGATACACAAAATAAATGTATGATAATTCCCCCCCCCCCCATAAGAAGACATACACTAACAGCTTGGGGGGTGAGTGGTGGATTGTATAATCAGGAAGGGCCTTATATAGAAGATAATATGCAAACTGTACATTCAAGGAAACTTGAGATTCTAAGGGGCTGGAGTGAGAAGGGAGTATGTCCCAGATATGTGGGACCTGAGCTTAATTTTGAGACCACACCAACAGTCCTAAGGGAAGTTACATACATGGCAATTTAATGCACACCAACCAAATATAGATCTCCACATCTTTTCCCTTGAATGACTGGATTGGACCTTGAACTCTCCTCTTTTCTCACTTATTCTAATCCTCACATTAAAGTAATAATACCTGGAGTGGTTAGAAAGGGACAATCTGGACACTTCCAAGAGCAACTTCCAGTCAATTAACAAGTATCTTTGTCCCAAAGGCAGGAATAGGAGGCCATATGTAAAGCCACTTATATGCTCTCTTTGCTTCAATTTCCAATGTCCTAGTTGCCAGGGGCTTACTGATAGGGGCAGAGAGGTGGTGGATCGAGGACTGGGACTTCAGCTTATAAAGCAATCATAAGCTGCACTTCTGCCAGAGAGCTTTCTGAGTAAGGAGACCAAATCTCTGGGCTACTGTGTGACAGGAAATGGGGCTATTCTGTGAGCTTAATTAGAAAGAGAGCCCTTTCAAGCAGAGCTTTTTCTCTGAGAGGATAAGGTTGGTTATATATGAGGGACAGATAATGGTAATCTATATAGGGACCATCAGTGATATTTTTTTATTTAGGGCATTTACCAAAATCCAAGGCTAGGAAAATTACTAGAAAATGAGCCATAAGACAGAGATGGACAGTACAAAGCCTGCTGGCCTCTACAGGAGGCTCGACTTGCAAATGATATTGGTAGAATATGGGCAAGATGAAAATGGTCATTAAATGCCGACATGCCTGCTGCTTCTAGGATGGTGTCCCCAAGAGCTCTAAGGACACATCAAATGTGTAAAGCATCTCACAATGCCTCCCTCCTCAGTATAAACCAGGGCAATATTACAGCTAATAACTGAAACTTTCTTGCTGTTTGAACGGAAGGGGATGGGAGAGGGGATCCCTTACTACCCTTGGCTCCAGAAGTTGGTTCAGAAGGACTGATAGTAAGCTTGAGGAAGTTATTTTCAATTCTGAATAGACTACAATCTCTTGAATTAAAACTGTGGTCCTGAATGAATCATGTGGTCTGGATCAAGAAGGCAGATTTCTGTTCATTAATGGGGGGAAGACCTCTATCCCACCCCACCCCCCCACATGCCCCTAATATAAACCTAACTCCTACCTTGGAAAAGAAAAACAATGAACCTTTAAGGATGGCAGAACTTAGACTTTACCCTTGGGGAAGGAGCTGAGGGGCAACTTTAACAGACATGATTAGTGGCATATCACTTGAACAGTAAGAGCAGATAGATATTCAAAGCAGGTCAGCTGGTGTCATCCCCCCTGACCTTACTCTTTTCCCTCCAAATTGCCATCCCTCTTCTTTTCTCTTCCAGTTGGCCAGGAGGGTGCCTGTCCACATCCACCTCTCTCCTGGCTATTTTCCCTTCTGGAGAATATAATTATCAGCAACCTTTTTCCTTTCTTTTCCTCTCTTTTCCTTCATTGCTGCTAGGAACTTGGAAGTTTGCACGACCTCATTTCAAGATATGCCCAACTGGGAACATGAGAAATAATCCATTGTCACCCTCTCTTCAGGAAAAATTGTGTCATATTTTTGGGATTATTGTTAGGGATTCTATTTTCATTATATTTGAGTAATTTTTTTAATAGATGTGCATGTTTATACTGAGCAAGGAATTTCCCCAGACGGTCCACGTGCACAATAGCTTCCAATTTATATCGAGTTTATGTGCTTGTTATTGAGCTAATAATTTCCCCTATAGTCTGTGTGTTTCGTTGTCTCCATTAAATACGTCTTTCTCTTGAGCAAAATTGTGTCATTATTTTACAGCACTGAACTTTCAGGCATCGTAATGACTGATGCCTAGATCTAGAGAATACTGACCCCAAACAGATTTGAGGTTCAAGCAGGCTTGATAATAGAGAAGGAAGCAGGGAATGTCCCTCTCCAAATCTTCTCATCTTTTGTAGGCTTGTTAGCAAGCAGTGCTTGGGATCGTAGGCCTCTAGATTCGCAAAAGAAAAATTAGGATCAAAAACAGCTCAAAGTAAAGCTTCACAAAGAGAAGCCAATGAAGTAAGAGAGCAGTTTATCCTTAGTATTGGCAGTACCTGAAAACATCACAGGATCTAGACATAGAAGGGGCTTCAGAAATCATCTAGTCTGGCCCTATCATATTACCCATAGAGAAACTGAGGCCTAGGGCAGGGACATGACTTGCCAAAAGTCACGCAGGTACTGAGTAGAAGAGTTGAGATTGAAACCAGAGTCCTTTGACTACAAAGCCAGTTCTTTCCTCTATAGAAATTACATATATATTATACATATAATTATATATAATATATTATATTACATATAATATATTAAATTATATATTATATTATAAATAATATTTATATATTATATTATATATAATAATTACACACACACACACGTAAGTACCATGTACTTAGATGCCTAAGTTAGAATACAGAAAACCACAAACAGAAGCAGAAACATGAAGAAACAGGAGAGAAATTTCAGTGCATTCAGTTAATATGTTCAATGGTGCTTAATATTAATGCTCTACTCCCTTTCTATTGCCTTGCATTTATACTGAATAACTCAGACACAACCCTTATTATATCAACAGGGAATAGACAAGGTCTAACTCATACCTGAAAGTCATCTGGAAGACTTGGCCCTGGTTGACATGCTGGCTCCTATTGTTGTAACCATGCAACATCTCCCCAAAGAGAGTGTCGTTGAACTTGGAATCAGGCTTGAGGCACTTGGGGCCCTCACAGACATCCGATAGCATGAGGCAGGATTTACCATCTGGAGCCAGCTTATACTCTTCCACACAGCTAGGAAATGACAGATGAGATAATTAGACTCATACCCCAGCAAACTGTGAGGTGTAATGGAAAGAATGATGAACTGGTACTTAGGAGTTCTGTGCTTTAGTCCTGACTCTGTCACTATGTATGAATTTGGGAAAATCATTTCCCTTCTCTGGGCATCAGTTTCCCATGTTAATAAAGGAGTTTGATTGGATGACCTCTAGGTCCCTTGCAACTCTACTAGTCTATATTTTAATAGTTAATTTTCTTTTTTTAAAATGTATCTTACTTTTATTTATAACATTTCTTTTCATATTTCATTCAGTTCTAAAGATATCTCTTTCCCTCTTTTATCCACCTAGTCAACTCTTATAACAAAGGTAAAAAAAAAAAGATAAGTTTGAAAAAAGCCAAGCAAAACTCACTAACACATCAATTATCTAATTGTATATAAAATATTCCACGTCAAGGTTCCTCTACCTTTCCAATAAATGGAAGGAGGTACATTTTCTTAATTCTGCTCCAGGGTGAAGCATAATCCCAATCACAAAGTGACTAGTTTTATTTTTTCTTCTGCTATTTAAATTATAGCACTTTGCATAATCTTTTGACAGTTCTACTTTACTCTGTCTCAGATCATGTAAGTCTTAAACCATGTTTTTTTTTAATAAATTCATATTCGTAATTTCTTATGGCTCAGTAATATTTCATTACAGTCACTTATCACAATTTGTTTAGCCGTTGGACAATCTATGCATATCTGCCATACTTTTCCCCATTTCTTTGCTACCATATAAAGAAATGCTATGAAGATTTTGGTGTATTTAGGACCCTTATTTTTGTCTCTGATCTCCTTTGGTTACATGCTTTGAAATAAAATTTCTGGGTCAAAGGATATCAATGGTTTAGTCACTTTTCTAAAAAGCATAATTCTAAATTGCTTTCTAGAATAGTTGGACCAATTCATAGCTCCGTCAACAGTGCATTAGCATGTCTGCCCTTTTTTCAGTCTCATCCACGTTGATTATTTGCATCTATTGTCATCATTGCTAACTTTCTGGGTGTGAGGTAAAATCTCAGAGTTGTTTTTCTTATTATTAGTTATTTGGAGCCATCTTTCCCAAGGTTGTTAATAATTTGCAATTTTTTGAGAACTGTTTCTAACAGTCTTTTTTAGGATCTCATCTAGCTCTAATAGTCAATATTTTAAGGTTTCTTTCAGTTCTAATACATTTTGACCAAAAAGCTCTCCTGTATTCACTCACTTTGTGCTTAGGCATGAAAAAAGCAAAATTTAGAGAAGTAACTAGCACTGGTCTGAGAGAAGCCCAATTCTTTTCAAGTAATTCCTTAAAATAATAATAATAATTCATTTATATAGTGAATTTTGCATTTGCAAAGCTTTTCACAGATATTATCTCATTCAAGTCTTACAGTAGCCTTGCAAGTTGAGTATTACAAATAATATTATCCTTTTTTAATGAAGGTAAACTGAGGCTCAGTTTATTCAAGTGATGTGACCATGCTTACATAGCTTTAAAATACCTGAGGGAGGATTTAACCCAGAAGTCCCTGACTCCGATTCCATCATCTATTAATAAATGACATTCTCACTTAGTGGGACATAAATCCTAAGCATAATTCTTAGGGCACAGAGGCATCTCTCAAACAGCCTGTTAATACATTAATCAGCAGTTAAATAAAGCACTTGTAACATTTGGGGAGAGTTCAAGAATACTGAGATACTTAATTATACAACACCTTCTTTAAACCCCTTTTCCATGAACATGCAGACCTAAAAAAAGCAATGCAGATCAGTTGGAGGGGAATTACCAAGTAGTTTCTTAAGACAAACTGTATTCCCAAAGTAGCTGTCTACCACGTCTGAAAACTGTAGCAGAAACCAGGCTTTAATCACCCTTGTAACAGCAGGGATGGTCCCTTCAGCACAGTGGACAGCTCTTAGCACATTGCTTTCATTGAAGTCAGAAGCTGGAAATACAAATTGACACATGGCAGCAATGGCTGTCCTGAACCTCTAATCACCCAATCCTGATGGTCAATAATGGCCCCTAGAAAATGTCCTCTTGGCAGGGTTACATTGTTGCAGTGAGCAAGTTGCATGTAATGGCATATTTAGAACAAATAGTGGGGCAGCAAGGGGGACAGCAGACCTTCATAGTATCACAGATTTTGGAGCTAGAAGGGGCCTTAGACATCATCCAGTGCAATCTCTCATTTTATAGATGAGGAAACTGAAGCCCATAATGATTAGAGGATTTTCCCAAGGTCACACAGGAAGTAAGTGGCAGAGGTAGAGTTGGAACCTAAGTCCTCTGACTCCAAATCCATTCTTTTTTCCACTGTACTACGCTGACTCTCCTTCACTGATTTTATTTTAGGTGGAGTATCTTAGGGTAGGGTGAAGGAAATCAACTAGTCACAACATTTTTTTTTTCTGTGTGGAAAGCTGTACACAAAATGTTGTAGCGGGAATGAAGATAACACCTTTATCATCATAATCATTCCCATTTCTATGCTACTTTAAGGTTTCAAAAAAGAAGCCCTGCAAAAGTAGGTGGTACATATGTTATTTTCCATATTTTTAGATGAGGAAACTAAGGCACATAGTGATGGAGTTACTTTTCCAGCGTCATAGCTAGTCAATGTTAGATAGTAATTTCTAGCTAAAATACTTTGGCACCAAGTTTAATTCTCCTTGTGTTATACGTGCTGGTTTTGAGAAGCCAGTAGTCTGAATTCTTTTCAGGTACATGGCTTACTGGGTATTTACCCATCATCTTTTCTATACCATCCCTTCAGTTTGAGAGTTCATGGTGAAGCTAGAATCCTGTTCAAGATTGTTTTCTGTGTCACATTTGACTTGGGGCAAGTTGGGGGAATAATGCCCCCAATTCTTCATACTATATGAGGCTCTGAACTTACTTCTTACATCTCAATCATCTCTGTAGCAAGCAATAAAATGTTATAGAGCAGGGGTATGGTGTGTCAGATAAGCTGGCAAGGCCATCCCCAGGGGAGCCATGTATGACTTGAAGCAGAGAATTTTCTTCTCTTTGAAAATCTGAGTCTGCCAGCATCTGATGAATGAGCCTTCTGGATTCTTGAAGGAACATGCTTATTCACTGCCAAGTCAGCAATGCTTTGTCCTTAAAGACCAGAGGGCAATTACAAACAACTGCGACTGTACCCTCAGACACAAGGCCTTGTAATATCAGAGGGTTTCTTTTGGGGAATGCCTAAAAATAGCTAACTCCCTTTTAAATACAGTGCCTCAGTTTCCTTATTACGAGCTGGAGGGCATAAAATGCCTATCCAAAGCATAATGAACTCATTATATTTGAAGTTTAGAGGACCTATGTTCAAAAAACAGATCTTCTACTTACTAAATATATGACCTTGAACAAGTCACTTCATCTCCTTAAAGCTCAGTGTAATAATTTGGAAATTAGAGTTAAGAATACTAATACCACCACAGAGATGTTGTGAAGAAAACACATATAAACTGAAATGCACTATAAAATGTCAATTACGATTACATCAATAATGCAAAGATCTATGACAATCAATATGGATATATTTTCCACCAGTGGACATGTCAACCACTCATTGCCTTAGCAAATGCTCTTTGTAAACTGGTGTGTGTGTGTGTGTGTGTGTGTGTGTGTGTGTGTGTGTACAAAATGTGGTGTCCAACTTTATGGTAACGACTTTTCCACACAGTATTTTTCCTCAAATAAGAGAGAACCTATCCATTACCGGTTCAGCACTCAAAGCTTTTAATCTTGCTAAGCCTATAGATTTAGAATTGTAAAGGACCTGAGAGATCATCTACCCTAACCCCCTCTTAGCAATGAAGGAACTGAAGCTGAGAAATGTTAAGTGACTTACCCAAAGTCACACAGGTAATATGTAGCAAAGCTAGCATTTGAATGCAGTTTTCTCAATTCCAAACCAACCACTATAGAATAAGAGTCCGAAGAAGTGAATTTAAGTCCCATCTGCATTATTTACTAGATGAAATGACGATTAGCATCACATACTAGTTGGGATAAGTTACCTCATTTCTGTTACATTCAGTTTCCTTATCTACAAGTGGGATACAATGTAATAACCTTCATCTTTCCTACTTTTCAGGGATGTTGTGAGAATCAAATGAGGTAATGAATGTTAAAACACTAAGAACTTCAAAATGGCACCCAATGTCAAGTTATCACCTCCATTGATCCCCTCATTTTCATTCATTCATTTGTTCCTTAGACACGTGTATATTACTCCTACTACTATCACTCCCACCACTCTTGCCTAGCATTGTCAAGTTCCCCCTCCTAGCTAATGTAGAAGGAAGAGAAAATGTGTTCATCTCAGACGTAATCTTTATGTTCCTCCCCAATGAAGCAAACTATGTACTATCAATTTTGAATCACAGCACCCTTTCTAGGTATAATTCTCTGAATATCCTTCTTCTTTGGGTGCTTGATAATAATAATGATGATGATGGTAGTGATGGTGATGATGATGATGATGAAAACGACAACATCAAACAACTGGCATTTCATAGCACTTACGGTTTGCCAGGCACTGTGCTATGCTAAGCTCTGAATTCAAATTACTTCATTTGATTCTCACAACTGCCCCGGGAGATAGGCACTATTATCATCACCCATTTATAGATGACAAAACTGAGGCAAACAGAGGTTAAATGCCTTGCCTGAAGTCTTCCTGATTCTAGGCCCAGCTTTCTCTCTACTGGGTTTCCTGGCTGCTAAGAGGGCATTTTAGGAGGGAGATGAGAAAGGCAGGAGAGAATAATGCCCCCTTGGGACACACATGTGCTAATACCATTTGACTTTTGCATCATTGCATCATGTGTTTTACCAGGACTAAGCTGTAATAGAGTCTGGATGGAAGCATTGTATAGAGAAACAAAACATTATATTTAGTGTCAGAATTCCAGTGTCACACAGCTAGAAAGTGCTCGAGACTAGATTTGAAATCAGGTCTTTCTGACTCCAGGCCTGGTGCTCTGTCCACTAGCTGTCAGAAAGCCTGAGTTCAAATCTAGCCTCAGCCACTTTCTAGCTGTGTGACCTTGGGCAAGTCATTTAAGCCAGTTGGTCTCATCTGTAGTTTCCTCATCTGTAAAAGGAACTAGTAAAGGAAATAGCAGACCACTCCAATATCTTTGCCAAATGGGGTCACTAGAGTCAGACATGACTCAACAACAAATTTTTATGTATCTTCTTACGTATCATTTCACTTTTATCTTTATATTCTCAGCTCCTAACACAGAGCATGATATGTAAGTGATTAATAAATGCCTATTAATTGATTAAATCATATGACACTATGATCTTTTATTCATTATTTTCCCTTTCTTAGAGTTCAAAGGAAGACTCAGGGATAGACAAAGTATGCAGTTACCTGTAGTGTAATGAGAAGCCCAGTAAAGGACACTTTTGAAATAACTTTTTTCCCCTAAATTTGAAATATCAAAGAATCAGATTACAAGGCCACACGCTTTTAAGGATAAAGGTTCCTACTCTTCATGGAATATAGGAATTAATCTTATTTTAAATCATATTGCATGTGTTAGTAACACACAGAGGAGCACAATTCTACAACTTTGCCTTGACAGTGAGAACACTTTGCTCGGCTCTGCCTTTGATCAGTGATGTCAAGAAATTTGATCCCCAGACACTTGATCACCAAAGACCTCAGATTTTTTTTTTCTCTGGTTTACAGCTGAATTTGGGATTCAGAGGATCATTGGATTTAGAAGAAATGCCCCTATAATATAGGTGAGCAGTTCTTAATGTTTTTGTGTCATGGACCTGCTGAATCTCTGGACCCTTCTCAGTTATTTTAAATGCATAAAATACAATATATAGAATTACAAAGAAAACCAATCATATCTAATATATCAAAGTATTTTTTTTAAATAAACAAGTTAATGAACCCCAGGTTAAAAACCTCTGAAGTAACCCCTCCATTTTATAGAAAAGAAAACTGAAGTTGAAAGAGGTGACATGATTTATCCAACGTCACCTTACTCCAAATCTACATCTTTTCCTATGAAACATTCCTGCCTCCTAACAGGATGCCCATCTGTGTGCTTGTTTTCTGACCCTGAGCTTCCTTCCTAGTTCCATCTCCATCTCTTGCCTGATAGTAATAGAATCTGCTCTTTGCCAAGACCTTTAGTGGTGCCATTAGCCTCAGGTATCAAGGACAAATAAAAGGCATCTATTTGTCTGAGCTCTGTTATACTAACATGAGCAGCTTTCTCCCTCCAGCCACCCTGGGGCAGAGAATGGTTTATTTGAAGGTCTGTTTGGTTTTTTTTGGTTGTATTTTTCTTCTTTTAATTTTATTTTTGTACCATGCCACATAATTATACAGCTTCTTTGGAACATTTTGTCGTCTGGGAGATTTTCTTACAGAAAGTCTAAAGAGCGTAGGCATGTAGGAACTTGGCCAAGATCTGCACAGAGCTATATTTATACATATGCAAAGAGGAATAAATAAATTAAGTAAGTAAGCAGATACAAGATAGGAATTTTCTCCCAAGGCATGGACTTAGTTGTCTTCACCTCCCTCTTCTTATGGGACAGGAAGGCCTTTTATAGATGTGATTTTACCTTTAAGTTCACTTCATAAAACCAAAGGACTAGCAAGATCTGGCAATCAACTGCAAATCAGCCAATTAATCCAAAAATATTTATTAATATATACTGTGTGCAGAACATTGGGATAGATGTGAAGAGAGAGGCAAAGTTTAACTTTGACCTTGTCCTAAAAAAAATTCATAGTCTAATAAATATACTAGCAAAATCCCAGGCAAACTAAGACTTTTAAGGTTATTTGGAGATATAATATAAAGAGATCCAGGCTTGGAGTTAGAAGGGATAGAGCTGAGTCTAGGACCTACCATATAAAATAAATAAGCACTTATGAATTGCCTACCATGTGCTAGGCACTGTGCAAATCACTAAGGATGCAAAGAAAGGCAAAAACAGGGTCTGCCCTCAGAGAATTCAACCTAAAGGGGAAGAAAACATGCAATCAAATCAACTATATACAAAGTATTTCTCCCTTCCTCTCTCCCCTCCTCCTCCTCCTCCTCCTCTCTCTCTCTCTCTCTCTCTCTCTCTCTCTCTCTCTCTCTCTCTCTCTGTCTCTCTCTCTGTCTCGGTCTCTCTCTCTCTGTCTCTGTCTCTCTCTGTCTCTGTCTCTGTCTGTCTCTGTGTCTGTCTCTCTCACTCTCTCATAAATTAAAGACAATTACAGCTAATGTATCCAACAGAGAAGTCATGAATATTACTAGCAGTCACTTATTAGTTGTGGGACAGGGAAGGCACTTGGCCTCTCTGAAATTCCATTTCCAGTCCCTATAACAGGAATACTTGCACTGCCTATGTCAGAAGATGGCTACAAGGACCAAATGGCAATATCTATGAAGTGCTTTGAAACTTAAAAGTGCTATACTGAAGAGAATTATAATGCAGTGTGGTACGGTAGAAAGAATCCCGGGCTGGGAGTGATCCAACCCTGGCTGTGGCCCTGGCTTTCTGAGTGGCCGTTGCCACTTTGAGGTTGCTGGCTCTGACTTCAGCTAACTCTGACTTCTTCAAGTGGGAGATCATTCTTCTGTCCTCTCACTGTCTTTCCGACTTAACAAAACCAAGTCTTCCGAGGCAAATGTCTCTTAGGCACCTCCAAATGGGGCTCGCTGTTTTGACAAAAGAGTTTATCTCAAGTGCAAGTAATGTTCCATTGCTAATATACCTCTTTCAGAGCCTTATATTACTAATGCTGGTTTTGAAGGGTTCTTAATTTTTCATTCTTTCTTTGCATTCCTTGGAAAGAGCTAATTGGCTCCTGTATTTACAGATATGCCAAGCCAGAAATGGGCCTTCTTGAACAAGGACTGAAACATACAGATAAGCTTTCTTACCTACAGAGCAGGATCTGCTCCCCTCCACCCCCTTCCACCCTCATGGACTATATGTATGTGTGTGTGTGTGTGTGTGTGTGTGTGTGTGTGTGTGTGTGTGTGTATATATATATATATATATATATGCATATGTGCATATATGTCTATACACATGGGTGAGCATGTGTATATATGTACATATACAGATTTACATGCACACACACACACACACACATATATATATTACTTAATACACTCAAACTGTTTCAGCATGTGGTTTGAAGGGCCATCTGAGGTAAAGCCCAACTAAGGTAGAGTGACTAAGCCTTGTTTCAAGGGACTCAAATTTGAACAGTTCTAACAATATAGGAAGAAAAAAAAAGCCCTGAGCTTACTTAGCACCTAATTAGAAGGTATAGTTAGTTAAAACAAGATGCTAACAGATGGCTAGTAGCTCACATGCTTCACATGCTGACTGACTCCCTGTACCCCCATGGCTTTTTGGGCAGTAGCTGGAGAGGGTTGGGTAGACTGAGAACTCTAACCTATATTCAGTTGATATGGTCTCAAAAACTGATGTAAGGGTATATTCTGTGCCACTTTTCTGAGCCATAATTTCTACTGTTTGCCAAATCACTAGTTAAAATTCTGATCTGGACCATGGTATATATAGTGGATTTGAAGAGGTGCTGAATGGCCTATGTAATATATTTTGGAGTAACTTTAATTCAGTTTTGTGTTAAGCTGTAAAAGCCACATTTCTTAACTGTTTCTCCCCTTCCCCCAGCTGTACTTGTCTTTCCCTGCCCCAGCCTAGAGGTATTTCCTCTCAAACCATTAACTCTTCATTCAAGGTACTACCTCCTTTTGTCCTAGCAAACCAAACCCATCCACTTGCAAATCAGGATGGGAACATCTCATTTGACCCGACCTCAAATCTGTGACCGCTGGTCAACCTTATGACGTTTCAGGGCTCAAACCACACCCCCTGCCCCTTCCCTCCTGCTGTTTGTGTGTTGATGTGAAGTTGATGTGAAGGGTGCATGTCCCTTTCAGCATTGGCCACTCTCTGGCCCCTCCCAGGCTCCTCCCTAACTCCATCTTTGTATACCTTATTAGCTTAATGAACTTATGATTGACAGCTTTGTATCTTTAAGAATGCTTCTTTGGCCCTTAGAACTTCCGCAGATGGCCCTTTGTAGCTTTTGACTTTTCTGGCAGGTCAAGTAGGCATTCTAGTAGGCCATCTGCCTGCTGCAGAGTGTCACACTTCCAGACCTTCTTTGAACACTCCCTCCCCCCACCCCTTGTGAGCTTTTCCTAGCCAGGTTTCCTCACCCTACCTTTTTTTGATCCTGTGAATCAATAAACTTTTATAAATCTACTAAAAAATAGCTGAGCCTATAATTCTTTTCAGACGCGAACCTAGAAAGGATTTCTCATTAGAAATCCCCCCAAAACTTATCCCGCTACAGATTTAATATATGACACAGAGGAAGAAGATCTGCCTTTGAGTCCTGGCTCTGCTACATACTGAGTGACCTTGGGCAAGTAACTTCCACTCTTGATATCTCAGCTTACCTATCTGTAAAGCAAGGCTGCCAGCCTGGGAAATTTTAAGTTCCTATTTAGGAATATGATATGATATGATCATTCATAGATGGGAACATCTGCGGAAGCCTACTCATTCCCACTGAACAACAAAGAGGGTTTTAAAAAGCCCTGGCAAACACAAAAATTCTTTTGTATTCAGGCTTGCAGAACTGTGCCCATGCATAATTTACATACCCCTGCCCTGCAGTCACTTAAGTTGAAGAAGGACTGCCATAAATTTAGATCTGCATACGGTAATTTATTTCTTATTTATTTTGCTGATTGACTGCTAGGGGCCCAAGATCTCCCCAGGCTACAGCCAGAGATGTAAGGAAGGAGTTCAGGTGTGGTAGAAGCATGAAAGAAAAAAACGACTGGAGTTTGAGTCAGAAGACTGTGTTTGATTCCTAAATAATAATAATAATTGTAATAGTTAACATTTATGTGCCAGTCAGAGCTCTGCAATTATTATCTCAATTGACCTTTACAACAACCTTGGGAGGTAGGTGCTATTATTAATATTCCTTTTTTTACAGATGAGGAAACTGAGGCAAAGAGAGGTTAAGTGACTTGCCCAGTGTCATACAGCTAGTAAATGTCTGAGGCTGAATTTGAACTTTGGTCTTTCTAACTCCAGGACCAGTGCCCTATCCCTTGAACCATATCTCTGCTTTGCTAGGCCTCCTTACTACCTTCCACATACCTAGGGGTATGTAACCATAGAGAAGCGAGAGTTTACCTGCCTCAGTTTTCCCCTCTTTAAAATGGGCACAATGATATTTGACATTTAATAATAATAATAATAATAATAAAAACTATTAAGAACAACATTAATAATAGCAGCTAACATTTACATGGTACTTTAAGGTTTACAAAATGCTCTATAATATTATACTATTTGAGCTTCATAACAACTCTGGGAAGTAAGTGGTTTCATAATCCCGATTTTACAGAAGAGGAAACTTAAGCTAAGACTGGCTAAGTGCCTTGCCCAAGTCTGTACGGCAAGTAAGTGGCTGAGACTGTATTTGAACTTAGGTCTTTGTGAGTGCAGTTCCAGCGCTCTATCTACTGCTACTTAGAAGAAGTATTGCTTGAATCTGGGAAATTATATCTCATTTTTAATATATTCTTTTGTACAAAGATCCATTTTGAAATGTAAATATACTCCCAGTGATGCTTATGACTGGGAATCTGGGAAACAAAATCTCTAGGGAATCAAAGTCACGGATGGGCAGAAGGGCAATGGAGACTTGCATGACGTGTGTACGTAGGATGAAGTCTATTTCTGAGGATGTGCATTTATGCACAAGAAAGGCTTAAGGAATGTTACTGAGCACATATGATCAGCAAAGGAGGTATAGAAGTTATATGGCAAGAGGGACAGATAATATATGGAGAGCCTAAGTACTCCATTGGTACTTGTGAAATGTAGAGACTCAGAGGAAGGCTTCCAGCATTCTGATGACTGCAGATTCTTTGGGGGTGAGAATCTCTAGAACAGTGGTTCTCAACCTTCCTAATGCCGGGACCCTTTAATACAGTTCCTCATGTTGTGGTGACCCCCAACCATAAAATTATTTTCATTGCTACTTCATAACTGTAATTTTGCTCCTGTTATGAATCATAATACAAATATCTGATATGCAGGATGTATTTTCATTGTTACAAATTGAACATAACCCACAGGTTGAGAACCGCTGCTCTAGAACATGTATAAGAATTGCATGGGATGATATGGCAGGTGTGGATTAGGATCTGTATCAATGGAAAGAATGCCAACATTGATGAGATCATTATTATATTATATAACTAACAATTAGATAAAGGAAGAAAAGAGGATTAGGAAGGAGGAATGCACAGCAAAATGTCCATTACACTGAGTATGGGGCAAAAAATGAGCCATTCTGGTTAATTTAATTTCCTGTGTCACTGATAATGAGTCCCCACATCCTTTCTGTTTTAACCCCTATGGATGACAATTACTTTTGCATATTTTAGGTTGCTTAACCTACTGGACCTTCCCCAGTAGTTTTTTTCTTTTGTAAAATGAGAAGGTTATGCTAACTGTCCCCTGAGATATCTTCTTAATTTAGAACCATAATCCTATTATCTCAATTTCTTGTTGTAATAAGTAATAAGAATAAAATCCCTCTCATTTGTAAAGTGCTTTACAATTTAAGAAATATTTCATATACTTTGTCCTCACAATAATCCTGGGAAGTAAACAGTGTACACATCCCCATTTTTCAGATAGAGATTCCGAGGTTAATTGACATTAAATGACATTAATATTCCCACAATTTACTAAATTATAGATTTGTGAATAAAGCTCAGGTCTTTGGATTACTGTCCCGGTGTTCCTTCTACTATACCACCTAGCCCAGTAGGGTCAAAGAACCATGACTGAATCTTTGCTGCCTGAGTATCCAGCAGGAGCATAGAGTAATCATTGTGTACATTAATGACAACTGCTGAGGGCTACTGATGAAGATGGAGAGCATGCAAAAGACCAAGAAGAATGTGTGCTGATTTCAGGACACACTTTGATAAAAATCTGATTTTAAATCTCTGATATTCCCTTGATCCATCCCCTTCCTTAAATTACTTTGACAGCACCATAATTCAGATCCTCATCATCTCTCCCACGGAAAATTATAATACATTCTGTGTTTGGTTTCCTTTGTCAAGTCTTAACTTTTTCATCTGATCCTTTGCACTCCTGCCCAAATCATCTTTCTAGTTAAAATCCTGTCACTTCCCAGCTCAAGAACTTTATTTGGTTCTCTGTTGCCCATAGGAGAAAACACAAACTTATTGCCTTAGGAATAGTAATAACTAGCATTTATAAAGTGACTTAAAGTTGGCAAAGGTTTCTTTTCCTTTCTTATTTCTGTGTATGTGTGTGTATGTGTTTTAGGTGCCTTTATTATTTCCATTTTATAGATAAGGAAACTGAGGATAAGAGAAGTTAAGTGACTTGACCAGGATCACACTACTAGTAAGTATCTGAATCACTTTTGACCTAATATTTTGTTGACTCAAGACCATCGCTCTACCCAGTGTATCACCTGATTGCCCAAGGTAACTAACAAGCTAGTCTAGCATGTAAGGTCTTTTATAATTTAGTTCTAATCTACCTTTTCCTCCTTTTATTTCCCAAGATCATCCTCTTTACATATTTTATATTCAAGAAAAATGAAGCTATGCAATGATCCCTTATCTCACTCTGTCCTCTTCTGCTTCTCTCATTATACTACCAGGGGGAGGAACCTGCAGCCTTGAGGCTAGTTCCTCAAGTGAGGCCCTTTGACTGATTCCAAACTTCACTGAACAAATCCCCTTAATAAAAGGATCTGTTCTGTAAAACTCAGACTCAGTTAAAGGGTTGTACCCGAGGACCTAGAAGGCCACCGAGGCCACAGGTTCCCCACCCCTAGTCACTAAACCACACCTTTCCTATAGACTTCTTCCCAACCCAAGTGTCTCCTTTTGGATGACTTCTCTTCTATCAAAGAGAAACTTAGGTCACATGTAATATACTGGGAGTTTAATTTCTGCCTCAGACATTAACTTGTGTGATAATGAACAAATCACTTAACTCCAGTTTTCTCATCTATAAAATCTAAATAATATTATTTATACTATCTGCCTCATGGGGTTGTCATAAAAAATACAATGTAGTTCTTTTTTTTTTTTTTTTGGAGAGGGGAAGGCAAGGCAATTGGGGTTAAGTGCCTTGCCTAAGGTCACACAGCTCATAAGTGTCAAGTGTCTGACTTCAGATTTGAACTGAGGTCTTCCTGCCTCCAGGGCTGGTGCTCTATTCACTGTGCTACCTAGCTGCCCTAATGTAATTCTTTTTTTTTTTTAATTAACTTTCGTTTATATTTAGCTTACATCATTGATTTCTACAAGATTTTGAGTTACAAATTTTCTCCCTGTCATTCCCCTACGCCCCCAAAAAACAGCGACCCCACTGTATACCCCCTCCCCCAATCTGCTCTCTCCTATATCCTCCCCCATCACCTCTCTGACTTTCTGGTAGAGCAAGATAGATCTCCCTACCCCAGTGCCTGTATATCTTATTTCCTAGTTGCATGTAAATAATAATAATAATAATTTATATATATATATATATATATATATATTTTAACATATTATTTTAGGACTTTAAATTCTAGATTCTTTCCCTTCCTCCCTTGTCACCCACACCCACTGGAAAGACAAGCAATTCAATATAGGCCGTACACATGTAGTTATGCAGAACATCTCCACAATGGACATATTGTGTAACACTGACGATATTTCCTTCCTTTCTATCCCTCCCTCCCCTTGTTCTATTCTCTGCTTTGTTCCTGTCCCTTTACAGAAGTGTGTGCTTCTAACAACCCTCTCCCCCAACCTGCCTTCCCTTCCATCATC
>CM053585.1:250319370-250345633 GCA_028646515.1 Pseudochirops corinnae | reverse complement strand
ACTCCCATACGTATTCATAGGCATATATACCTTCCTATATAGACATATGTGTATGTATACGTATATATACATTTATATTCCCTTCACCTATCCTCATACTGAGAAAAGTTTCATAAGTTACAATTCTCATTTTTCCATGTTGGCATATAAATAGTTCAACTTTGATAAGTTCCTTATGATTTCTTTTCCATGTTTACCTTCTCATGATTCTTGTGTCTGAATGTCAAATTTTCTATTCAGTTCTGGTTTTTGCATTTAATGTTTTTGAGCCTTATATTCTCTTTATTTCTGTGTATGTGCCTCTTCCTTACTATGCTATACATTCCCTAGCATGATAAAGCTTAGAGGTATAGAGTCTCTTACAGATATATTTAATCTAGCGCCCTAGTTCATCCCTCTTGAGCTCTCCAAATGTTAGCGCCCTCTGCTTTCAAACTTCGTCCTCAGAATTCTGTAAATAGCTTCCATTTACTTATATGTGTACATATTGTTTCTCTTCAGTGGAAGGAGATGAAGGAAAGGTCTGTTTCATATCAGGCTTCATATCCCCAACACAATGCTTGAAACATGCTATGCACTTAAAAACTTCTTTAATTGAATTGAATAATAGTAAGACTAAATTCACACAAGGTATAAATGGCACAGCTGGGATTTGAACTGAAATCTTATGACTTGTCATGGTACAGTAGCAAGAACAATAGGTCTGGAACCAGAATAACTGAGTTCTAGTTTAATACTGATTATCATTTTCTTTGTGACTTGGGGAAGTCTCATCACCTCCCTGGCCTCAGTTCCCCCATCTGTAAAATGAAGAACTTGAATAGCTGACTTTTAAGGTACCTTCAAACTCTAGAACCATGATCCTATGGACCTGCCTATGAATTTCAAAGTTCTTTCAAATCTGTTGTTATTCAGTTGGTTCAGTCATGTCTGACTCTTCATGACTCCATTGGGGTTTTCTTGGCAAAGGTGCTGAAGTGGTCTGGCATTTCCTTCTCTGGATCATCTTACAGATGAGGCAAACAGGGTTAAAGGACTTTCCCAGGGTCACACAGCCAGTTAGTATCTGAGGTCACATTTGAACTCAGGTCTTCCTGACTCCAGGCCCAGCAGTTTATCCACTGTGCCATCTAGTGGCCCTTCTTTCAAATTAGGCCAATTCTACTGCCCTAAAGGCAAGTGCTAGCATTTTTATCTTTGTATCACAGTATCTAAAACATTTAATAAATCATCGCTAAACTGAATTGGATTATTTTAAGATTTGCTACTTTGGTCTAAATGTCCAATGAGGGGGAAAAATTTTAGCTAAATAAATGTTCTAACTAATTGTGTTTCTGCTGATCATTTTAAAGAATGAAAATCATCCCCCCTTGTAAGTCACATCATTTCAATATAACAAGTATTTATAAAGACCCTACTATATGTTAGATTTTGTAGAATATACAGGGGACACAAGGACAATGTAGGAAGGAATATGTACTAACAAATGCTAAAAGAAAAGGATTCTTATAATATGTAGCACTTCAATGGAGCTTTGAAGGGAGCTATGTATTCTAATCAATAGAGATGAGGAGGGAGCATTCCAGGAATGTGATACAGCCTGTTAAAGAAGTGTAAATAGTAAAGAAGTGGTAAAGAAGTGGAATATGGAATGTCATGTAAGAGGAACATCTTCTAGGCCAACATGGTTGGAATACAGAGTTTAAGGGAAAATAATGTGAACTCTATCTAGACAAATCAGTTGGATTTAGAGCAAAGGACTTTAAGAGACAATTAGAGGAGTTTTTATTTTATCCTAAAGGCAACAGGAGTCACTAAAGTTTTTTGAATAAGGGAGTAACTTGATCAGAACTGTGCTCTAAGATTATAAATTTGACAGCTGTGCAGAAAATAGATTATCTTGTAGCAATAATGGAGATTATTGCCTCTTGGCAAAAACACTCACCCACAAAACATGAAGATGGTGCTGGAAGAGGCATCATAGGGCAGAGGCAGCGTCTGCTGGAGACATAGCTGTTCACAACCTCCATTGAAACCATCTGAACAATCAATCCCTTTGGAATAGTCATAGCAGCCAGTACCGTCTTTCATTGGTCTCAGCTCTTCTGGGCACTGCAAGAAGGAAAAAGAATACTGAAGACTTGGGGACATAAAAGGGTATTCCCTTCATAACTTCAATGAGTATTATAAATAGGAGAAACCAAAAAGCACAGAATATTAGTATAGAAACCATAGAATTAGAAGGAACTTTAGAAAATACAACATTGTAGCACAATAGTATCAGAATTTCTCATATCTTCATGATGTAGAACATTTAAGTTAGGAGAAACCTTAGATATCATGTAATCAGTCATCCAATCAACTGATCAAACCACAATATATTAAGCACCTATTATGTGCCAGGAACTACTAGGGATAAAATGACAAAAATAAAATAGTCCCTGTCCTCAAACATCTTACATTCTATTGAGGGAGACAATTTGTACATAAAAAAGCATATGCAAAATTAATTCAAGGCACTTTTTTTTAATACAAGGCACTAACTACAGGATGGAAAAAGAAAAGCTTCATATTTCTTGAGAAGAGTTTTGAAGATATAAGAGATTTAAAGGGTCAGAGCTTAGGTGGATGTGTATTTCAGGCAAGTGGGACAATTAATACAAATTAATGAAGATGTGGGATGCATCATTTAAAATGAGGAAACAGGTCTAGAGACAAGAAATGACCTGTTCAAATTAACACATTTATTAAGTGGTAAATTCAGCACACAATTCATTCTTTGCTCATGTATGAACTGCCTCCTACAACCTGTGCAATGAAAGGGGTGGGGGGAGGTCCAGAACCTACTTATTCCTAAATGAAAGTGTAAAAAAAAAAAAAAATCAAAGGATATAGTGAAGCAACAAGAGCACATCAAATTTACATTTTTCTTATAGTTGGCATATCTGTCCTCTACCAACAAGTCACCCCTTTCACATGTATAGGGCATGAGGAATGAAAGATACATTGTTTTAAATGTGAAGAAACTATCTTTATTACAAATGCCAAGTATTCATTCTTAGCAATTAAAGAAACATCATTCAGTTCAAATCCTGCCTCTTCCATGAAGCCTGCCCTGACTACCATGACTGACAGTGACTGCTCCCACTTCAGTACTTCCACAGCTCATGTTGTCTAAGACATAAGCCATTTGCTGGGATCTTTGCATAAACTGTCTAAATGGTTAGTTTTTTTTTTTTAAGGGTATATGATTTGTCTCCCCACCTATAGTATGTCATGTTGGGGGTAGATACTATGCTTCATAGGAAACACCATTTAAATATTTGTTGATGCTGAGAGGGAGAAAAGAAAAGAAGAGACCCCAATAGACCATTCTGCTCCAAAAAATTGAATAACAGAAGATTTTTAAATATGCAAAAACAAAAAAATCTTAAAATATTGGAAAGACCATGATGAGGAAGATTAAATTAAAAGGCAAAACTGAAACTTAAAGTTTTAAGTCACAAAAAGGTAGACTTTTTGCTCAATACAAATAATTCCTATGAAACATAGCTCTCCATCAGTGAATTGGACTGTCTCAGGAGCTAGTGAGTTTTTGGTGACTTCAGAGATGTTCAGACTAACAGGATGATCCACTTTGTCAGGAATGTTATTGAATGAATTCATGCTTAAGGTGGGGTGGGGGCAAGGGGACATTTAACTAGATAATCTCATATCCCTTCAAGATTTATGCATACAGGGATTATTTATTTCTTTTAATTTTATTCAGTTAACCCATCCTTTACATCTTAGACAGATGGAATGTAACCTGATGCTCCCCTGCTTTCTAAGAGGAAATTAGGTATTGGTTTTTCCACGAATATTAAAACCCATAGCCAGACCAGCCAGACCAGACCAGTTTCCAAATTTAAATGCTTTTTCATACTGCTTTTCTTTTCTGCCTCACTCCTGCTATTTATTCCCCCTTCCCACCAGTCCTTGAACAACAACAAAAAAGCCCAAACAAAAAAGGTCAATCCTTTTGGAAAATAAATTGCGTAGCAGAACAGCTCACAATTAAAAATGCATTATAGAGTTCCTGAGGATGAGTTTGACTAGAGCCGAAACAGGTGCTGGTAAAGGCAGGTTATAAATGGCCTCTGTCAAACTGAAGAAAGGTTATAAAACTGCTACATTTGGTGCTTAAAAAAGAAAATCAATTTTCTATGTGAGTGAAATGCCATACATATTAATAAAAGTTCAGGAGATCTCTTGCTCCTGTAGGGCTCATCTCTGGACAGAAGCCACCAGGGCTTGATGGATTCCTGGCCAGTGGGCCATTAGTGTGTGGCTAAAGGCATATTCTGCCTGACTTGGGTCACTGAGAGACAAAAACCTGGAAACAGTCCTGCTGCCTTTTTATCAAGCAATGGGAAGTATCTCAGACCTAGGATCAGGCAAATGACTTTTATCAGCTAGGCAATGAACTCTCCTCCCCCACTCCCACACTGACTTCCTTCATTTTATTTTGGCTGATGACCTAGGCTTATAGAATCTTAGAGCTGGAAGAGACCTTAGAACATAAAATATTAGAATGTGATGAGACTTTAGTACATTGATGGATAAAGCACAGAATATTAGAGCTTGAAGAGGCCTTAAAACATAGAATGTTACAGAGGGAAGCAACGATCTCAGAAATCATCTAGTTCAATATTTAAATTTGGATCCATGTACTTGAAAGCAAAAAAAAAAAAATAGCTGTTCCTCAATATAATTGTTTTCCTTTATACTTTACCGTATGCATTTGAAAATATTATTTTTTAGGGAGTCTATAGGCTTCACAAAACTTCCAAAGGGGCCTATGACCAAAAAAAATACCAAGAATCCCTTGTCTATTCCAAACTGTACTTTTTACAGACAGAGAAATGGAAAAACAGAGAAATAACTTTGTATTCCCAGTCACACAGGCAACTTGACAGGAGTAGTACAGACCTGAGCATCAAGAGCCAAAGTAAAGGGTTTGGTAAGTCTTCTTTCAAGTGAACAGACTATGATTTAAGACAGAGAAAGAACACATGTTTCTTGGGGAACATCATAGGCAGCCCTTGCGTGGAGAAGGAGTGCCACAGTATTTCAGCTTAGCTTTGGTCTCTGTCCATCCTCTCTCTTCCTTCTGAATTTGTCTTCTCCTTTCATAACCTGATTTTCAATCATTGCACAGCCATTTGTTTCTGTTTCTAATTGTGCATTTTAATGTTCATTAATTATGGGATGCAAATTGCTTTGAGTGTAACATTTGTAAAGAACAGCTTCTCCTTCCCCACCCCCAGGATGAGGAGGCAAGCATGAAGGCCAGCTGTTCCACACAGGAAAAGGAAACTAGAAGAGAAGAAACAATGATAGTAACAATGACGATGGGGAAAACCTCAACAACTTTTCCTTTGGCCTGAATGAAATGGTGAGGGATCCCTGTGGAGGCTACAAGCAGAAAACCTGGCCTGACTTTCTAAGAACTGGCTACTTAAGAAAAAACTCAGCAGCCAACAAAGAGACTAGAATAGAAACTTATACTTCAGAGGGGTGGGTGGGGGAAGAGGGAAGGGAAGGTGGGAGCTAGATCAATGAAAAGAAGTGTACAAAAGGTATGAGGGTCCAGCATCTGAGAAACAATTATGCCTGGGGAGGAAATTCAGGAGTTTCTTCAGTGGCAATCAGATTTCAATAAAGCAATGGAAGTGATTATGTTTTCTGAGAGGATTCTTTTTTTAAAATAATGAGATGCATATTGATGAGTTAATTGACGACTGGGGTGAGTAGTAAACTTTATTGTGAACAATAATTGTACCCTTGCTAAATATGATGTTTGGGGCAGAAATCTGGTATTACCTGCCAGTTAGAGCAGCATTTTTATGAGAGGTTTCAGGATTCCCTGAGAGTTTAGCCATATAAAGGAACATTACAAGGTTGTGGAAAGAAAGGCCCAGAGAGAAGAAGAGACTTGACCAATGTCAGAAGGCATCATCTACCTAGTAGAAAAGTTAGCACTGGAGCCCAAGCAGTCTCTTAGCTTCTTACTTAGTTCTCTTTCTATTACAACATTCCAATTCCAACCAAGTTCAAATGGAAAGGATGTTCCTGTCTATAGCTGATCAGCTCACAGGGACTTGGGAGAGATTGGGACTTCACTCCAATTCCTGATGGGGATGGAAAAGGTCTCTTTGCCATAAGGATGTGGCATTGTGGAAAGACAAAAGATGAAAAGGAAGATGAAGTCACTAAGAGCACGAAGGTGGCTGACATAGTTTTGTTCACAAAATCTTACAAGACATCAAGATTAAAATCCATCATTTTGCTATTGTGTTTGTAATCCTACAGGGTTCTCCTCTTTAGATAAGAGGGCAGAGTTAGAGATAAATAAAAGGCCAGACTACTTCTCACAGAGGAGAGCAAACAAAGGACCTACAAGAACACAGAATCAGAGCTGGAACTCTAGCCTCTTATTTTACAGATAGTGAAATGGAACCCTAATGAGAGGAAATGACTTACCTGAAGTCACACAGGGAGAAATGGGAAGATTTAGACTTTGAATGCAGATCTTCTGATTCAACATTCAGTGCACTTTCCTGTTAACATTGTGGTTTCTCAATTTATAATGCAAAATCCCAGAAGGTTCCAATAATTTCCTGAATGACAGCTTCATAATGGATGATTCAGGGAAAGTCCTAACCTTTCACATTGACATTAAGGAACATAACTACCCTTTCCCTTTGATGACTCTAGCAGAGACACAATTCTAGGATAAACAAATTATGGACAGCTTCATTTAATACAAAGAGTGCTGAGGTTGGAATAAGCAGATCTGGACTTGATTAGTACAGTGCCTGGCGCATAGTAAACACTTATATATTTATTGATTGATTTTGCTCTTTTTCTGAAATAGAGACTGGGAGATGTAATGAATGCTAGGGCTCAGAGCTCAGAGGACCTAAGTTTAAGCTCACCTCTGACACTTACTGACAATTTGACCATGGGAGAATTTACTTAACCTCTCTAGGGAAGTCTCTGAATCTAAGCTGATGAGGTGTTAACCTGCATTGGTGAAGGGAATCTCCACCTGGAAAGTCTCTTACTAATGAAATCCTAGATCCAATCCATATCTTCTATCGTCCATTCTTGTGGAAAAGATGAAAAGCTGTAGACTAAACAATAATTTAATTAGTTGGATTCAGAGAGAGTTAAATAATCAAAATAAAAAAGTTATTAGTGGTTCCATTTCAACTTGGCAGTGCTCTAGGGATTGGTATGTGGCCCGGTATTGTTCATCATTTTTATTAGTGAAATTACTTGGATAAAGACAAAGATGACATGCTTATAAAATGTGTAGATGACACCAAGCTGGGAGGGATAGTTAGCTGACTGGATGGCAGAGGCAAGATCCAAAAAAATACTGACAGGCCAGGACATCAGGCTGAACACAGGAAGATTAAATTCAATAGGAAAATATGTCAAGGTTTACATTTGGGTCCAAAAAATAATTTTCCAAGTCCAAAATAGGGAGGCATGTTACATAGCAGTTTGCCAGAAAAGGTTCTAGGAGTTTTAGCAGATTTCAAGTGTCTGAAGAGCAGCTGTATGTAAAAGAAGGATTTGATTTGTTTCTGTTTCTTCTCACAGGGTAGGATCAGGAGGAACAGGTGGAAGAGACAAGGAGGAAAACATAAGTTTTGTCTCAAGAAAAATGTCCTGATAGAACTACTAAAAAGCAAATTCCCTCTAACTAGAGATCTTCAAGGAAAGGATTAAAGACCCCCCCTCCATGCAATATGCCCTTGTGGGGATGCCTTTGTAGATATAAATTAGAAAAGATTACAATAGATTAGAAAAGGCACCACTTAGGTACCCTCTAACACCAGTATTCTATAACTGTGTGATTCTTTAAATTCCAGGTCTGAAGTTTTCTACCTGTGCAAGTTACATGGACAAGTTACTTCATATCTAGTTACTAAAGTTTCCCCATCTCTAAAATAAAACTAATACCACTTTTATTATCTATTTCACGTTAGTGGAAAAAAGCAAGAATTTTCAAAGTCAGAGGACCTGGGATTGACTCCCAGCTATGCTTGCTACCACTGTGACTTTGGAAAAGTCCCCTAGCCTCTCTAGGTCTTACTTTCTTCATCTGCAAAAAAAAAAAAAAAAAAGTTAGATTAAGTAATCTAAAATTTTTTTTTCGTGTCTTGATCATATGAAATCTTATAAAAAATGATTTGTAAACCTTAAGACATTACAAAAAAGGTAGTTGTTGGTGTTCCTGTGCTCGTTCATATAACCCAGGTGGTATAGATCGTGTTTTTAATAGTAGAATTTGCAAATAATATCAGGGGAAAGATGACATGGGGGGGTGCATATGAAGATGTCGTGGGCTCTGTTTGTGTTTTCTCTCACTTGATACCTTGCTCATGTAGCTGACATTGATCTCTCCTGCAGGGTCCTTGTGTGTGGGCAGGAAGTGGTCCCTCCCCCAGTCCCATTCTGCAGCTGTCACACTCTCTGAGCTCTTCTCCTGCTCTCCATCAGTTATTGCCAGCATTGATTTGTATGGCCAGAGTAGCCTCAAGCCCATAATTACAGTGAGTTTTAATCAACCTTGCGTCAATTCAACTGCAGTTCAATTTGTGATCTGCTGTGGCTGTGACATGCAGGAGGGGCTATTTTCTGAAAAATGACTGGGGAAATCAATAGGTAGCTCATATGGTAGCTCTGCCAAGAAAAGCACCTCCAAGCCAGTTCCTGGCCCATCTGGGGGTCACACACCTCTGAAGGAAATAGGCCAGGATTAGCACAGGAGAGGCCATTAATCAGGTCCTGAAATAAATCATAGTCACTGGCTCTGCTGGAAAGCAGGATCTGGCTATGGAGCCTAGATATGATTCTCTGCCCAGAACACACAAGAACTGATGGGGCTATTTCTCTGTTGCTTATCAACTGGATACATTAATGTTTTCATACACATGTTAAATGTGTCCAGCAGAGTGTTAGAAACTATGAGATGTAAAGCAAAGTATGAGACATTGTGTCCACTCTTCAGGAGCTCACAGTTGTGTTGGAGAGATGACTCACCACCGAAAACAGTAAAATGACAGCATGAGACGGCTTGTAATTAGTTTTAAATCTTGTCAACAGAGTTGTGCAGTGAGAAGGCTATTTGTGACCCATGTTTCATTCATTCATTCATTCATTCAGCAAATGCTAAAGTGGCTGTTATGTTCAAAGCCCTGACTAACCAGAGGGAGAGACACAGGCCTTTATGGAGTTTGAGCACACGACACAACTATAATGCATAGCATATGAGAAATCCTTTTTTTTCCCCTTCTCTTTGGAGGGGGAAGGGCAGGGCAATTGAGGTTAAGTGACTTGCCCAAGGTCACACAGATAATAAGTGTCAAGTGTCTGAGGTTGGATTTGAACTCAGATCCTCCTGACTCCAGGGCCAGTGCCCTATTCACTGAAACACCTAGCCGCTACCCCTAATAAATCCATTAGAGTGAAGCAGAATATTCTGTGAGGTTCAAGGGGGAGGTAGTTATACATACACACATATACATATACATATATACACATATTTGAATATATCAAGTAATTTGTGATTTTTCTTGATATTAGAACTACCTGTGCCAAAGAAAATCATAAGCTGTGAGATCACAGATTTAGAACTGGAAGGGAACTTAGAGATCTTCTTGTCTAACTCCTTCATTTTACAGTTGTGGAACCTGAGACACAGAGGAAGGGAATGAGTTTCTCATGATCACACAGCTAGTTAGAAACAGAGTTGGAAGTGAAGTCTAGGTAGACAGAATCCAAGTAGTGGAACTTTTTCTATTATGCCATGTTCTATATGAGGATCACCTGAAGGACCTGGGAATGTTTATTATGCAGAAAAGTGGATGTATGGAGGTCATGACAGCTGCTGTCAAGTATCTGATCTGTCTTGGAGAAGAAGGATTAAGCTTATTGTGCTGCATTTGAGAGGGCAGGACTAGACACAGAGGGTGAAAGTTGAAAAGAGGTAGATTTGGGACTAATTTAAGAAAATATTTCCTAATCTAATTCAAGGCACTATGCTATATGCTAGAAAAAAGTAAGGAAGAATAGGAAGAATGGAGTAAAGGAAGGGAGAGAAGGAAGGATAGGAGAGAGAGAAGGAAAAAAGCAGAAAAGGAAGAAAGGAAGGAAAGAGAAAAACCCTCCCAGCCATCAAAGAGTTTATAATTTCCAAGCTGCTCTTCAGGAAGGCATGGGTTCTCTATCATTACAGCTCTTCCATCAAAAGGTAGATGATGACTTGTTGGGAAAGTTGTAGAGGTGATTTTTCTTTTAGGTATGGGTTAGAGTAGATAGCTGCTGAGGTCATTTATTCATTTGGCAGGTATTTATTAAATGTCTACTGAGTGCCAGGCACTTTGCTATGTGTTGGGCATACAAAACAAGGTAAAAGACAGTCTCTGCCCTCAAGGAGCTTAAGCTCTAAAGGACCATGGTGGTAAATTCCCGTTTCCTCATGGCTATTCTCCAAAATCTATAATCACCTTGGAGAACAATTTGGAATTATGCCCAAAGGGCATTTCTGGCTATGATCTAATATTTTTAGACTAAAAAAAGAGTTTGCTATTTCTTATCCCTTTTTCCGATTCTTACATGAAAATTAAAGGAAGTTAAAAGCATTTGTTACCTTGTTCTGCTCACTACTTTTTAAGGTATATACAATTGTCACTCTTACTTAGATTGTAAACATTCTGAATACTGGGGTTGGAATTTGAGAGAAAGGAGTCACTTCAGTTCACCTTATATTATACATATAGCCTCTTGCTCACATCTTAAGCTTTAGACAGTAGTCATATTGGAGAGTGATAAGAGCACAGGGATTGAAATCAGAGGACCTGTATTCAAATTTTAACTCTGATAGGCATTGCCCATGTGATCTTGGAGAAGTCACTTGTTTTTTCTAGGGTTCACTTTCCTCAACAGTGAAACAAAGGGGCTGGGATTAGATAATTTCTGAGTACCTTTTCATATCTAAACCCTATGATGTAAAGTTGTTGGCTACTTGGCTGGTGACTAGGTCATTTACAAAAGCCCTGGATCCCCATGCTATCAGCTCTAGTGATTTAGGCTGGTAAATAGATGAGGGTGTTTGACTCTCGAGGAGGAGAAAGTCAAAAAGGGGTCAAAGGTGCGAATGCAAGTGTTCTCAGGTCAGAGATAGCCAATTAAAGGGTGTCTAATTATGGGCTTCTATAACAACACTGGAGAATCTTTTTTTCTTTTTTCATCTTTTTTTTGGGGGGGGAATAGTATTCTTTTTTTTCAAATTACATAGAAAGATAATTTTCAACATTCATTTTTTATAAGATTTTGGTTTCAGATTTCTTCTTCCTTCCCTCTCATCCCCCCTCCCCAAGCTGGCAAACAGTCCGATATAGGATATAGATGTGCAATCATGTTTACATATTTCCACATTAGCTATGTTGTGAAAGAAAGAACAAAAGGGAAAAGTCACCAAAAAAATAAAAAAAAACCAACAAAAAAGTAAAAATAGTATGCTTTGATCTTCATTCAGATTCCATAGTTCTTTCTCTGGATGTGGATAGTATTTTCTGTTATGTGTCTTTTGGACTTGTCTTGGATCATTGTATTCCTAAGAAGAGCTAAGTCAATCATAGCTGATCTTGGACAATGCTACTGTTACTGTGTACAATGTTCTCCTGGTTCTTCTCACTTCATTCAGCATCAGTCCGTGTAAATCTTTCCAGGTTTTTCTGAAATTTGCTTGCTCACCTTTTCCTATAGCTCAGTAGTATTTCATTACATTCATATACCGTATATTCAGCCCCAATTGATGGGCATCCTCTCAATTTCCAATTATTTGCCAACACAAAAAGAACTGTTATAAATATTCTTGTATACACAGTTCCTTTTCTCTTTTTTCTGATCTCTTTGGGATATAGATCTAGTAGTGGTATTGCTGGATCAAAGAGTATGCATAGTTTGACTGCCCTTTGGGCATAATTCTAAATCATTCTCCAGAATGATTGGATCAGATCACAAGTTCACCAACAATCAGGCTAGAGAAATTTGAGCAAAGCCAGCCAAACTTAACAGGGTGGATCCCATTCTATTCTCCATCCTTTGTAAGAAAAAACACAATTCACACTGCTGCAGCTGCAGTCATGCACTCATTGCGACTCACTCCCGCTGATCAGAACCATGCATCAGAAATGATTTTATATACTGCTTGGCTCTAAAAAGCATGAAGCAAGAGCCATTGAACATATGCTTATGTGGATATATATTTACATAGCTTATGTCAAGTGTAATTTGGTGTGGTTTACAGATTTTATTTTTTGCCACAGAAAGCAATTTAACAGAAAAAGAAGGACCCAACCCAAATGGTGACAGATGTGGCTTGTGCGTTGGACCTGCTGGGATTCCCTGGATGGTGAGGGTCCTGGTAGCTGAGGGGCACAGGAAGATATGAAAGTCAAGGCTAATAGGAACATAGAAATAGAGCAGGAAAGGACCTCAGAGGCTACCTCATTCAATCCTCTCTTTTTATGGATAAGCAAATTGAGGCCCATGGAGGTTAGTATGATTTTGAAAAAGATGGGTGAGCAGAGTCAGCCCTGGGCAAAAATTGTAAAGGGATTTTTTAAAGGTCAAAGTGAAGCTTATCTTCATTATTTGTTATTCCTGGTCTACCTCCACTCACTGTCCTATACTATAATGCATTAATGCATTCTGTGTACTCAAATACAAAAAACAGCAAATATTTAGTGAGAGCTTAGAGTGAACACTGTGGAAGGTCCTGGGAGAGAATTAGAGTTGAAATGGGGCATGAATCTGGCTCTCACAGAGTTACTGAGGTGGTATCAGGAGCATAAAGAACTATCATAACTGATACTGTACAATTGGTACTTTAGAAAGCTATGTATAAGTTTTGTGTGAGTTCTGAGGGATAAAGGGTCATTACAGTCTGGGACATCAGAGAAACCTTCATAGAGGAGGTGGTATGTTGCAGCTAGATAAGCGTAAAAAAAGAAAAAAGAGGACAGGTATTCCATATATAGGGAAAAGCATGAACAAAGAAATAAAAACAGAAACAAAGACAAAGATTGAAAGAGACAGATACAGGGATGGAGAAGGAGACAGAGAGACAGAAAAAGAGACAGACTGACAGAGGCGCATATATATATATATATATATATATATATATATAGAGAGAGAGAGAGAGAGAGAGAGAGAGAGACAAAGAGAGAGAGAGACAGAGAGAGAGAGAGAGACAGAGAGACAGAGAGAGACAGAGAGACAGAGAGAGACAGAGAAAGACAGAGACAAAGAGACAGAGGAGGGAGAGAGGGGGAGAGAGGAGGAGGAGAGAGGAACAGGGAGAGAGGGAGGGAGAAAGAGACATGAGACAGAGACAAAGACAGATATAGAGATAGAAAGATGGAGAGACAGATGGAGAGTAGAAGAGAGTAAAGGAGAGAGGAAAGAAAAGATGAGAGAAGGGGAGGGAAGAAGAGGAGAGGAAGGGGTAAAGGGGGGAGAGAAGGGGAGGGGAGGAGAGAAAGGAAAGAGAGTGGAATAGAGGTGAGGAGGGAAGAGGAGAGACAAAGAGTTGGGATGGGGTGCAGAGGCTTATCTGGCCAAAGCATAGTGTATGTAGAGAAAAGTACAACATGATCAATCTGGAAAAGCAGCATCACTCTTATTATGGTGAATCTTGGATTTCAGGAAGAGGAGTGTGAACTTTATTTGGCAGGTAACAGTGAACCCCAGAAGATTTATAAACAGAAGACTGGAATAACCCGATATGAAGGGATTAGACTTGCTCTGTTTGCCCCAGACTTGTCCTAGAGGACAGAAGAACAATGAAGAGCGTATGTGGTGGAGTAGAAGAAGGCAGATTTTGGCTCAATTTAAGGGAAAATATCTCCCAAGTGAGAACTCTCTAAAAAATAGATGAGTCTCCCACCATAGGAGACTTTTAAGCCATGGCTGGAAAACCACTTGTCAGGAATGTTATAGAAGATATCCTGTGCCTAGGTAAGCTCTGAGATCCCTTCTAACTCATATTCCAAGAATAAGGAGGAATAGAATGAAGGAAAGCATTGAGTCATGGCAGGGCTCTGTTGTCTTCTGAGTGACCATGATGATTAATGGACTACATATATATATATACACAAATATATTCATGGATAGACTATATGACTGATGCACACATTCCCTCCCTTGATATAGACTGCCTGCTATCCATGCCTTCTCATTCTCTTACTCTTGTCCATGTCTCCTTATGAGTTTTCCATTGGGGATCAACCTAGTGGTTACTCTCTGGTTCTTTAAGGATTTCATGGGCACCAGTGCAGCTCTCATGCTGTTCATTTATCGTCCCTCCCAAAGGGTCCATTGATAATCATCCCAGTACTCAATGATGGGAAGTTTTTTGTTTGTTTGTTTGTTTTAATGCCATTCAGTCTGTCTCCTTAAAAAGGCCCTTTCAAAGTTACCCTTAGGCTAGGAATTTCAGGCAAAGTTACAGTGTGGTTGGGGTAGAGGCTCCTCATCCTTACCCTTTAAATTATGCCAACTTTCCATTAAGCTGACATTGCCATTCTCCAAAATGACTCTGTCTTTCTTAGAGGCAACATGGCACAATGAAATGCTTGATAAGGTGTCACAAAGCCTGAGTTTCAACCCTGACACTAGTTATGAAATCATGGACAGATTACTTAACCTCTCTTAGCTTCGTTTTCCTTATCTGCAAAATGGGGATAATGACACCCATAATATTTTGCAGGGGGTATAATCAGGATTAAATGAAATTATTATATAAATGTCAGGTTCTTGTTCTAGACCTATGATTTCATTAATATTGGTCATTTCCAATGTGGAAATTGCTTCCATAGATATAGATCAGCATTCACTTTTAAATTCTTATTTTAGAGAGATGTCTAAGGACTAAATGATTAAGTAACTTGTTTATGGTCATGTAGCCAGTATGTATCAGAGGCAGGACCTGAACTCAGGTCTTCCTGTCTTCTATCTATAATTGACTCTCCAATATTATTCATTAGTGTTATTATTGAATCATTTTCTACAGTCACACTGACACCAAAGAAATGATGGAAATAATACAATAACTACTCACATTTCCATAGGGATTTTTAAAAAGCTTACAAGACATTTCCCTCATGATACCAGTATAAGGAAGACAATGAGAGCATAAGGACTCTGAAGCCCCCATCTTTGTAAGTTTATGAATGGAAAGTTTTGGGGTGGCTAGGTGACCCAGTGGATACAGCACTGGCCCTGGTGTCAGGAGGAGCAGAGTTCAAATCCAGACTCAAATAGTTAACATGTACTAGCCATGTGACCTTGGGCAAGTCACTTAACCCCAATTGCCCTACATTCCCCCCTCCAAAAAGTAAAAAAAAAAAAAGAATGGAAAGTGTGGACAGACATCATGTAGGATTTGATGTGGCTAGGCCTAGATAATTCCAGGTTAGTATCTTCAGCACACTTTCAGGGCAACTATGGGTTGCTTAGTCCCATGGTATGGAAGCTTCCTTTTCTTCTACCCACTACCAGAGGGGCCTTTGTCTCTCTAAAATTTTTAGACCAGAGGGAAGAGTTAACAATAGCATTGTGGAATTTCCCATTGTTTTCTTTCCCTGGATTCACAGACTTTCAACAGATCAAATTTAATTTCCCTCTTCTCCAAAATAACCTATTTTAAATTCTTGGACCATTCACAGTGTTTCTCATGGAACAAATGAAATCATAGTACTACTCCTACTAATAATAAAATTGTGCACATTTCTATAACCCCTTGAGGTTTAAGAAGTGCTTTCTTCATATAAATCTTGTAATATATATAATATTTAATATTCTCATTTGCAGATGGAAGAGATTAAGAGTCAGCGAGTTAAATGACTTGCCCATAGTCTGACTGCTACTAAAAGTGAGAGCTTGGATTCCAATCTAGGTCTTCCTGTCTCTGGGCCTATCACTCTTTCTCAACAAACGGCCTCTCAATGAAGAAAGAAAAACAAAATAAATTTACTGCATTGCACAAGATCAAGTAACATTTTAAACTATGCTACTGAGAAATCTGGTGGTAGCTCTGAACCACTTGGGGTAGAATGTATAAATAAGGTGATGATAAGAGTAAGAATCCAAGGAAAAGAAATAACCAAACCAGGATATAGAATACCTTGGATTAAAATAAAAACTAAGACAGTAGAAAGTTTAATTTGTTTTTTTTTGTTGTTTCTTTTTTTTGCATTTGGAGGACAATTGGGGTTATGTGACTTGCCCAAGTTACACAGCTAGTTTTTGTGTTAAGTGTCTGAGGTCGAATTTGAACTCAGGTCCTCCTGACTCCAGGGCTGGTGCTCTATTCACTGCGCCACCTAGCTGCCCCTAAAGTTTAATTTGTTAATTTACCAAGGTTGAAGATTCAGATGCATTTCTTAGTGTCAAGTCTCCAGTTAAAATCCTGTCTTGGATTTTTACTGACTGTGCAAGTCACTAAACAACTCTGTGCCTCTATTTTCTCATCTATAAAATGAAAGGGTTGCACTTGCTAGCTTCTAAGGTCCTTTTCAGCTCCAAATCTATAATTCTATGAATTTTCAATTTCTAGAAGGGTGAATTTGAGTCATATTTCATGGCAAGGGTCTTGGGGACAGAATGGCCACTTCCAAACTCTTTTGTAGTTTGGGAGAAGATACAGAAATATGGAGCAGAAAGAACATAGGATTTAGAGTCAAAAGACTTTGGATTGAAACTGTCACTGACTACCTGTGTGACCTTGGGCAAGCCCCTTTGGATCACAATCTCTTCATGTGTAAAATAAAGCCTTAGAAGAGATGATCTCTAAGAGCCTTTCAAATCCAACATCCTATGATCCTAGGGATACCCTTACAATAGGCAGAGAAGGTAGAGGTGGGATACGAGGGACATCGCAAAGGTCCTCACTGCAAATAACTCCTCAGATGTCTGGGATTTTGTGTTTTTTGCAGAAAGATAACAGGACCAGGAAGGAAGAAAAGACCTGGGTCTTGATTCCAGCTCTAACATTTACTAGCTGGGTGATGCCAGGAATCTAAAGCATACAGAGTTTAAGTGACTTGGCAAAGATCGCAAAGGTAACAAGCAAAAGAACCAAGCTTTAATGCCTGAGTCTTCTGGGTCCCTACCTTGCTGTTTCCACTAGAACCAAATTACATATAAAGCTTATTACATTGTATCTCCGATATTTCTCTGAAATTCTCACTTGGCTTTCCTGAAGTAAGTTATCGTATTGTTAGAAAAGGCAATTTACCTATAGGCAAGGAAAATTATAAATTTGAGACATCCTCCCAATCAACTTGATGAGAATATATGACAGACCTTCCATGGAAGTAGGCATGTGCCCTAGTCATGTACTGAGATGTCCTGGGGAGGTCCTCTGACCGGTGTTTGGTAACTAAAGCTGCCTCAAAGCAGGAAGTCTGAGGGGTGTATACTCTTACCCAGAGAATCACTCTTACTGCATGTTCAGCTCATCGTTTTTTTTTTTTTCCACTTCAGATTTCCAGATAGAGAATAGCAAGTAGCTAGGACTAAAGGGGTGAGAAGGAATTTCTCCCTCTTTGACTTACACATGTTAGAAGCAAAATGTGGTCATTACAGGAGGAGAACGTGATAAGTAGCCTATGCTTGTCCAGGAGGGCCTGAGAAAGGAGCTCCCACTTTTCTAGTTCTTGGTTATATACTTTTGCTTTTCTCTTCCTTTTCTAAACACAAAATTAGAGACTAACAATTCTAAATATTTTTTAGTTCCCAACCTTGGGAGTTACTTTGTGGGTAATCCTCAATTCTAAATTCTCAAAGCTTAAATTTCCCAAGAAACCAAGAGTTCTTGGATTTGAGAATTGGGCATGAGCTTCACGAAAGACTTCCTTAACAGTTGCTTTTTAGAAAGAGGGGGAGGGAGGAAGAGAGAGGAAGAATGAAAGAGAGAAAGAGAAAGAGGGAAGAGGGGAGAGGGAGGGAGGGAGAGAGAGACAGAGAGACAGAGAGAGAGAGACAGAGAGGGAGAGGGAGAGGGAGAGGGAGAGGGAGAGGGAGAGGGAGAGGGAGAGAGAGATTTACATGCAGTTATAAAACCAAAATCATGAAGGAACAGGAAACTTAGACCTTGCCACCTTCTGTGATGTTGCTTTGAGCTACTTGGATACAGGTGAATGAAAAATGTTTGTTTATCCTCCATTTTGGGGGAGGGTATACAGGTCTAATGGGCCTTTAGAGTCTTTTATTTTTCTATTTTATTTCATGGACTCTAACAATGTCTTTGTACCTCATGTTGTTGCTGTGGTATAGGTTACAAAGGCTGTCCCATATTCAATCCCATGTTGAACAATGAATACCACTATAGAGAGTGGGGATGTTGCAACCCACTTTTAGGGAAATCTAAAGACAAACTATACCTAAACTTTACTTAGGAGGGTTTCCTGCCACCATATGGAGTGGAGTCAATACATTGTAGAGAGAAACTGTCCCATCTTGAGATCAGCCCCCCAAGATTAGATGTGAGTTCTCATGAACCCAAATATCTCAGAAAAGAGCTGTGCCACTAGTGACTCTAGAAATTAAAATAAGTCTTCCTTGATTCAAAAGTCCATTAATTTATAATAATATGAAGAAACTAATGAATAAGAGGAAGACATGGTAGAGAACATTCAAATAAAGATAAAAGAAAGTAGAAATAGAAATGACACCACCATCAGAGGATGGTACAGAATACCTGGACAGAAAGAAGAAGAAAATGAGGAATTCAGAAAAAAAAAAAATAAAACGCCACAGGGCTAGCACAAAAGCATGATTAATTAGTAACATTCTCAGCCCAAGCTGGAAACCTTGTTAAAACCTTGGAATTTTCTTCCTCTAGAATTTGGAATCTCCAAGATCTTAGGTATTGACAGCAGCCATCCAACTACTCTCTTTTCTGCTTCAAAATAATCTTTTGCAATTCTTTGGCAACTCAAAAAAGTCTGTATGTGAGAGCAAAGGATCATGGGGGCATAGATTTTCTGAAAGGAGTCAGGAAAGGATTTAAGGGCAAAGATATTCAAACCGAATGACAAAATAATTCTTGCAAGACTTAGCTGAGATGAATGTCATAATAACATATAATAAGTAACACAGTATAAAGAAAAATGGACCTGGAAGTTGAGAAACCTGGGTTCTAGTACCAACTCTATCACCAACCTAATGTGTAAGCTTGTCTAAGTCACTTTACGACCTTTGCTTTCTCATTTAAACTGATGGAGTCAGCCCAGCCTACTTTAAGCTCTCAGGCTCGATATGAGAATCTAATTAGAGAGCAGATTTTTTTTTAAATACAGAAAATTATTTTTGAAAAAGAGAAAAAGCACTATTATATTATTAGAACTGTTATCAGCAATAACAATGCTAATTATGAATAGTTCCAGTGTCATTCTGAGATTCAGAAAACACAAGGTCTAAAATTAATCATTACAGGCTACACTGGTCTTATACTTTCTCATTATTTCCAATATGTGAATATTGCTTCCACGAACACGTCTACCTGCTGAAGGCAGGGAACAAATATACTGCTCCTCTAATCCTCTGCAATACCTAGTATAGTACCAGGTACATACTAGTTTCTACGTGTGTCTAAGTGTCAGAAAAGCAGCTTCATAGTAGAATGAGTGCTAAGTTTAGAGCTTAGACACCAGAGTTCAAAGTCCTGACTTTACCATCAACTGGCTGTTTGACCTTTGACAAATTGTTTGTCCTCTCTGGGCCTCTTCATTTGTTAAATGAGGGTACTAGACCAGGTGATCTAAGAGGCCCATTATATTCCTCTTAATTTCTAATATTTGAAACCCATTAGCTCATAAAATCAGGCAATGTTCAAGTTTCAAGAGACATCAGAGATTATTTGGAATACCACTGAATATTGTCTCATTTGATCTTCATGACAACCCTGAGAGTTAGGTACTATTTTATAATTTAGGAATCTGAAGCAAATGAAGGTTAAGTGACTTGCCCAGAGTCGCACATCTAGGAAGTGTCTGAGGCAGCATTTGAACTCATTGCTCCAGGTTCAGTGCTCTCTCTGTGGCACCACCTAGCTATATAAGATAACACTATTAACCTCACAGGGTAGTTGTAAAGAAAACACTCTGTAAAACTAATGTAGTCTAGAAATGGGAGATATTACTGAAACCCCTCTGAGGAGATTTACTGGGAACTGTATTACAGAAAATAAATTAGTAGTATTCCCTAATTCACTGAGAACCATATTTAAATATACATAAGATTTCTCTTTATTAATTTCAATTATCCTAAAGTAGCTCATGCATAGAATTCAGAGCTAAAAGGGCCTTTAGAGGCTATCTAGTTCAATCCTTCATTTTAGAATGTGGAAACTGAGGCTCTGGGATGTTGTGACTAGCTGACAGGTAGTCACTGTCAGAAATGGAATCTGAAACACAATCTTATGGCCTCAGAATCAGCCTTGTTTCCATTCTAACATGAAGGGATAGTCTAGCCTCTTCCTTTTACTGATATGGGTTTGGATCCCACCTCAGACATTTATTAGCTGAGTGACCCCATGGTCAAGCCATTTAAGATTTCTAAGCCTCAGTTTCTTCTATAAAGTGAGAATAATAATATAACTATTGCTCACCTTAAAGGGTTATTTTAAGACTCAGATAAGTATATATAAAACACTTCATCAATATTGCTAAGCACTTTCTCATTTTCTCTACCAACTCCAATTGTGCCCTGGCGTCAAAGCTTAGCTCAAAACTGAATGCAATTTATTTCAATTCATATTTCTTTAAATTCTGTGCAAAAGTGGGCAGCTAGGTGGCAGCAGTGGATAGAGCACAGGGCTTGGAGGCAGGAAGACCTGAATTCAAATTTGACCTCCCTTAGACACTTACTAGCTGTGTGACCGGGGCTAAGTCACTTAATCCTGTTTGTCTCAGTTTCCTTATCTGTTGAATGAGCTGGAGAAGGACATGGAAAACGATTTCAGAGTCTTTGCCAAGAAAACCCCAAATGATGCCATAAAAAGTTGAACCCAACTAAAATGACTGAACAACAACAATAACGAAATCTATGCAAAAGTATTGTCGTAGGGGCTCTTTCCACCTTCAAAGGGCCTTCCTTCCTTCATTGCTCCAGACCACAGTCTTCTATCTCTTCTCGCATCCCCTTTCAGCTCCTTTGCTCTGGTTACAAATCTGGCATAAATTTGTAACATGCTCTCATTTGGTCATAGAACTTCAGCTGTGCAAGGCCTTGACCTACTCAACTTGCACATCATGGAACGAGCCCTAGAAGGAACCTCAGAGGCCACCTAGGTCAGCTCTCTCCATTTACAGACGTGGAAATTGAGACCCAAGTGACTTGTGAAAGGTCACACAGATAGTGTGGAAAGTAGGACTTGAACCTTGGTTGTCTTACTCTAGATCCGACATTCTTTCTCCTGTACCAAAAAGGCCAGGGCCATGCCTCCTCCTTGCTTTTATCATCCACAGCACTCCCACTGTGCCCTGTACAGACAGTGACATAGGACATGCATGTTGATCGATTAAAACTGACCTGAGCGTCACATTCTAATGTTATGAGTAAGTTATATTATATATAGCTTATGATTGAAATAAGGGGCTTGTATTCTTGATGATATCATGTGGAAAGAAAGCTGAGCTTAGAGTGTGAAGACTCAGGTTCAAGGGGCTGACTCTGTAATTAGTCAGCAGTGTGACCTTGGGAAGGTAATTTCCCCTCTCTCAGCCTCAATTCCCTCCTTTGCAATAATAGTAGTAATCATCACTTATAAAGAACATTATGTTTTATAAAACACTTCACAAGTAATATCTCATTTGATTCTCATAACAACCCTAGAAGGTAAATACTATTACTACCTCAATTATGTAGGTGAAGAACCTGATGCAGACCTGTCCAGGGTCACGCAGCTAGTATGTGTCTGAGGCCACATCTGAACTCAGGCCTTCCTGACTTTAGGTTTAGCACTCTATCCAATGAGCCACTAGGTTACTCAAAATGTAAATGTAAATATAAATCCATATAGCGAAGGGGTGAACTAGGGTTTTTCTATGTTTTTTTCCATTTCTAGAATTTCGTGATTCCTTAATTTCCGTGCCTCACTTCCTCTAAGGGTACTCCAAGGTGACGACAAGTCAGTTTCCATGAAAAAGTTTCCAACCTATTTATTCCTTCATTTTAAGCATCTCTAAGTACAGTTACTGAAAGCTGCCTATTAATTTGAAAGCCTTTCAACGTGTTCTGTTTTTACCCCTATCCTCCCTTTGAACCACTCTCAGATACAAATTACTGAACCATATGTAAGTCAGAGAGATGACCTCTTGGATCATTTTTCCCCACTGAGATTAACTTGCTACACACCCCTCTTCCTGTCCTCTCCTCAAGAGCCCCAAATCTCTATATATTAATTATGTGTCCACCTACCATCCCATTTCTTGCAGTCACCTCTTCCACTGAAGACAGGATTGGTGCCAATTCTCAGAATAGAAATCATCTGCCCCTCTCTTCCTTTTAGGTCATGTCCTCAGGACACTGTGACATGTCCAGAGGGAGGAAACCCCTTTTGGTGCATTAACCATCCTGCAATGAGTGTTCATGACTGCCAAGTTTTGGCAGCACGCACCATTTTGGGGAATGATAGAGCCTTTCCAGCCAAGCACTTAATCACTGGATGCAGATATATTGCCTACTAACAGTTCATTCCTGTTTTTAATTTCTATCCTTCCTGTCTCTCTTGCTTCATCTCTTCCCTCTCTCTGATTGGGTTCCCTTAGAAACTAAAGAGGAAGAAGGAAAACCCGAAGAGCCTTAAGAAGACAGGTAGCCTCCACTGAGAGACAACATAGTAGTGTACTAAGACGCTGGGCTTGGAGTCAAGAGCACTGTGGGTTTGAATTCTAGCACTGATACTTACTAGCTATACAAATCTGGACAAGCCACTTGATATTCTTCAGCCTCTGCTGTTTTATCAGTAAAATGAGTATAATAACATTTACACTATCCATTGTTAAGAGTTGTGGTGAGGAAAGTGCTTTGTAAGTCTAAAAGCATTATATAAATGGGAAAAAGAAACACACTTTTATTATACTTTTACTATCCAAAGGAGTGTTAAAGGGAGCTCTTACTGTCAGATAACCAAAGTGACTTCATGAGCTTCTCTTCAGTTTCTCACGAAAAGGAAATGGAAGTGATATCAAAGAATGTCAAAGCTAGGAGGGACCCTATAGATCATCCAGACTTGTGGCTTGTGGAGAGATCTTAGGGGGTCCCTGACACTGGTTGGTAAAAATTATATCTATAGCTGATTTCCTTCATAATCCCATGCATTATATTTTATGTATTTAAAAACATTATTCTGAGAAAGGATCAACATACTTCACTCAATTGCCAGAAGGGTCTGTAACCAAATTAAAAAACAAAATTTCAAATCTCCTGCCCAATTGAATATTCACATTTTAAAGTTGGGGAAACTGAATTCTAGGGACAGAAACTACTTGCCCAAGGTGACACAGTTAATCCACAGCAAAGATACTTCCCAAGTTGCAGCACATTTTAGCAATAAATGAAATAGATTTGAAGTTGGAGAACATGGGTTCAAATTATGGCCTCAACATTTATGACTTCCTCTGGGTTCCAGTTTCTTTATTTTCCTAAGAGGAAGAAAGTTCAGAGAGCTACTGCCAGTGTAGGTTTCAAGACTGTATGATGAGATAAGCATAGAGGTTTAACTGGCACCTTTCTTCCCACTTTACTAAAGAAGGCTAGGACATATTTTGCTACAATAAGAGAGAGACTTGCTCCCTGAACCTTAGAAATAGTGGTCCCTGATTAGTCCCTACCCCCAATAAATGTACTCTTAGATAACACAAGATCCTGTGAGAAAAGCCACTTTATGCAAAGAGGCAGGTTAAGATAGCCAAAAGAATGCTGGATTTGGAGTAGAGACATGAATTTGAATCCTGACACAAACACAAACTCACAGTGGAATCCAGGCCTCCTCAATTTCTTCATCTGTAAAATGAAAGAATGACTAGATAATCTCAAAAGTCCCTTCTGACCCTCAAATCTTATAATTCCATGAATACTTCCTGGACTCTGCCTTTTTGGGGACACACACACACACACACACACACACACACACATACACACACACTTCTGTTCTTCCTGTTTTGGAACAGAGTGAAACCTGTCTCTTTTTCTTCCCTAAAACTCAGGTTCCAATTTCTTCCCACCTACTCATCTCTTCAACTTCTTCTGGACTGAATGACATCCCAAACAGCTTATAACGAGGGTTATAAAGTGTCTCCTTCTTCCTCTACCTCTCCCCATTCCCCATCAAAGTCTACCTGATCCCCCCACTCCTAAGTCCCATCTGGGAATCATAGCAGCCAGCAGCCAGGGAGGTCAGCCTCCTCCTGGTTATTAGTGCCTGGGCCTGGCTCCAAGGTGATTTCTCACTCAGCTGCCTCTCCTTTGCTCTTTCTCCATGTCCTACTTTGGTTTTTGTTTTCTTTAATTACAGCCCAATTTAGTCATTAAGAAGGATGAGGGGTGGGGAGGAGGAGAGATGCTTCATTTTCTCTGACTGACGAGGATTTCAATTTCCGCTGTGCTCTGTGCAGTGCCGAGAGGCGCTCGGCCTATAATTTATTGACAATTTCTATCTTAATACATCTTGACTTTTAAAAAGGCGGCATCTTGTTGTCTTCCCAAGCCATGCGTGGTAATCAGGGCCTCAATTGTTTCTGACAATATCTGGGAGGCAAGATTACTTTCCAGGGTGAAATGGTGAACTCAAGTAAAGGGAGGAATGGGAGGAAGAAACAAGCTGGAAAAAATGATACACATGTGTTGCCCGATGTTTTGTGAGGAGGGAAAAGCTCAGTTGAGCCAGGCAAGCTGCTTCCTTAATGAGGAGTCAAAGATGGGAGATAATGACAACACAAAGACACATACCTTTAGCCACACAAAGGTGTACCTTCCAGACCAGGGGTGAGGAAACTGCGGCCTTGAGGCCACATGAGGCCCTCTAGGTCCTTAAGTGCCACCCTCTGACTGAATCCAGTCTTGACAGAACAAATCCATGTGTGGACTCAAGGCAGCAGGCTCCCCATTCCTGTGCCAGAATTTTCCTGAAAAACACATTTCACCATGTGGCCTCCCTGCTTAGTAATCTAAAATGACCACTAACTGCCATCAGGATACAGTCCAGCCTTTAAACTCCTCCAGTCTAGTACCAAACACTTTCCTGCTTTCCTACATGGATTCCTCTCAACTCCACTGATCCCAGTTCAATCCAGGAAGCTCTTGAAGGCAAAAATAGGTAAAAACTAAAGGGAGCTAGATTTTGGCTCAACATCAGGAATTTTTTAAAAAATCTAAACAATTAGAGTTAGGCTAACGTGCAATGATATAGAACTGGAGGCATGGATCACTGTAAATGAGTGACTAGAGGTCTTTAGAGATAGAACAGATACTGTCGATAGGATTTTTGCTTTGGACATAAATTCAGGACACCACAGAATCATTCCCCTTTTCATCGCTTTGCTCATGGTGTTCACCTTCCTTGGATATACCTCTGTACTCCTGAGAGGCAGTGTGGCTCAGTGGATTTGGATGCAGAGACCCACCTGTGGGACCTTGGGCAAGTCATTAACTCCTCCAAGCTCTAGTTTCCTCATTTGGTAAATGAGAAATTGGAGTAGATGACCTCTGAGGTCCTTTCTAGCTCTAAATCTGTGATCTTGTCAAATCATTAACCATCAGGTCCCCTGAGCTGGAATACTTTTTCCATGAAACATATTCAACTACTTCATCTATCTCTCTATGTGTATATGTACACATACAATCATATGTATACGTGCATTTATAGACAAACACATGCATGTACATATATACATACACACAGCCACAGCAATCCATGAACACACGTATACAAACATGTATAAACATACATATATGTGTACACATGCATATATATACATATACATGTTATATACATACACGCATACATATATGTATATAAATATGTTCATATATAACAGAGAGAGAGGTCTGGACCTATTATTTCATCAGTGCAAGGAATTACAACTGTACAACTTTGAAAGCTGTAAGAACTATCTCTATTCAATATGATGAC
>CM053585.1:250236313-250318870 GCA_028646515.1 Pseudochirops corinnae | reverse complement strand
TTGTTTCTTCTTCTCTTTTTTCCTTCAACTGGGAAAGGAGAAAATAGATTTCTATTATTAAAAAAAAACTCACTAAAACAGAGAGATTGAGGGGGAATGCTAAAGACATGGAATATTACATGGACTTTCCGATTATGTCTCTCTATTAGTTTTGCTTAATTGTTTTGCTTTATTACCATAGAGTTTTCACAGAGTGGAGGTAATCTAAAAATGTTTGTCATGTAAAAACAAAACACAACAAAAATAAATAGCTAAACAAACAAATAAATGAAATGAAAACTCTCCTTATCAACGCAGATTAGCACTCACTCTGTAACTCACAAACTTAGGCAGGGAGTCTTAACCACACATCACAAAAAGTTGTCTACTTAAAGATGGGATAATTTTATTTCATTACAGTTGATTTTTGTTGTAATATTATATATTTTAATTTATTCACTTAAAAACATTCTTAGAAGGAGTCCAAAGGCTTCACTAGATTGCAAAGGGGTTCATGGTATACTCATATACAAAGTTAAAGATCATGTCTTAGCTCCTGGGAAACTGAGAGATAAAGTGACACGTATGGGCTCATGAAATTAGCATGAGTTAGAGGCAGGACTTGATTCCATTTCTTCCTGACTTCATAGCTAGCCCTCTATATACAACAACGTTGTTCTTCTCTGTTTTTCTACAGAGGGGGAAAGCCCCTCTTTGGCACATTAACCATTCCACAACTACAGTATTATTCTACCATTGTTCACATTTACACAATAACTTAAGGTTTACAAAATTTTGTAGATTAAGAAACCAAATCTCAGAGAATTGAAGAGATCTGCCTTTAGTTACATAGTTAAGAATGTTAGAATCAAAATTTGAAGACACATCTTCTTACTGAGGCTGGGATCATTGTATAGCACTGGGCTGTTTCTCATTGTTATCATCATCCCTGGAGCTGTCAAAAAATATTTATTGAGCAAGGTCTGCAAGGCAAATCTGTATCTCTATAGTTTAGGAGAACTCCACCATCTTGTTGATCTCATAGTTTCTATTTGCTGTAGGTTGTTAAAGGAATAAGTCAAAAGAGAGTTGAACTTGGACTCTGAAGACCTGGGTTCAAGGTCCTGGTTCTGCAATTAGCCAGCTGTGTGGCCCTTAGTGAGTCATTTCTCTTTTCTGACCTTCAATTCCATCTCTTTTTAGATATAAATGTAAACGTAAATTTTTACAATAAAGAGGTTGAGCAAAACAAAGGGAGACTGAACATAGGACACACACAACCAACAATTACCGGGAAATATATGGAAAAGTGCTGAACCAGTGAAACATATGGTAAATGCAATGGCAAAGAATTCCTGCAGAAAACAGACAAAAACAAAAAAGAAATCCTGAGATACGTGAATGCCAAGGAGGCGTCCATGCACAAGCTTATTAAAAAAGCAGATCCTTAGAAATGATGTGTGAGAAGAGCAACTGATTGCTTTATAGGTATCAAGTTGAAGCCTGAGAGAAAAAAAAGGGCTTTTAAAACTATTCATCAGCCTCTGTCTCATCAGCCATCCTAATGGTGAGAAGAAGGGCATTTCTCAGACCCTGGGGGAAACAGAGTTTCATCATTTAACCTTGTGCCCTGCATCCAGAGGGGAAGGCTTCTGATTGGTTTCACGAAATGTTGAATTTTCTTGAACTCAAGGGAACTGATGCCCTTATTCTCCATATCTCCTAGATTATATTAGACAAAGGGAAGGAGAAACTCTATCCACCCCCCAACACACACACTCACTCACAGAGGCACGTGTCTCTGCATCTTTATCACTCATCCTTTGTCAGGGACAGTAGCTCTCAGAGACAGGGAATTGAATCAGGATTGGAGAGTCCAAAGAAATGTGGAAACATAACAGTCCTCCCAGACAAGTTATTATGGTGCAGTGGACAAGGGATTCACAACACTTAGGTTCTAGGCCTCAGGGAGTTGTCACAAGACAGCAGAAAGCCCCTTGGGCAAATAACTATTTTTCCATAGGCTTCAATTTTTGTCGCTTTAAAATGTGGGGTTTGTTTTAGGTGGACCTTTAAGATTAATCTATTTCTTTAATTTTGTTATTTTGATCCAAGAGAGGTAGTATGCATACTATATAGTCAACTACCATCAGAGTTATAGCAACCTCTATTCAAGCCTCACCTCTGACACCTACTGGGTATGTGGCTCTGGGCAAGTCAATTAATCTCCCATTGCCTGAGGCTACTCTCTAAGAAAACAAGTTGCAGAACAGTTGCTGATCCTTCCTTGGTAGAAGCAGTTTTCTCATGGGGTAATCTTTATACTAATGGAATCACACATGTGTACAAAAAAAAAAAATCAACTCAAGATGAATTCATTTGTCTTTAGGCTGAAGTCAGAGTCTTGGGAAGGAATGCCTCCAAGATGCTGAACACCCTTTGCTAGCTGACATTCTGTAGCTAGCTCAGTATTTTTCAAGGTACTGCATGGATTGTGCAGTAGAAATAAACTGGCACTTCTCTGTAACCCCACTTATATTCAAAAGCCTGAAGTCTGACCACAGCATAAGACTGAAGCACTTGCTACAACGTGCACTGGGATACCTCTGCTTCTTCACAAACAGAAGCAGGGTGTCATTTCCATGAAGGACAAAGGTCTGAGGAAGTCCTGGGTTTTATGCTTTGGGGAATCCTGGCTGTCCTGTGACTAGCATTTATACAGTGACTCAAAGGGAGCAGGTAGAGAAGGAAGTGGCTAGCCCAGGGGGGCTCCTAATCCTAATCTCCATTTAGGCAAAGCAGTAGGATTTTCCATCCCCTCTTTATGTTTCACCCTTCAGGCTGCCCTAGAGATTGATTTCTACTTCTTTAGAAAAGGGATTCAAATTGTTCTGCTTGGTTTAGAAGTCAGAACTGGGAGCAATGAGTGGAAGCTGGAGAGAGGAGAATTTCCATTTGATTGAAAGGAAATTCTCCTAACCTATGTAATCATACAAAAAGGAAATGGACTGCCCAGCAAGGGCATCAAGCTCTTGGAATGTCACTGTGGGGAATCCAGCTTGGAGAGAGGAAGCACTTTATTAACGGCTGGGTAGAACAGTATGGGTGATGTGGTGGTGGCTGATGGAGCACCTGTGTTTTCCTGGTATTAATTGTTAGGCCAAAATTAGAACAAGGCACAGTGAATTGATCCATACTTTGTTGCATCTCAGTTTCAGAGACTGGAAGAATTTATCATCAGTGCAATAGCTGATCTTGACGCCCTGTTCATGCTCCTTGAAGGCGTTTGACAACATGGCTGCAAATATCATTCTAAAAAGCACGGGAGCGAGCACACAGCCTTGTTTCACTCCATTGGTGACTGGGCAAGAATGAGAGCATTGTAGTGTTTGGGAGGCTCAGAATCAAAGTGTTTGGGAGAGGAGAGGCTGACCAACAAACTGCAGGTCTACAGATTCATTGTGATGACCTTGTTGTATGCTTGTGAAACCTGGACAGTCTACCAGTGCCATGCCAGGAAACTGAATCACTCTCATTTGAATTGTCTCAGGAAGATTCTGAAGACCACCTGGCAGGATAAGGTACCAGACACTGAGGTCCTTTCTCAATTTAAACTGCCAAGTATTCAAACTCATAGTGCAACTATGACAGGCTGGATATGTTCAAATGCAAAATTTATGCTTGCCTAAAAGACTATTTTGTGGAGAATTCACACAGGGCAAGGGTTCACTGGTGGTCAGAAGAAGTGATACAAGGACACTATCGACTCAAGAACTTTGGAATTGGGCATCTAGGTGGCACAGTGAATAGAGCACTGGCCCTGGAGTCAGGAGGACCTGAGTTCAAATTCGGTCTCAGACACTTACCACTTACTAGCTGTGTGACCTTGGGGAAGTCATTTAACTCTAATTGCCCTGCCTTCCCCCCTCCAAAAAGCCAAAAAAAAAAAAAAGAACTCTGGAACTGATTGTGTGACATGGGAGACAGTGGCATAGGACCACTCAGCATGGCATGCCCATATCACAGAAGGTGCTGTGCTCTATGAGCAAAGCAGAACTGAAACAGCTCAAAGGAAACACAAGATACACAAATTTAGAGAATCCACCCCAAATGTTCATGTGGACTATTTGTGCCTGACCTGTAGTAGAGCATTGTGAGCACAAACTCACTATAACTTGACTCTAATGTAGTGACATCATTTTGGTCCTCTTCAAGAATGAAGGACAACAGTCAGGTGGGAACAGTGACTGACTGCTGAACCTAGAGTCCCAAAGACCTGAGCTCAAAAGACTTAACTTATTTGCTTCAGTTTCCTCAACTGTCAAGTGGAAATGATAACAGCACTGACCTCTCAGGATTGTTGTGAAGATCAAATGAAATATTCGTAGACTTCTTAACACAGTGCTTGGCATATAGTAGGTGCTGAAAAAAAAATCTTTCTTTCCTATCTTCCTTTTTATGGTTCTATAAGAGAGCCAGAAGAGACCCCACATCTCCTGACTCCTACCCAAGCCAATGATCTTGCTCCTACACTGCCCTACCTCAGCTCTCGATCATTGGAAATATTCAAATGCAGGCTGGATGACACTGGGATGTCTAAAAGGGTATTTTCAATATGAGGCAGCTTGGCATAGAATATAGGACACTTAGAGTCAAAAAGACCTGTGTTCAGATTCCAGGATAGCTGTACTTGATGGCCTCTATCATTCTTTCTGTCTCTAAATCAGTGATCCTATGATGACTTGGTTATTTCTTTCCTTCAAACTGGAGTCACCTGGCTAGCTAGGTGGCACAGTGAATAGAGTACTGGCCCTGGAGTCAGGAAAACCTGAGGTCAAATCCAGTCTCAGATTTGACACACATACTAGCCGTATGACCTTGGGCAAGTCACTTAACCCCAATTGCCCTCCAAAAAAAAAAATTAAAGATAAAACAACCTGGAGTCATGTTAGAACCATGGAAAGAGTGCTAACTGTAGAAGAAAAACACAGATCCCACCACTGATGCTTAATATTTGTATGATCTTGGGTAACGCTTTCCCTTCTTCAGGCTTTAGTTACCTCATCTTTAAGATAAGGGAGTTTATCTCAGCAGTCTCTGATGTCCCTCCCACCTCTAGAACTCTGAGTCTATAATGGGTTTTTTTAAGGCAGATGTCACCTTCTGGAATGCTACTTCCCTCATGAAATATTTTTGTAAAACTATCCAGAAGAGATACCATTCTTCCCTCCTCTGTTTTCCTAGAGTTCTCAGTTTTTTAAATCCATCTTACCACTTACCACTTGCTGACTGGTTTTGTTAGATTGTTAGCTAATTGGTGATCTTTACTATTTTTTCCTTCGTAATAAGACTGGCGATCTTTGCGCAAAGGGACCATATTTTATACTTTTCTGCATCTTCCATGGAGTCTAAGACAGAGTCCTATACATAGTAAGTATTCAAATATTTGTAGACTGACATATGGACTAGGTAGTACCTCCGAAGGCCCCAGTTCATTTAGGGTTCTTGTACAATACGTGCATTTGGAAAAGATTGGATGATAGCTAGTGACCCATTACTGTGCCTCATCAGTACTGCCCGAATGCCATACAACATCAAGGTTCTCCCATCCTGCTCCACTTGACTTTGTTCTTTGACCAATAAATGTTTCCACTTTATCTCTCTATCTCATCCCTCCCCCTGCCTCTTCACCTCAGCTCCACAGAAACTCATTTATAAGGGACCTCAGAGACCATTAAGTACAACACATACAAAAGTAGAAATTACCATTATAACCTAGCAACAAAGGATCTCAATTCTGACTTGATCCTATTCAACTTTATTCTCTGGGTCTGGCAGTACATACCACACATCCAGTCGAATCTACTTGGCGATCTGATACACACTTGAAATTGCGGGTGCACCCTCCATTATTGCGTGAACAGTCACGGACAGGCCCAAAGGAAGAGAGTAGATCATTGATGGTCTCAAAGTAAGTAGACAGCATTGCTTCTTCCCTTGGAGAGAAAGGAAACTGTTAAAAGCAAGTGAGACAAATGGCCTATCACTTTCTCATAATATGCTGTTGTGTCAAGAAACTGTAGGTTTGAGAACAAGTTTACCTATAATTTATAGTCTTAAAGAGCTGTTTAAACCTTAGAGAGATCAAATGACTTGTTATTGGTCACATAGAGGTAGACATTAGAAGTGGCCTTTGAACCCAGGCATTTCTTCTTTACATGCTCTGCCACTTTATAAAAATAGCGGGAATAAGGATGGTGATGATGGTAGTGGTTATGATGGTGGTGGTGGTGGTGGTGATAGCAGCTCACATATTTTTAGCACTTTATGAAAACAGTGTTGCTCAGACAGTTAGGAAATGGAAGATCAGAGAAAATAAGTTAGGATGGTATGCTGGAAAGAACAATGATTTTGGAAACTCAGGCCCTGGGTTCAAATTCAAGTCCTACTACTTATCAACTAATTGAAGAGGAAGAGATCATTTAACCTTAATGGGGGGGAGGTACAATGGTGCTGCTGCTGCTAATAATAATAGCTCTTATTTATATAGAACTTTTAGTTTTGCAAACTGCTTTATATGCGTTATCTCATTTGATCCTCACAACAGACCCTCATGACAACCTCAACAGGTAAGTGCTCTTAGCATCCCCATTCTACAGTTGAAGAAATCAAGGCAGAAAGACATTAAGTGACTTGGTTCAGGGTCATACAGCTAATGTGTGTGATGCAGGATTTGAACTCAGGGCTTCCTGACTCTAAATGCATCACATTAATCATTAGTCACCATCTAGAAGCTCATTTGTGAAATGAAGAGGTTGGACTAAAAGATCCTTTTCAGCTGTAAATCCCATGATCTTATGGCCAAATGATATGTCTAGGACTAAAATAGTAAGTAATCATGAGAATTGGAATGGAAACTGAGGCCTCTCACAAGAAAGTCAGTGCTCTTTCCATACCATCTCTTTCTATCACCAGTAGAATAACGTGGTAGGAAGAACGACCCTCTTTCTTTCTTTCCTTCCCTTCCTTCCTTCTTTCCCTTCTGTAAATAGTATTTTATCTTTTCCAATTACTTCCCTTCCCTTCCTTTCTTCCTTCCTTCTTTCCCTTCTGTAAATAGCATTTTATCTTTTCCAATTCCATATAAAGATGGTTTTCAACATTCTTTTTTATAAGATTTTGAGTTCCAATTTTTTTTCTCCCTCCCTCCCTCTCCTCTTCCCCTTCTCAAGATGGCAAGCAATCTGATATAGGTTATAGATGTGCAATTATGTAGACATATTTCAACATTAGTCATGTGGTAAAAAAAAAGAACAAAAGAGAAAAGCTACAAAAAAGTGAAAATAGTCTGCTTCAATCTGGATTCAGACTCCATAGTTTTTTCTCTGGATGTGGGTTCCATTTTCTGTTACGAATCTTTTGGAGTTGTCTTGGATCATTGTATTGCTGAGAAGAGTTAAATCTATCAAAGTTGATCTTGAACAATGTCGCCGTTATTGTGTACAATGTCCTCCTGGTTCTGCTCGCTTCACTCAGCATCAGTTCATGTAAGAAGAATGACCCTTTTTCAGCTCATAGAAATAGTTAAGTGGTTTAGTAGACAGAGGATAGGTCCTGGAGTTAGGAAGACCTAAATTTGAATCCAATTTATGACACTTATTAACTAAACCTAGGCAAGTCACATAAATTGTCTGCCTCAGTTTCCTCAACTGTGAAATGGGGATAACAATAGTACCTTTTTCCAGGGTTGTTGTGAGCATCAAGTTAGAAAATATTTTTAAAGCACTTAGCATAGTTTCTGGCACATAATAGGCCCTTAATAAATCTCTCCCTCCCTCCCTCCCTTCCACCCTCACTTCTTTCCTTCTCCCCTCCCTTTCTTCCTTCCCTCCTTTCTTCCCTCCCATAAACTCAGATTATGAGTTCATGCCATGGAAGTCTACAATGGGTAGACTGAGACTGGAGAAAGCTTAAAGAAATCCCTCAAACACATTTCATTTCCATAGCCTGCGGCAGAAAGGGGTTAGCCTTGGGGAGGGTGACTGGTAGAGAGATATAAGAAAGACTTCAGAGTTCCTGAAATGAAGACAGTATGAGTCCTGTCACTTTTGAAACATGAACAGGGGCTGAGGCACTCAGAGAGCCATTAAGGCTATTAAAATATTAACATCCATAGAGGGAGAAAGAAGAAAGGGAAGGAGAGAGTGAGAAAGAAAAAGGAAAGATACTAAAATGTCGTCTTTTAGTAGATCAGGGTGACAGCTCTGTCTGTACAAATAGGGAGGCTGTTAGCTTCCAAGAGGATTGTTTCTGCATAAACACTCGTTACACAAGAGGGACATTACTTAAAACATGAAGACCTGACAGAGGGGCTGTTACTAAGTCAAGGAATGTGACGGTGTCAGGTCGGGGAATGTGATGGTGTCATGTCGGGGAATGTGGTATCTGAAAACAGTTGGGAAGAATATATTTAAAGAAGATGTTGGTATTTCTTGGCTTAAAGAAATGCTCCCTCAACCCAACCCCCCCACAGCAGGCTTGTTGATTTTTAAAGCTATTAGAAGGGGGACTACAGAGGCAAAAAGACAAAGGGGAGGATAGTAGCGCAGTAGAAAGAAAAGAACATTGGATTGGAAATGAGGAGACCCTGGGTTTGAGTAATGGTGCTTTTGCTAACTAGCTGTGTGACCTCAGGCAAATGTTTTTTTGCCTCTTAGGACCTCAGTGCACCAGGCTGCAAAATGGTGAAGTTGGCTTGAATCATACTCTAATTCTACAATTCTTTTGACTTGGAGGCTTGGTAGGTCAGTCATTGACTCATCCTCGCTTCAGTTAAGTGTCATGCTTTCTCTGGAGCTCAACAGCTATTTCTAAAACTAAGGGTAAAGCCACATTTTACAGACCAGGCAGTCCTGAGGCATAGGTGGCCACCTATATAAAGAGATTTGAAGGGAGTAGATAGGTGGTGCAGTGAATAGAGTACCGACCCTGAAGTCAGGAGGACCTGAGTTCAAATCTGGCCTCAGATACTTGATACATTTTTTGTATACATTTTTTGATTACTAGCTGTGTGACCTTGGGCAAGTCGCTTAACTCCGATTGTCTTGCCTTCCCCCCTCCAAAAACAAAGAGATTTGAGGGGTACCCAATGGTCCTGTCTGCTCAGAATTACCGTATCCATTAATCTGGTTTGGTTCTGACATTCTTAATAATCCTTTTGATGAGTATTGTAACAAATAAGGTGGTGTACTAAGTGATAGAGTAGATAGAGTACTGAACTCAGTCAGGAATTCAAATCCAGCCTCACATACTCCCTATCTGTTTGGCCTTGGGAAAGTCAGTTCAACTCTATCAATCTCAACTTTCTCACCTATAAAATGGGTATAATAGTAATAGCACCTACCTCATGGTTATCGTGAGGATCAAAAGACAGTGTATGTAAAGCATTATGAAAATCTATATACATGCTAGCTTTTAATAACAATAGCTGTCATTTATTATTTGATTCCCCTATTCAGAGCAACATGCTGTTTGGTATGAAAAACACCATCCAAAAATTTAATTAAAAATGTGGAGATCTCTTAGGATAAAAACAGGAGTTTATTCTCTTCCCTGGGAGAAGAGGGCAGTCTTCCCCATGACTGATCATGAGAAAAAGGAAAGGCAATATGGAGGGAGCAGGGTTTTAAACCCTAAGGCAGTCAAGCCCCCTTCCCCAACTGTCCCCTTTCCCATTGGCTTGAGGGGGGGATTCAAGTCTTGGCACCAAAATCTTCCCCAATGGCAAGTCACAGGGAAGCCCGCCACTACCTCTCAATGGCTGGGAAACAGGTTTACAAAGAACAAGGATGCTGATTGACAGTAAGGAAAAGGGGGAAGGGTCCCAAAGCAAGGGAGGAAGAGTGAGCCTGGGCTCTCCCTGACTCCCACTGGCTGGGCGGACAGGCCCACAAAGATGGGAAATCAGAAAGGGCTTGCTGCTGATTGACAGCAGTAACAGAAGCGGGGTAGGCAGTTAATAACCCAAAACTGCCTGTGAAGCTTTCACTCTCCCCAGAAAATGCTAAGCACTAGGGAAGAGAAAAAATTCAGATTGAGAGACAAAATCCCTGTGCTCAAGGAGCTCATATGCTGGTAACGTCAATAAAGTAGCTTAAATTTGTATACTAGCACTTCAAGATTTAGAAAGGACTTTAATTCATTATCTTATTTTATCTTTATGTTGACTTTAGGTAGTGAAAGTATTATCACTCCCATATCTATCACAAATGAACCTGAAACCCAAAGGGATTAAATGAACAGGCTGCCAGAACTAGCATATGGCAAATCTGGGGCTCAAACCCAGGTTTCTTCTGACTCAAGGTCCAGGGTACTCATCATACAACCTAATTCTATAATGAATTAAAGCATTATAATATCTGGGCAGAGTCAAAAGATCAGTGTAGTGGCTTAATTCACTGGTATCGTCAAATAAGCATAATGGGGCCCCAAGAAAATGAGGCAAAGGATAGTGATGTGTTGCTAGAGGTTGACAGATCAGGAGGGAACCTGTTTCTTTGTTGTGGGGAACTGAGGTGGGTGCCCAAGGCAGTTTAAGAGCATTGACATTCTGTTTGAAAAGCTCCAAAATAAACCTTGCCTCCTTCCACATCTTGCCAAAGACCAGCTCTAATCCCAGGACCATTCTGGTCAACAATTTATGGAAACCACATGATAGAATTTTGCAAAGAAAAAAGGCATTTTTTAGACTGTAGCATATAACACCCTGAACAAAGCCCACTGAGCAGCAGGGTATAATATTTCAAAATGCTTCCCCAAAAAGATACTTAAGAGAAAGTATGCTAGCCTGGCTATTTACATGAGTGATTCCAGAGGACTGGAGTGGCAGGCTATAGAATTATTGACTTGCAAGTGGTAGAAAATAATAATGATAGTAAACTAGCATTCAGATAAAATGTTAAGGTTGGAAATCAATTGAGTTATTTTATTTTGTCTTCACAACTCTGGGAGATAGGTATTTATTATCATCACCATTTTGCAGAGGAGGAAACTGAGGGAGACAGTAGTTAAGTGACTTGCCCAGAATTACATAGCTAGTAAATATATGAGGCACAATTTGAACTCAGGTCCAGAGCTCTACCCATTGTGAACTTTAGCAATCATTACAGACTATCTAGTCTAACAAACTCTTTTTTTCCTTTATTTTTTTTTTTTTTTGGAGGGGGGAAGGTAGGGCAATTGGGGTTAAATGACTTGCCCAAGGTCACATGGCTAGGTTTTGTGAGTGTATGTGTGGGTATGTGTGCGTGTCTGTGTGTGTGAAATGTCTGAGGTTAGATTTTGAACTCAGGGCAAGTGCTCCTGACTCAAAGGCTGGTGCTCTATTCACTGTGCCACCTAGCCACCCAGCATACTCTTTTTTAGACAAAGAAACTGAGGCCCAGATAGGTTAAGTGATTTTGCCAGGATCACAGGGGGAAGCAGAATATAATTGAGGTCTGAATAGGTCTGAATCCATGTCTTTTGACTCTAAAAATCAATGCATTTTTTCCCCCTCCATTATATCACACTGATTCTCTGTTTGACTCCCATAGTTATTGCCTCTTCCTTTCAGAATCACAAAGTAGAATAGTTGATTAAATCATACATAACCAAAAATGGGTTGAGTTGGGAGGTAGTGGCTCTGTTCCCTTTTGCTCTACTTCCCCAGCCCCTCTCTGTTATCTTCTAGCAAAGGTTGGTTGATCACTTGTCAGATGTAGAAGGAATTGGAGTCAATTATGAGGTGTACTAGATGGCCTGTGAGATCCCTGCCAACCCTGAGCCTAAGTGATTCTGTGATTCCTTGTGATTCTAGAGATCTGTCTTCCATCCTTGCCTGCCCTGGGAGCCTTGCCATCTGACTGACCTAGCCCAGGCAGGAAACCAAATAACATGACCCTTCCTTCAGTCCTAGCACTGCCTTGGTCCTATCTCCATTGCCATATTGTCCTCAGGTTCATTTTTACTTAAACTCAGGACATAATGTACTCCTAGTCCTTTGCTGGACATTTTTGGCAAAATCAAAAGGCCAGGGAACTCATGAATTCTTTCCATGCTTGAAAAGTTTTCCTCGCTATTAAGACCAAATAGCATGTATTTTCCTAATGGGAGAGTCACTCAACTCCTCACTCAGGACTCATGTACTCATTTTACACACAATTCCAAAAATATCTGACTATTTGTTTTCCTATCCCATAGCAAATGACAGTGATAACTAGTATTTTTATAGCACTTTAAAGTTGTATCTATTATTTATTTATTTTTATCTTTACAACCCTGTGTGAGGGAGGTACTATCATCACCCTCATTTTACAAATGAAGCAAGTGTCTTGAACGGAATGTCTACTATTCATCTCAAAGTCAACATATACAAAATAGAACTTGTCTTTCCTCTCAAACCTTCACCTCATCTAAAATTTCCTTTCACTATAAAGGGCACCATCATCTTCCCAGTTACTATAGTTTACAATCTCAATGGCATGCAGTAGCAGCAACCACACTGGCATACCCAGGATGGCTTCTGGCACAGATTCTTAGATCTGCTTTGCTAGGAAAGATAGCTGTTTAAGGGGTCAACAATCTTATTTAATTACTTTCACTAGTTTAGGGGAAAAGTCAGCACCCTGAACTTCAGAGAAAATACAGAGAAAACAAGCAGAGAAATAAAGACCAACAGACAGGGCTCTTACTGCCTGAATCAAAGCAATATTGCTATACACTTTACATACATCCCTGGATTGAGAGAGCCTTTACATCTGAGCAGGTGGGGAGCTCTGAACATATGGCCACTCAGAATCTCAACCAGGGAATCACAAGAACCTTCTCATAAGTGAGCCCCCAAAGCAAAATACCAACTCAGAGTATGCATACTCTTCTCAGAGCCAGAAGGCATCATAACCCTCTTGACTCAGTGCCTAATTAGAAATTAGCAAAAGGTGTGAAAGCCTTCCTACAAGCAAGCCTCCTCTAAGCAAATTTCACTTAATGGATTCCACCTGAGGTCTATTAATGGGTGAGGAAGATCTTATATCTCATTAATATTACACATGCTTAGCACCACGTTTTCACTCGCACTATCTATCCAATTCATTATCAAGTCATCATTTCTGCCTTTACAGCATCTCTAATGCATGTTCCCTTATGTCCATTCTTATTGCCACAACCCCAGTTATGGCCCCCATTACCTCTTATCTGAATTAATTCAGTAGTTTTCTAATTGGTCTCCCTGTCTCAAGTCTCTTTCCACTGCAATCCATTTTAGCTAACATGGTGATATTTCTAAAGCAAAAGTCTTGACCATGTCACTCTTTGCCACCTATTTTCTCTGCAATCAAATATAAACTCCAGGGGCATTTAAAGTTCTTCACAGCCTGATCCCTCCCTCTCTTTCCATTCTTGTTATATTTTATTCTCTTCCAATATTTCATGATACAGCTGCAGTGACTACTTGCTATTATTCACACTTGACATTCCCTATTCCAAATCTGTGTGTTCGTGAACTGGCTGTTCCACATGCCTGCAATGTTCTCCCCCATCACCTCTAAGGAACAGCTCCACTGGCATCCTTGATCATTGTTCATCCTTTGTTCTCGAAGAGGATCAATTACATCAGGTGGGTGACATCTGGACTTGAAAGTCAAGATTTAAGTGAGGCACAGCAGTGCAAAGTTACCAGCCTCACTCTCTCCTCCATAGTTATCAGAGTCCAGTAGGAAGACATAGGTAAGGATGAATAACTATGGCCCCAGATGCAGTGGGAGACCTTGGCCTTTTTAAGCTAAGGTCTTTCCCAGATCTCAGTTTGTCTGAGGCAACATCCATTCAGTGATTTAAGGCTAGGTAAGTATTAAAGCAAAAGATAGCCTGGTTTGCCTTCCCCAAAGAATTTACCTGGGAGGGGAAGGCCCTCAGAGTTTCTGGCCAAGCTTCCTTGATCACTCAGTTCCAATACCATATTATGCAAGAGGCCTTTTGTGATCTCTCCTTCCTCAGCCCACCAAGAGCCTCCCTCTGAGATTATCTTTGATTTACACTTAGATATCTAGTTATTTGCCTATTGTGTTTTTGTGTTTTTCTGCTTAGGGGCACCTCACACAATAGTACTGACCACGAAAGAAAATACAAGTGCATCAAGAGTCATCCAAGCTGGAAGTTTCTGCTGATATAAACAGCCATGGTTACAGAATCACATTCTCTCTGCAATGAAAGGAAGTTCAATTCCTTTCTTCTATATTTCTGGCATTTTTGAATCTCTTCTGTATTTCCAACAAATGATCATCTGTCTTCTGCTTAAAGGTCTCCAACGATATGCTTATATTACTACCTCCCCAGTCAGTTTGTTCTGTTGTGGAACAGCTCTAATAGTTAGGATGTTTCCCCTTATATAGTGGTGGAATCTGCCTTTCTGTAATTTCTACTCCCTGTTCCAAGCTCTCCTGTCCATGGATGGGGCAAGTTTGTATCACAGACTCACAGTTCTGTCTCCTTTATGTGCTTTGCAGAAATCATCATCTGCTTGTAAAGTTCCTCAAATCCCTCCTCATTCTCAAAATCTGCTCTGGTAGCATTTTCCTGACCTCTTGTGTGGTGGTCAATTCCCCAGGCTAACCAACAGGCTAACTGATGGATCAATTCATTTGAAACTCACCTGTTGCCTGGTCCCTCTGCCATCAACCAAAGGCTCATCTGAGTATAAGGGGTTCAGGAGGGAGGTTTATCAGAAGATCTGCCTTCATCAGCCTGCCAGCCCTACCCTGATCTAATTATTTTGAGGTCTTCCAATCTCCCACAAGGGCCCTCCTTGGACACCTGAGAGCACTAGGCATCCTGTAGTATATGAAAGAGACTAAGCACCAAATTCTGATATTCTGGGTCCTGAGAGGAGGGAGGGTGGAAAAGGAAAGAGAGAAAGCTGCTCCACAATGGAGTAATGGATTCATTAGTCCCTCTCTCCATCAGTCCTTTCTCCAACTCAGGTATTTCTGCTGAAGGTGTCATTGTGCGCTCAGTCACCCAGGCTCAAAGGTTCAGGGTCATCTTAGTCCCTTCCTTCTCACTCTCTACATCTAATCAATTGTCAGGTCCTGACAATTCTCTCATCTGCAGTACCTCTCACATATATTGCCTCTTCTTTATTTCCAGGGTCAGCACGTAGTTCAAGTTCTTAGAGGTTCTCTTCTTTACTATTTTAACACTTTCCTGACTGATCCCTTTGGCTAAAATCTTTTTCCTTCTACTTCATTTTCCATGCAACTACCAAAATAATGTTGCTAAGGTAAAATTTGGCTGTTACTCACCCATTTAAAAATCTTCACTAGCTCCATATTGGCAATAGGAAAAAAACACAAATTCCTTAGCTGGACTTTTGAGGGTATCCACAACCTGACTCCAAGCTACCTTTCATGGGTTCACATTTCACTTGTGACATATACTGTATGACTTCTGATTTTATTACCCAGGCTCTAAGTTTCTTCGTCTGTAAAATGAGGTGGATAGCCTACTTCTGATTTGCCTTTTAGAATCATGGTGAAATACTAGCTAGGCATTAAATCTTACAGACTGATTAATGAAATGATTGCTGTTGCAAGGTATCATCACCAGGCAGTGAACAGAAAGCTTCACCCTTAGTACTCCATTATTGTCTATAATATGGGGGAGTAGGAAGCACATCAGCCTTGGACTTGGGAAATCTGGGCTCAAATTCCAGTTCTGCTACCTACTTGCTGTGTGACCTTAGGCAAATTGTTTCCCCTCTCTGAAGCTCAGTTTCCTCAATTATAAAACAACTCTAATAATTTGCAACACACCCCCTCCCCATAGAGTTACCATAAGAAACAGATTTGAAAGTGCTCCTTAAAACTCAAATGGCTGTAGTCATGTTAGCTGCTATGTCAGAAAATGATGCCAAACAAGGCTGATGGAGGAATTAATACTCTAATCAAGACTTCAAACAGTAACTGAGAATGCATCTTTTCCTCCAAGTTATACAACGGTACCAGAGTCAATCACCTCTCTGCCATCATTGTTCCTCTGGCAATGTGCCATCTCCTCCAGACAGTAGTTGCTTTGACTACTCTTGTGTAGAAATTCTCTTCCTCACACCCTCATTCTTAGGTCCTCTTCTGTATTACAAATCCATCATTTAAAAAAAGAGGAGGAAAAAAAAAGCTTCAGTGACAAATGCTGCTGCTTGGGGGTTATTTATTCATGAAATACCCACACAAAGTAATCCCAAGCTCTTCAAAGCTCTCATCACATAAGGAGGCACGGGTTTCCAGAGTCTTGAGGATATCACCTTCTCTATCACAATTTCACAGAAAGTGATTCCTCTCTCTGCTCTGTGGCTCTGTTTCCTCCTTTACTGTTCAAAGTTCTCAATCTGTGAGCCCTTTTGCCCCACAGAGATTAATGAACCAGGGACAGACAGCCCAACTTATCTACTGTCACACATTTACAGAATTTGAGAGTTGGAAATGACTTTAGTTGCCATCTAGTCCAGCCCATACCTGAATGGCATCTGCAATGTAACATACCTGGGGAGTATTTTCCAGCACCTGCTAGAAGACTGTCTCATTGGCATCACCAAAAAGTGGAACAGTATTTATAGTTCACACATAAATGGTGTTTTAAACGTATGTAAAGCTCATTCCTCAAACAGGTAGATAATGAAAGTGTTGTCATTCCCATTGTAAAGATAAGGAAACAAGCTCAAAAGGGGAATTCACTTGGTCACGTTCACACAGTGTCAAGTGACTGGGCTCTGGCACACAGGTTTTCCATCAAAGTACCTCCTTCCTTCACATTCTTTCTCAGATGCCATCTGCTTCTTGAAGTCATTCCTGATGCCCTTTTTCCTATCCATGAGCTAATGGTGATATTTCCCTTCCCATGATTATTGTAGTGATCTTCCTCAGCCTGTTTTTTTGCACTTGACTGCTGTTTCCCTCATTCCAAGTCATAAACACTTTGGACTTTCTGTAAGAGAAGAGGCAACTAGAGAGCTGGCCTTGGATCAGGAAGACCTGGGTTCAAATATTGTTTCTTCCATATGTTGGATGAATGATCCTAGGTAAATCACTTAACCTCTCCATGTCCCTAGGCAACTCTTTAAGATTATAAATTGCAGAGAAGATGCCCATCTGTATTGGGAGAGAAGTTCCTCATCAGAAGTTTCCTACACTGATGAAATAACAAAGCTTATTTTAAAAAATGTGTGTGACATGTCACTGATCAGATTGGCTAACATGACAAAACAGGAAAATGATAAATGCTGGAGAAGATTTGGGGAAATTAGAACGCTAATGCATTATTGGTGGAATTGTGAACTGTTCCAACCATTCTGGAGAGCAGTTTTGAACTATGCCCAAAAAGCAATAAAAACGTGCACACCCTTTGACCCAGCAATACCAGTTCTAGGGCTGTTTCCCAAAGAGATTATAAAAAAGGGAAAAGGACCCTCATGTACCAAAATATTTATAGTAGCTTTTTTCATGGTGGCAAAGAATTGGAAATCAAGGCGATGCCTTTCAATTGGTGAATGGCTAAAAAAGTTGTGGTATATGAATGTAATGGAATAATATTGTGCTACAAGAAATGAGGAGTAGATGGACCTCATAATAACCTGGAGAGACTTATATAAACTGATGTGGAGTGAGGAGGGCAGAACCAGGAAAACATTGTACACAATTACAGACACATTGTATCAGTGATGACTGACTTTGATAGACTGGGCTCTTCTCAGCAATACAAGGTTATAACTCCAAAAGACTCATGATGGAAAACTATCCACATCCAGAGGAAGAATTATGGAGTCTGAATGCAGATTGAAGCAAACTACTTGTCCTCTATCTTTCACTTGGAAAAACTAGAGCTATGCAAGCAGTTAGGTGATGTAGAAGAGAGAATGCCGTGCCTAGAGTCAGGAAGACTCATTCATCTTCCTGAGTTGAAATCCAGTCTTAGACACCTAATAAATGTGTGACCCTGGTGAGTCATTTAACCTTGTTTGTATCAATTTCCTCACCTGTAAAATGAGCTTGAGAAGGAAAAGGCAAAGCACTCCTGTATTGTTGTCAAGAAAACACTAAATGAAGAGTCAGGAATAACTGAAATGCCTGAATAACATACAAAGTGCTGTGAGGAGGCAAGGAGTACAGACTACTGTTGTTGTGGTGGGTGATCCATCCTTCCTTCCTTTCCTTCCTTTCCTTCTTTCTTTCTTTTTTGGAGTGGGAGTGGAGGGAGATCCGGGAAAATTCCACATAGGAAGAGTCACCTGAATGGAATCTTTGAGAGGAAATAAGGATCCTGAGGGGCGAGATGAAGAGGGAATGTGCTCCAGACATAGTAAAAAAAAATTCGACAAAGGCACGGAGAGGGGCGATGATGGAAAGTCAAGATCAGCAAAGAGAGTCTAGTCTGGCAAGCACTCAGAACACATGAAATACGGTAATATGAAACAGGGGTGGGAAAGGAGGCTTGTTCTATCATAGTTATTTTGGTACATGTCTTCCCCAACTCCCACATCAGATTGAAGGCTTCTTGACATTGGTGTCAATGCTGTTTCTACACTGCACATTTTAGGCACTTTCAAACTATTGAATTAAAAGAAATTAAAACAGAAACTTAACAAACGTTTGTCAGAGAAACTGTAGAAGAGAATTAGGGCTTCAGGTAAGAATGAAATAGAAAACCTCAAGGTCTCTTCTGGGATTCTACAAAGCAGAAAGACAAAGGGTAAGTTATATGCACTAGCTCAATGGTGAAGCCAAGAATGAATGCCATTATGAAAAGAAAACAAATTGGCTATGCATTCTTCTCACCTAGGTTCCAATCACTGCTTGTGAGACCTCAGGTAAGTCATTTAACTCCCCTGGACCTTAGTTTCCTTACCTGTAAAATGAGGGGATTAAGATCCCTTTCAGCTCTAGATGATAAGCCACATTTCTCTCAGATCCTAGCAGGGTGTTCAGTCCCCTAGATGGTGATATGCTTTTGGACAAAGAGACTTTTCTGCAACAGATGTCTGTGAATGTGAAGAGAATCTTTGATGTTCCTTGTGTGATCCTAATATATGTAGACGGGATATCAAAGGAGAGCTAGACTTACTGCTACATATCTTTCTGGGAACAATGAAAGACTTGCACAATAGCCTCTATCCCTTTTGGCATTTGAGACAGAGATTGACTACAAAATATTACTTTTGGCCAAATACAGAATTGAATTTCTCTTCTCTGTCAAATACTCCACACACTTTCAGTGCACTGGGGCTTTACTAGTTTCCATCTCTAGTATTCTACTATTGTATTTCCAATTGAGTTACAGCACCTTCCACTCCTCCTCCCCTTCCCCATATTCCCTATAACACCCCTGCCATGACTCTCCCACCTCCCCACTAACACTGGTAGATGCAATCACTTGTGTGATGGGTAATTTTTTGAAACTCTCTCTTGTCTTCAGAGTGACAGCAAACAGCTAGGTCTCATCTAGGAGGCAAAAATTAACCACAGCCACCTAGGCCTGCTGTCAAGTCAGCTGTCAGCATGCTGCTGCGATGATCGAGGCCCTGGGGCGATAACTCTGGTGCCCACTTCAGATGTAAACTTGACACAGAGCCCTACATTGCACCCTGGCCCCAGCTGGAACTGATCTTCTGCCATATACTGGGAGATCATTGGAAGAATGGGTGATTGCCAGCAAAGTCACTGTCCTGATGGCCCCCCTCTTCTGTTCTGAGCTGGGGTGGGTGTAGGGATTCCAGCTGCCTTAGAAGGAAGATCTGTTGACAGACAGTAGACATCTGCTTCCAGGCAACTGGGTCACTGCCCCAAAGCAAATCTATAAGACTAGTGATTGTCAAGCCATGGATGTAACAGAGAGAGAGGCCTCTGAAAAGTAATAGATCTGAAAAATGGGAAGCAGGCACTTGTTACAATATGTCACTTATATCTAGAGGATCAAATTGCTATGAAAATACATATGTGTATATACAGAGGCCACATAATGTACTGGAAATAACACAAGGCTTAAGAGCCTTAAACAGTGCTAAGTCTAGGACCCTCAAAAACACTCTTAAGGTTGATGGGGGAGAGTCTCAGATAACTGCCTCATTAGGAAAGCAGCTGACTCTATCTCTGAATGGCTTCATCATCACAGATGTGTCTATATTGGAAAGCTAACTGTCCCTTAGCTCTAAGCTACCAGGCAAGGTTCCAAGAAGTACCAAGATGTTTCATATAACATCCAGCTCTCCACCCGGGCCATCTTGCCATCTGCCTATGATGTTGCCTGCTTCTCACCATCTGGCACAGTTCCAGTCTGAAACCATTCAAGAACCATGGACCCAGTTCCTGGAGGAGCCAATGCACTCAGCTTTGGAATTCTTGCTCCTAGACTGAGCCGGCATCATTGGTGAGTAAGTGAATGCAAACTCATACAGTCCATTCTATCTAGCTTACCCAAGGCCCAGGCACTCTGGCCAGCTTGTCCTCAGCTCTGTCCTGTCCAGGTACCCCTATTCCCTACCCCTCTTTCCAGCTATTGCTTTGGGCACAGTGATGCACTTTGAATGGGAATGTCATTTAACTTATCACTCCTGGGGTCTTCCAGACCACAACTCCCTTCCCTTGTGGGTACTCCACTATATATGTTGTCTTCTTATTAGGGTATAAGATCTTTGAATAGAAAGCCAGTCTCACTTTTGTAGTTGCATTTGGCACAGAGCACTGTAATGAAGAGGGGAACTACTCCCTCTTAGAATTTTGGGTGTTTGAGCTGGAAGCTGAGAGATTGCTTAGTTCTACCCCAATAATAATAATAAAAAGAAAGTCATATTTTTCAAGGTGCTTTTACATTCATTGTTTCTATTAATTCTCACAATAACACCGAGAAGGGAGTAGAGCAGAAATGCTTGTCTTGATTTTGTAAAAGAGGAAGATGAAACCTACAGAGAAATGACTACTAAGTTCAAAATGGCTAGTAAATGGCAGAGTTGGGGCTAGAGATCAGGTCTAATGATTTCCAGCACATGCTCTGAAAGAGGCTGCCTCTGTTCTCTCCCTTGGTGTCTTTTTGTCTCTTTCTGTCCTGCTCTCAGTCACAGCACACTTTGTCTGTTAATATGCTTGCCTGCTAGTTTATATGTCTCTGTCTGTCTGTCTCTCCCTCCCTCCTTGACTCTGTTCCTCTTGTTCAAGCCCTTACTGATCTCTGTTCTAAAAGAATAGAGTAACATCTAAGAGGTCAGTGTAGTTGTCTGACTCATCTGACACTTCTGACATTACAGACATTTCTTTAGTGGTTAAATCTATGGTCCAGCTATCCCTGGATTCCTTGGATTTATTCAGAGTCATGATCCAGTAATTTGGAAACTGATGACTAGTGAAAAGGACTCCACTTCCCTTCAGGTATATGGCATCAAAAAGTCATGCCCTCAACCTCTGACCCAGTGGAGGAGAATGACTGGTTCAGCTTCTTGAACCCTTAAATTATGCCCCCTAGGTTTCCCCTGGTTCCTAAGGACTCTGGGATGAGGAAGGTCTGGCTTCCTGGGGTGCAGACCCTTTAAATAGGCCTATGCTTTCAAGAAGCTGGTAATTTGATGATGGGCTATAATTCTGTGGGCTATAATTCTGCATTAGAGGAGATGAGAAGAGAAAGTTAGGATGAAGATGAATTTATTTCCACAACCTGACTCCTTGAATCAGTGAGACCCCTCAAAAGATGGTAGTATTTTCCAGGCTACATATAGATATAAAACAGCCCTCAATCAGGAGATTCACAAAGTACCATAAAAAAAAAAAAATAAACCTCTCTCCACGTGTGGTTTTTGCTTTTCTTAAATCCAGCCCTTAGATGCTGTTCCTCTCCTTTTATTCCTGAATTCCCCTCATGCTCTTTTTGTACCTATTAATCCATTGCTGGGTAACACCAGATGATAGTCACCTGGGGTTAGGAGTATTTTCTGGCAGGGAGAGGACATTCCAGATCTCAGTTGGGCACAGATCTGTAGAGCATCAAACTCTCTAATGAAAAAATAGTATAAACAACCCGGGAAAGAAAAAAAGAAAAAGGAAACATTTCCTTGTCTGCCAGGTGCTTAACTCATCGAGCTTTAAGCATTTGAGTAGGGAGGCAGTGTTGTGCAGGGCAATGAGAAGATGACTAACCTTTGAATCAGAAGACATGGTTTCTAAGCTACTATATACAAAACACTGGACTGGGAACAGTAGGACAACATAAGAAACTGTAAGCTACAGTCACGTCCCTCAAGGAGCTGATTAAAATCTAGTTGTGATAAGAGATTTATATACTTTTGAAAACTAAACCATAAGACAATGTAGTCCATGGTTTAAACATCAAATTGGTGATATAGACAGCTCAAGAAAGAGTAGAAATTTCAAGCAGGCTTGTGGGGAGGAAGGAATTGGGCTGGCGTTTGAAGAATGAGTGATTTTTTAAAATAAATGAAGACAACAGGCATCATGGAGAGATGGAATGGTATGAATAAAGGCACGAAGATAGGACAGAAGGGGGAAAGAGCTTTGGCTTTATGTCCCAAAGCATCAAGAGATAAAGCTCTGAAGGTAGGTAGGGGCCAAAGTGAGTGAGGAGTGTTTTGAATGTCAGGCTGATAGGCTCACATTCATTTAATATTGAAGGCAATGGGGAGCCAATGAGGGTTCTTAAGTTGAAGAGGCATGCTTATTATGGTGTTTGAGGAAGAATAATTTGACAGTGGTATCCAGGAGGGCCTGGAGAGGAACAGATATATATTGCATAACTGCAGTGAAGAGAAGGAGTTGCATTTTTCCTTTATTGTAAGAACAGGAAGACAGAACTTTCATTCTAATCAGTCAGAGAAGACTTTGTATCCGAGGTGAGTTTCTAGAATCTGAATGAGGTAATGGCAGGAGGCAGCTCTCTTCTGTATTGCTTCTCACCCTGAAGGATCAACAAATGAGTAGTATGGTCAATGCTTCTTACTCCTATCAATTAAAAAAGCAGAGATGAGCAAAAATGCAATTCCTCTGGATGACTCTAGAGCTTTGGAAAAGATGATGAGAAGAAAAAAACGAGAAATTTCTATTCTTGACTGCAAAGAATTATTGTTTTACTCCATAAAAAGAAAATTATAAGTAGAAAAAAAGACCGTGTCCAGTGTAGCAGCCACTTGCAGAGACATTTAGTAATAGGCAGTAAGTTATGGTAATTAAACACTAATTAATTCATTTACTGAACAATGTCCTAAGAAATACTGCTACTTCATAGCACCAGGGTTATCTGCAGGCAATTTAGTATATATTTTTTAACATAGTGAGAATGACTGGGTAATTGTCCTTTGTCCCATCACTAGCTGGGCACATAGTAGACATTTAATAAATATTCACTGGAGTTGGCTGAGATGCTCCTCTTGGATATTCAGAGGCTAGAAGATTGATTTTAAAAAAAGGAATCACAAACTATATTTGCCAGCAGCTAAGAAATTCCTTTGGTTCTTTGCAATGTGTCTTGTGAGTATTTCCATCTTCTGAGCAAACTCATTATGGACCTATGGGAGCTGGGATGTTGAATGCAGAAGCTGAGTTTCAGTGGGTCAAACACATTAATAACTCTGACTCGCTTTGGCTGTCATCTGCTGTCTGTGAAAGCTAAGAGTAGGCAGAATGCCAGGGAGGAAGATTTTTTTGCCACGGTCGTGTCTGTCCTACAAACAGAAGGGGGCCAGGCACAGAAAGGGAGGCAGGCAAAAGAGAGGTTCGAAGTTCAGTTTGGCCAGATTGTTTACTGATGACTAATCATGAGCTAGTAAAAGCCTGGTACACAAAGACAGAAATATGCTATATACAGGAACAAATTGTAGCAAAACCATAAACTAAATCAGGTGATTGGATGTTAAGCTTCTTGTAGCAAAAGAACTGGAGTCAAGAGGAAGAGCGGCCATTCTCTCTTTCAAAGAGGGTACCTTTGTTCATTTCCATCTTATTGTCTAATTGTGGTTTCCTTGAATAAAGGAATGAAATGAATGAAAAAAAGGTACTTATTAAGCTCTGTGCCAAACACTGTGATAAGATAAGGATACAGGCACAAGTGAGACAGTCCATGCCCTCAAGGCTCTTACACTTTAATAGTGATAGACAAGACATAGGCTGCCATAGCCAGAAAGAGGTACTTTGATTTAAGAAGTCAAAAAATGTGGAATATCTCCCCAGGGCAGAGTACTCAGGAACAGTAGATAAGTCTTGTCTGCTCATTAGGAAGTAGACCTATCTATCCCTCATTCTTTTTCTTGAAGGGGCTAGGAGACATAAAACACTGAGTAGCAGGGAGCTTAGTCCTAAAAATATCTGTTCCATATGAGAAATCTACAGCTCAGGGGAAAATGCAATTACACTCCCAAGTTTCCTCCACTCACCTTGTTCAAGTCAAGGCCTCTATTTAGCCCAGTAGGTAAGGGGAGGGGAGAGGTAGAAGCAAAAGAATGTTCTTTGTTGGTTGATAGCATAGCTAGTGCATACCAGAACTTAAGATCACATGGTGGAAACTTTGATGATGGATTTCTCTCTGCTGGAAATAAATAGCCTTTGTTCTTCACAGCAGGCATGACCACTCCCCATATCATAAACATTGACAAGCCGCATTTCATTTGACTGAAAAGGAATTATCATGGAGAATTTAATGCATCATTTAGTGCCAACTTTCTGCACCCCCCGCCCCCAAAAATGTCTTAGTATCACCATCCAAGCCACCAGAGCCCAACTAAGAAGTCATAGGAAGAATGAGATAGGACAACGAGGACAGAAAGGAGCTATAGGGTAGGAGGAGAAGGAAGAGGAGGAGGTGAACATACAGGTCACAGTGAGGCAACGCTAGCTGGACTAAAGCACGAGATTATTATAAGGGATTAGTAGGAGATAGGGGCAGCTAGGTGATGCACTGAATTGAGCACTAGTCCGGGAGTTAGGAAAACCTGAGTTAAAATCTGGCCTCATTTACTAGCTATGTGACCCTGGGCAAGTCACTTAACCCTATTTGCCTCAGTTTCCTCAACTGTAAAATGAGCTGGAGAAAGAAATAGCAAACCACTCCAGTATCTTTGCCAAGAAAACACCAAATGGAGTCACGAAGAGCCAGACACAACTAAAATGAGTGAACAACAACAAAGAGTGGGAGATAAGTCTAGAAAGGCATGCTGAGTGAGAGTTTTCAATGCTAGGTTAAAAGACATGTAGGTAATAGGTAACCCTGCATTGCCAGTTATCCTACTCCTTTATGTCATGGTGAGTGTTCCTGGGGTGGTGGGGGGAGGAATCAGCCTACACAATGAGGATAAGAGGTCCCTTCATAAATACCATGAATGTTTAAGTCAGTATAGAAGGCAAGGAATGAGAAAACTACCATGGATTCCTATAAACTATTCGTTGATGTCTCTGTTTAACCCAGAACCTTGGGATGGGGAGGTACCATGTCTTGATTTTCTTTGTGTGTCCTATAGTACCTAGCATGGAGCTTTGAACATTGTACATAATTAATTAATGGTTGCTGAATAAAGAGATGAACGAACAGAATAATGGGGTTGATATGAATCATGCATTTAGGTATATATAAGTACATATACATACATTTACATATGCATATCCATATGTGTGTACATGTATATGTGTGAGTACATATATATTATATATAGTTACTTTCTTTAAACTCAAAACCAAGATCAGAAACAAAAGAAATGAGGCTAAAACTCGGATGAAAGAAAGAGGTGTTTCTTCTTCTCTTGCCCCAAGTAAAAGTTGAAGGAGCATTTCACTGGGATAATATTTAGCTTAATGATCAATATAACTTGTCTATTGAACCATCTCCTATTGACGGGAACATTCAGCCTTCAGAGAGGATAGAAAGCTAGTGTACTAATACAGTTTATTAGCTACATCTATAGCATGTAAGCCATTGTCTGTGCTGGGGGGCGGTGCAAGACGATCTTTAATTTCTGGATTTTGTCACAGTAACATTTCTTATGTTGAGTGACAGGTTCATTTTAGAGATTCATCAGGCCTTTTATAAACTCTCCGATTGTTCTATGCATCTAACTGCACCTGCCACCCAAGTGATTGGCCAGATGGAACACACATAAACATTTCAAATTGCTAGCAACAGCCCTTCATGGTAGTTACATGAAATCTTCTTGTTATGTTATTATATTACCAACAACATCCACATTTACTGTCTGCAGCCTAGTGGGAATCTTGAAGCATCTCATCTCTTTGGACATATCTAAGGATAATTCACTCTTCTGGTTTTTGAAGATTATACACTAGTGCTTCTCTATAAAATGGCAATCCAGAGAACACAAAATAGAACAAATTTCCTATCCACTCAATGGGGCCTTGGACAGCTCACTTTAACTCAACAATGAACCTAGGATCATAGATATAGAGATGGCCTTTGAGGTCAGCTAGTTGACCCCTCTCATTTTATAATTGAGGAATATGAGGCCCAGAGACGTTGAATAACTTGAGCAAGGTCACACAGGTAGTAACTTGTTTGTAGGAACCAAGGTCCTCTAACCTCAAACATACCACTCTTATAACCTTTGACCATATTACTATCCTACGAGTCTTACATTTATAAAATGAATGCTCAGTGAAAGGATACCTATTTTCATGGTATTATGGGGAAACTCAAATGAGATAATGGGTATTATGGTACTTTTATGAAGGTGCTCTGCAAATTCAAGGAAGTATGAGCTAGTGGAAAGAACATCTTTCCTCTTAAAATCATGGAAGCTGGACAAGTGCCAGCTGTGATCTTTACTAACTGACCCAAAGCCACTCCCTTCACCTTTCAGCTTTGGCTTCATCATCAGGAAAGCAAAGATGACCATACTTATAATATCTTCTTCAGAAGATCGTTGTGAAAAAAGCTCTATCATGTTGTGACCCAGAAACATGTGCTTTATGACTGTTCTCTCACCTAAGTCTGGTCCCTTAAAGTTTGGTTCATAAGTCAAGGGCAACATAGTAACAAAATGTCAGCTTTATGCCATGGTCTACATGTGGGAACTTACACAGAGTCAAGTAGACCCTGCCAACTCATTCAAGACCAATACAAATGAAATCATTTTGGTGGGGTTTTCCTATCTGTACCATATGTACATCTAGGCAGTTATATGGCTCAGTGGAGAGATCAATGAGGCGCTTGGAGTCAGCAAGACCTGAGTTCATATCCAGCCTCATATATATACTAGTTGTATGACCCTGGGCAAGTCACTTAACCTTTATTTGCATAATCTACTGGAGAAGGAAATGGCAATCCACTCTGTCTTTGCATATGGGTCACACAGAGTCAGACAACTGAAGATCTAAACAACAACATATATAAATATATGTATGCATGTATATGTCTGTATATATGTATATTTATGTGTTTGCATATGTATATGTGTTCGTGTAGCTATACATTTATTTCTGTGTGTGTATATATTTATATCTAAAACCTGGAAGGGCCCCAAAGATATACAGTCCAACCCATCAATTATTCAATTAGTTTCTACTACATACAAAGCTCTGATAATTGCTGGAAAATGATTTTTTAAGTCATTGTTTTCTAATCCAGAAGTCACATCATAACAGATGAATCACCAAGTAAAAGAAATTCAAGTCAAAGAGGAATCATTTTCTTAGTCCAGCTGCCTGGACAAATAAAGAACTCTAGAAATGGTCTCATTCTTCACCATGTTATTGGCTTCATTGGATTTCCCCCATATGGACCTATAAAAATAATAGTTCACATTTCTAGGGCACTTTAGAATTTGTAAAACATTCCCTTTACAATAAACTATGAGGTAGGTAATACAAAATCCCCACTTTACAGATGTGAAAATTCAGACTCAACAATATCTAAGTAAATGGCCAAAAGTTATAGACCTATTAGCAATAGTAATATAATTGCTCTTATAAGTACTCAGTAAGTAGTAACTTGTGTTTCTATAACAGAAGCATTTCAAAATTAAATTTCCATTCTTTACAACTGCCTAGGAAGTAGATCTTGCAAGGGTTTTTTTTTTATTAAACCATATTAAACATAAGGAAATTAAGAGTATTTAAACAACATGCCCAAATGTTTTACAACCAGTTAATGATGGAGAGAGAATTACAAATTCCAGTCTTCTACCTCAGAAAAAGGACTTTTGGGGGACTAAGGAATTTCTTTTTGCTAATGCTAATTAAAGGTTTACAAAACACTTTCCTCACAACAACAACAACATCTAGCATTTATATAGTGCTTTAAGGGTCATAAAATGCTTTACAAATACTGTCTCATATGACAACCCTGTGAGGTAGGTGCCATTATTATACCCAGTTCTTCAGATGAGGCAGCCTGGGCAGGGAGAAGTAAAATGCTTTGTCCCAGCTCATACAGCTAGTAAGAGGCCATGTGGCATAATAGACAGGAAGATGTGGGTCAAGGCCGACCTGTGATACATAATGGCCTCTGAGACCCTGGGTAAGGCACCCAATGTCTCAGTGCTCTCGGCAACTCTTGAAGACTATTTTAAAGAGAAAGTACCACCTTGAATTTATAGAGAGAGTTTCCTACAACAATTCAATCCATATTCAGTCCTCATCCTTATCTAAACAGCTTCAGAGTTGAAATTAGAACATAGACCTCCTGACTTGAGCCCATCACTTGAGCCCATCACTCAATGCACCAGACCAGGCTTCCTTTAATATCGTTACATCGTTTTCTGGGAGTGAGCTCGTGTCAGTTGACTCTTTGGACCATGAAGGAAATCTTCATGAATGACTCAGTGTCTTATAATTGAGGAGCTTTGTTGCTTCTGGTATAATTTTCATTGAATCAAATTTGCTGATATTAGACTAGATGGCAAATGAAGAATATATTGATTTTCTGCTATGGTCAATAGTAAGAGAGAAATTGACCAGATGAACTAATTACTGATCAAGGTGAAATGAACATCAACATTTAGTAGAAGCAGAGGGATGGCAAATATATAAATACACACACACACACACACACACACACACGCATATATACGTATATGTATTTAGCAAGGAAATGTCCCCCAAACTGTATTATCACTTATGTCCATCCAATAAATATTATACAATATATGTTAGTGAACCACAGTAATGGAAGTAGTTTTTTGCTTTAAACCCATAGCTAACTTTCTGCTAAAGGATTCAGATCTTAGACAGGCATGTGCACTCTCTAAAAAGACAATATAATTAAGGCATTATGATGACAATAAACCCAAATTATTTGAACTAATTTCAGTAATCAAACAGTTTTTAAGCACCCACTATGCATAAGCCATGCTACTAGGTACTGGAGATGTAAAGACAGCAGCTTGTGCTTTAGCTAGTATTATTGTATCTGGTTTGGAGATAGAACACGTACGGGGAAATGGCTTAGTCCAGTGGCAAGAACACTGGCACTGCATGTAGGACTAGAGGTCTATTCCCACCTTTGACACTGACTACCTTTGTGACCTTGGGAAAATCACTTAGACCCCCCCAGTTTCCTCATCTTTAAGATGAGGGGACTTTACTAGATAGTCTCTGAAATCTTTCAGCTATATTGTTTCTCCAATAATACTACACACAAAAAAATGAAATATTCATTAAAGTGAGGAAGGAGAAAGCTCTAAATGAGTGAATTCGGAGAAGGTTCAGAGAAGAACCAATATCTGATCTGAGGCTTGAAGAAAAATTAAGCCTGAGCAGTAAAAGTAAGTATCAAATGCATTTGAGGTAAAGGGGACAACCTGCAGGAAAGCACAGAAATTGTATGGCATAAGGCATAGCAGGGCAGCTAGATGGCACAATGGATATAGTGCTGAGCCTAGCATAAGGGAGATTGATCTTCTTAAATTCAAATTTGGCATCAGGTTCTTATTGGAGGTGTAAATGTGGGCAAGTAATTTAACTCTGTTTACCTCAATTTCCTCATCTGTAAAATGAACTGGAGAAATAGCAAACCACTCAAATATCTCTTCCAAGAAAACCCCAAATGGGGTTATGAAGGTTGGACATGACTGAAAAATGACTGAACAACAAATACTGTGTAGCGTGCTATCCTTGGAATTAACATGATCTGGGTTCAAATCCTTCCTCTGACATTTACTAGCTGTGTGACTATAGGGGAGTTCCTTCTCTAGGCCTCAGTTTCCTCACCTATAAAATAAGGAGATTGGAATTAATGACTTCAATTCTAAACCTATGATTCTAAGAGTGAAAGAATAGCTAGTAGTACAATTGACCTGGAAAAAGGAACACATAAATATAAAATGAGGCAGGGAAGATTGGTTGGAGCAGGGGTGTAGAAGACCTTCAGTCTCAAGCAAAAGAGTTTGTATTTTTTCCTAGAGGCCTGAAAGGGTCATAATCAGACATGTGAATCAGGAGAAGGGAGCAGGAATGGGGAAGGAAAAGGAAATTCTACTAAGTTATAGAAACAGTTTTATCACATTAAAATACACAAATAAACTTGAATTAGACTAGTAAAATAACACTGAGCAAAAGTCTTTTGGGGATTTATTGTACTGAAAAGATAACAATGATTTATAACCACTATATCCATTGAATGGATGAGAATACTGCTGAAGTGCATGAAAATTGAAAGGTGTTCTTTCTTTTAAAAAAATACATACATACATACATACATATATATATATATATTTAGCTTTCAACATTCATTTCCATAAAATTTTGAGTTCTAAATTTTTCCCCCTTCCCTTCTCCCCCCCTCCACAAGACAGCATGCATCTCATATAGGCTATAAATGTACAATCATATTAAACATATTTCCACATTAGTCATGTCATAAAGAAGAATTAGAAACTGAAGGGAAAAACCAAAAGAAAGAAGAAACAAAAAAAGAGAGAAATAGTATGCTTTGATCTGTGTTCAGATGCCATAGTTCTTTCTCTGGATGTAGATGGCATTTTCCATCATAAATCTTTTGGATCCCTGCATTGCTGGAAGAGCTAAGTCTGTCAGAGTTAGTTATCACATAATGTTACTGTTACTGTGTACAATGTTCTCTTGGTTCTGCTCATTTCACTCAGCTTCAGTTCATATATGTCTTTCTAGGTTTTTCTGAAGTCAGTCTGCTCATCAGTTCATATGGAAAGAGTATCCCATTACATTCATATACCACAGCTTGATCAGTCATCCTGAAATTGATGGGCATCCCTTCAATTTCCAATTCTTTGCCACCACAAAAATAGCTGCTATAAATATATTTGTGTATGTAGGTTCTTTTCCCATTTTTGTGATCTCTTTAAGATATAGACCTAGAAGTGGTATTGCTGGGTCAAAGGGTATGCATAGTTTTATAGTACTTTGGGCATAGTTCAAATTTGTTCTCAAGATTGATTGGATCAGTTCACAACTCCACTAACAATGCATTAGTTCTAATTTTCCCACATCTTCTCTACTTTTTATCATCTTCCTGTTTTTTCATGTTAGCCAATCTAAGAGGCGTGATATGGTACCTCAGAGTTGTTTTAATTTGCATTTCCCTAATCAATAGTGATTTATAGCATTTTTTTTCACATGAAATAGAGATACTTTTAATTTTTTCATCTAAAAACTGCCTGTTTGATGAAAATCCTTTGACCATTTATCATTTGGGGAAGGACTGGTATTCTTATAAATTTGACTCAATTCTCTATATATTTTAGAAATGAGGTCTTTATCAGAGACACTGGTTGTAAAAATTGTTTCCCGCATTTCTGCTTCCTTTCTAATCTTGGTTGCATTGATTCTGTTCATGCAAAAACTTTTTTAAAATTTAATGTAATCAAAATTATCCATTTTGCATTTCGTAATATTCTTTATCTCTTGTTTGGTCATAAATTCTCCCCTTCTCCATAGATTTGACAGGTAAACCATTCTTTCCTCTCCTAATTTGCTTATAGTATCATGTTTTATATCTAAATTATGCATCCATTTTGACTTAATCTTGGTATACAGTGTAAGATGTTGGTCTATGCCTAGTTTCTCCCATACCATTTTCCAGTTTTCCCTGCAGTTTTTGTTAAATAGTGAGTTCTTAGCCATGAAGCTAGAGTCTTTGGGTTTATCAAACAGAATATTATTATAGTCATTTACTAAATTGCTCTTTCTTAATAAGCAGGTCAAACATATTCCTTGCAAACTTGTTTACATTACTTACTTGTTAAATGAACCCTTTCTTCTTTGAACACAAAGAGATGTTTATGCTTTTTGTTTTTTTTAAATTTTTTTTTTTTAAAGAGAAAAGGGGACTGAGAACATATCATCTTTATTTTATAGTGGAGAAAACTAGGGAAGAGAAAGGAAAAGTGACTTGTCCAAGGTGATAAGAGGAGTCAGTATCAAACCCTAATCTCCCAATTCTGACATTTTGGTGTTTTTCACTATCCTATGCTGCCCTCCAAGACCTCCTGGGGCTTCCAGTCTAGAAGGTACTCTCCTTAAAAGAAAAAAAAAATTAACCATTTCTTTTTTCTTCCTACCATTTACCACACCCACAATCCAAAATAAAAAAAAAGGAAATGAGGAAGGAAGGAAGAAAGGGAGAGAAAGAGACAAAGAAAGAAAAGAAGGAAGGAAAGAAGGAAGAGAGAGAGAGAGAGGGAAAAGAAAGACAAATTTAAAAAACCCTAATAAGAAATATGCTGTCAAGTAAAAAAATGTTATCTCATTCATATTTAGTTCATAACTTCTCTAACAGGAGGTCAGTAGCATTTTTCATATCTCTTGTCTGAAATCATTGCAATGATCAAAATTCTAAAATCCTTCAAAGCTATTTCCCTTTGGAATGTTGTAATAATACAACTTTTTCTTCTGGTTCTGGTCACTTGAGTTTGCTTTAATTCATATATGTCTTTCATTTTTCTTTTCCATGGTACCTTCATTAGTTCTTATGGAAACATAATATTCTTTTATATTCATATTTCATAATTTATTAAGCCATTCCCCAACTAATGTGTTCCCCCATTGTTTCTGGTTATTAGAGTTTTTGCCATCAAAAAAAGGAGCTTCCATTGTGTTTGTGTGTATGTATATATCAATATAGATATAGATATATACCCACATGCATATATACATATACATATATACACATAGAGAGAGAGAGAGAGGGCAGCTCAGTCTTGAGCCTGGAGTTAGGCAGACCTGACTTCAAATCTGACCTCAGCTACTTACTAGCTGTGTGACCCCAGGCAAGTCACTTAACCCCATTTGCCTCAATTTCTTTCTCTGCAAAATTAGCTGTAGAAGGAAAGGGCAAACTATCTCTAGCCAAGAAAACCCCAAATGGGGTCATGAAGAGTCAGACACTACTAAATGACAAAAAAGCCATATCTACACATATATGTTTATAACACATATATGTATATATATATATATATATATATATACACATATATTTCTATACGACTTTTTTCCCCCCTTTTTTTTTTCTTTGATCTCATTGTGTTATAGGCCTAGAATAGTGTCTTTAGGACAAAGAGTATGCTAAGTTTAGTAACTCTGGGGACACAGCTTCAAATTGCTTTCCAGAATGGCTTTACTTCCTGATAATATATTCATGGACCTGTTTTCCTGCAGTCCCTCCACCATCTGTCATTTTTCTTCTTTGTTCCAGTCTAGCCTTATACATTTACTAACTGTGTAACACTGGGCAAGTCACTTAACCTCTGTTTGTATCAGTTTCTTCATCTATATAATGAGGATATTAATAGCACCTCTCCAGTGGTTGCTCTGAGTATAAAATAGAACAATATTTATGAAGTTCTTTGCACACCAGAAAAACTATAAATATTTGTCCCTGTCATGATCATCATCACAGTCGTCATCATCGTCATGGCCGTCATCATCATCATTGTCATCGTCACCATGATCATCATCCTCAATTCATACAATCTGAAGAGTAAGGTAAAATTTCAGAGTTGGTTTAATTTGTATTTCTCTCATTTTTACTGACCTGGAGTCTTTTTAAAAATATTATTATAGACAGTTTGGATTTCGTATCTTGAGATTTGCCTGCTCATATCCTATGACCATTTAGCAGTTGGGAATGGCTTTTATTTTAACAAATTTGAATCTATTCCTTATATATATTGGAAATGAGGTCTTTATTATGGAATCTTGCTGTAAAGATTTTTCCCCACTTACCTGCTTGCCTTCTAATTTTTTCTTAAATAAATGTTAATATTTTAATTATTACAATTATGACATAGTTGTAAGATAACATGGCTGGGAACCAAGGGTCTTCTATTTTATTCTCCCATATAGTATTCAAAAATTTTATAATCTTGAATGAATCACTTCTCATCTCTGGACTTCAATTTACCCTATGGAAAATGGGGATGATATTATTTGCATTTTTCCACTAAAGCCTTATTTGAAGGATAACTGATTTTACAAAGAAGGCAACCCTGTATTCTCAAAGGTTAGAACAGTGAAACACAAGCTCTGGTCGGTACTAACCTATCAGATTAGAAGAGCTTCAAGTATATGCACAATGGTACAAGGTCAGCCAGGGATCAGCCTAGATAAATGTTCAGAAAATAATGTCCTGTCTTCTTCCTCATTACCTATCAAAATTTCATTGAACCAAAATAAGAACAAGAGAACAATAATAATAACATCCACAGGAACTCTATCAACAATGCGTATGCAAAAATGTATAACTAATGACTGAGTCTTGTGGATTTGTTTACTGAAATGATAGGGTTTATGATAGGCCTATAGAGCCATGTCGTTTTTGGTGGAAATTACGGAAAAAAAAAAATTGTTCTTCAGCAGGATGACTTTATCAATGTAGATTATAAAGGAAATGGTACAATCTAAGTAACATTATCCTAAGTTTGAAAATATGTCATCTATTGAATAGCTAGAAAGCTATAAACAGGAAGTTAGAACAATACACTAGAAGCTTGCACAAAAAATAACAGATAAAGCAGAATCTCTACTATTATAAATACAATCCCAAAACATATCTTATAGAATTCAATAAATAAATTATAATTGAACATGAGCATTATCGTAGGAATTACTTGTTGCCCATAACTGCCTAGATTTAATATTAATCACCAGAAAATTTAGAACAATCTAATAAATGTTTTCCTTAAATACGTAGAAATTTCAAATTCTGTACCATGAAATCTGTCTATGCATTAGTCTGCAGAATATTAAATTCAAAAGAACAGTAGTAGGATAGAAACTTGTTCTGGACCATTTGCTTTAGAAGTCCTTTGCAAATAAAGAAATAATATCAATCCTCCTAATAATGACATGTATAGAGTTCTTTAAAGTTTGCAAAAACACTATATATGTTATATCTCATTTGTGAGAATGATAATACTTGGTATTATTGTGCCCATTTTACAGATGTATACATTGATGTTCAGAGGAGCATGCACCTAATAAATATTTGCTAAATCAAATTATGTCCTCACACGTCCAACTCAATGGTACCACAGCATGTAAGTGAACAGTCCTAAGTAACCCCCAGGAATGACTATCCAATGCTCCTAATTAATTGATTACTTGGGTTTTTTTTGGAGGGTGAGGGAGGAAGATCATCTTTCTTGCTTCCTTGCCTAGAGATACAACCCAGTCTTGGATTCTTTCTTTCCGTTGTTGCAGTGGACATCATGAGAAAGATACACAGTTTGAACAGTAATTCAAGAGTAGAGGGAAGCAAGAGGTTGCTGCTCTCCTTGCCTGATTTGATTTGTCAAAAGTCATCCATCTGAATGATGCTTGGAAAAGGATTCTGACAATTTTTTTCTTTCTTTTTGGCAATTGGAGGTCAGCTGTGAAAGGGAAGCAACAAATCCAAATAGTCAACAAAGGTCTTTTGTGCAGCTCTTTGAAGATACCATCCCTCTCTCATCAACTCCCTCCTCCTTGGAGCTGGGGCTATTTAAGGAAACTGAAAGGAACACCCTCAGAGCTAATCTGGTACTTCTGTACTCTGGTGCTGGGGAGGAGTCTGGGGAGCTGATTGTACAGAGGAAAACGTGTTTCTTTTGAAAGGTACTAGAGGAAATAAATGTATAGTCCATTGTTGGCAAGGAGAAGCCACCAGTAGGAATCGGTATGATACAAAAAGGGCATTTGTAACAGTACAAAACGCTTACCACTTTGTGGAGATATGCACTGAATACAAAAAGAGAGGGGGAAGCGCCAAAGGAATCCAACTGAAAAGCATCGTGCCCAGCATGCGGGATGATGTATCAAAACAGCCATAGACACAAGGTCTTTATTCCTTCAACTAAGCAACAGGTTTCTGGAGTGGGGACAGCAGCTTTGGAATGTCATTACAAAGGCAGCAGCCCTGAGTCTGCTTGGTACCTCCCACTCCCTCCCCATCTTTTGGCTTTGCAGGGAGGGTTACCCAAATCAAAGCTAACAACAAATTAAAAGAAAAACAAAAGCCACAAATATCGAAAATAGGCTTAGCAGAAAAAGCAATTGACTTCAGTGATTTTTTAAAAAATCAACCAAATGGGGTTACTGATCTTTTCTAAACTGAAGGATGACTTTGGGAAAAGTAATTTTTTTTTTCTCTTGGGGAGCTTACTTTATTTCTGCCATAAAACGAAGGGGTGAGGTTGGTCTTCATATTCTCTAAAGTCCCTTCTAGCTCTTTCTTATGAATTTTGTACCAGCTTTAATTTGTCCAGGTCAGATTTTGAATCACCAACTAACTTCTTAATTTTATGACATAGGATAAAAAGCACCAGATTTGGAACCAAGAGAAAAGTGAGTTTCAGTTCTGATTTTGACACCAATTAAATGTGTAGCTCTCAACAAACCAATTTCCTTCTCTGTAAAATTGGCATCAAGACACTGATACTACCTGATTTTTTAAAAATGTTTTTCTTGCTCTCTTTTTTTATATTACTGTCACTTTCCAATGATCACCCCTTCTCCAAGAGAACTCCACTTTGTGACAAAGAAAAGTAAGCCAAACAAATCCACACACTGAACATGGCAGACAATGTAAGCCTCCTTCTGTGCCTTAAGTCCACCAGCTCTATGTCAAGAGATGGGACGGCTGCACTATTAGGGGTCCTCTTCTGAAGCAAAACTGGTCACTGCACACTGATCAGGTTCATTCCATTTTCATCACTCACCTCTGTAAGCACCTGACAGTGGTACAGCAGGGCGTGGAGTCAGAAAGATCTGAGTTCAAAACCTGGCCTCATTGCGTGACCCTGGGCAAATCACCTAACCTGCATGATGAGGATAATGATAACATCTGCTTTTCAGGGCTGTTGCAAGGATCAGATACTAATCATTTGTTTGTTTTTTAAAAGCACTTAGTGTGCTTATACCCTTCCCTCCTGATTGTTTTGATTGAGTTTTGTATTCAGCTGAGGGGAGAGAAAAATTGGTGGTGAGAAGGAAAAGGAAGGTAAGCTGCAGGTGGCAGGGCATGGCCTTCTTGAGACACTCATGTAAGGATCTTCTTGCTCTTTTCTATCAGCCAACTTTCCCCATATTGCCATCGATTTAGAGTTATATGCTTTGGGGTTTTATAAGAGGTCATCTTCATGTATGTTTGGACCAAGTATACACACACATATAAGTATATATGTATATGTACAGATGTGTGTACATACACACATGTGCACGAAGACACACGCAATACTGCATACATGTATGTATGTCTATGTAAATATATACAAATATGTGTATATTTTATACATGTTATGTATAGGCATATATACCATGTGTACATATATGTACACACATATTGTGCATGTGTGTATACTAGTGGTAGTATACACTAGGCAAGTACAGTATAGGTAGTATATACTAGGCAAGTTACATAACCTGTTTCCTTAACTGTGAGATAGTGATAATAGTAAACCACTTCTAGGATTGTTGTAAGGATCAATTGCAATAATATTTGTAAAATGCTTAGAAGAGTTGCAAAATATAAATGGCACACAGTAGTTATTATATAATTTCTTCTAATAACAATAATGATGATAACAATAATTTCTTCTTCCACCCTTTCCATTTATATAGTCCTAGTTCTGCTTCAGGCCCTCATCACCTCTCTCCTAGAGTACTGCAAATAATCCCTCCTCCAATGCTTTCTCTACTCCAGCCCATCTTCCATGGAGTCACCACGTCATATTCCTAAAATAGAGGTATGTCTGTGTTACTCCTTTACTTAATAAACTCTAGCCATTCTCTACAGCCTCATATTTATAAACTTCTCCCATATTTATACAGAATATGAGTAAATACATGCATATACACACACACATATCCACATATGTAGATATACACAGATACAGACAGATAAATGGATAGATGTAGTATGTATGTCTGCATAACTTGATCCCTTCCTACTTTTCCAGACCATTTAATCTTCACTTCTTTCTTCACACTCTGCCACCCAGTCACACTAGCCTATTCAATTTCTAGCACATGGGATACTTATCTCCATCTCCATACCTCTGTTATTCCTCATGCCAGCTGTCCGCACACTTTTCCCTTCTGCTGCTTAAAATCTCTGGTTTTCCATAACATTCAGCTCAGCTCCACCTCCCACCCAGTGACAAGGGCATCCCCTCAACTTTGACCTTGTATTTTGTATACTTCACATACATGCTTATACCTGTGCCTGTTGTCTCTTCCATTAGAATTTAAGCTCCTTGAGGGCAGGGATTACTTTGTTTCTTTGGGTTGGGTTTGGGGTTTTTTTTGTGTGTTTCTTTTGTTTTTTTTTTTTTGTTTTTGTTTTTGTATCCTTAATGCTTAAGTAGAGTGTCTTGAAAGGACTTAATAAATATTTGTAGATCCATTGATATTATCATTAGGTGTTGACACCAGCTCCATTCAGCACTTCTAATTGCTAATTACAGAGCAACAAAGCCTAAGGGATAAAGGGAGAGAGAGAGGAGGGCTCAAGTCTAGACACCATGAAGAGTCAACAGTATTCCAGTCTAGCTCCAGTGATCATAGGGCCATAGGATTGTAGATGTAGGTCTTGAAGGGACCTCAGAGGTTAAGCTATTTTTTGTTGTAAACCTCTGTACGGTTTCCCTACTTTTACACCCTCCATTCCAGTTATAATCTATTTGCATTTAAAAATCAGGACTATCTTTAAGGACTTTCCATGTCTGTGCTAATCATGTTTAAAGCATCCTTTGCCTAAAAGTAGGCCCAGCTTATGAAACATGGATGGGGGAACTAAAATCTTTTACGAATACCTATAAAAGTGTATGGAAATCCATTCTTCAGAAAGGTATTATGTTAATTCCTAGGCCAGCACAATTTACATCTGAATAGAATACAGAAAGGGATATGGAGAATAAAAAAGTAAGACTGGGTCAAAAATTGTGGTATGGTTGGGGGAAAATATGAGTGACAGGCAGGAGAAGGGAGGTCTTATCTTGGATCTGCTATTTTATTGTTTTTGTGGTCTTGGGCAAGTTGTTTTGTCTGTGTGAGCCTCACCTTTCTCATTTGTGGAATGGACAGATTGGACTTGATCAACAGAGATTTTGTTCTGTAATAATGTCCCACTACTCTAGGTAACTAGGTGGCCCAGTAGATAGAATGATAGACTTGGAATCCAGAAGACGAGTTCAGAATCCTGCTTCCAACACTTAATTGACAACACAAACCATTTAGTCTCAATCTATGTCAGTTTTCTCTTCTACAAAATTGGGATAAAAGTCATCCCAACATTCCTTCTGTCCCTTTCCCTTTTGTTGTGAGGTTCAAATCAAACAACATAGGTAATCTTTGTAAACCTTCAAGTGCCGTAATTTTCAAGTGCTAGTTATTTTTTATTATTGTCAAGTCCAAGCTGTTTGTAAAAATCTTCATTTAATAACAAACTTTTTTTTTTTTCCTATGGGACTAGTTTTTGTTTTTTGTTTAATATGATGCTTTTAACTTAGTTATCTGACAATGAGACAGGCTCCGACTGTCGTTGTTGATTTGGTTGTGTCCAAAACTATTTAGGGTTTTCTTGGAAAGGATTCTTCAGTGATTTGTCATTTCCTTCTCAAGCTCAATTTTACAGATGAGGAAACTGAGTCAAATGGAGTTATGTGACTTGCCCAGGGTCACACAGCTAGGAAATGTCTGAGGATAGATTTTAATTCACAAAGAGCAGACTTCCTGCCTCCAGGCCCAGCCTTCTATTCACTGCAATACCTAGCTGCCTATTTGAATATCTGAATATTCCCCTTCTAGGATATTAACCAATTATCCCAAACTGGACCTTTTTTTTTTTTTTACCACAATGTCTGGATGTCTTTGTGTTATACTCTGGAACTCCCTTGACATTCTATCCATTTCCTGCCTTTTACCTAGGGTCAAATTACACAAGCAATCACCCTTCCCCTCTAGACTTTCTTCCATTGCTCATCAATAAAATCTTTCTCAACCACTTATCTTTCTCTGCCCTCCTCTAACTAGTTTCTCATTCTCCACAACTGCTTGGCCCTGAGCCCTGGCCAGAAAAGGAAACAATTACCTAAGTCCTCATAGAAAGAAAATTAAGATCAAATTTGGGGACAACCATGCTATATCAGTAAACCCAGCGCTCTCTGATCATTCTGGCCTTTGTAAGTCAATAACCATGTGTCAGGCATTGTGCAAGGCAGCTCTCCTGTCTTCTCTCAATCTACCACCTGCCTTTTTGCACATGAAATTTCAAATCTTTTTTTCTATCACATTTTACAAATGAAGAAATTAAAGCTCAGAAATAAACTGGTCCATGGTCACACACTGATAGAAAAGAACTTAAGTGAGATCCAAACCCAGGCCCTCTGACTCCATAGCCAGTGTTCTCTCCTACATCATCACAGCTGTTCTTCCTGAAAAAAGGAATGGCTTTATGTTTAATTCACAAGCCAGTTTAGGTAGTTGAATTTTAAATAATTCACACACCTTTGCTTTTAATATTTGTAGTTGTTGAGTTTTCCTAATAAAACATTTAGGGATTCCCCCCACCCCTCAAGTCTCTTTCACTGGGAGAATGATTTGTTTTCTGAAATGGAGGACTTTGCTGCCCTCTCACTATTTCCTTTGCTCCTTCTGATCCTGTCTATTGCTTTAGCAGGAGTGAAAGACTCTTGTGGAATTTGGCATTGTTTAGATGTACCATCGGTATTAATAATTCTCTCACCAACCCAAAGTCCTAAAAAATCACAGAGTATTGGCCTTGCTGCCATGGAAAGACATTGGATTTGTTGAGGCATTTGAGGAGGTGGGCTCCACAAATGTCCTCACCCATGAGGGTCCTGGGCATGAGACAAACTTCCCAGGTGCCGATGGCTGTGTTCAAAGAATATACTTGTTTTTATGGCCCTTATATTTCATTCTCTACTGCCGGAATGGAGAACCATGCTGGGTTTGTGCATTTGTAATTGGGCAGGAACAGATGGGAAGAGCACAGCTGGAAGTAATACAACCATTAAAATAATCTATACTGCTCGTAACTCTTTGATGTGGGAGAGGTGAGTGGAGCCCCATGCATGGAGCTTCTAGTCACCCACTCCTCAGGGACATTCACTTTGGGGGAGGGGTTGTAGCTCTCACAGTTGGTGACACATTATGAATTCAAACTAACTTGGTTGGGTCTTCTTCTGACTTTTCTCTAGTTTCTAGATGCGAAGGATAGAAAATGGGAGAACTTTAATTCAATTGAACAAACATTTAAGTGACAAACACTATGCTAAGAATTAGAGATACAAAAAAATAATAATTAAACAGTTCTTGCCCTCAAGGAGCTTACATGGCACTAGGGAGATGTGATTTGGATCACATCTTTGCCTTTAGTCTTCTCTCAGCTACTCCATCTTCTACATAGCAACCAAAATGATAATTCTAAAATGCACATCTGACCATGCTGCTCCCCTGCTTACCAGGGTCTAGCAGAGATGAAATACAACTCCCTTGTTTAGCATTTTAAAACCTTTATTATCTGGCTCCAGCTTTCTGGACTTATTGCATATTAGTTAAATGATCATAGGATCATTCATCCCAGCAAAACTAGGCTGCTTGCTGTTCCAGAAATCCAAGATTCCATCTTTTTCCTCTGAGTCTGTCTGTGTCCATGCTGGTTGCCTTATGCCTTGAACAAGCTTTCCTCTTCACTTCCCTATCAGTGAATCTTTAGGTTTTTTTAAGGTTCAGCTTAAGAGCCACCTTTGACATGAGGCCTACCCTGATGACATATGCTATTAGACTTCTCTTAAATTACTCTGTACATACTGCATATTCATTGATCTGCATGCATGTTGTTATTCCCTCCTCTCCTCCCTGCTTCAATAGAATGTCAGTTCCGTGAAGGCATTAACAGTTTAATTTATATTTATATACCCAGTGGCTAGCATAATGCTGGTACAAAGGAGACAATTAATAAATGCTTGTTTAATGAATGAATAAATAAGAACAAAGTATATGCAAAGTAATTTCAAGATGGAGAAAGAAATGATTTCACAAATTTGGATTTAGACCAAACATATTCCAAGCTTGTGAACTCATTACTTTTTCCCCCTGGAAGTTTCAGAGGGAAGAATAGGGGAGCAGAGTTTCCTCTGAGCAAAAATGTGCAACATTTTATTAAGAATCTTGACAAATGAGAACATATCCAGAGCAATAACAATAGAAAATACAACTACGACCACTCATATTTGTTCAGTGCTTTTGGTTTTCAAAGTTCTTTTCATTTTTGTTATTGTCATTTCAGTTATGTCTGACTTTCTGGGACGCCATTTGGGATTTTCTTGACAAAGATACTGGAGTGGTTTGGCATTTCCTTTTCCATCTCATTTTACAGATGAGGAAACTGAGGAAAATAGCATTAAGTGACTTAAGGGTCACATAGCTAGGAAGTGTCTGAGGCCGGATTGAAACACAAGTCTTCCTGACTCCAGGCCTGGCACTCAATCTATTGCACTATTTAATGTCCCCTCAAAGCTCTTTGCATGGTTTCGTTAGAACCTCCCCTGAACTCTGTGAGACAGAAGTGAATATTACCCTGCTTTTATAGATGGGTGGTCTCCGTTTCCTTATCTGTGAAATTAGGATAGAAAGAAGCATTTGGTTGAGCTGTAAATTGGTGCAACTATTATGAAAAACAATTTGGAATTCTTAAAGAACAGCTAGTAACTATCCATACCCTATAAACTCATAGCATTGTCATATGTGGGAATACGTCCTGAGGAGATAAAGAAATGAAGACTGGCTCCATTACGTGCTCCCAGAGAATTGTAGATAGACTCTCTGTGGAAGCAAAGGACTGGAAACGAAGCAGGTACCAATCTATTGGGGAATGGCTAAAAATTATGTAATAATAATTAAACATTGTATTACTCTATCACCCTTTTCAGATCTAAGGGCTCTGGTGGTGTGGTGACTCAGTGGATTGTGTGCTGGGCCTGCAGTCAGGAAAACCTGAATACAATCCTGCCTCAGATATTTGCTAGCTGTGTGACTCTAGGCAAGTCACTTAACCTCTGTCTCTTCCAGTTTCCTCATCTGTAATAGCAGTTACCTTCCAGAGTTATTGTGAAGACCATATAAGATATTTATAAATCACTTAGCACAAGGTGTGGCATGTAGCAAGTTATATATAAATATTATTATTATCATGACTACAATGTGCGAGGTTTTGGAGAAATAAGCACAAAGGATAAAACAACATCTACTTGCAAGGACCTTAAATTCTAACGGGGAAGAGAATAAGTAGATAAAATATATACATGGCATAAAATATAAGCTTAAAAACACAACTATGAAGTAGTTAAGTACAAGGCAGGTAGGGAAGAAAGGTGCTGGCATTTGGTAGAGAGGATGAAGAAAGGCTTCATGAAAAGATAATACTTCAGGTATGTGTTCATGGAAGAGGCTGGGCCATCTCCAGTTGTCCTAATCTGTATTTGGCCACTGGGCCCAGATGGCTCCAGAGGAGAAAATGAGGCTAGTGACTTTGCCAGGCCTTTCTCATTTAATTCAATTCACTTGCAAGTCATGGCTTCATCTTCCTGATGTCATGGCCCTCTTCAAGAAAGAACCCATAGACAAGGGAAGAGGTTACTCTATGAGGTGAAGGTAGGGATGACCAGGAATGTGGGATGGCCAATGAAAAAGCACAATGGGAAATAGAAACTCATGTGTGAGAAACAGGGAGAAGACCAGTTTGACTGGATTAGACAGTATAAAAGACAGAGTAATATTCAATAAGGATGAAAAGATAGGCTGGGGCCAAGTTATATAGGGCTTTAAATGTTAAACAGAGGATTTTGTAATTTTATTCTACAGGTACAAGGAAGCACTGGGCACCATTAAGTAGGGGAGGCACATAATCAGATGTATGTTTGAAGAAAATGACTTTGGCAGCAGTGTAGACAATATACTATAGCGGAGAGACAAACTGAGTAAGGGAGATCAATCACAGGGCTATTGCAATAGTCCAGGTAAGAAGTGATGAGGGCTGGGAGAATCGTGGCAGCTGTGTGAGTGGAGAGGAGTCAGATGCCCGAAATGTTGTGAAGACAGAAAGGGCAAGATTTGGCACCTGATTGCACATGTGAGGTGAGGGAGAGTCAGGAGTCCAGGTTAAGGAGCTAGAAGACTAAAGATGGTGGTGACAACTGACAGCAATAGAGAAGCTTCAAAGGAGGGAATATTGAGAGAAAGGATAACGTAATGAGTTCAGTTTCTGACATGTTGAGTTTAAAATCTCTCCAGAACATTCAATTGGAAATGTCTAATCTGTGAAGCTCAGGGAAGAAAGTGGGTCTGAATAAAAATCTAGGAATCATCTCCATAGAGATGGCAGTTCAAACTAAGTGAGCCAATGAGGTGAGAGAGAGAGAGAGAGACAGAAAGAGAGAGAGAGAGAGAAAGAGAGAGAGAGAGAGAGACAGAGACAGAGAGAGAAAGACAGAGACAGAGACAGAGACAGAGAAGCTAGGCAGCGGTTCTCAACCTGTGGGTTGCAACCTCTTTGGGAAAACACATATTTCCCATGGTCTTAGGAACCGAGACACTGTCTCCAGGCAGGTACGCCCACGTGCAGATACGCCCACATACGAGTATTAAAGGGTCAGGGCATTAGGAAGACTGAGAACCACTGAGCTAGAGGGAGAAGAGAAGGAGGAAGAGGCTAAGTCAGAACCCTGTGGAACACCCACAGGTAGGGGGCATTCTATAGATGATGAGCAAGAAAAGGAAAGAGGAAAGCAGCAAGAAGAGAGAAGGGTCACAAAAACCCAGAGACAAGAGAGTGGTCAAAAATGTCAAATGAAGGAGGCAGGTGAATGAATAAAGATAAGGGCTGAAAAAATACCATCAAATTTGGCCATTATAGATCACTGGTAACTTGGGAGACAACAGTTTCAACAGAGTGCTGAGTGTGGGAAACAAATTAGAAAGGGCTGAGGAGTAAATTAGAGTGGGAATGAAAACAGTGAATGGAAACAAAGTTTTTCAAGGTATTTCAGCTAAGAAAGGGAGGCTAGATAGAGGGTGATCGCTTGAGGTCATAACGTAAGATTTTTTTCTCCATATGTTGATTTGTTTTGCTGTTTTTATTCTTTTTTTTTCTTTAGCATAATAGCTTTCTGGGAGTAGATGAGGGAAGATACGGTGGGAATTGTAGATCACATAAAAAGAAAAGATATCAATAAAAATCTGTTCTAAAATTTTTAATAGAAAAATTATGTATATGAGAAACTCATCAAAATTGGGAGGTTTTGTAGGAACTAACACAACGCAAAAAACAATATACCCAATCATCCCAATAATATAAAGGAAAATAACACGAAAATACACCATAATTCAGATTAGTGTAATGACCCATCTCAATTCCAGAGGACTGTTTAGGGTACTTCCTGCCTCTTGTTAGAAGTAATGGAATGAAATTGTATAGGCTGACAGTCATGGTCACAGAGGCAGTTTGTTTTTGTTTTTTCTTTATTATGAGGGAAGGTTCTATTAGGGATGGGAATGGTGTTTTGGGGAAATGATATTTTATACACATATATGTATATGTATGTGTATGTATATGTGTATATATGTGTGTGCATATCTATCTATATATATATACATACACACATACATATTTAATGAGGCAAGTTGGATATCTAGAGTATTGTGTTCAGTTCTGGATGTCGAATTTTAGGAACAATATGATAAGTTAGAGGTTTCCAAAGAAGGGTATTGAAGAGGTGGAAAGGATTTGAAAACATTATCAAATGAGTATTGGTTGAAGAAACTGTAGATGCTTATCCTAGAGTTGTTCAGTCATTTTTTACCTGTGTCCAATACTTTGTGACCCTTTTTGAAGTTTTCTTGGCAAAAATAATGGGAGTGTTTTGCCATTTCCTCTGCCAGTGGATTAAGGCCAACAGAGATTTAGTGACTTGCTCAGAGCCACACAGTTAGTGTCTGACACTGCATTTGAACTCAGGTCTTCCAGACTCCAGGCCCAGTGCTCTATCCATTGAGCCACCTAGATTCCTTATCCCAGAGCACAGAAGCCTCAGAGGACATGGTCACTGTGTTGGATTTGCAGGACTTTCTTGTAGAAGAAGAAGAAGAAGAAGAAGAAGAAGAAGAAGAATAGTTTCACAGACCACAGCTTTGTACTCTGTCCCTTGATCTCCAGTTTAGATGGGTCAGCTTTTGCCTCCTCTTTCTGGGAATCAAGCCAGCATGCTATCTCTACACAATACCATGGCCTTGTCTTTTCCATCTTCCCTTTATCTCTTTCCATCTGCCATTAGAATTTAAGTACTCAAGGGCAGGGGCTGACTTCCTTGTTTGTATTTATATCAATACACTTAGGTTAGCATATGGTATATAGTAAGTACTTAATGTTTTATCCATCCATCCATCCATCCATCCATCCATCCACCCATTCATTCATGCATCCATCCATCCAGTCGATTTTAATGTGGAGAACAGTGAACATACAACAGCATGATCTGCTTCTGCAAACCCCACATGGAAGAGACTGAGGAGTCTGCTTCCAAGATGTCATGATCCCATGTAAGAGAATTGCATTTGAAAGATGTGTAGCACACACAGATACTCTATAACTGGTTCCAGTTTGCTAGTCATATAATCAAGAGGGACCTTTTTGATTGTCTGTGCAGCCAGAGTTTGGGACATTCAAAAGGCACTAGTTAGAATCTATCCCTTCTTTTTGGCCTGACTCCTTCCTGCTTGGCTGTTTCTGATAGAAAAGAGACAACTCATCCCCTAAGAGCTACTCCTAGATTCCTGAGGGGGAGATGTATTCAGGCTAAATCAAAGATTATGAGGCTATGAAATCATTGCTATGGAGCCAAATGTCAGATGGCGAGGGTCCAAGGCATTTCCTCTTATGGTATTTTCTTTCCTTTCTGTCCAGAATGCAACCAGGAAGAAAGGAGTCAATACAAGAGGAAGGGATACATTCTAGATGGATATTTATCCTTGAACTGAAAGGATAAAACTAGAAAGAATTTACAGATGTTCTAAAGAGATTTGAATTTGATGTAGTGGAAAACTGCTTTCCAATTGGAGCAATACCAAGGCAGGATAATCACCTGTTAGATATATTATAGAGGAAGTGAGGAAGTTAGGAGAAGGAAATAGCAAATCACTCCAATATCTTTGCCAAGAAAATCCCAGGTAGGGTCATGACAAGTCACACATGACTGAAAAACAACAGAGGGAGTGAAGATTTGAGTATGTTGCACAGGGTTTTTTTGTTCAGAATATGGTCAGGTAAAATGGCCGTTGACATCCCTTCCAACTCAAAAATTTGGTGACTCAGTGATCCTGAAAGAGGTGTAATCATTTGCTCATAGTCTTAAAATTATTGAGTGTTAGAAGAGATTGAAAAGAGTGAAAAGGGACAAGATCAATCTATAAGAGGATCATTTGAAAAAAGAGAAGACATTTAGGCTGAAGAAGAGAAGACAAATGGGATATATGAGACTTTTTTTTAGATTAAACCCAACTGTTTCCAGTCACCATCACTTGATTGTGGGCCTCAATGGCCATCATTCAGGACAGAACCCCTCTGAAGAAGGAATTTTATCATGCTCAGGACCACCAAAAGCTGACCAAGTATGACCAATATGCTGATTAGTCTAAGGGCCCTAAAAACACCCACCAATACACCCAAGATCACCAGTCCTGCTTCCACCACATTCCCTGCAGGAATACTTGTGGAGATGTGACTGCAATACTTGCCTCCTCACTAGTCATAGCTAATGAAAGTTTTCACCACCAAACTCTTTGCCCCATTAAATTGTTCAATAGATGGAATCTGATCAATGGAAATGACCCCAGAAAAGATGCACTCCCACCTGCCTTGCTGCTGCAAGGTAAGGACCATGGGGCATTTCCATCTGATTTACAGCTGAAACTTCCAATATATGTTGTCTCCCTTATTAGAATTTACACTTCTATTTGTATCCCCAGGACTTTATACAATAAGCACTTAATAAATGTGTTTTCCTTCATTAATTCATGAATGATCACTATCTTCAAGTATCTCAGAAGCTGTCAGGTAAAAGTGATTGGATTTCCACTTTGTCTAAAGGGCAGATAGGAGCAGTTAGTTGAGGCTGGTGAGACAATTGACATCAGAAAAAGAATTTAGGCATAATCCAAGCTTGCCAAAAGTGAAATGGACTGCACAGGGAGGTGGCAGTTTCCTTTTCACTGGAGGTTTTCAAACGAAGGTTAGATGACTTTGTTGGGAATATTTTAAGGGGATTTGTATTCAGGTGCAGTTGGAACCAGAGGGTCTCTGAAGGTCTCTTCCAATTCTGCTAGTCTGTAATTCTCTGATCTCCAGATGTCAGGCCCTGTCCTACCGGTTTAGTTCCTGATGTTACTATTTTGGATTTTTCTTTTTTTTCATTGCCTCGCATTCTGATCACGACTTTCTTTTTCAGAGCAATTTTAAAGTCCTTTAAATATACTTACCAAGTTTATCCTCCCAACATGTGAATGAATCACAGAATCTCAGATTTCGGAGGAACCTCAGAGGTCACCTAATTTAACCTCAACTCAAACATAAATGCCATCAAAAAGATCCCTGATGAGTGGTCACCTACCTTTCATTTAAAGACCTCTGGTCCTGAAAGAACTAATAGCCACTGAGGCATCTCATTCCATTTTTAGAAAATTCTAATTATCAGGAAGTTATTCAGTATATTTAACTAAAATCTGCTGCCCTATGACTTCTACCCTGTAGTCCTAGTGTTGACCTCTAAAGCTAAGAAGAAGCCAGCTTTCTCTTTCTTGTGACTGCCCATTATGTAGTTGATGGTCACTATTGCATAAACCCTTCCACCAAACTCCTACCTTCATATCTTCTTTCCTTTTGACCACTGTAGGGCAAAAGTCAAAATTACAGTTTCCTTTGAACAAAAGAAAGAAGCTAAGGCTCAGAGGAAAGTTTCACTATCACTTTATGTGTCTGGAGTCAGAGGGGACACAAAGGCCATCTAATCCAAACCCTTCCTTTACAGATGAAGAAACTAAAACAAAGAGATCAAGTGACTTGTTCAAAGTCACACATGGAGTCAGGGACAAAGAAGATTTCAACCCAGGTCCTCTGACTCCAAAGCAGATTTTATTTATTTTTTTTTCCCACTATATCATAGTCACATAATATCTAGAATTGAAATAGATATTCCTTAACTATTAATTGTATTTGCTATGAACACATTCTGTCTCCTGGAAGATTCATCCAAGGTTGCATATACTTAAGACTGACACCCTTTAGTAATGTCTTGGAGTGAAACCACCATCAACTTCCCTACAATATGCCACCATCTACTTCCCCACAATATCTGTTGATTCCACTGTCTCAGTCATGTCCAACTCTTCATGACCCCATTTAGGGTTTTCTTGGCAGAGACACTAGAGTGGTTTGCTGTTTCCTTCTCGAGCTCATTTTATAGTTGAAGAAAGTGAGGCAAACAGGGTTAAGGGACTTGCTGAGGGTCTGAAGCCAGCTAGTGTCTGAAGCCAGATTTGAACTCACAAAGATAAATGTTCCTGACTCTAGACCTGTTCTATCTGCTGCTCCTGGCTGCCCAATTATTATTATTATTATTATTATTATTACTAGTATTTTTATTATTATTTGGTCAGTTTTAGTCATATCTGACTGTGACCCCTTTTGGGGGGCTTTCTTGGCAGGGATATTGGAGTGATTTGCAATTTTCTTCTCTAGCCATTTTAAGGATGGGAAAACTGAGGCAAAGGCAAATAGGGTCACATAGCTAATAAGTGTCTAGGGCTTGGATCTGAACTCCGGTTTTCCTGACTGCAGGCTGAACACTTGATCCATTGCATCACCTTGCTTCCTACTGTTGGAAAGAGAATAATGAGCTGGATGAAAGGACTATAGGTTTAACCCTAGAGCAGCGGTTCTCAACTTGTGGGTTGCGACCCCTTTGGGGGTCAAATGACCCTTTCACAGGGGTCGCCTAAGACCATCAGAAAACACATATTTCTGATGGTCTTAGGAACGGAGATACCACTCTGTCTCCAGGTGGGTCCGCTCACGTGTAGATACGCCCACATACGAGTATTAAAGGGTCACAGCATTAGGAAGCTTGAGAACTACTGCCCTAGAGGAAAAGGGTTATTATTGTTTTTATACTGACACAGATAGTACCTAGCAGCTGAGAACAGTGGAGAGAACACTAGATTTGAAGACAAAAGGTTTAGGTTCAAGTACTGGTTGGCAACTTATTAGTATTATGCTTTTGACAAGTGGTTTTTTTCTCTGTGAAACTCAATTTCCCCATCAATAAAATACGTATGATGGTGGTGGTGGTGATGATGATGATGCACATATACTTGTAGAGTCCTCTGAAGTCAAGGAAAAAAGCTAGCTCTTGTGTGAAGATCAAATGAGTTTAATGTATATGGAACACTTTGTAACCATAAAGTGCTATATAAATATTAATTTTCATTGTTATTTGAAGCATAGAATCTAAGTTTACACAGACTTCCTGAAGTTATCATGTATAACCCTTAACTAAATTGAGAGCTTTGTTATCATTGCTATTGTTTGTTTTTATTTTCAACCTTACTTTTATCCTTATTAGATCAAAGATTTAAAGCTGGAGAAAAGAGACCAAAGGGATGATTGATTTCAGCCTGATCATTTTACAGACAAGGAGACTGTGACCCAGGACAGAGAAGGGACTTACTAGCTCTTACTTATACAAGTAAGCAGAAGACTTCAAGTCTTTCAAATCTAAATTTAACATTCTTCTACAACATTATGATTTGATAAAATCACCACCACTATCACCGCCATCATCACCATCCTCATCATCAATCATTTATTCCACTATAAAAAAATCTCTTCAAATTGCATGGTACGATGGAAAGAGCACTGGAGGCTCTTTTTGGAGGCATGAGACATGAGTTCAAATCCTGGTTCATATATTTGTTCATTGTATATGAACCCAGACAATTTACTTTTCTGGGGACTTAATTTTACAAGTTGTAGTTGTGAGGGGTGAACTAGATATAATGGAATGGAAAAGCACTGGAAAATTAAATAGAAAATTAAGACAACATCTATTTTCAAGGAGTTCACATTCTAATTCAAGAACAAAGATTGAACAACAAGAGCAACATTCTAATTGGGGGAGACATTTAAAGGAGGGTTCGTGTCCATGTTTAAGGTTATAGTGGATGGAAAAGCCAAGCAGCCTTTAGGTTTGGTGAGGGAAGTATCAGAGCAGATAATATATCCCCAAAGACCTTGATGACCTATGGCTTCAGAGGTCCCTTCTAGCTCTCCAAAATCCTATGATCATCCTCAAAAAAAAAAATACATGTAGCACATAGGAGCCTTGAAATTTCAAGGTCTTTGGAATGTGAGGGTGAGTGTGTGAGGGAAAGAAAGGAGTGGCATTGGGGATGATTCTCCAAATAACATCCTTGCTGGGGACTTTCAGTCTTTTGGATGTTTTTTTTCTTTTCACCCAAGGCTCACAGTTTAAGCACCCCCAAATCAAACAGCCATTGGGCTAACATTCCCCAAAGCATGTAGAGAATAGAGGCTCTGGGCTAGAAGTCTATGGTCTCAATCCGACCTGGATGGGAATGCTAACCAGCAACCAAGATTTCCTATTGTGGATTCAGCAAGTTCCTTTCACATCCTCCAAAACTGCAAGATAACTTTGCACTCTATCCTCATGACTACTAACTTACACCCTCTTCTTCCTTCAAGATCCAGCTACCACTCTTTCCTCCATTGGCATCCCCTGATTGCCTTAACTAAAAAGTGGCTGCTTCTACCTCATTTTTTCCTATCAAATGACTACTATGTCCAAAATAATGTGGAAGGCACTGGGAGAGAGCTAGATAGCCTGATTAAAGCATGGAAATTCCTCTCCAGTGGAATGGGTTTCTCTTCTCTGTCCTCTACAATTATTACACTCAGTAATACCTCATAGTATGCTCTTCTTCCTTCCCTAGACTATTTTGACTCTCTTATCACTTCAAACTTTACCCTTCCTCCAATGCAAAGATCAATTCCTTCATCTCTTCTAGGAAATCTAACTAAACCATTAAAATTCTAGGGCATATATACCATACACTTAAAAATAATTATACTTCATTTTAATATTTATTTTTTAAAATTAGAGTTACCAATTCTTTCCCTCCTACCTGTCCTTTCCCATCCACTGACAAGTGACATTATGTCAATTATACATATGAAGCCATGCAAAATATATATTTAGGTGTTACCTAAACAGCTATTATTAGTTGTTACCAAAAAAAAGAAGTAAAAATGAACTAGGTAGAAAAAGTGTGTTTTAACATGCAGCTTTATCTCTGGATATAAATAGCATTTTTCTCTTTGAGTCCTTTGGAATTGCCTTGGATCATCATATTGAGTGGAATAGCTAAGTCTTTCATAGTTTATCATCTATATAATATTTCTGTCACTGTGTATAATTATCTCTTGGTTTTACTCACTTTACTTTGCATCAGTTCATATAAGTCTTCTCTGCTTTTTTTCTGAAACCATCCCATTCACCATTTCTTATAGTACAATAGTATTCCATCACATTCATATACTACAACTTGTTTGGCCATTCCTCAATTAATAAATTATTTACTTGATGATACACTCACTGTCTTGTTCTGGTCTCTAGTTTTTCCATAGGTACAAGCCTTGTACTTCAGCAAAAGTATAAATCCTCCCCTCCCCCAGACAAGTATTGTCTTCATTGTCTTTTATATTTCCATATCATAAAGCATATATCAATCAAGCAGTAAATAAGCATTTATTAAGCACCTAATGTGTTCCAGGCATGTGTTAGGTGCTGGGGAAGCAGACTGAAGCAGTTTAGTCTAATTGAGAGACAGCACAGTGCTTACATATACAAGTATATACACTATAGATCACAGATGATTTGGAGAGGGAAGGCATTAGCAGCTAGGGAAGTGGATCAGGAGAGGCATTGAGGTGATATGTGAATTAAGCCAAGGATGAAGTCAAGAATTCTGGGAAAAGAAAGTGAGAAGAAAAGGAATTCTAGTCATGGAGGAGGGAAATGTGGTACCTTGCATGAAGAGCAGAGAGGAGGCTGGTTTGGCTAGGCTACAGTACTCATTCTTATACAGTAAGACTAGAAAGGTGGAGTGGGGCCAGGTTGTAAAAGACTTTCAGTGACAGAGGGCTTTTATTTGATCATGGAGGTAATGAGGAGACATGTTTGTTAACTAACAGGTGACATGGTTAGATCTGTACATTGTGCAAGTCATTTTGGCATCTAGGGGAAGGAAGAAATGGAGAGAAGAGAGATGAATCAAGGAGAACTGACTCCAATTAGGTGACTACTGCAATATAATCCAGGCCAGAGGCAATGAAGGGACTGAACTAGGGTGGTGGCCCTTTGAATGGTCAGGAAGTAATGAAAGATTAATGCAAGAGAGAAGCTTGTTGAGAACAGAAACAGTTTTCCCTTTCAGAGATAATAGTAATAATAACGATAATAATGGCAGTGAGGTGGTGTAGTGAATACAGTAATAGTCCTGGAGTCAGGAAGACTCATCTTCCTGAGTTTAAATCTGGCCTCAGATATTTACTAGCTGTGTGACCCTGGGTGAGTCACTTAACCTTGTTTGCTTCAGTCTCTTCATCTGTAAAATGATCACATTGTGTTTGTCCTTCATTCTTGAAGAGGACCATGGAATTAGGGAAATGATGACATGACTTGAGTTGACTGATTTGAGTGAGGGAGGGCTGTACAAGGTCACCAGCCTCACTTTCTCATCCAGAGTCATCTGGTTCCAGTGGTCAGATATTCATCAGGATGACTAGAGATGTCCCAGGATGCAATGGGAGACCCTGCCACTTTTAGGTTAATATCTTTTCAGGTTTTTATTTTGACCAAGGCAACGCCCATTCAGTGAATAGGCTCCTTTAAGAAGTTTGTCAAGGGATGGCCCTTTTAATTAAAAAACAAAATCAAACCGGGAGGGGAAGACCCTAAGGGTTGCTGGCCAAAAGAGGGAGCTAGGTGGTGCAATGAATAGAGAGCACTGGTCCTGGAGTCAGGAGGACCTGAGTTCAAATTTGACCTCAGACTCTTAACACTTACTAGCTGTGTGACCTTGGGCAAGTCACTGAACCCCAATTGCCCTGCCTTCCCCCCTCCAAAAAAAAGGCAAAAAAAAAAAAGAAAAACAATTACTATTTACATTCACTCTGAGATAGGAGGGCCCAACAAAATAACCACTAAAGTAGTGCTTGGGCAGGGATATGTTGTTGTTCAATCTATGAGCCCCAGACTAGAGAAGGGAATGATAAACCACTCCAACTATCTCTGCCAAGAAAACCCCAAATGGAGTCAAGAAGAGTTAGAAAAAACTGAAAAGCAACTCAACAAAATCATAATAACACTACCAACAACATATAGCAGCACTTTAATGTTTGCAAATTACTTTGCAAATATTATCTCATTTGATCCTGACAGAAACTCTGGGATACAAATGTCATTATTATCCCCATTTTACAGATGAAGAAACTAAGGCAGACAAAGAGATGAAGTGAAGTGCCTAAAGTCATAGAGGTAGGAAGTTTCTGAAGTCAGATTTTAACACCTGTCTTCTTGACTCCAGGCCAAGGGTTCTATTTACTGAGCCATTTTTGTATCCCCAAGACATGGTACAGTATTTTGGGCTGGCACTTACTGAATTTGTTTATATATGAAATAATTTACATATATGTGTGTTTATATAATCACTAAGGCACATTCTTAAAAGATTAGAGAAATAGGAAAAGTTCTTATTTGTAAAAATATTATTTATAGCAGCTTTTTTTTTCCTACAAGCAAAACAAAACAAAACAAAAGGCAAACCTCGAAATCAAGAAGATTTCCATCTACTGGGAAATGACTGAACAAAATGGGAGAAAGGAAGGATACCGGGTGAAATTTATTCAATGTGAAAATAAAGTTATCAACAAACTTTTTTTAATTTGAAAGAATCTTCCAAATCACTGATAATAAGGGGAATCAAATCAATCAAACTCTGAGGTTCCACTTCCCAGAAAATTGGCAGAAATGACAGAAGATAGGAATAGTCAATGCTGGAGAGGTCCTAAAAATACACTTAATGTGTTAAAAGTCAGACTTTTTCTTTTCATATGTTGGTTAGTTTCATTTCATTTTTTTTCCTGCCCAGAAGCAACTCCTGATACCATCAACTAAAGCATGAAATGGCCTGGATCAGCAGAAGGGAGAACCAGACTAATGAAATCATGGCTCTTTAGAAGTACTGTATTGAAAAGAATGCTGATTCAGTAACCCCTTGTTCCCAGCCCTGCTTGTCAATCAGTGTTGGGGGAGACGTCACCCAGTCTGCAGTTCTTCTATTATCTGCTAGACATCATTTAGCAGGTCTTTTCCTACCTTTTGGTCCTTGAATACAGGTAATTGAGGAGGTGGTGAGGTGGAATAGTCCATGCTCTTTTACTGATATGGACCTAGCTGAATTGTCTTTATCTCATTATGAAAGTTATCAATGAAAGCCGGCACCATCTTGAATCCCTTGCTGATCTCCAGTGAGGGGCCCCACCAATGTATTGCTATCTGAACATATTTTAATAAAATCTTTTAATTCTCTTTCCCTTGAGTTTTGCCTCATTAATCGGGGTAAAACTGTAACAAAGAATTTTCTTTTTCACAACTGACACGTGTAATTATCTTCATAATGAATTTTACATATGTAAGATACTGAAACATATGCATTTGAGCATTTTAATGGGAGACGGGAATGGTAGAGCTTATTACTTCCACTATAAATAAGGAAATGAAGGCCAGGAAAAATGAAGTGCTTGGAAAAGCTCCTACAGCTGGTAAAGGGTAGAACTAGGGTTAGAACCCAGGTACCCTGACTCCTTTTTTATCCTTCCAATCTATCATAGGTGTTTCTCAATAAATGCTTCTTCATTTTCCATTTTGGGCACTCATAAGGGGGAGGAAGGGGAATAAATATATACTATAAATGTATATATGTATGTGTGTGTGCATATATACATATATATGTAGAGTTTCAATATATGGTTCCTTTTAGGTGCTAAGCACTTTACAACTACTATCACATTTGACTTTCATATTAAGTAGCAACATGACGTGCTCAGGTAGGTGCTCTAGGATCCCCATTTTATTGTTGAGAAAACTGAGGCAAACAGACATTAAGTGACTTGGCCAGGATCCCATAGCTAGTAATTGATGTTGGATTTTGAATTTAGATCTTCCTAACTCCAGGCCCAGCACAGTGGAAGAGAACACATCAGGACATGAGAACAAAACAGTAGTTAGTGAGTCTCCACAGGGAAGCCTATTTTTCTGAGCCAGCTTGTAGTCTCCTTTACTTTAAACCCCTCCTCCTCCCCCTATCCTTCTACCATTCTCCTCTCTCTGGAAGGTACTGGAGCTAAGAGGCCATTTACTTAGCAGCTGGCTTTGCTTTACTGAGCTGTAAATATATATTTACAGCTATTTTTTTAATAGCATGAAAGCATAAGAGCTGCTTTCCAGATCCTGAAGGAACCAAAATTAACTGAGATTAATTTAAGAGGTAAAAAGAGAAAGGGTGAGTGTATAGGGGGAGGGAAAGAGGAGGGGAGGGGTGGTTCTGAATCTGGAAAAGTAAAATCTTGAAAAGACAAACATCTGTCAGAATTCTAAGCTCCCTAAAAAGAATTGAGAAGGAAGGGGGACCTTAGGGCCAAGAAAGAAAGAGACCTCAGGCAAAATGACTCACATCAATCTGACACGTTTTACTCCTTTCAGCCCCAGAAATACATCCCTCATGATACTTTCTATTTATATAACTTCTCATCTTTTCCCCTTCACCCCAAAGTCTGTCCTACTCCCTTACACCTGTTCAAATCCAACTCACTTGTTCCCACTAGATAAATGTCAGTTGGTATTGTTCCCTATTACTATTTCTATGCTCAAGTCTCATTGCTTCTGGGAAATTTTCTTTGGCCACCTCTTCCCTTCAGACATCCTAGTATGCTTGAAGTCTCTATCAGTGGTTCTCAGACTTTTGGTTCTCAGCAGCCCTTTATGCTCTTACAATTGCTGTGGCTCAGCCTTCCCCACCTCAAGAGCTTTTGTTTATGTGTGTTATATCTACTTATATGTACCATGTTAGAAATATAAATGTCTGAGTATTATGATGAAAACATTTTTTGACCTTGTGGACTCCGTGCAAGTGTCTTGGGTTCCCAGAAGATCCCTGGCCTACACTTTGAGAATCACTGGTCTATAGCAGAGGTATCAAACTTAAATGGAAAAGGGTCTCTGACACAATTTGCCTTACAATATCACAAATTAATATTATATATGTATATATATTTATATTTTTATTTATTTTGTTAAATGTTTTCCAATTACAATTCAATCTAGATCTCGAGTTTTGTAGGTCCATGTGGGCCTGTGGTCTACATTAGGGCTTCTTAAACTTTTTTTTCACTCTGGACCTCTTTCTGCATTTTGGCAGCTTTGGTTTGTTGGCATTTCATGTCCTGAAGGCATGCACAGTGCAAAGAGAACATGCTTTGTGTTCAGAACCAAGGCTGTAGTGAAGTTGCAGGAAGCAACACAGGCAAAACTGTCAGAAACACCTCTGTTCATTACCCATTTGATTTTTAATTAATGTCTGGTCATTGCATGTTCCTTTTACTATTTTTACTATTTCCAAATTTTTCATGACCCCATATGGGGTTGAGACCCAGAATTTATGAATTACTGTTCTATGTGATATAAGATATAGAATCAGGATACCTGAGCTAAACTCCTAATTCTGACCCTAAGGAACAGTGGTAGGATTCTGAGTCAGTCATTCAACGTTTCTGGGCTTCAGTGTTTTTTGTTGGTTTGTTGGGTTTTTTTTTTTCACCTCTGAGTAAAAACCACCAGTTAGAAACAATCACTCAAATGCTGGAAGGCTTCCTGTGTGTGGAAAGTTTTACCTTCCTAGGTGATGTAAGGCAGTATGATACAGGGGAAAGACACTGGTTTTAGAGTGATAGGATCTAGAGGAAAAGTAACTTAATAGACTATTCAATGCAGAGGTTCCTGACTTGGCAGACAAGTCGTTTTTGTCTGTCCTTCATTCTCCAAAAGGACCATGATATCAGGAAGGTGATGCCATGACTTGCAAGTGAATTGGATTCAAGTGAGGGAGGGCTGTGAAAAGTCACCAGCTTCACTTTCTCCTCCAGAGCTAATGGTTCCAGTGGCCAGATATGGATCAGGATAACTGGAGATGGACCCAGATGTAATGGAAGACCTTGGCCTTTTTAAGCTAAAGTCTTTCTGATTTCTCACTTTGACTGAGGCAACACTCATTCAGTGTTTAAGGACAGATAAGAAATGAGTCAATGAGCCTTTTTTACCTAATTTAAAAAAAAATACATCTGGGAGGGGAACACTCTAAGGGTTTCTGGCCAAAACAGAAACAATTTACTATTTACATTCATTCTGAGCAAGGGAAGAAAGGGAGGGAAGGAAGGAAGGAAGGAAGGAAGGAAGGAAGGAAGGAAAGAAGGAAAGAAGAAAGGAGGGAGGGAGGAAGGGAGGAAGGGAGGGAAAGAAGGAAGGAAGGAATGAAAGAAGGAGGGAGGGAGCAAGTGAGGGAGGGAAAGAAGGAAGGAAGGAAAGAAGGAAAGAAAGAGCTGTGCTGTTCACCTTGAACCTGCAGACAAGTAACCACCAGGGGAGGGGGTATCAAAGCTTATCTAAGAAGTAAAGGGATTATTTAATAAGTACTGCTCTAAAGAGTTCAGCCTAACCATTGGTTGACCTAAGGGAATAACAAATGTCTATTATCCAGGTTGCAATATGGATTGAATGAACAACCCATAAAGCTAGTAATGCATGAGTACATATATCATGTATAGACCTGCCCATGGACAATGAACTAGGCCTTGAGTAGAACAGGAGGAAAGCAGGTTGGATTGCCTTTGGGAAACTAGGCAGCATCCTCATGCTTCTCCCTGAATTAAATGGCCATGATTTTAACAACGATATTCTTCCAGTGGTGCTGAATGGATACAAGACATTAAATACTAGATACTCCAAATAAATAAACTTGAAGGTCACCCAAAGGGCAACAGAGTTGTGCATTGTGGCCATGAATAGGCTGCCAGACATTTCCAAACAAGAATTTTGCAGAAAAAAAAAAAGGGCAGAAAGAATGTTATCAGAAAGAGGTATCACTGGGGAAAAAAGTCATTTAAACAGCAGAAGCAGAGCAATGAATGATAATCAATGAATGATAAAGCAATAAACATGTATTATCTGCAGACACTGTGCTAAGTGCTAGGAACACAAATAGAAACAAGAAAGTCTCTTCTCTCCAGGGACTTGTATTTTAATAGAAGAAAATGACACAGAAAGGGGAGCTAGGAATCTTAGGAATGGGAGGAGGCAACAGAAGATGAGGGGGACGGCTGGAGTGCAGGTGATGTGGTTTAGAAATGGCCTCAAATTGATTGGAGGTCTGGCTCTAGACAAGACGAGGCAAAACGTCCCTAATCAGAGCCCAGGGCTCCAGGGGATACAATTAAGATTTCAGTGACAATAGAATGAAGAGGATGGCTTGAAATACAGATGGTATGGTTTGGAAATGACTGAGAATTGGGAAGGAGAAAAATATTTGATGGGAACGGATCTATGTTTATCTACCTAATGTCAAGAGATCATCAGGGGAACTCTTTTGAGAGGATTCATAAGAAGAAATGGACAGGATTCTCACAGGATAGGTAGGCATGGTAATCTGCATATTGGGGAAAAGTACGTGCAATAAGGAGATCACAGATCCATTGAGGTATTAAAATGTCCCCCTCTCATCACTTAGAACACAGTTTAGCTCACAACACAAACTTCCTACTTATTGATTTAATAGATTGAATGATCAGGTCAAAACTCTCACTTGCTCTTTATATTGCGTTTCAAAGTTTCACAGACTTAACAGTCACCAAGGGTAGGAATACTTGAAGGGGAAGTCAAGCACTGACATGTTGACTCATGAGGAGGTTGCTAAAACTTTTTAGAAAGTTGGAATAATAGCTCCCAGAAAATTTGCTAAGTAATTCGGTTCAATGGGGGATGTCTACCCAGACAATTATGTAAATATTAACTAACCTTGCCTATTTTTAAATCTTGGAAGTGAGATGAAGAAACTAATAATAATAATAAAAATATATACTCTATAGAGTATAATATATTTATAGTATACACTATATAATTTATGTATATAAAAATGCACATGTACACACTTCTTCATATCTTTTTTTCCATGAGTTAAAAATCAATTGGGTGCTAAGATAAAGGACTCAAAAATAATTACTGACATCACAGTTTGGTAGAAAGTTAACCCAGGGGACGGCTAGGTGGCACAGTGAATAGAGCACCAGTCCTGGAGTCAGGAGGACCTGAGTTCAAATGTGGCCTTAGACACTTAACACAAAGCTAGCTGTGTGACCTTGGGCAAGTCACTTAACCCCAATTGCCTTGCTTTCCCTTCTCCAAAAGAAAGCAAAAAAAAAAAGTCAATTCTGGCAGGGGAAGAACTTTAATGGATGTTAATGGTAGGTGCAGAAATAAAACCACCTTTCAAGTAGGCGTAGAGTCATAGAACTATAGAATTACAGAGATGGAGAGAACCTGAGATCATAGAATGTTAGATGTTAAGGGAACATTAGCATACAGACAAGCATCTCTGAATATTAGATCTGTTAGGGTCTTGAAGCAATGAATGCTAAATTTCAGAACACAGTCAATCAGTAGACATTTACTAAGCATCTACCATATTCCAGGTACTGTGCTGAGTGATGGGGATTCAAATACAAAAAAGAAAGAAGTGCCTACCCTCAAAGAGCTTACAATCTAACGAGGGAAGACAATATACAAAAAAAGAAATGAAAAGAGGATATGGGTAGGCACCCCCTGGAGAGGTCTGACTGAGAAGACAGGAAGAATGCAGGCAGGTGAGAAAGGAAGAGATGACTGGACACCTTAATGGAGGTTTGGGGAAGAGCTCTCTGGCTCTACCCTTGAATCAGAAGGGCCTCAGGGCAAGAGAGTATACTGATAAGGTGCTAGAAAGAAACTTAGAGTTCATCTAGACAGGAGGTATTAGAAACCAGACCTGAAGGCCTGCTGAGTTGCACAACCCTCCTGAGTGACAGCCAAATCAGATTAAAATATAATTGGGAAATATTTAACAAAATAAATAAAAATACGATACAGAGAGAGAATGTTAATATGTGGTTTCCTAAGTCTGTATGTCGCCCACACAGATCCTAATGTATGATTCAGTGGCCAGTGTTTCTATTTTAACTTGACACCACTGATCTAGACCAATTCTCTAATTGTATAGATGTAAAAGCCAAAGCCCAGAGAGGTGAAATAAGCAGTCTCAGGTCGCCTGTTAGGTTAGTGGTAGAACTGGGATTGGATGGGAGCCTGGGTCTTACATTTCCTCTAGCATTAATGATCTCTCTCTAGAGCACCTTTCTAAAGTCATTTCTTTTATCCTACCTGACCCAACATGCAGGGCAGGGCTCAGACAATGGTAAATTCAGGTGCTTTGGAGGTGGTGATTAGACTTGTCTTTCTCAAAATGTCTCTTACATGGTATAGAAGTTTTGTGTGATATTGTCACATCTCATCAACTGGGTCAGCCCTGCTCCAGGCAATAGTAATAATATTTTTGTCTCTCATGAAGAAACTGTTCTAAAAAGGAAAGCCACACATCCATGCATGCATACACACACAATAAAGCATTACTAGTGAGTTGAAACCATTCTCTCAAAGCACATACAGACACAGGATAGCTATAGCCTTGGGAAATCCATTCTTACCTTCACTCATAATATGTGAAACTTATTTTGTAGCATTCAGAGGGTCTTCTTTTATAACAAGCTCAAACCAAACCACATCGGCTTATTTTTGTTTTGTAAATACCACCCACTACCTGATCACTGTGCAGACTTTAGTCACTAGAATCTTGGCCTTGCCTAACCAACTTCACTTTCTTATGATGTAACCTATGGACATGCCCCTAGTTACAGACTCTCTGGCTCACCCTACTCCATGTTCTGCATAGTCTCCTGAGGTGTTCCATGTCTTTACATTGATTTGCCCCAATTACTTATTTTCTCTCTAGTGCAGTGGATAAAGTGCTTGACCTGGAGTCAGGAAAACCTGAGTTCAAATCCAGCCTCAGACACTTAACAGCTTTGTGACTCTAAGCAAGTTACCTAACCCTGTTTGCCTCAGTTTCCTCATCTGTAAAATGAGCTGGAGAAAGAAATCATAAATCACTCCAGTATCTTTGCAAAGAAAGCCCCAAATGGACTCACAAAGAGTAGGACATAACTGAACAACCACAGAACCCCAACTTCACTTCTTATGTCTTTTCCTAAACAGCCAATCATACAATTTCTCTCCTAAAGAGACAGGCCTTCTGCTTTACCCATTCACACACATACACATATGGATGAATGCATACATTCATAAATGTCCATCCTATTTAGTTCATTTGAACATATATTTATTTATTGTTGTTGCTGTTTAATCATTCTTCAGCTGTGTTCTGCTTTTCATTTCTCCATTTGGGGTTTTCTTGGGAGCGATACTAGAGTGCTTGCCATTTTCTTCTCTAGTTCATTTTACAGAGAAGAAAACTGAGGCAAACAGGGTTAAGTGACTTGCCCAAGGTCACACAGCTAGTAAAGTGTCTGAGGCCAGATTTGAACTTTGGAAGATGAGTATTCCTGACTCTAGGCCTGGCACTCTAGCCACTGCACCACCTAGTTGCTTTAAATTTGTTTAGTACCCACTACCAAATGTGGGTTCTATGTCAAGTTCTGGTGAGGAAGCCCATTTTTATCAGATGCAAGGGAGGAGAAGAGGGAAGCAGGCTACTCCTCCTCAATGACCATCCCCCTCAAAAGCCTAGCCTGTAGAGACTGACTACATTTATCAAGACGTGTGAGTGTGTGTATACATATGTTACATACTTACATACATACATACTATTGAAAGTGATACTGACTCAGTAATCTATGATTCCCACTCCTGCTTATCGATTAGTGTTGGGGGAAACATCAACCATTTTGCAGTTTTTATATCAGCCGCTATCCAGCATACATCCCTTTTCCTTAGCATCATCTCCTAACTGTTAAACATCACATACAACCAATTGGGTAGGAGATGAGATATAATGGCCCTTTTATTGATGTGGACCTATCTGAATTGTCTTTATCTCATTACAAAAGTTATCAATAAAAGCTGGCTTCATCTTGAAACCCTTGCTGATACCCAGTGATCGACCTGTCAATGTGTTGGTACCTTGATGTATTTTTTGGGGTTGTTTTTTTTTTTTTGCCTTTTGGAGGGGGGAACGTAGGTCAGTTGGGGTTAAGTGACTTGCCCAAGCCCACATGGCTAATTTTTTGTGTTAAGTATCTGAGGCTGGATTTGATCACAGGTCCTCCCAACTCCAGGGCCGGTGCTCTATTCACGGTGCCACCTAGTCACCCCCTTGATGTATTTTTAAGAAACTCTTTTAATGCTTTTTTTCCCCTGAGTTACCCTATTAATCAGGGTGAAAGCCCTAACAAAGAATTTCCCTTTTAATGTACATGTATATGCATACTGTCCTATGAACATAATATAGAAGGTGTATATAGAAGCTGTCATATAGATAAGTCATTTAACTTTCCTGGGTCTTAGTTTTCTCATCTATAAAATGAGGAGATTGTACCAAATGGTCTTCCAACTCTAAACTTAAGAGCCTATGAACTAGGTGTCAGAAGCAGGATTTGAAAGTTGACAGAGGAGATTGTACCAAATGGTCTTCCAACTCTAGATTTAAGAGCCTGTGAACTAGGAGTCAGAAGCAGGATTTGAAAGTTGGCAGAGGAGATTGTACCAAATGGTCTTCCAACTCTAGACTTAAGAGCCTGTGAACTAGGAGTCAGAAGCAGGATTTGAAAGTTGACAGATTTCTACTTCATGCAATCAAATATTTCCTAATTGTCTCAACTGCTGTCCAGCTGTGTAATGTGCCTGTCACTTTGGTGGCGTGTTGCAGAGGAAAAAACTGTTTGGGTACCAGGTTGGACTAGATGAATTCTGAGTTACTCTTCGATTCAGATTCTGTTCTGAATCTGATATCAGTATCCTCAGAAAGTTGGAAAATAGTCCATCAACAGAGCTCTAAAGTCAGTTACAAAGCCTTTCTCAGCTCATCCTTCTTCAAAACAAAGTTCCTGGCTGAATGAATGCAAAGAGCCAATCAGAAATCCTTTTCTTGAGTTATTACTGAGAGATGCTTTCTCCTCTAGTTCTCTCTCCTAAATGAAAGAACTTTGTCTGTGGAGTCTTCAAGAGAGAGTGATGCTTGTTCCCAAATGTATAATCTGACTAACCCTTTACTGACTAATTGAATTATGCTGGCCTACAAAATTGACAGACAGCTGTTAAAAATGGTTATTGCATTATTAATACGCTCCAGTAATTTCACATTAAAACTATACTGTTAATAATTTTTTCCTCTATTTTTTCCCTCTTAATTAGACTATTTAAAACTTGGAGGGAATATTCTCCCCATACTAAATGGAAGCATCGACCAAAATTACATTTTTGATTGAATACTTCTCTGATAGGCCAGCAAATGAGACTGCTGAGTTGTTAATTATTGTCAGAGTTCTGCCTGATGCCTGCTAATGAGGCAGTCAATCTCCCTTGCCATTCCCAGAATATTAATGGAAGATGCTGGGAGGGACTGGAAATGTCTCCCAGAGTTCTTTGGTGGGTAAGCCAGAGGAGAAAGCTTGTTCACCTTGACAAGATGCTCTGGGGATAGTCCAGAGTGGAAAAAGTCTTGGAATTGGGATCAGAAGACCTGAATTGAGGCATAATGTTGTGAATTCATCACAGTATAACTTTGGGCAAACTAGTTTCACCTCTCTGAGACTCGGTTTTCTTGTCTGTTAAATGTAGCGCCAAGACTAGGTGATCCTTGTGGCCACTCACACCTCTAATATTCTGTTATCTCCATTACCTTAGTGGATTAAAAATCTGAAAAGTCTTGAGCTTGAGGAGGAAGAAGAGATGAAGACAGAGAAAAGTCATGCAGGAACACCTGGGAACCTTTTAGTCAGTGTTCAATATTTATTACCAGCATCTCAGCCCTGAGAAAACTCATTAGGAAGGCTGAGTGAAGTATTCTCCTGAAGCTATAGTGACTATGCAGTCCCTGCAGAGACGCACTGGAAAGGGCAAATATCTCTGGCATGCTGAGTGAGCCTCAGTCTTGCCCAATCCCATACACAATCATGGAACAATGTCTCATATCGCCTGCCAGGCTTCAGTCAGTTGAGCTGGCATCATTGTAGAAAGTGAGAATCATTGGGGAAGGATGGTTGCAATGACATGGTTGAAATATAGGATTAGGAGAGCAGAAAGTTCAGAGAGTGTAATGGAGGGGCAGGGAGGGGGAAAAAAGAAGTGGTAGTCATTCCAGAAAACTGGAAGAATGGAAGAGTAGGAGCACTGCCTAAGGAGAAAGGGGATGGTAGTTCCAGTCCCAACTCTGCCCTTATTAGCTGTACGACCTAAAGTAAATCACTCTTAGGAACTCAACTTCCCTTCAACAAAGGCACAGGGATAGGAACTGAACCTGTGATTTCATTTTATTGGGAATTCTCAAGTAAGGGCATTCCTTCTACCTACCCTATATTCTTTGCAGCTTGTAGTCTTAGTTGCCTTGAGCACTGAATGGGTAAGAAAGACTCCCAAGGTCACACAGCCAGTATGTGTCAAAGGTAGCACCTGAACCTTAATTCAGGTTTTCCTGGCTCTGATGCCAGACCTCTATTCATTACATCATACTATTCCTTCATGGAGATAGGTTCCAAAGACAATGTCTCCTGATGTCCTTTTCAGTGATAAGATCTCTGATATTTTGACCTTAGAAAGAAAGTTGCTTTAAGGAAAGAAACAAACATTTATCAAATGCCATCTCTGTTCCAGGATCTATGCTAAATGCTTTACAATTTTTATCTCATTTGAGCCTCACAACAATCTGTGAGGTAGGTGAGGTAGGTGCTATTTTACTATTGAGGGAACTGAGGTAGATGTGAAGTGACTTGTCCAGGGTCACTCAGCTTGTAGGTATCAAAGGTCAAATTCAAAATCAGATCTTTCTGAATCCAGATCCAGCTTTATACACTGCTCCTGCTAGATACCTAAGGAGACAAGTGATAAAAATAAAGTGAATCAATCATCCTTTGGAAGTGCTGCAGAAGGTATATGAGGAAGTATATATATATATATATATATATATGTATGTCAGTAGGTTTCTGATAGAAGAATAGACTAGAAGAATGATGCTTCTGGGTGGACAGGAATCTTCCTATTCAAAAAATGAGATTAGCTTCAGACCACTTCAGCCTACAGTGACAGGAAAAAAAAAAATCTAACAATTAAAATTGTACAAAAGTAGAGTAGTTTCCCACTGGAGACAATAACTTTCTTTATCACTAGAGGTCCTCCAGCAGACACTGATGACCTTTTATTGGAGATACTATATAAATATTTCTTGATCAGCTTTGGTTGGACTCCATGACTCCCCTGGACTTTTCCAAATCTATGATCCTCTAAACTGTTCCTTCTGTAATGTTAGACTAGAAAAGCATCACTTGAACAGTCTTAGGGCTAAAAAGGACCTTAGAGGCCATTTAGTCCACTCTCATTGGACAGATGAGGAAACTGAGACCCAGGGAGATTGTGATTTGTCCAAATTTGTACAGGTAGTGACAGAGTTGGAATATAAACCTAACTGTTCTGACTTTAAATCCAACATTTCCATCTATATTTCTAACCTGTCCTATTCTACTGATATTTAGCACACTCCCTTGTGGCTTTTTCAATGAAAGATGGATGAATTTTCCATTAGAAGATTGATGAATCTATGACCTCATCAGTGTGAGGTGTCTTTCTATCACTGTGGATTACAAGGTATCAATTCTTTCTGAACCCGTGAAATTCATACCTGCATCTTTATAACATTACAGACACAAAGTAAACATTGGAAAGGATGCATGACATGGAAATCAGAGTTCTGGACTTGACCTCAAGAGACCTGGGATCACTCTGATTACCTGGGAGAACATGTGCAAGTCAATGAACAACTCTTTGTATCAGTTTCTTCATCCATAAAATAAGCACAATAATTCTGAGTACAATAGTGTGTGTCACACACATACTCCTAGCCTTAAATGCTATAAAATGCAAATCAGGAATAATATTGTGTACAGATGATCATAACAAGACATGACTCCTGTTTGGTGAGAGGCAGAATAAGACACAACTCCTGTTTTTAAATAACTGAAGTACAACAACAAAACACCTATCCTCCAGGTTGCACAGTGGATAGATCCCTGGACATGCAGTTAGGAAAATGAGTTCAAATGCAGCCTCAGATACTTACTGGTTGTGTGTCTTTGGGTTAATTCACTTAGTCTTTGTCTGCCTCAGTTTACTTATCTGTAAAATAGGAATAATAATAGTACCTACCTCTCAAGATTATTAAAAGGATAAAATAATATAATATTTGTTAGGTACTTTTCAAACCCTTAAAGTACTAATAAATTATTATTATTAATTATTATTGGACATGTAATGTAACATAGCACATGGAAAACTGGTTTAGAAGCTAGGAAGACCTGAGTTTGAGTCCTGCCCCTGGTACATACTGGCTGCATAGACTAGATGAATCACCTAACTTCTTTGAGAGTCTCCTCTAGAAGACTACAAGTTCTATAGAAGGTGCCAATCTGAATTGAGAAAGAGAGTTTCTTCTGGGAGTTTCCTATATTAGTGAAATCAAAAGTCTAGTTCTCATCTCTATTCCCCCCTATTTATATATTCTCATAAATGCTCCAGAGTCGATATGTGCTGGAGACTTTCCTCTTGTTCTTTTAATTAATAAGGGATTAAGTGAATCTGCTTTGGGTAATTTTTAAAATCTGTAAAATTATGTCTCAATGAAGAGGTCGTATTCTAATATGTCATATCATTGCCAAAAATTGCATTATTACTAGAAATAGAAATAATATTGAAGCCATTTGAGATTATCACTGTGTCCTTTTCTTAAACATAGATTTAGAAATATGGAAAGGCTCTTAGAAGTCAACTAATTCACTACCACCTCCATCTTACAGAAAAGAAAATTGAGACTCAGACAGCATAAGTGACTTGACCAAGGCCATAGGGGTAGAAAGTAATGGAGTTAAAATCCAAATTCAGGTTCTCTGATTTTAAAGCCAATATTCTTTTCATTATGTCACAAAAGACATTCCATTCCCTCCTCCCTTATTCCCTTCTGACTAGTTGACAACGATTTTTGGTCAAATGTGGTGGTTCCTCCTACTCTCTCTGGTGAGCCTTCTGCTCAGCGATGTTGAACATAGATGAGGAAGTCCCAGGTGAGTCAGTGCTCCTGCCTTTTTTCTAGCTGCCAGTGAGCCACTGCTGAGTAGACCAGACCTTTTCCCAGTCCTATCAATGCTCAGGTTGTCTGTGTTAAAAGGAACTTTGGTATAATACTAACTCACATTTCTGTAATACCTTACCACTATAAAGTAGTACATATATACTATTCCATGTATACACACATCTGCACAGTATACACTATATAAGGAACAGATATAAATGTCATGTGTATATTTATACATATATGTTTTCTACAAATAGATGTGTGCAATTTAATTCTATTTCTTACTGCACCTGTTATTTCATCAGCATGAGGAACTCCCAGTGATGTCTTCTCTACAATTTGTGGTCTAGGTGGCACTTCTTAAACTGTGGGTTGCAATGGTTGCAACACACTTTTTAAGACATTTTGAAAGGGTCATGAGTGGAAAAGATTTAAGAATCCTTGGTGTAGAGAAGAGGTGTCAAACTAGCACTCAAAATTCCCCAGTACACCTGAACTAAGATTAAAGTGTAATTGGGAAATGTTTAACAAAAGAAATAAAAACAACAAAACACTGTTTATTTTAATTTGTGTGTTTTTAAGTCAATATGAGACCAGCAAAGATCATTTCTATTTAACTTTGATACTTGTCTAGAGGGTTGCCAGAGGCAGAGAGAAATGAAGTCACTTGCCCAGAGTCACACGAACAGAAATGAATCAGAACCTGAATCGGTATCTTCCTGACTCTGAAGCCAACTCTTAATCTTCTGTGCCATGCTGCCTCCCTCGCTATCTATACATCAGTGGTTTTCCCTGATGCCTCATTGTGGCATGGAGAGGAGCCTTATTCTCAAAGGAGAGTGCAGACTCTAGCAAGCAGGTCCTACACTACACAGAAGGAGCTTGAGTATGGCTCCAAAGGTAGACCATATGTCCACTGTTGAGAACCCTGCTAGCTCTACTTAGACTCATCACCTTAGAACTGGTTATGGTTAATGAATGTTTCTGGTTATAGCTATTAGTGAAGACTACCTAGGGAGCTGAGGGGCTGTGATCTGCATCACTGGATGGAGCTGTCACACAAACACAACCACAAATGTGTCAAGAACTATAAGCAAAAGATACTTTACATGTCTTTTCTCATTTGATCCTCTTGAATACCTTGTGAAGTAGGTTGTGCACCAATCATGACAGCCATTTTACAAATAAAGGTAATCACAATAATTCCTATACTATAGAGCTTTAAGATACACAGATTTCTCCACATATTAAAATCTATTGATATAGATAACAACAAAAACAATAATTGTATAAGTAATAGCATGTATATAGATATACACATACACACAGTGCTTTAAAGGTTGCAATGTACTTTATAGACACTATCTCATTTGAGCTTTACAGCAACACTGTGAGAGGGGTAATATATAGGCATTCTTATCTCCATTTTAGGGATGAGGAAACTGAGGTAAAGCTATGCCTTGCTCACTGTCACAGAGTAACTGTTAGAAGACAGGATCTGCATCTAGGCCTTTTGGACTCCAAGTCTAGCCCTCAATACATTACAATATTCTGTCTTTGCTATGCTACCAACTAGTAGGGCAGTGGTTCTCAACCTTCCTAATGCCATGACCCTTTAATACTTGTATGTGGGAGTATCTGCATGTGGGCAGACCCTCCTGGAGACAGATAGAGGAGTGGTGTCTCGGTTCCTAAGACCATCAGAAATATGTGTTTTCTGATGGTCTTAGGTGACTCTTGTGAAAGAGTCATTTGACCCCCAAAGGGGTCGAGACCCACAGGTTGAGAACCACTGTGGTAGGGGCGTGTGTGTGTGTGTGTGTGTGTGTGTGTGTGTGTGTGTGTGTATATGCAAGTCCACCCCCCACTTTTAAAAATAAGGTAACTGAGTCCAAGAGAGGTGATGTGGCTGTCTTTAATACAGGATTCAAACTCAAGTCTTTCTGATTCCAAGTCCTATTGTCTACCCACTGTACCATATTGCCTTTTAATTTTCCTATGATCACATGACGGAGCCAGGAATCTTTTCTCCCTGAGTTCAGGAATCTTTCCTATATTCCATGCCTGTCTCTTAGTAGCTTTTTAAATGAAAGTATCATTGTATTTTGTACCCCAACTACACTATTTGATTCCATGAAGGTAAGAGCCGTATCATATCCATTCTCCACAGTGTCTAAAGTAAAGCCCTGTGCATAAAAGACACCCAATGAATACCTTGCCTGGAATAGCTATGAAATGTCATTATGCCTACTTAATGGTAAGAAAAACAACAATTGCAGCTGAACTTGCTATTTAAAACTTGCTTAGAGTTCCTGGTGTTGGTCCCCTTGTCCACATTCACCATTGCAGGATGCAAACTTATATGCCTCACATTCCAGATGGCAGCTGGCTTTTCACTGTGTTCAAGTATATGATAGCAGATTTAGAGGTAAACCCCAAAATAGGGACTTCCCTTGGTCACAGGGAAGAGGTGTGAAGACAGATTCCAAACTAAGAAGAAAACAGGCAAGGAGTACATCTGGGTCTGTTTTTTAGCTGTTGCCTCATGTTGTTTTTTTGTTTGTTTTTTGTTTTTTTGTTTTTTAGGTTTGGGTGGGTTTGGGTTTTTTTTTTTTTTTTTTTTTTTTTTTGGCTACCTTGAACAAAATGAAGGAAAAAGCTCTCTTCCAAGACATGGCCACCTTTGAGAACATTTTTCCTAATGCAAAGTTATTAAAGTTTCATGATTTTATCAGAGGTTATTTTCTTGTTTCACCTCCCTCTTCCCCCAGAGGAATGACACTTTTGCCTCATTTGCCTCTTCCTTGACCACAATGGACTGAAATGGTATCTATTCAGAATTCTCTAGCTGATTCTGCCTTACAAGTTATGGAAACTTAAGCTGGAAGGCACCTTACATGCCACCTAGTTTTATCCTTTTATTTTGTAGGGGAGGAGGGTGAGAATTATAAGATTGACTTCCTTAAAGTGATACAATGAGGTAGTGACACAGATGATACTTTTACTCAAATGCTCATTTCCATGCCTAGCCGTCTTTCTACTTCACTGTGCTGGTTCATATTCTTGATTGCCTATTTATGTGGGGTTATTTTTATCTCTCCAAACTAAACTGTGAGCTCATTGAGGGTAGGTACTGAGTTTTACCCTCCTTTGTAAGCATTTGGACACTTTTCTCACCATGATAGGTGCTCAATAGAAATATCTTGATTAGTTGACCAAAAATATTGCATTCTAAGGTCAGCCTTTGAGGAAAATATGCTAATCTTCAAAAGATGCTCAAGTCCATTTGCTTTTCAGTTTTACCATAATAATGACTCCTACTGGGACTTCCTGGAATTCAGCCCTAGATCTCTTTCCTATGGCTCACATGTAACAGATATCTTTCCTCTGCCTTCCTGGCTTTATTTGGATTCTCCAGACAACTTTGGAATGACCCATCCATCCCTCTCCTGCTGTAACATGCTGTTGCTGCTCACCACCCCAGAGTGCAGCTGCCGCCCTCTCCTGGCCTCAGTGAAATCTGTGCCCCTGGTTGATACCCTGGACAGCTCCTGTTTGCCCTGTGGCTCCTGGTGCTCTGTTCTGAGGTTGAGAGTGAAAGAATAATGATTAAAAATGGAAATGACCTTCCCACCCCCTTTCTTATCCTTTAAAATGGAACTCTGTGATATAAAAATGAAACAAAGAAGGTGGTAAGGCCAAAGGGGAGTGACAGACCAAGTATTCTAGGGTATTTTGAGGATTACTTTCAGTTAGAGAAGAGGCGATGGTAGGGGACCTCAATGAAGACTTCAGGATGTGAATTGACTTGAGGATGTGCCTGAATTGGTACTAGAAGGAAAGGAGGAAATTTAAAAGTTGGCAAAAAGTGAAGAGGAGAATATCTCAAACATGAGGCTCTAGGAGAGACCAGCATGTTATGGAAGCATAAAGTCTCCATCCTAACTGCCTTGATCTAACCATAGTCCATCCACAATGTGGCTGACAGCTATACTAAACACTTGCCCTTTCCCTCATTTTGACAGTCTTCATCTGGGATCCAGGGCAGCAATGAGTGAGAATTGGGCTGGAGCTGAGGGCATGAATACTGCTCATAAAAGAATCTGGAATACCATACCTCTCCCTCTAAAGTACTAAGAAAGCCTGGGGCTAGCTCAGAGGAAGGCAGGTTTGCAATTCACACCTGCTATAGCCTAAGGATGTTCTAAAATGTGCAGAAAAGGGCTGATTCTCTTTACTTACTTCTTGAAAACATCCTCATCTGTATTGAAATGAGAGATGGAGAGGGAGAAGAAGATGGAGAGGAAGAGGTAGAGAGGAAGGGAGGGAAAGAGGGAGAGAGAAAAGAGGACAGAGTGGGGGGAAAACAAAGAGAGAGAGAGAGAGAGAGAGAGAGAGAGAGAGAGAGAGAGAGAGAGAGAGAGAGAGAGAGAGAGGAGGGGATTAAAATAGAGAATCTTCACACTCAGGGCAACTAGAAAATCAAGTCATCCAGAACCAATCAGTAGGTGAGAACTCAGGCACTGAGCTGAACATGAGCTAAGAACTAACAGGAGGAAAGAAGTGGGGAAGAGGAAGGGAGAAAGGCTAATGAGCCCTATCTTCCTGCCAGGCTGACTTCCCTTCATCATAAGTATGAAAAAGCTCCCCTTAATTAGGTCACACCAGTGATGATTCTGGCAGGAAGCCAGGTCTGAGATAGGGATAGGTGCTGCTATGGTGATCCTTCTCTTCCCTCAGCTTTGACCCAACACTAGGTCCTGGTCTCTGCCTTTCCCTTCCAATTTACAGCACCTCCCAAACTATATTCTGCAACAGTCAGCAAGCAGCAGCTTCACTTACTTATTCCAAGTGACATCTCTATAGTGCTTTAAAGGTGTAAAGTGCATTACAGTTAATTTGAGTCTGAAATCAAGCATTATGAGAAAGTACTAAAAGTATTATTGTCTCCATTTTAGGAATGAGGGAGCTGAAGTTCAGAAGGGAAAGGAATAAGCATAGATTAAGTGCCTACTACGTGCTAGGACATGTGCTAAATGATTTACAGATATCTCTTTTTTAATTTAAATTTAAAGGTTAAGTATCTTGTTCATGGTCACACAGCAAGTAAGGGTTATCGGTGGGACCTGAATCCAGATCTTTTTGCCTATAAGTCCAGCAATATACTATCCTCTCTACACCTGTATGTCTCAAGTTCCTCTGATCTATGACACTTAACCAAATATAGCAGCTTGAGGTGAATTTCAATTCATTCATTCATTCATTCATTGAAGACTTATTAAGGACTTACTCTGTGAGAGAATTTGGTATAGCAGAAAGCACTATATTTCAAAATCATAAAATCCTAGGTTTAAGTCCTGGTTCAAACAATTGCTAACTGTGTGGCATTGGCAAAGACCCTAAACTTCTCTTATCATTAGTTTCCTTAACTGTGAAATGGACATAAAAACAGATCTTATTACTTCAGTCACAAAATTAAGAAGAAAGAACTATGAAAACTTTTAAAATGTTTTTCATTTAAATAGATTACAGTATGGCACTGTATGGCATTGGGCAAATTCCTGTACTCCTCTGATCCTTAGAAAATTTGTATGATGTTTATATTTCTATCACAGAGTTATTATGATGAAAGAGCTTTGAAAAAAGTCATTTAGATACTTATGGGCTACATAGAGTGTTGGATAGAGAGCTAGCCTCTGAGTCAGGAAGATATTCTCAAGACCTGTCTTTGACACATATTTTAGCTGTCACTTAATCTCTCAATGCTCTAGATAGATAAGGCTATATGTTTCAGAGGAGGTGATGACCTCCATTCTAAAAGGAGTTCAGGTAAGGAACTCTCCTTACCAATTACATCACAGGTTCTCACTAATTCAAGGAGACTGACAAATATACATTGCAATACCTCTGAGGAAGAGATGATGAGGCCTTGACTAAGGTGGAGGGTAAACAAGGGTGAAAAGGAGATCATGATCTCAGGAATCACTGCCAGTATATGACCCTTGTCCTCAAGGACCTTATGTTTAGTATTCATCATACATATCCAATCAGTGGCCAAACCTTGTAATTTCTATCTCCACAGCATCTCTTGCTTTCATTCCTTTCTCTTCAGTCACCAAGTACAGGCTCTCATGAACTTTCCCTTCTACTATTACAATAGCATTGTCATTGGTCTCCATGCCTGATCTCTTCCTATTCCAATACATCTTCCATTGAGCTGCCAATGTGATTTTCCTAATGCTCAAGTCTAAACGTATCACCTACTATCTAATAAATTCTAAAGGATTTCTATCACCTGTAGATCCAATATGAACTCCTTTGTGCGGCATTCAGAAGTTTTTATAATCTGGTCCCAACTCATCTCTTCAACCTTATTACCTATTATTTTCTCTCACACTCTATACGACCAATCTCATTATTGTTCTTACACAATACTCCATCTCATATCTGTGCATTTGCATTGTCTGAACCCCATCTCACCCCACCTCCATGTTTGGAATGCTTTCTCCCTTTATTTCTGTTTTTCAGAATCCCAAGTTTCTTCATGCTTCAGCTCATGTAACATTTCTGTACATGAGACCATTCCCCATGTCAATCATCTTTTGTCTGTTGATGAGGCAGTATGGTACAATGGAAAGAACATATAGGTTCTGAAGTCAGATAAACTGGGTTTCAAATACACTTTCAATGCTTACTCCCTGGATGACCTTAGGGGACATTTTTTTTTTCCATCTGTAAAATGTAAGGCTTGTACTGGGTGGCCTCCAAACTTTAGACCTATGAGCTTGTGAGTTCTGATTGATCTTATATATACCTATACATTAACATATTTCCCTCCTCCAATGGGATACAAGCTACTTGAAGAATGAAACTTTTGTCTTGGTATTCCCAATGCCTAAAACAGTGCCTTGTCCTTAGCAAGTGCTTAACACATGCTTATAGACTTATTGATGAAGACATTTGGATAACCCACTCAATGGAAAGGGAACTTGGCTTTGAAGAAGCAGCTTGTTTCATTATTAAATGACAACTAGTTAGATTTTATTAGATTAAAGAAGTGGTATAAAAGTAGAAAATATTAAAAAAAAAGAGAGAGAGCTGGTAGGTACTAGGCCATTCCTGAGGTAATGTAGGAACAGATAAATGGAAAGGGACTTCAGAAACACAAAATCTAGACTAGCAACAGAAATCTCCTTTACAATATTCCTAACAAGGAATCAATGTCTCCTTGAAGATCTGAAATGAAAGGGAATAGACAAACTAGCTCCCTAAGGGTTAGATTCATTTTGGGAAAACTCTAATTTTCATGAAGCATCTTTCTACTCTGAATCAAATTTTCTTTACACAACTTCAACTTATTTTTTCCAGATCTTCCCTTTGGGGCCAAGTAGAATAAGTCTAATCCTTCCAGGAGACAACTCTTCACATGCAACAAGACAACCATCCAAATCCCTGTAACAGCAATCAATTTAGCAGATATTTAGCACTTAGTAACTTAGGACTAAATATGGAAGGTGTGAGCTCTTCTCCTCTCCTGAAGTGGCAGGAGGGGGGTTGGATGAGACAGGAGGCCAGTGTGTGTATATGAGAAGAGTTCTAGAGACAGAGAGACAGAATCAGAATGTTTCTCCTGGTGGCTCCTGTTGGAGGAAGCAGGATTGTCCCAGCATCTGGGAGCTGGGCTGCTGGACTGAAGAAGTGAGTTGGAGTTTTCTTGAGAGAGAGAGAGAGAGAGAGAGAGAGACAGAGAGAGAGACAGAGAGAGAGAGAGAGAGAGAGAGAGAGAGAGACAGAGAGAGAGAGAGAGAGGGAGAGGGAGAGAAGGAGAGAGAGAGTTTCTCTCCCAGCATCTGGAAGCTGACTGAGAACTGAGTTGGAATTTCCCTGAGACCAGAATCTGGTGAAGGGTGAAGTGGCTGTTGCTGCGTCTGGAAGGCCAGTGTTGCTGCTGCTGCCTGGAAGGCTGACTTTTCTACTGGGTCCTAGGGCCAGCTGAACTGCTGGAGGACCATGCTGAAAGAAGCATGACCAGGATAAGACTTTGTTTGTGGCCTGGCTGATCCTTGCATTCCTGGCAACAGAAGTGGTGAAGGGTTTGAGATGCGCTGGACCCTGTGAAATTCAATGTGTGCCAGGGACTGTCCTGAGTACTGGACAAGGATCTGGGAGCTGTCTACCTCTGAGGACTGGACGAGGACCTGGGATCTGTCTGCCCCTGAATCCAGGTGACTGTTTGGTGGATTCTAGTAGAAGCTGGGACCATGGAAGGGGATCCAGAGAACAAGTTAATGATTGCCCCATGACTAAAAGATTGATTATTGTATTGTGAATTGATTGAATGATTAAGTATTGATTATTGTATTGTGAATTGATTGTAAATGTTTGCCTTGATTTGTAATGAAATAAATGGAGTGTTTACTATACTGTGTAATTCGAACCTTAAAAGCTGTTTACAGCAGCATTCTTTTGGGAATCTGCTTGTGCATGGCTTTACAACCCCCAATCAAATGTAAGCTCCTTGATGACAAGAACAGGTTTTCATTTTGTCTTTGTATCCTAAGTACCTAGCACAGAGTAGGTTCTTACAAAATGATTGTTGAACTGACTTTTTCTCTTTTTCCAATTAAAAATCCCTAATGCAAGGGAACCTGCACTCTTGAGGTCACATGTGGCCTTCTAGGTCCTCAAGTGCAGCCCTTCAACTGAATCCAAATTTCACAGAACAAATACCCTTAATAAAAGGATTTGTTGGAGTGGCTAGGTGGAGCACTATTTAGAGCACTGGTCCTGGAATCAGGAGGACTTGAGTTCAAATCTGGCCTCAGATACTTAACACAAAAAAATTAGCTGTGTGACCTTGGGCAAGTCACTTAACCCCAATTGCCCTACCTTTCCCCCTCCAAAAAGAAAAAAAGAAAGAATTTGTTCTGTAAAATTTGGACTCAGTCAAAAGGTCACACTCAAGAATCTAGAGGGCCACATGTGGCCTCAAGGCAAACCCTCACTATTCTAACTGGTCTTCACTTATTCCAGTTCATTAGCATCTGCATCCTTCCTAAAGTGTGGTACACAGAATTGAAGAAGATACTTCAGATGTGATCTGATCAGAGTGAGTAGAACATGCCTTTTACCTCCTTCACTCTGGATACTTTGTCTCTATTAATGCTTTAGAGAGAGGGAGGGAGGGAAAGAGAGAGGAGGGGGAGAAGGAGGAGGGAAAAAGAAGGAAGGAAAAGAGAAAAGGAGAGGGAGAGAGAGAAAGAAACAAAGGACATCACAGTGTCTCTGCCCATGATGTTACTATCCCAAAATCTGCCTTGGAGGTCTTTTAAGTAAATCTTTGAAGGATATATGAAGAGACAAAGACAATAGGTAGTACAGACACCATGAATGCCTATGCTCTCCTTTTATAAGATTTTGACTCAGAGAGGCAAGTCACAAAGATTAATTCCAGGAAATCAGAAGTAGCCAAGCATGGCAGGACATGAGATTACTAGGTTTTGTGGAGAATTAAAGCATCTTTGTTAAAACTTTAAGTTGGCTTTGAGAGGTATCAATGACCTAGAGCAAGTATGTATTGTTCCTACATTAAGGTGGCTGAGTGGATTAAGGAAGCCAATAGCAAAATATAAATTGAGAAAAGCAGAGATGCTACAAAAAGTGGGAGGAGCCACAAAATCTTGAAACAGAATTTCTGTAAAGTCAAGAATTATCTGATTTGAAAAAGGGGGTATATTTTGTTTGAAGGTAAGTGTTTTCTGTTGGGAAATTTGTCTTGGAAAGCACAAAAATGACAGAAAGAGTAGTCTGCTGCCTTCTTTCATCAGTCTGTGTCCTAGGTTCAAACACCAACCATGCTCCCCAACCCCAACCTACTTCTCTCACCCACCACCATCATGCACTGCCTATTGTCTAAAGTAAACAAGGCCCCAATACTGGCCTTCAGTATAGGAAAATTGCCTGACTGGAGGGTCTCTGCTCAGCTAGGGACCTGAAGCATTAAATAGGCTAGTGTGCAATGTCCCAAACAAGTGGGCAGTAAAATGGTTGGGTCAAAAATCTGGGGATGTTTAATTAGAAGATAAGGCTTCAGGTAAGATGTGATAGCTGTCTTCAAGCCTGCAAAGAGCTGTCACATAGAAGCAAAATTCAACTTCTGCTTGGCAGTTGGGTGAACTAGGAAGAGAGGGTGAAAATGGCAGCAAGACAAACTTCAGTCCTAGGTAAGGAAACACTTTTCAAGAATTAGAGCCTTCCATAAGTAGGATGCATTAACTTCAGTCAGTAGTGAGCTCCCTAATGCTGAAGCTTTTTAAGTTGAAGCTATATGATCACTTGTCAGGGATGGAGAGGGCATGTCTAGTTGGGTAGGGAAGAATTAGGTGATGCCTGAGGTACCTTCCAAATCTGAGCCTCTCAACTTTATGCTGAGTTGAGGGGCTAGAGGAGACTGATCAGAAGTGTACTAGGATTGGAAAAAAATGCCATGAAGAAGCAAGTGAGGAGATGAAGGCTATTGTTAAGTTGCAGAATGGTCTGAGCTCCACAAGCACTTTCTTCATTTTGCTGCTCTTTAGTTTCCTATAGGTATATTTGGGTTTTTATGCTTTCGGACTGTGCAGTTGGGTCTATCCTCCAGTGTGTAGTTCCTAATGCTAAGGTTACTTGACTTTCCAAGGAAATAGTAGCATCTAGATGGCAGTAGACTCTAGCCCCTCATCCTGCTCGGCCCCCAGCACAGCTGGGATTAGAGAGAGGCACACTAGATAGCTGCTGCCCATGCAACATGTAGCAGAGATCAAAGAGGCGTGCATTAAATTTGACTTATTATGAGGGAATATATTTTTGTGTTAGAAAATTTCACTGTCCGTGGCTCATCATTATTTATTTGGGGTGACAAGGCACATTGCATATGTTGCAGTTAAGTCTCAGAGCTTAGAGTGAGCGATATCTTATACAAGGTAAAACGTTCTGAGCTTATCTGGAAGGCCCAGAAAGTATTGTTCTGACTCTGTCTCCATGGCAGGGAACAGATAAGAATACAAGTAGGATGCAAGCTCCATGAGGGCAGAGGGCATTTCGGTTTCTGCCTCTGTCTCCCCAGTACCTTGAACAGTGCTTGGCAACAAATAAATGGTTGAAAGGAGTTTGGGTTGTAGTAGGAGACTGGGTAGTGGAAGACTGAACCAAAGGAAAATATTTGATTTGGAAGGAAGCCAGGGGAGCGTAGAGGGGAAAGGAAGAAAAGATAATCGGGGAAGTAATCAGGGAAAAAGGAGAGAGGGAGGGGGTTTGTAATTGAAAAGACAACTAGAAGGGGAGAGGAAAGAAAGGGACAAAGGGATGGGTGAGGGGGAGGAGAAAGAGGGAAAGGGAGGGAGAGAGACAGATAGAGACAGAGACAGAGAGAGAGAGACAGAGAGAGAGAACAAAGAGGAGGGACAGTTAGAAAGGCAGGGAAGAAGAACTACAGTGGGTATTTTTCCTTAATTAAAAGATTTAAATTCCACACACATACCACCCATCCCCCAAAGAAAAGGCATTTATAATAACTCATTTTCTATCATGTTTTAAGGTTCACAAAGTGCTTTCCTAACTGCAAATCGGTGAAATAAATAGTATGATTTTTATTTCACAGATGAAACAAAAAATGAGGGTCAGAGAGACAAAATGACTTTCCCATGGTTGCCTAATGGGTAAATATTAGAACCTCACAGCTGGGATCTGAACCCTAGTCTCTACGACTTTGAGGAGGCTTTCCACAACACCTCACTGCTTCTCTACCATACTCCCTGGCCCTAAGGTACATCCCCTGATATGTACTTTCCTGCCTTACTCATTCGCTGCCTGAAAGCCTCAGGAATGTGGCATCATACTTTCAACTCTTCCCCACACTCAGTTCACCAGCTTTGTAATTACAGTGGCTGGGGAGTCAGATGTTTAATACTAAATCTCTTTCTACCTCTATTAAATCTCTGTAAAGCCATGACTGATGAATCGGGAAATCACATCTTCACCACTCCCCCTCCCTACCAAGCTCTATGTTAATACCTTACTCTTTCCTACCACCCAGGTTAAAGGAAGGAAACAATCTTTTCTTCACGTCCTTCTCCACAGAGGTCAGGCCAGGCACCAGCTTTCCCTCTCTACACCATCTCCTCCTACCCCCAGGAATCTTCTCCAGGGAGTCTTATTCAAGAAAATACTTGAAAATGAGATATATTTTATTACAGATAAATTCCTTTCTGAAGGAAGGAACCAGCATTTGTACCCTAAGTTGTAACAGAAAGGACCCTGGAGATGTCAGTTCTAGATTTTTCTCTACAAATAAATCACCCTGTGACCTTGGGTGAAGTCACTTCCCCTCTCTCAGCTTAAGTTTACCCAATTACAAAATTAGAGGATTATATAAGATCATCTCTAAGATCACTTTCAGTTCTGCATTCGAATATTCTATTTTAGATAAATTTCCTGTCTTTTAGAGATGACAAATTTATGTCCTTGAGAGACAAAGAGATGTGCCCTATCCCAAGCCTCCACTCTAGCCAAGCTGATTTATTCACTATTTCCCATGCACCACTGATGCTTTCCTGCCTCCATTATTTTTTCATATTATTCCCTCTACCTGAAATTGCCTCCTCTCTCCATTTTCCAGTCCTACCATTCTTCACAAGAAATCCCAAGAAGCCTTGCCTGATCACCCCACAATAATATGCCTGTTCTTCTCTACACTGGATCTTATACCAATGCTATATGGGATACACAATTCAATTTAAAATTAAAAATGCCATACCTTTCTTTTGAAGCCTTTCAATTGTTGGCATGAACTGTTTTTCAGATATTTTCTCTGCTATTTAACTTTGTATTTACCTCACTAAGTAGATCATAATCTCCTTGAGGCATGAGATTTCCAACAGTGACTAGAAAGGGGATCTTCTATGCATTAGAGAGCTATCAATAATAACAATTCACATTTATGTAGTGTTTTCCTTGGAAGAACCCTCTGAGATACACAGAACAAGGTTTATTATTCCCATTTTACAGGGAAGAAAACTGAAGCCCATATAAGTTAAGTGATTTGTCCATTGATATATAGGTAGTAAGGATAGCTAGGTGGCCCAGTGGATAGGGTGCTAGGGCTGGAATCAGGAAAACTCATTTTGCTGAGCTCATATCTGGCCTCAGACACTTACTAGCTGTGGGTCCCTGGGCAAGTCACTTAACCTTGTTTGTCTCAGTTTCCTCATCTGCAAAATGAGCTAGAGAAGGAAATGGCAAACCACTCAAGGATCTCTGCCGAGAATACTCCAAATGGGGTCAGGAAGAGTCAAGCATGATTGAAATGACTGAACAACAATACATACCTAGTGAATGTCTGAGCCAACTCTCTGATGTAGGTGTTCACTCTAAGATTAGCATGCTTCCCAAATACTGTGCTGATTTGCACCTCTGCGCCCCC
>CM053585.1:250197039-250235813 GCA_028646515.1 Pseudochirops corinnae | reverse complement strand
CTCAGTCTTCTGGTATTTAAATGAATGCACTATCTATATTTCTTATGTAGAGAGCCTGTTCTATTTTGTGATTAATAACTATATCAGCATATTTATAGTTACTGTAGGCATTGTGAATACTGCATTGCTGATACACCATCCTACCAAGTTCTATGATATATGATGATTGGTTAATAGAACTGGGAATGGTTAAATTGGACAAAAGAAGACTGGGATGGAGTTACTGGTGGGCAAGGACAACTATTTTAATGTATTGAAGGGATGTCATGAGAAGGATTAGACTAGGTCCATTTGGTCTCAGAGGGAAGAACCAGGAACAGTGTATGTCAATTGCAAAGAAAAGAAATTTATACTCAATATCAGGGAAAATTTCATAACAATGAGAGCTGTCGAACAGTGGAATGAAGTGCTTTAGGACATGGTGGGTTCCTGATTCTTAGGGTTCTTTAAGCAGTGCTTGGATATCTACTTATTGTATATGTTATAGTAGAGTTTCCTTTCACGTGTGGTTTGAACAACATGATTGCTGAGGTACATACTGGGCGAGACACTGTTTCTTGAACATGTCCTTTGATTTCCCACATTTGTGTCTTTTATTATTATTTCTTAAACTGGAAATATCCTTCCTTTTGAAAATTATCTGCTAAATTCCTACCAATCATTTAGAATCCAACAAAAAGGCCACCTCCTCTATATGGCTTCCTCTGACCATGCCATCCCCACTCTAAAAGCACCTTCAGTTAACTTCCTGTTGCTTCTAGAGTAATATATTCTGGAATTGAAAGTGATTCTCGATTTACATTCAGGTGCCTTTCCAGTTTTATTTATCATCATTCCCCTTCACAAAATGGGACCATATATTTTTTCCCCTCATTAAACATTTCACCTACTATCTTCATATATTTTAACAAACCTTCTCTCATTCCCAAAATATACTCTTTCCTCTCCTCCACCTTTCAGAAGTTTTATCTTCTTTCAAGTTTTGGCTTAGGTATAATCAGCTGCTAAAGCTTTCCTTAAACCACTCATTTGTCACTGCTCTCTCCTTTTTCAAATTACTTTGCTTTTACTGCTTATTTTTGTACATTTTTACTATCCCCAGCAGAATGCATGTTATTTGAAGTCAGAAGCTATCTTTGCATGCCCAGTATTGAGCATAGCAGGGGCTTAATAAATGTTTGTTTTGAGCTGAACTGATCACCCCTAGTCAGTAATGATGTTCCCTCAGGTTTTGTATAGAATTTTGTTTTACACCTTTCTGATGCTTATGTCATACTGTTGTTGTTGATGATTTGTGTCCAACTATTAGCAACCCCATTGTGGGTTTTCTAAGCAATGATACTGGGGTGGTTTGCCATTTCCTTCCTAGATCAAAAGATCTGGGTGAAGGCCTGCCACCTCTTGAATAGCCCCCTCCCTACAGATAGTCTGTGGGAGGGCATGGATTGGAACTAACACAGGATGAGAAATTTGGGATGGATTGTGATCTGCACTATTGCACCCAAATCAATGAACTCACATATCCATTAAAGCATCAAAGGACAAGGAGGGAAGGATCAACTCAGGGGAGGCTTGTTTTGCATTAGAAGATACAGGGCCAAAGTCAGGGATGGATGGTCAGCAGCTGATTCTTCCCTCAGCCCATCACTCCTGACATCTTACCTGAGAACTGTGCTGGCCACAGACAAGGGGACCAAGTAAATAAAGAGCCTGTTCCACACATTCCTCTTTCCAGCTCATTTTACATATAAGGAGACTAAGGTAAAGAGGGACAAGTGACTTGCCCAGGGTCACACAGCTAGTAAGTATCTCAGGCCAAATTTGAACTCAGGTCATCCTGATTCTACATCCAGCACTATCCATTCACTATATTATCTAGCTCCCCTGTATGCCATACAGCACTGTCTCTATAATAATGGGTCTCTTGTTATTCCTCTTTTCAATTGTAAGTCCCAAAAGGACAGTACACTCTATTTCCTATTTGATTCTAGTATAGAATATCTCTCTGCCATATCCATTCAAGAAATATCTAATAATGGACTAACTGCAAGTATGAACTGTTGGTTGATATGATCACAAAGAACATATTAAGTACCTGTTGCATACAAGGTACTGTGATACATACTGAGAACACACAGAAAAGCAAAAAGTGTCTTAGCTCTTAAGGAGCTCACAGTCTAATGGATTATAAGAGCTAGAATTTATTTAGTTCTTTAAGTTTGCAAAGTGCTTTACAAATATCTCATTTTATCATCTACACAACCCTAGGAAGTTTGCTTGGTCATTTTCCAGTCATGTCCATCTCTTCATGACCACATACAGGCTTTGCTTGGCAAAGATCTGGAGTGGTTTGTCATTTCCTTCTCCATTTTACAGATGAGGAAACTGAGGCAAATATGGTGAAGTGACTTGCCCAAGGTCACACACCTAAGAAGCATCTTAACCTAGAGTTGAAATCAGAAAGATGACTCTTCCTGACTCCAGGCCCAGTACTCTATCCACTGCATGGTCTGGCCACCCTATTATGATTCTTAAATGAGGAGACTGAGATAGACTGGTTAAGTGACTTGTTCCAGAGTCACAAAGCTATTAAATATCTGAGGTCAGATCTGAATTCACATCTTCCAGGGCTCAAGACCCAGAACCATTTTACCTCCTAGATGGCAATAATAATAACCAGCACTAAGGTTGTCAGAGCACTTTACATATGTCATCTCCCATTTAAGTCTGGGCATAGGTGTGTATTTTTAAATCTAATATTCTTCTAGTGATGATGTAGTTCTTTGAAGTATGAAGAACTATAAACTCTGAAAATCAAATTGAAGTTGCAGGAAAAAAAATTTGTGGAGAGGTACATGCTAGATGTGAGTAGGCTAAAACGTATTACCAATGAAGAATTCAATATAGGAGAAGGGTTGTATGAGATGTCAACAGATAGATTCATGACCATAAAAAGAGGGAGTCCAATCTTGTGGTAAGGGGATAGACAATATACATATTGCCTATGAGATTCACTGATATACACCCAAAGTCAAAAGATCTAGATGAAGGCCTATCCCTCTTAGATAGCCCCCTCCCCATAGATAGTCTGTGGGAGGGCATGGACTGGAACGACACAGAATGAGAAATTTGGGATGGATTGTGATCTATACTATTGCACCCAAATCAATGAACTCACATATCCAAAGTATCAAAGGACAAGGGGGGAAGGATCAACTCAGGGGAGGCTTGTTTTTCATTAGAAGATTGTAAAGCCATACAAGAGCAGTTTTCCAGAGGATTCCTGCTGTGAACAGCTTTCAAGATTCTGATTACATAGTATAGTGAATGCTCTATTCAATAGCAAATCAGAGAAAAACATTCATAGAAAATCAAAATACAGCATTCACAATGTACAACTTATCATAGAAAATCAAAATATAGCATTCACCATGTCACAGCTCAACAACTTATCACTAAAATGTCCACATAGTTTTCACCACAGTGGTCACATAGTTTTGAACAAAGTATAAGCATTTAGTCAATCAATTACTTAGTAACTCAATCATTCAATCAACTCAATCATTCAATCATCCTTAAGGAGGCTTGCCTCCTTAATACAAAATACAAAAGTGAAAGTTCTCCACTCATGGGGCACACTAGGTTACACTATCAGTCACTACTCAGCACTCTTTTAAGGGGTAATATAAAATACACAGGCCGTCCACCCCTAAGTCACACATAAGTTCCAATTTCAAGGTCATAAGTAAGGTACAATTTCAGTCACTACTCAGTATTCATGGAGAGATCTCTTCATCTTGACCTGAGATAGGCTCTCAGATTCCCTGGATCCCCTTCTATGGTCCCAGCTCCTACCTGGATTCACCAAACTGTCACGTGGGTTAAAAGGCAGACAGCTTCTAGCTCCTTGTCTAGCTCTCTGTGCAGTCCCTGTTCCACACTGAAGCTCACAGAGTCTAGTCCACCTTAAATCCTTCATAGTCTCTATCCTTGGGAAGTCAAGGCTTAACAAAGCCACAAACAGACAAAATGCTGACACCACAGTCATGCTTCCTTAGTCTTCTACAGCTCTGGCTGGTCTTCAGAAATCCTCAGCAGCTTCTCAGCAGCTCCAGCTGGCTTTTGGACTCAGCAGAAGTTTCACCTGGTTCCCAGAATCAAAATCACTTCATCCAGGCTCTCAAAATAAAAATCATTTTCTCCAGCCTGGGCCTCTCTTCCTCAGCCTCCAGAACCTGGCTCCAAGAAGATCTGTCTGACCCAGCAGGGGCTTCTCCTTATATACACACATGGCATTAGCTCCTTCCTGTTTCAGCCATTTCCTGTTTCAACCCCTTCCTGTTAAGCTGGCAACAGGGGTTCATACCTTCTGTTTCTTTAACAGTGGCTTGATTAATTACTAAATGCTAAGTACCTGTTAGCTTTGCCAATACAAAGGGATCAAATTACAATATTATTACAAAGATACAGGGCCAAGGTCAGGGATGGATGGTCAGCAGCTGACTCTTCTCTCAGCCCATCACTCCTGACATCTTACCTGAGAACTGTGCTGGCCACAGACCAGGGAACTAAGGGAGAAAAGAGCTTGTTCGGCACCTTCATCTTTCCAAATCCCATTAGAAAGCTCGCCTCTCTTTCTTCTTTGTGTCCTGTAATGCTCTGCTCAGCTTCTGTCCTAATCTTTTCTTTTTGTATGTGATTCCCTGACCGTATTATTGGCTATCTATAATTATTATCTATTTATTAATTCTCTAACTTATCATCTGACTGTAACTTATTAATTCTTCAAAATGCTCAGTGATATGCTTGTCTGAGCAATGCTGTGTCAAACGAGGTTTATTAGCACATCCAGGAAAGGGGGCAATCCACAGGGTGGTTTCTGGGTTTGCATTTGGTAGAGATTGTACATTTTTATCCACATTTGCAGCTGCTACAAGGACAATTGATTTGTTTGAGGCAGGATGGTGGGAATTCGAAGGCTGCCTGTCCTTGGGCAATGATAATAAAACAACTGTGTGTTTTTTTCAGGTAATGATACTTCCTAGAATAGCCTATTATCACCATGGTGTTTGGAAACTGGCAGTAACACTGCCAGGAAGCTTGGGGGATCTTGCTCCGCTAAAATCCTGATTTCTTTCCTCAGAGGATTTCTTCCTCTTCTGTTCTGAGGTTCACCTGCAGAAACTGTTCCCATCCTCCAACACTATTTGCCTGCAGGATATTAATAGCCCTAGAAGGAAGGTAAGGGGTGTTAAGAAGTCCCCAGAACTTGTCTTTTAGAGTTGTCACAGTTTCCAGAAACACTCACTAAAAGAGAGCTATAGCAAAAAATGTACTGGACTCAGGATTGAATGCCATCTCTGCCAATGATCAGATGTGTGACCTTGGGAAGGTCCCTTCACTTTAACAACATAGTCTAGGGAGGGGTGGGGTGGATTCACAGCTCAGAAAAGGTCATTTTTTTCAATCTGTTAATTAGAAAATGTTAACTCTTACTAGGTAACATTAAGCCTAAAAAGTGATGTTCCTGGTAGAAATTTTAGGCACTGAGACCAGGGAGGATTCAAAGGAAAAAAGGCTTTTCTGCTGCTCCCCAAACTGCATGACCAATGTGGACTGTGATCCAGTGGTCTCCAAAGTGGGGCCACTGGTGCCTCTCTGTGTGGGGGTACATAGGTAGGGGTGTGCAGGAGAGTCAATTGTGAAGCTTATGTCCAATATAACCACACCTACCCTATTTCACAACACTCTTCTGCTCTCTCCTCTTGCTCTGCAGTGTAAGTCTCAAACCACTCCCCTCCTGAGCCAGGCGTCAGTGCCTCAGGTCACTTTTAACCTAAACTTTCTACTTACAGGAGCTGTGTTGGTACCATTGGGGAAATTCTGCACCAACTCCCCGCCTCCGAGTCAATAATGTGCTGATAAATATTTAATAACAGGTTCCCAGGGGGCAAAACATAAGCATGGCACACTTTTATTAACATTTTCTCCATCACTTTCTGAAGCAGAGACAACAAAATAATAAACAAAGCCTTGATTTATAGGATTTGCTGATTTCCAAGATGTAAATGCTCACGCTGAAAATTTAACAATTAGCTCTCTTGAGCTCGGGATGGCTCCAGTACATCCCTGCATCTCACCTCACCAGATGGCTGGTGCCCCTTAGAAAGAGGGTAGTGCTCTCTGGGATCAATGACCGTTGAAGAAAAGCTCCACATACATTGACCCTTTGCATTTTACGTGAGATGAAGTGATTGACTTAGCAGATATAAAAACGTCATCACATTATCTTCTCCTCAAAACCTTTCCAATGTCTATTCTTCCCTAAGAATGTTGGTAGCACTTTTAACCTTCCAAACACCCAGGTTTTTACAAGTTTAGTGTCATTTTTGGGTTCTCACCCCTTCTTTTATGCAGCTAAGTGGTGCAGTGGTTAGAGTGTCAGGCCAGAAGTCAGAAAAAAACTCATCTTCCTGAGTTCAAATCCGGCCTCAGACACTTACTAGCTGTGTGACCCTGGGCAAGTCACTTAATACTGTTTGCCTCAGTTTCCTCATTTGTAAAATGAGCTAGAAAAGGAAATGGCAAAGCCTTCCAGTATTTTTACCAAGAAAATCCCAACTGGGGTTATAGAGAGTGTAGTTAAGACTGAAAAATGACAACACTCCCTTCTTCCTCCAGACGCACTTCCACATGCAGAATCAGCTATAACATTCTGTCAGTTCTACTGCCACTTCTCTCAGATCTGTCTCTTCCCAATTCACATGGTCACCACTCTAATTCAAGCTCATCACCTCTTATGTGAACTACTGAAATGGCCTCCTGTTTGGTCTCCATTCCTCCCCTTGGTGCATTCAGATTCATCAACATTGACTTTTCTATGTACCCACCAGCAGCTATAAGGAGGAGTTAATATAGTTTGCAAAGTCTGTGGATTTTCCTTTTTAGTTCCACCATTCTGATCCATCCTCCACAAGCTGTCAGAGAACCTCCTTAAGCATCATTCTGACCTTGTTACTGGCCTCTTCAGTGAGCTGAGGCATCTCCTTAATTTCATCATCCTTATTAATTTCTACTTTATGTTTTATATACATAATTATCAATACAATAGCATATTTCATACTTTATATAAATATGCACATATTGGGAATTTGTATTGTTTGTTTTTTTTAACTGAAACAGCTGTGTCATAAAAACATTTTGGCAACCAGTGATATAGTGAACTTATACAAAAGGATCGCTGACAATGTGATTTGTGACTGTTGTCATGGAAAGAAACAGTCCCTGGAAGCCCAGGCAAACCTCAGGTCTAGGGAGTTTTCCTACCTGACGTCAGCAGGGTCTTCAGTCACAAGCACATCAGTCTTACAGCTGGCCAGAGGGTTGATAGATAGATCCATAGGAGGCACCACAAAGCTCTTACTGACTGGGAGCCAGAGTCCCTGCCCCAAGCTGTAGGTAGACCTAGAAGAGAAGCAGTCAGCATGGGGTACCAAGCATTGAAATTAGAATTTAGAAGATCTTACTTTTGTTTGCAACTTACTGAATGACCTTGGACAAGTTTCTTAACATCTCTGGGATTTTCTTATCTATCTATTTATCTACAGATCTACAAAAAAGGAGAGGTTCCAGCAGCAGCTAGGGGGCACAGTAGATAGAGCACCAACCCTAGAGTCAGGAGGACCTGAGTTCAAACTTGACCTCAGAGACTTACTAGCTGTGTGACCCTGGGCAAGTAACTTAACTCCGATTGTGTCGGGGGGAAAAAGAAGGAGTTCTTAACCTAGTGTCCACAGACCCCTAAATGTCCATGAAGAAATTTCAAGGAATCTATGAACTTGGACAGAAAAAAAGTAATAATCTTTGTTTTCATTGATCTTTGGTTTCCCTTATAATCTTACATCCATTTTATTTTATGCATTTATAAGCATCATTCTTTTTTGTTTTGTTTTGTTGGAGGGGGGAGGACAGGGCAATTGGGGTTAAGTGGCTTGCCCAAGGTCACACAGCTAGTAAGTGCTAAGGGTCAGCGGCTGGATTTGAACTCAGATCCTCCTGACTCTAGGGCCAGTGTTCTATTCACCCACCTAGCCACTCCTACAAGCATCATTCTGAGAAGGATTCACTATACAAGTGGTATAGGAACCTCCCCTCCCCCCTCAAATGTTAATAACCTGTGGGCTAGATGATATGCTACTTCTAACATTTTGTGATCTCATTTCTCATCCTGACCTGGGAGGTCCCTCCTTCTCCTTTCCCAATCAAGGATCCTAACTATTTTTGAAGGCCTAGTTCAAGTCCTCCCTCCTTACCACCCTCAGCCCATAGGAGGCATTCTCTTCTCTTATCTACTCCATCACTTGTGGAACACATTGCTCATTGGACAATTATTATTTAAAGGCAAATAGTGTGAATTAACTATTGATATATTGTGTATTTGGGTATCTGTCCTCTCCCCAATAAGACCACAAACCCCACAAGGGTGGGGACCACACTTTGTACTTCTTTGTCTCTCTGACATCATCAGGAACAAGACTTAGCACAGAAAACACAGGCAGAAAATGTTCATTCACTTTCCTCATCTTTTAGCTGAGGATTTTTATACCTCTCTTCTATAACTTGTAGAGTTATTGCAAGAATTAAACGAGAAAAAAGCAAATCACTTAGAGAATTATAAATTATGAAGAGAATTATAAATATGAAGCCATAGTAGAAGCAGCAGGACCCATGACCAGTTCAGGTTCATTAATTGTGTAAGGAAAAGATGATTTGGAGGTAGAGAATCTGAATTCAAATCCTAATCTTGCTTCAGTGACTATGAGGGGAAAGCAAAACCAAAATACTTTCCCTCCCCCACAACCAATCTAGGACCCTCCCCTCCCCCACCGCCAGTAGATCTACTCACTGACCTGAGGATCTTTTCAGGTGCCTGCTCCCCTGTTACAAGGTCATATCCCCTTTCCAGTGTAGTGTAAGGCCAAGGTCTGTGAGGAAGGGAATATGGAGAGGAGAACAGAACAGCAAAGGGATACTTAGTAAAATGAAAGGGTTATCTCTGTGTAGATTTTATTCAAGAAAAACCAAAACAAAAACATATTTACCCAATCCCAGTTTCCCCAAACAAATAAGTATAGCTACTTATGGGGATGGGGAGAGGGGGGGATTTGATTTAAAAATAATTCTTTACAAATGAATGACTCAATCACAAAATTCCTTTAAATCACAAGTTTCCCCCATGCATTTAACTATTTATAGGTTTTGGTTGTTTTATTTCTTTGTTTTGCCTCTATCATCTTGATTATTAACTATTGGATGGTGGGGTTTGCAAGTAACAAGTTAAGAGCCACCTGTTTCTGAGAATTCATTAGGAATTAGAACATTAGACCACTAGACAGGGGAGGGAGGTCAGGAACCATGGGTTCCAGTGCCAGATGTGACACTATTTAGTTCTGAGACTTTAGATAAGTCGCTTTCCTTTCTGTGGGCCTTGATTTTCTTTGCCATGAAACAAGTGGGCTGGCTTCAAAGTTCCTTTCCAGCTTAAACACCGACCATTCTCAAGTCCTGTTCTAAGCCTAATATTGTAACATTCTATATTCAAACTCCTTTCCAGGGCTATCATTTTGTGTCTAGCTCTGACATTAGATTAATTAAATGGGAAAAGGAGTTTTTATTTATATTTAACTTTTGTAGACTCCTTCTGTTTCAGAAGTGCACTTGCTTTGTTCTTGTCAGAAAAGACCTGTAAGAGAGGAGTTGTTGCTGGCCCAAGCCCTGACTTCCCAGGCACTCACCCTTCGCTCTGCCCCCAATCACTCCGCACACACAGGTGTCTGTGCACAGGGTCTGGAGCATAGCCTTCATGACAGCTGCACTCGCCTTCAAGAGGAAGAAGAAAAAGAAGGTCATGAGCATAAAACCTGGGAAGTTATAACCGCAGCATGAATGGCAGCTATTCCATTCGATTAACAATTATTAAATACCTACCAAGTTCTGGGAATACAAATATTAAAAACAATTACACACAACAGCTGTCATAAAGGAATATATATTCTACCAGTGATAACTGTGATTACCTAAAATGGACTTTAGAGTTTTCAAAGTGCTTCCTTCAAAAATCCCCTGGGAGGAAGTTAATAGGGGAATTATTAACTCCATTTTGCAGATGAGGTTTGGGGAGGTTAAATAATTTGGAAAGGCTAGTAAATGGGAGGGCTAGGACTTTAATTCAAGCTATCTGGCTTCAAATGTCTAGGACCCTGGTATCTGAAGGACATTTTCTCATATCTATGCAGTGTTTGCAATTGACCTAAGAAGTTTCTATTTATCTATCTATCTATCTATCTATCTATCTATCTATATATCTGTCTGTCTGTCTGTCTGTCTCTGTCTATATCTATATAAATATAGATATTGATACATATCCCTATATACATATAAACACATATGCATTTATGTAGTACCCACACACATGTATATATTTATCTAAAGACATTTATCTTTATGTCTATAGATATGTGTATATAGATAATATACATATGCATTTATTTATATATAGTGTACACACATATATCTGTATTGTATACATATGTATGTGTGTATACAGAGATATGGATCTCTGTATATCTCTATATATCTGTAAGTAAGAAGGATTTTGTTATTCTTTTAAGAGTTTAGTTTTTCAGCATCCATGGCCATGACAATGTCTAGTCTCCAGGTGTTAGAGAATAACTCCCAGAATAGCACCAAGGATCCTAGATAGTAATTCCTAGAATCATACTGACAGACAGTCCTACTGAGGCTGTGCCATGAGATACAGGGATGACATAATTGACACTTACCACTCTTGTGCAGAATGATGATACTGATAAAGTTAACCGCTGAGCTTAATGTTGGCAAGACACCTTCTTTGTCTGTTAACTTATAAAGCAAGTGGACACTGGTCAGTGAGTGGGGGATGCATAGGGGAACCCATGGGGCAAACCTATTTGGAATTTGGGTAATTCATAGAGGAATGCATGTACCTGCTTCAACTGGCCCCCACTGAGGCTTGAGGGGATTTAGGAGAGTGCACAAACTGGAATGCTGTGCCTCCCTGAACTGACCCCATTGACATGTAGAGGCAGATGCCCCCCATTTCTTGTCAACTCCTGAGAGAAGGGTAATTAGGAAATGCAGTAGGAGTTGGTGTTCCCATTGAGAAGACTAGACTAGAATAAAGTAAGATTATTAACCCCTCCAAAGCTGTCTTCCTGTCCTTCCTGTCACACCAGCCTGTTAGAGGCTAGAGTCCCAAAACTCCAATGCCTCCCACGTGTAATTTGTGAAACAATTTCTTTATCTATATATTTATTTATCTATTCTTTTTCAATACATACATGGAAACATCTCAAAGAACCCCCCAAAACATATATCACAAGTAACAACACGGGAAAAGTTGGCTGCTGGAAGAGAGCAAGAAGATCCTTAAATTGGGGTCCCCAACAGGCCACCCTCTCATACCTCCAGCTCATCTTCCTTCTACCCCTCACTGTCAACTTGTCTCTACACTCAGGTGAATGGAAAAACTAAACCAAAACAATGATGGAGGGAAGGGAATAAGCATACTAAGTGTTTTTTATTTTCTTTTTTTTTTTTTGGAGGACAATTGGGGTTAAGTGACTTACCCAAGGTCACATGGCTAGGGTTTTTTTGTTTTGTTTTTTTTTGGTGTGTCTGTGTGTGTATGTGTATGTTAAGTGTATGAGGCTGGATTTGAACTCAGGTCTTCCTGACTCCAGGGCCAGTGCTCTATTCACTGCGCCACCTAGCCGCACCTTATTTTCCTTTTTAAACAATTATTATCTCACTTGATTCTTAAAACAATTCTGGGAGGAAGGTGCTATTATTATCCCTAGTTAATAGTGGAGGAAACTGAGACAAAGAGAAGTTTAAGTGACTTTCCTAGGGTTAAACAGATAGGAAGCATCTGAGGCTGTATTTGAAGTCAGGTCTTCCTGATTCCAGAAGAAGTGCTCTACCACCTGGGCCACCATTTCCCTCAATGACATGTGAAAACCAACAAAAGACATACAGGGAAAGCTGATTTTCTGGCAGGTGACTAAAAAGCAGCACAGAGAGAACATACAAGGAACTGAAAAATAGGTGCATCCTTCAGTATGTGTTCTTCCCATCCTCCCTTTTTGGAAAGACCTAGCCCAAGGCTTCATAACCTTGGGTTTGTGAATATGTTTCTTTTTAACTTTGATAACTTTATTTCAATATAATTGGCTTCTAGGCAGGTAGGTGGGCCTATACATAGTGAGTCAGATGGTTAACTATTATTTAAGTGTGTAATATGTGCATAGAACATGGAACTGGGACTCATGAAGGCTTGTGTTCTAATCCAAGGTCACTATGTGACCTTGGGCAGATCACTTGACTTCCCTTAGTCTGTTTCCTCATCTATAAATGAGAATAATAATGGTGCCTGTGTTATAAGGTCATGAGATCTAAATGAGATAATATATCTACAGGACTTCATAAATCACCAAGCACTACATATTATTATTGTTATTTTGTTTGTAATAATATGTATTTTATTTTATGCATTTAAGAACATCCTTCTGTGAAGGACTCCAGAGGCTTTGCCAGACTACCTAAAGGGTCTATGACACCAAAAAGTTTAATAATGCTTTTTTTTTTTGCCTTTTATTTGGGGGGAGGGGGGGAAAGGCAATGGGGTTAAGTTACTTGCCCAAGGGCTAGATTTTGTGTTAGGTGTCTGAGGCTGGTTTTGAACTCAGGTCCTCCTGACTCCAAGACTGGTGCTCTATTTCACTGCACCACCTAGCCTTCCCTTAATAATGCTCTTTAGCATTTATATGGCACTTTACATTTGGGAAATGCTTTACAAATATTATATAATCTTCCCAACAAATCCAGGAGGTAAGTGCTATTATTATTCCCATTTCACAGATGAGGAAACCGAGACAGACAGAGGTTGGTTATTTTCCCAGGGTCACATGGCTAAGAAGAGCCTGAGATGAAATTTGAATTCAGGACTTCCTGAAACCAGGTCCAGCGCTCTATCCACTATGTAAACCACCTGCCCTGGACTGGAGCATTTGATGTTCGTGTGAAGGAAAATAATCTCAGAACTGCCCACATCCTCCAAGGCCCAGCTCAAGTTCCCATACAATAAAGCCTTTGCTGATTAACTTCGTCCAGGTGCCTATCGTCCCGGCGAAATGACTTTGGATAAGCCAATTAAATTACTCTGGGCCTCAGTTTCCCCATTTGTAAAATGAAAGGCTCAAATTAGATGCATCTAAGATCTCTTCCAGACCTGATGTTCAGTGTTTTTTAGGCACTTTCCGAATCAAGCTTCTTAAGTTCTATCTTCCTGAATTCCAACATCCCAACCAGTCCTAACATCTCATATTCTCATATACTGTGTGTGCTAAGACTTCATTTCACTCTGTCATTCAACTATCCAGCATTGGCTGCAGACTCAATCAGGACATGAAACCCAAGATAACGGAGGAAACAGCAACTACCAGGACTAGGTGAATTCAGGTAAATCGGCCTCTTTAAAGTTTATGAAAAAATGAATGGATGTGATTGGTGGCAGCTAGGTAGACCAGGGGACAGAGCACCAGATCAGTGTTCAGGAAGGTTCGAGTTCAAATCTAGCCTGAGACATTTACTGACAGTATTACCTCAAGCAAGTCATTTAAGTTCTGTTTGCTTCAGGGTCCTCATTTGTAAAATATGGACAGTAATAATGTTTATTAACCAAGGTGGTTGTGAAGATAAAAAGAGATAATATTTATAAAGTACCTTGCAATCTTTAAAATACTATATAAATGCTAATGATTATTTATTATTCTCCTTAATAGCAGCAGTAAACATCAGTTGATTCAGTGATCACTGAAAGGCCATGGAGAATGGCAGTACCATTGGACTGGTGACTGGCAAATATCCTGATTGATGGAACATAAACACATGAAAATGGACGATGTTGATGAAGAGCCAGTATTGCTCCATCAAAAAAAGTTCACATCAAGAAAATCATATACAGCTCACCTAGACTTCAGTAAAACATTTGAGAAATTTTCTTCTGCTAATCTTATGAGAAATATGGTAAAAACTGAGGCTAGATGATAGTACAATTTACACAATTGGAACTAACTGACCTGAATCAAAAGAGTTGGCATTGATGGCCTGATCTTAAGTTCAGCGTTCCAACCTCCCTCCTCACTCCCCTTGGCCCTGTTCTGTTTAACTTTGTTATCAATGACTTGAATAAAGGAATAGATTGCAGGATTATCAAATCTGCTTGTGATACAAAGATGGGAAGAATAATTAACATGGCGAATGAAAGAGTCACAATCCAAAACAATCTCAACAGGCTAGAATCTTGGACTATATCTAACACAATGAAATTTCTAAAAAGAAATATGAGATTTTTTGCTTCATGCAAATTCTGGAATGTTGGACAACCACTTTCTATAGAAGGTATTCTGAGTTATCTATGGGCTGAACTTCTCTGTGTCTTCCCATTCTGGCACTGGTTTTATATCGTTTTATAGCCTAACATACCACTCAGCTCTGACATTGTCATGAGAACCCTTCCATCTCCAAAATTCTACAATTTATGTTTTCAAATTCTTTGATCTAACAACCATTCCAGCTTGAACTCTTTATGATATCTATAAGTTCTTAAACATTTACTTTTGGTTCTACTTTTCTGGTAAATTGAATAAGATCTGTCTTGTATTATGGGACTATATGTCTTGTTCTCTCAATTAGAGCATAATTTCTTGAGGGCAGGTACCATATTCACATGCACATTTGCACTCTCTACAACATCTTGTACATGGCACACATCAGGTGCTAAGTCAATGTCTGCTGACTGGAGAACTCACTTTTGCTAGTTGGAAAGAAGATAGAGAATTTTGAAATTTGCCTGGGAGTTAGTAATCCAAAGGGGGTGGGGAAATGTAAAGTAGCTAATGATGTGCTAAAATGCAACAGCACCTTCATGAAATATTCACTACCTTAAACACGTCTAATATTAAAGATTAAAAGTCCTGGGATTTGTCCTCACAACTCCCAGGCCTGATTTATGATCTGTCAAAAGCCACGGGCCTCATGATTCATAACAGAAGAGGTAAAAACTGTTAACTTCGTAAAGGGGGAAAGGATTTTGGACTTTGATTGCCATTTCTGGAAAGAATGGACATCAAGTTCCCCATCTCAAATTCTAATGACATCATGCTCACTACCTCTATTGACCACAATCAGCTTCTTTTTTTACCCTTCCCTTGAGGAAAATGGGAAGCCTCATTAGAAAAGATTTTTTTCTTCCTTTTGAGTGCTTAACATCCAAGTTTCTCCCACCACTGAGTGGGTCATTAATTCCTGACATTCATTACATAACAAATATGTATTCTGCAAATGAGAAGTATATGATATCACTAGCCAAGCAGAGCTGCCTGAGAGTAGACGGAGCCATTGGATTGAGGGTGGCCCAGGGCAACAGAGGTCCCTGGGCCAAGTCACTTCTAACACATCCCAGGGGATGGAATTTGGAGGCTGCAGCTCTCTGTGGTGCACTGGACTCAGCCCTGGGAGCTAACGTCAAGTTTTTGCATTCTGTAACCCAAGTTTATTTTGAGCTTGGTGGCGATTACTTTTTGCATTCAGCTTGGGTATCTGTGGCAAGCTCTCCATCAATCCAAGGGATATTGGCTTTATTGACTCCAGTTTCCCATTTTCATGGCTAACCTTGCTGGATGGATATTTGCAACAATGCATTTCATTTTTTTGGTAAACTATAAAGCTGCAGGCAGCAGCTGTGTGTTAACTCTTTCTAATGATTGTACTACTTGTTTCTTGATGCTTTCATATAACCAGTGCAAACAAGGAGGCTGAAAAGGGCTGAATTAACACATTTATCTCATGGGATAGCCTATAAACAAGGTTGTTGAGTACTGAATGTGAACTATTCCATGTATTTTTAAAAATAAATGTGTAGAAGGGAAGTGGTTTTTTTTTTTTTTCAATTTTGAATTTGTGATAATTCAGTCAGGGACTAGGCTCACACTTTGTATCATCTATGAACACAGTGTTCTTGGGAAAATTGAAAGCATGAAAGCAATTACGATAGTAATATTGGAAATAAAATCATAGAACTAGTAGGAGACAGAGCCCATTTAATCCACTCTTCTCATTCATAAACAAGTAAACTGAGGCCTAGAGAAGATGAGGGACTTGTCCAAGGTCACGCAATTAATTAGTGACAGGAAAGTGACTAGAACTTATATTTCCCAATTCCTAGTCTGTTGTTCTGTTATACTGTACTATCTTAATATTTGAGATTACAAGCATCTGGGAATCGGCCATTTATATATGAATAATAGATATGTTAAACTGCAGAGCAGTTTAGTCTTTTTTATTACAGCAGACCCTCTAAGGGAGGTCTATAAGGCCTCCTATCTATAAGGCAGTACTTTCTTAACTCAGTTCCTGCTAAAATGTGCAGTGGGAAATAATGAAATTACACTTCTTTTTAAATAGTTGCTACTTCAGACTCATTTCACGTATTATAATGCCAAATATACCATATGCTATATACAATATCCTACATAAACTTGAAAGAGAGGCAGCGTTGAAAGCTGTAGAAAACACCATATTTGGATTTTGAGGACTTTGGTACAAATTTCACCTACTTGAAATCCGTGACCTTAGGTAAGCCCCTTCTCATCTCTGAGCTCTGATTTTCTCATCTGTAAAGTGAGTTTAGACTAGCTCCCCTTTTACGGACCTATTCATAATTCTATGAATACACTTTCAAAGATCCAGGATTTTTTCTGGTTGGTCAGTTTTGAAAAAAGTGATTTATTTCTAGTCTTTTTAAATAAGATCCACAAGCACCATCTTGCAGTGGTAATAGAAGGAAAAGGGCTTTAGTAGCTTTATTGTGGGAGGGGATATATGGTGTGGGTGGATAAAAAAAAGAACACTAGAGAAATATTGAATCCTGGGTTCTAGTCCTGGCCATAACACTTAGAATCTGTGTAACCCAGGGCGAACTTACCTGTCTGGGATTAAATTTCTTTTTCTATAAAATAAAGAGTCACTAATAATTTAACATTATTCAACATTATGACATTCTATGTGTAAAATGCTTTAGTGTTCTGTGCTAAATTCAGATTGTTTATGTTCTAAGTTCTCTTCCACATGTTTCCCTTTATGTCATGTATTCTAAGGGAATTTTAAACTCTGTTTTGTGTTCCAGGATTCTATTTTCTAAGCCTCTTTCTAGCTCTGACATTTTCTGTTCTAAGTTCTATTCTCACATTCTATGTTTCTCTGAGGACAGAAACAAAGGGTTGCTTTCCCCCTCACCACAAAGAGAAAGAGAAGCCAGAAATGGAAGTGTGACATCACTGTTTTGTTCCCAGCTGGAACTGTGGTTGGTTGAAATAGTTGCCAGACCTTTGGTCCCTTGAATAAGGAACTCAGCTGATTCCCTCCTGAATATATCTCTTCCTTTTCCCTCCTTTTGGGTCTTGCTGCCTAGCTTGACTTCCTCCTTACAATTCTATTTTCACTTTCCTTAGCCCCATCACCACTTTCCACTTTGGGCCAAGGATGCTGGCTGCTTGCTTGTTCACTTTCAAACCACAGGAGTCTCAACACATCTCCTTGGGCCCTGACAACAATTAATATTGGTGTTTCTTAGAATGTTCCAAAAAACAAGATTCACATTCTCCAGTATTTTAAAGTCTATGAAGTAAAGTGCAGCCAAGATGGTGGAATAAAAGCAGAGACTTGCTGAGCTCCCACCAAGCCCCTCCAAATGCCTTTAAATAATGACTAAACAAATTCTGGAATGGTAGAACCCACAAAAAGACAAAGTGAACCTATTTTCCAGCCCAAGACAACTTAGAAGGTTGGCAGTAAAGGTCTGTTATGCTAGGGTGAGAAAGAAGTTCAGTTCATGGCAGGCAACACCAGTATAGGTTAGGACCCAGCAAAACAGGAGCAGACCTCGGGGTAGCTGAATCAGTGGAACCAGTGGTGGTTTCCAGATTTCTTAGCCCCCAGACAGCAAGGGGATTGGACAATAGGTCAGAAGGAGATTTACAGGGGATCCTTGCCAGCACCAAGGGCAGGACTCTGTTGTATTGTCTATATTTGGATCTGGGTCTCAATCCTGGGTCTTAGTCCCAGCACAAAGAGGAGCACTAGCATCGCATAGCTTGTGGCCTTAGTGGAGCAGGGACCATAGTCACAGTTGCAGGGTTGAAAGCAGTATTTGGGGTCAATCACAAACCAGTGCATAATATAGGAGAGTAGTAAACATATCTCTCCCTAGATCATACCACCTTGGAAGAGCAAAGAGCTTACAGGTCCCCAGAATTACCTCTGAAAACAGCTGCACAAAGAACCAGAAGTTTGGGACAATGCCCCCTCCACTTGGGAATCAGAACTCCAGTTCAGCATAGAGAAAAAATGAGCCAACAACAGAATAAAAAAATAAGACCATGGAATGTTACTACTGTGACAAGGAAGATCAAGGCATACACTTAAAAGAAGACAACAAAGTCAAAATCCCTGCATCCAAAGTCTCTAAGAAAAAAATATGAATTGGTCTTAGGTCATGGAAGAGCTTAAAAAATTATTTAAATAGAAAGAAGAGAGGTAGAAAAGAAATTTCAAAGAGAAATGAGAGTGATGCAAGAAAATAATGAAAAAAGAGTCAACAACTTGGTAAAGGAGGTGCAAAAAAAAATTTGAAGAAAATAACACCTTAAAAAACAGAATAGGGAGGGTAGGTGGCAAAGTGAATAGAGCACCAGCCCTGGAGTCAGGAGGACCTCAGTTCAGATCTGGCCTCTGACACTTAACACAAAACTAGCCATGTGACCTTGGGCAAGTCACTTAACCCCAATTGCCCAACCTTCCTCTCTCCAAAACAAAAACAAAAACAAACAAAAAAACAAACAAACAAAAAAACCCAACCCAACAACCACAGAATAGGCCAAATGGTAAAAGAGGTACAAAAATCCAATTAAGATAAGAATGCTTTGAAAAGCAGAATTGACCAAATTGAGGGGAAAAAAGATACACACAAATTCACTGAAAAGAACTCCTTAAAAAGTAGAACTAGCAAAAGGGGTAAGGGGAAGGGGGGAAGCTCACTGAAGAAAATAATTCTTTAAAGGTTAGAATTAGACTAGTGGAAGCTAATGACTTTATGAGACATCAAGAAACAATCAACAAAATCAAAAGACTATAAAAAATAGAAGAAAACATGAAATATCTTACTGGCAAAACAACTGACCTAGAAAACAGATCCAGGAGAGAAAATTTAAGGATTATTGGACTACCTAAAAGTAGTGATAAAAAAAATAAAAGTGCCTAGACATCATTTTTCAAGAAATTATCTAGAAAAATTACCCTGATATTCCAGAACCTGAAGGTGGAAACAGAAATCGAAAATGTCCACCAATCACCTCCTGAAAGAGACCCCAACGTGAAATTTCAAAGAATATTACAGTCAAATTCCAAACTTCCCTGATTAAGGAGGAAATATTGCAACCAGCCAAAAAAATCCAATTCAAATATTATGAAACCACATTCAGGATAACATTCAATTTTGCAGCTTCTACCTTAAAGGAAGGCTTGGAATATGATGTTCTGCAGGACAAAACTGAGTGTAACCTTTCAGGGGAAAAATGGATATTTAATGAAACAGAGGACTTTCAAGCATTCCTGATGCAAAGACCAAAGCTTAATAGAAAATTTTACTTTCAAATATAAGATGCAAAAGAAGTATAAAGAGGTAAACAGGAAAGAGAAATTATAAGGGATTTGATATGATTAAATTGTTTAGATTCCTATATGGGAAGACAATATTAATAAATCCTAAAAAAAAACCACTTTCTCATTATTAGGGCAGTTAGAAGGAGTAAACATAGACAGAAAGCAGAGATGTCAGTTGAATGTGATGGTATAAATGTCTAAAAATATAAAATTAAGGGATGAGAAAGAAGAAGACACTGGGAGAAGGGGAAAGGGAGACGTAGAATGGTATACATTATCTGACATAAAAAAAAAACAACCTGAAAAAAGATTTTACAGTGGAGGGGAAAATAGGGGAAGCAGGGAGGGAAGTACATGAACACTATTCTCATAGGAATTGGATCAAAGAGGGAAAAATATAATCATTGATTTGAATGTATAAATCTATTTTACCATACAGGAAAATAGGAAGGGAAGGGGACAAGAGAAGGTAAGGGAGGAGCTGAAAGAAGGGAAGGTATTTTGGGGGGAGGTAAAAATCAGAAGCAAAACACTTTTGAGAATTGATAGGGTAAAGGGAGAGAGGGAGAGGAAGAGTGAGAAGGGGAGGGGGGAGAGGGAAAGAGTGAGAAAGACAGGGAGAGGGAAGTAAGGAGGGAGAGAGAAAGAGAGAGATAGAGAGAGGGAGAGAGAGAGAGAAGGATAAACAGGAAGGAAAATAGGATGGAGGGAAATATATTCTTGGTAATCATTACTATGAAAAACATGTTCAGTTTCTCCAATAAATACTTCATTACTTAAACATACAGAAAACTGAGTCAAATTTATAGAAATAAGATCCATTCCTCAATTGATAAGTGGTCAAAGGATATGAACAGTTTTCAGACAAAGAAATCAAAGCTATATATAGTTATGTAAAAATGCTCTAAATCACTAAGGATCAGAGAAATACAAATTAAAACATCTCTGAGATACTATCTCACTTGAGTCAGACTGGTTAATATGACAGAAAAAAAAATAAATGACAAATGTTGGAGGAAATGTGGTAAAATTAAAACACAAATGTCCTATTGGTGAAGTTGTATACTGATTCAACTGTTCTGGAAAGCAATTTTAAACTATGCCCAAAGGGGATATATCATAAATCATGGCTATAAAACCATGCACACCTTCTGACCAAACAATACCACTCACTACTAGGTTCATCTGTATCCCAAAGGGACAAAAAATCAAAAAGAAAAGGATTTATGTATACAAAAATATTTATAGCAATTTTGTTAGTGGTGACAAAGAATTGGAGATTAAGGGGATGTCCATCAATGAGGCAATGGCTGAACAAGTTGTTGTATATGATTATGATGGAATACTATTGTGCTTTAAGAAATGATGAGCAGAATACTCCCAGAAAAATATTGAAAGACTTATGAGTCTTCATAATTCATAAAGAACTGAAAGTGGAATGTGAAGAATTAGAGGAACATTTTACACAGTAACAGCAACATTATGTGATGATCAAGTTAGCTATCCTCAGCAATGCAATGATCCAAGATAATTCTATAGGACTTGTGATGAAAGATGTTGTCCATCTCCAGAGAAAGAACTGGTAGGGCCTAAAGGCAGATGAAAGTTTTTTTTTTTCTTTCTTTCTTTTTCTTTTTCTTTCCTGCGTTTTCTTTCACAGAACAACTTACATGGAAATGTGTTTTGCATGATTATACATGCATATCCTATTTTGAGTTGCTTGCCTTCTTCTCAATGGGAGGGGAGGAAATTTGGGGAAAAAAAGAATGTTAAAATTGTTTTGCACGTAATTGGGAAAAATAAAATATTGAATAAGAAAAAGTAGTGAATAAACATTAAAAAAATGAAGTGTTTTCCTTAAAATGACTCTGAAGTACTCATATAACAGGGAGGATCTGAAAAAAAACCAAACAGATTTATTGGATCAGAATACCTCCCACAGAGGTATTCCAATACATATATCCTAGACTGTTGCAAGGACTTCTGCTCCTTGCCGAAAGCCGTGCCCTTTGATGAGATGACACGACAACTCCTTTCTTTTTGGTTGTTCCTCTGATTGGGAGGGCAAAGGTGATTGATTGGTTGCTGAGTCAAGAAGAGTCCCTTACTTACAAATTTCCCATATTTTAGAATGCATTCAGGGTTTTTATTCACATGGATTAGCAAGAGGTAGGGTGGCTCTCTCTCTTTTTTCCTCCCTGGAAGCACATAATGGCAAAAATATAGACCTACTTAGATGAGCCTGAGTCCCTGAACCAGAGCCTGACCTCTTATTTCTCCCCTGAGCACAGATCCGCAACCAGTGACCAGCATTCCCAAGAAATGCACTTTTCTAACCTTGACACTAACCTTGAGAGTCCAGTTTTCTGGAGTTTTAGAGCCATAGCCTAGAAAATCAGCTGAAAGAATCAAATTGTTTCTTCCCTCATAGTATGGTTTTGGAGCAATGCAAGGAGGAAGGGATCTTTGCTTCCTAACCAGGAATTCCCATTCTAGGGAGAGTAGCTAAGAGCACTCTTAATTGAGGGAGGAGATAGCAAGATGTTGGGGGAAAGGGAACAGTGGGGTCCCATGGATAGCTTCCTACTTTGATTATCTTTGCTAACTAGGTACTTAAGTTCTATGGGTTGTTTCTATGCTTCTTAAGTATTGCATTTGCAGTTTATACTTTCTAAACATAGGACCCTGGGCAAAATTCTGATCATCCTACCCTAGTTACAGCTGTGTCAAGGGAGGGTAAGGGAAGAAAAGGTTCTTGTTAGACTCTGTGACAACTGCCTAAGAACCTGCTATCTTGGGAATGTTCCCGTCTTGTCCATAAATGCCTACAGAATTCATGGTTCCACATGAAGTAAAGTATAGCATATACAGCTGACTTAGAATCTTAGTGGATAGGATCTTGTTTTCATCTCTATTGCATATCATTGCGGGCTGGGGAGGGAGGGCACAGCAAACTATCATTTATTTCTTTTAAAATAATTTAGTTTTCTCTTCTGAGATACAGAATCTAATAGCATAGGTCCAATAACACAAGGCATTCACAAACTGGTCTTCTCTCTGTCCTCAGGGTTTATAATGCTCATTCATACCCCTCTGTGCCTTTTGTCACTATATTCACTTCACCACAAATGACCTCATCTTTGTAATGTATCCACATTTAGGGTCTCTTTCAAGTGCTACCTCATCCTTGAAGGTTTGCCCAATAAATCCAGGTCATATTGATTTCTGACTTCTCTGAATCCCAATAGCATATGAACTCTAAATTTGAATAGAAAGATTGATAAACAGATAGATAGGCAGACAGATGGATGTATAGACTGAACATTGTGTCAAATGCTTAATTGGTGCCAGGTACTGCACTGAGCGCTGAGAATACGAATGTAAATAAAAACACAGCTCCTGTTCTCAAGATTCTTAAGTTCTATTAGGGGAAAACAAGAAATAAAAGGGACACAAAATGGTGGGGGTGAGGTAGAGAAATAGCCTAGCAAGTCATAGGTTGGCTGAAGTTTGAAAAGGAAGGAGGAAAACATGCATTTATTAAGTGCCTAATATATGCCAAGTACTGGCCTAAGCACTTCACAAATGTTATCTCATCTGATCTCACAACAGTTTTGGGAGGTAGGTGCTATTATCTTCATTTTAGCACTGAGGAAATCAAGGCAGATGGAGGTTAAGTGATTTGCTGAAGGTTATACAGACAGTAAGTGTCTGAAGCTGGATTCCAGCTCAGGTCTTCCTGGCTCCTCCTGACTCTAGACCTACTGCACTATCCACTGTGCCACCTAGTTCCATCAGAGAAGAGAGCATGACTACTACGGGTACTTCCTGAAATGGAGGTTGGGGAGGAATTCACCAATTAAAAGAAGAGGTCATGGGGTGGTGGAATAATAGACAGAGTGAGAAAAAACCTATAGGGTGGAGGTAGAGATGGAGTCCAGTTAGTTGTGGGCTTATCTGGGTTTCTAAGAGAGCATGAGTGCTACCTTGAATGACAGTGGAAAAAATACATCAATCAGAGGAAGAGGTCATAGGCATGGAGGTCAAGTGGAGATGGAATGGAAGTTCTGGGAATCATGGATTGCTTCAGGTTTATAATCTAAAGACCTGATTTTGGATCCTACCACTGTTTTTTAATAGCTATATGACCTTGGGCAAATCACTTATACCCTTTGGGCCTCAACTGGTAGATAACTAAGGAAAAGGAGAAAGTGGTCAGAAGAAAGCAAGCTGTGACTCTCACCACAGGCAAATTTATGGCCAAGTGTGGCACAGGATATGCAGGAATGGATGGGTCATAATCTGTATCATGGAGGGAATTTTTAAATTGATGAATTAGATATCCATTTCAATTTTTGAATAAGAGGAGAGGATTGGGTTAAATCATCTCTAAAGTCCCTTTCAGCTCTAAATTTTCTATTATCCCATATGTGACTTATTTGCTTTCAGCTCATATCTTATAAGGAACACAGAAACTCTAAAGGCTAGGCCATTTATCCAGCCTGGATTAGCACGAGAGCAAGTATGCACATTCCCAACCATCACCAGCATCCCCCGAGTAGCCCTGCTGAGACGGCTCAGTAACTTCAGCCTTCCCTGGCTGCCTGCCTGCTTCTCCTTCTTCATGGTTTCCCTGCCCTGGGCAAACCTTACATACAATTATCTAGAAATTAGTGGCAGGAGAGGAGCATGTGGGGAAGATGATTCCCCTGGAATTATAGAGTTGCCTGAAGAAAGATTTAAGGGAATGAAGAAAATCTCTTTCACAGCCTGGAATGGCAAATAGGCCTCTTACCCAGACACACAGACATCATTGACAATCTGGCTCTGGCGGTAATGGGTTGATGGAGTGATGTTTCGTGTGGCTTCTCAGAGTTTGAACTGAAAGTGCTGATTCAGAGGAGGGGCAATACCATGGAGGGAGAAGGGATACTGGTTAGCTGATCTCAGGGTGTACAGGCATATCTACTTTCTGTTTTTTCTACATTAGTCTACCACCTTTGGATAGTCCATGGTTATGTCAATGTAAGAATCTCTGATTTGGAAAGTCCATCAGGATGGACACACACACACACACACACACACACACACACACACACATACAATTTAGAGCCAGAAGGAATTTCAGAACCTGGTCCAGACCTCTCATTTTACATTTGAGGAAACTGAAGCCCAGGAAGGTGAAGTTACTTGCACAAAAACACATAAGCAGAAGTGTCAGAAGCAGAATTTGAATCCAAGTCTTCTGACTCCCAATCCAAAACTCTTTTCACTTTAGAATGCTTTCCAAATCCATAGTTAACTAGGAATTCTTTCTAGAGCATCTTTGACACAATGCTACTTTGTCTCTGTATATCACCAATGCAACACCCACAAGGGTTGCTATGAATATGCATGCATATTTCTAGGTTTAAGTCATAAGATAAAACAGATTTTCTTCTTCAAAGACAAAACCAAGATATTTATTCAAATACCAGAAAGCCAAGTCCACCATGGTAATAAAGAAGTTGGTACAGATTACCAATGCAGGAAGCACCACCATCCTCAAGCCTTCCCTCCATCAGGCCTCCCCACAAACAAGCTTCTTAGGCAAAATGCTCCTCTCTCACCCATGCCAGCTGCTCTACCTCTCTTTGCCTCCTCTCTCTCAGCTCCACCTCACTCCTACACTTCTTTCTCCACCTGTTCAGCAAGTTCCTCTCACTACAGGCTCCATGTGACTCACGCTCATGTGACTCAGGCTTCCATGTGACTCAGGTTCAAAGCAGGTCACATAGGTCTATTTGTGGGCAAGAAAGATCTTCCCATTCCATTAACAATACATTAACAGTACACTCTGCTATGAAATCTCCAGGGATGATAAGCTCATCAATCGTCCAATCCTGTGGCATAATCTCCTCAGGTTTTCAAAGATCATTTATCTAAGTTTTGCAAGTCACTGTCCCTCCCTGAGCCCTTTACCCCCTTCCTTTTCTCTGTAAAAACTAGGTTATTGAGCTATCTAAGGTCTCTTCTAGCTTGAAAAGTTGCAAGCTTCAACAATTCTAAGTTCCCATTTCCACCTGACTAGCATGAGCTCCACGTATGTGACTCTGCTTTTCCTTGACCTGTCTCATCCTCTCTTTACATCCATCCTGCCCCCATCCATTGCCATCATGCTGAGTGGATTCATCACTTCTGATTCTCTGCTCCCTGCTCTGACCCTGATGGAACTGTTTCCAGAGATTACTCTGTAGCAAAATTGGCCTGCTACCAATTTTTGAAGCAAGTAAAATTTGCCTTGGCATTCTTCCTACCTCTGTATTCAGGGTCTGTGTACATTTTTCCATGTATCCATCATAGGTCTCATTCTTAGCTACCTGTCAGCTAAATCATCTATAAAAAGTGTGATCTGATAATATTACTTTAGGCATCTTCATCTCAAACTAACATCTTAGTGTGATGTATAGAGCAGGAATATATAACCTTTTTTTGTGCCCTAGACCTTGAAGTGTGCTGTTCATGAAAGAAATGTACATGACATACTTTTAATTTTAATCTATTATTGACATTTCTCCAAAATTTTCTTAAATCTAGACAATTAGAAAAACAAGGAATAAAACCCTGATTTGTACTATTTTCCAATTTCAGACACCAATACTCACATTGAAACTTTAACAATTGGTTTTCACAAGCCAAATCCACCATGGTAATCAAGAAGTTGGTACACATTACCAATGCAGGGAGCACCACCATCACTGAAGTGCTGTACCAGCACTCTCCTACCTGGACCCCTCTCAAAGTCTGGCAGATTCTTCCTTAGCACATTTTAAAATACATAAAATAAAATAAAGGAAACGAATTATGTTGAAATATAACTATCAAAATATATTTAAAAAAAAAAACAATTTCATGAAGTTAAGGTCATGAACCTGAAGCATTGTGTTTGAAGTCAAAAGACCTAGGTTTTAATCCAAACTCTACCTTTATTGCTTGCGTGAGCTCAATACAAATCATATAACTTCTGCTTGAATTTCCCCATCTAAAAATCCAAGGGTTTGGTCTGTGTTAAACATATTTCTGATTGTGGAATTTCCCATATTATTCTGAAGGAGTATGGAGATAAGATTTTACTCAAAGCCCACCATGTAGCTATCTATTCCATTTTTTCCCCAAAGATAACCATCACAGAAGTCCAGGAAGTATGAGAAGGGCAAGGAAGGGAGTTGTCTGCAATCTTGTAGCCTCTGAAGTCTGTTTCTCCTTTGTAAAACCATCAGGATATCTGAATGGTATGGAATAATGATGATAAGCATAAACTCACATCTCTATGGTGCCAGAAGATGTACTAAGTCCTTTCCTGACAATGCCTCCTGAGAGGTGAATAGTGCAAGCATTACTATTCACATTTTTCAGACAGGGAAACTAAGGCTGGTAGAGGATAAGTTATGTGTACATGTTTACAGAGAGAAACAAAAATAGATTGTGTTCCTTGGATGTAGAAAGGAAAGAAAGACTCTCTTCATTCTACGTCACTCAAATCCACAGTTTTGTCAATGTGTTAGCATTCTGCTAGGAACCTGCTTGGTCTGTGGTGTCCATTTGTATATGATACTGAGACAGGAAAGAAAGTCAGGTTATCATTTTTTATCAAAGGCCTAAAATGGAATCATAGAAAGAAAGTAGAGAAATTTCAATCCATAGTTCTCTGGCACTAAGCAAACACATGCATGCATGTATGTGTGTGTTATTAATACTCATTATGTACATGTCTGTGTATATATATATATATATCAATATGTATATACATTAAACATATACTATATGTACTATATATATATATATATACACACATACACATACATACACACATATTAATTTTGTATTGACACAAGAGGCACTTCCTAGAAAGCACCTGAACAAGGCCTTTACCAAGCAGATTTTACTAAACCAGTTAAGTCAAACTGCCTAGGTCTATGATTCTGTTTGATAGTATGTGTTGCTTTTGATTTATGTAGGGTGATTTTTGCCATTTGTTAATGAAAGGGTGTACCAACAGTGTCCATTGCATTGGACTAGAACTGTTTTGCCTCTTTCAATGAACTTTGTTTACACTGTTTTAGAGCGTGTGTGTGTGTACACACAAATGTATACACATACATATATCTCTATCTGGCTATCCATCTAGATATCTCTTTCTCTCTCTCTGTCTCTCTCTACATATATACACACATATATGTATATATATACATATACAGAGAGACACACACACATACATACACACACATATATATGTATGCATATACAAATTTGACTGCTTTCTTCCCACTGCATCACTTCATTGAAGTCTTCCTATGTTTCTCTAAATTATTTTTATTTCTTTTTTTAATTAATAAAACCTATTTGTCTCCCTCTCTCCCTCTACCATTGGAAAAGAAAAACAAAACTGTTGTAACAAATAGGCAGAGTCAAGCTCTAAATTCTTCACATTAATCATTCCTTATGCTGCATAGATTTTCTAATGCTGAGCAGATTTTTGTAAAGTGACCTCCTTCCATCCCCACTCCTCTCGTAAAATGCTCATCTTCCAGCCTGAGAGTCTCCTCCTTCATTGCTGGTTTATGGCTACATGTGACCTTGGGCAAATGACTTCTTTGTGGGCCCTAGTTTCTTCACATGAGATAACATATGCAAAGCTCTTTGAAAACGTTAAAATGCTATATAAACATTAGCTATAATGATTTTCTTCCTCTGTCAAGTGAGGGAGCTGGATAAGAAGTCCTCTAAGGGTCTCTTTAGGCCTTGAATGCTATGATCCTATGACCAAGTATGTGCCAGAAGCCATGAATTCAGGTGCTGCTTTTATGGTTCACAGTTTCACCTATGATGTTTTTTGCTCTATTAATCACTGATGGGAAGTATGGGTTGTTGCCCAATTAGAAATAAATGGTAGATGTTATCAATATTTAATGTTGACAAGTGTAGGTCATTCTGGCCTATCCCTAACAGGGAAAGGAGCCCAAGAACGTGCATATGAAGGTAAAAGAAAGCCTCTTTGTACATGAAGCTACCACTGCTTAACTGCAGGCCCTTTGAGATCTAATGCGACCTGTCATTTGAGAGAAGTAACAATGACAACATCAACAACAATGACAAAAACAATAAGTAGCATTTAAACAGTGTTTTAAAGCTTCCAGAGTGTTTTACATATACTATCGCTTTTGAGGAAACTGAAGTTTAGGGAAAAATGAATGTGATGGAATGAAAAAAAAAATGAAGCATTTACCATGTGTCAACACCTGTAAAAAAGAATTTTCCAAGGTCATACAGGGTGGGAGTGTGTGTGTGAGTAGGACAGGAATAGCAGCAAGCAACTCCCTGGACTCTCAGTGGCTGCTGAGTGAACTCCCTTTAGTATCTGTGGCCAGGCAATGGTGGTGTAGGGCTGGAAGTCTAGAGACCCAGACTCTACTTCTATATCTGCAACGGGTTTGATACGTGTACTTGAACCAGTGACTTAGCATCTTACAACTCAGAGTACGAAAGGACCATTTGAAATCATAATTTGTGGTGTTTACAAGGTTTCTTCTGATAGAAAACACCCTCTCCTTGGCTTTTCTTTCAGCCAGATCTAAGATATCAGTGCAAAGAACTGTTTTGGTCAGGAAATTGCCCTTAGCAATGTAGTTAAGCAACGGCCTGATTATTGATTTGAGAGCCTAGAGAGGTAAGGAGATCAAGATCTCTCAGCCATTATGTGTCAGGGGTAGGAACTGAATCCTGACTCTAAGGCTAGCTACATCACATTGCCTCTCACAGAAGGTTCCCTGGGACAAATTTATAACAGGATATTGTTTATGAAGAAATAAACGCTTCTCAATAAAGGGTCACATACGGGCCGGATGATCTCGAACGGTCTTTTCAAACTCTTGAGTTGTAAGATGCTAAGTCACTGGTTGAAGGTTTATTGGTTCAATTGTTTAATACAATCGATTAACATTGTTGCTCCTGGATACAATAAGTTATGCTTCTATCATCTAATGGTTATATGAATTGTACAAAGTAGGAGACAGCTACATTTTATAATATACTATACATTCATAACATATCAGAGGTGGAAGAAACCCAAGACCTAGTTAGCCCAACCTCTTCCTCTTACAAAGGAAGGAATGAAGGTCTCCAAGTATTTGCACCTAAAAACAACTGCTATGCAGCTCTTCACTCTCTGTATCCCCCTCCCAAGTTTCCTTTCATCAAAGTGACCATGCTGATTCAAAACAGTGCCATTTTTATTCTTCTTGATGCCAGTTACAGTCAGATTCTCAGCTTCTCTCAGTCAGCATCACTGAGGAATTGGAGAACTGTCATTTCCCTGGACCTTCCATCTGGAATATTAAACATTTTACATCATGTGTAAATACAGCTGAACCTAACTCAGTCTCACTTTGCTAATCTGCAAGTCTGATGCTTTTCACTCTTCCCCTTTTCTGTGAATTTTTCTTCTTTTTCCCTCTTTTCTTTCTTCTCTGCATCTTTCTTCATTTTCTTCTATGACTTCTCTTTCCATTATGTGTCTTTTTTTTCTTTTCCATCATCAATTCCACAGTTACCCCTTTAAGTGTTATTCCTCCCCATGAGAATCTAAGTTCTTTGCACATAGGGATCCAGTCCCTCTTTTTTATTTGTTTTTCAAATAAATTTATTCAATAAATATAAATTTATTCAATAAATATAAATTTCAAATAAATTTATTCAATGTCTGAAACACATGTCCTTCCTGCCTTTCCTTCCCTCCCCTCCCTTCCTTCATTCCTCCTTGCTCTCCCCCTTACTTCTGTTCCTCCCTCCTTTCTTTCCTTCCTTTTTTCTCCCTCTCTCCTCTCCCTCCTTTCTTCCCTCCTTCCCTTCCCTCTTTCCTACCTTCCTCCCTTTCCTTGCCTTCCTTCCAATTGCATCCTGGGCCATCTCCAGTCATCCTGATGAATATCTAGCCACTGGATGGCTCTGGAGGAGAAAGTGAGGCTGATGACCTTGCACAACCCTCCCTTACTCAAATCAAAGTCAGCTGCAAGTCATGTCATCAGCGTCCTGATGTCATGGTCTTCTACAAGAACGAAGGACAAAACACAAGTGTTCCTTCTCTTTATTCCTTTTCTTTCCTTCCTTCCTTCCTTCCTTCCTTCCTTCCTTCCTTCCTTCCTTCCTTCCTTCCTTCTCTCCCTCCTTCCTTTTCTACCTCTCTATCTTCTTTATTTACTTTTCCTTCCTTTCTCCCTGTCACCAACTCTGACTCTGCCTCCGACTCTAACCCCAGCCCTAAACTCTGACTCTAACCCTAAATGCATCTTCCTTTTCTATCTTTTACTTCTCTCTCTTTTCTTTCTCCCTCCTTTCTTTCATACTACCAGTCTTTTTGTCCCTTTATGTTTTTGACTCAGTCTGCTACATCTCTTCTTTGAGTGTGCGCGCACACACACACACACACACACACACACACACACACACACACACACACCCTCTACCAGCTTGTCCCCACTTTCCACCAGTGATTGAATAGCAGAGTGGCCAGGGCTGGCATTACAAAGACTCCATTACTTTTACAAAACATTTTACAGTACATTTACTGGTATATGATAGAGAATGATTGTGAATCATTAAAATTAAGCTATGCGTGTCAAAACAGCCTGCAGAACCCATTGCCTGTGAGTATTCTAGCCTTCCTTTGTGTCCTCCTCCACTAAGTAATTTGCAGCAGACCATTAGCATAGAAGCTACCAAGGCTCCCCAACTAAGCCAGATGCCCACAATTTCCTGGGGTACAGTGTAAGGCTCCTCAGATGTGTGCAGTGCTCAAAGTGAGTATGAGCAGGAGAGACAGTGGCGAATAGCTCCTTACAAAATTCACAGGGATCCCCTGCCTGGTAGAATCACAGCCTGATGAAGTTTCATTTAAGAGGAAATTAAGCACTGAATGTACCAAAAGACAAAAAAATCCTCCCAGAAAAAAAAACCAACAAAAAAGCCACAAAGAAAAATTTCATAAACAAACAAAAATGTCACAGCAAGCCCAATGGACTAAGAAACCTTTAATCACTCAATTTGAAACAAAAGTTGCCTCTAGCCAACTCTACAGGCCATAGAGGGGTGAATAGTGATGGCCAGTGTTGTAGGAAATAGTGACCCCCAAATTCTAGATGGTACACCTTTCCCGGCCAAAGCTATAGTCCCTGGCACCAGGAGAAGTTTCACATACCTGAATGGTCTTAGAGGAGGCGCGCTGAGGATATACTCCCCTTCCTCTTGCTGTGACACAACACTGTCCTACTCATTTGCCATAATGGCAAAATGCCCCCTTTGGCAACTTGTTCCTTTGGATCGAGAATTGCTCCCTCATTAATCTTGTCCACTGCAATGCAATAAAGTACACTACCACAAGATATCCAGAATCCATTCTCTCCAACCTATGACAATTCCTGTCTAAACCTTCACTGGCTTCTCTTCTCAACTATTTGAATATCTTCCAGTGTGACATCCCTTGTTTAAATCTCTCCCATTTTCAATGCATTCTTTCTAACACTTCACAAATATTTGTTCTTAATTCTTATATTCATTTTCTCTACCCACAAATATTATGGATCCCTATCACCCAGCCCATAAAGTTTTGAATATTGTCATTCAAGGACCTTAATATTTTGGATCCAACCCGTTTGTCAATATTTGTTTCATATTATTTCTCTTTATGTATTCCACTTTCTGTCCAAAATAGACTATGTCTGCTTCCTCGTTCTTGCCCTGCCCTTTTTTTTTTGTCTCCATGCCTTCAATTTATTTAAAGTTCAACATTCACTGAGTGTTTATCATGTCCCAAACATTGTGTTAGGCACTGGTGATGCAAAGACCAAAATAAAATAATCCCTGCCCTGGAGAAAAATGACAAATACACAGCTGTGTGTGTGTGTGTCTGTGTTACACAATTCAAAGATTATTCAAATGGTAGAGAGAACTCTAACAACTAAAAGGCTAAGGGAAGGCCTCCCTTTGAGCATGAAGTATCATATATATAGGTAACAGTAAGTTAGTTTGGCTCAAATGCAGTGTATGTATGTTGTAGCAGAGAGAGTGGGTGGGAGAGTGGTTGCTGTAATGCATGATCAGTCTGGAAAGATATATTAGAGTTTAATTGTCTATTATTATGGATTTTAAGTGCCAGAGTAGTTTGTCTCTTGTCTTAGTGGCAATAGGGAACCGCAGAGGTTCCTTGAGCAAGAGATATGACATAAGAACTGAATTTTAGAAATGATCAATTTGGCAGCTGTAAGGAGGAATAACTCTGGGTAAGAGAGTATTGTATATATACCTGAAAGGGCACAAGAATAGGTGAGAAATCAGTCCACGTGCTTAAAAAGGTACTTAAAAGTTATAGGGTAATAATTCAGGTTCAATAGTGGAATAATTCTCAAGCTGTTGTCTGTACAATTCTCTAGTTGATCTTTGGATTAGTTTCTAATTCCTGATTTGGTTGTTCAATTGTTTCAATCTTGTCTGACTCTTTGTTATGCCATTTCAGGTATTCTTGGCAACAATACTGGAATGGTTGGCCATTTCCTTCTCCCACTCATTTTACAGATGAGGAAACTGAAGCAAGCAGAGTTAAGCAACTTACCCCAGGACTTACACAGTCAGTAAGCGTCTGAGGCCAATTTTGAACTCAGGCCTTTCTGACTCCATGCTTGGTACTCTATACACTGTACCACCTTGCTGCCCTCTAATTCCTGATATCCTCACCCTAAATATTAGTATACTCCCTCTACAAACTACTTTGTCTTCATTTTGTATGTATGTATATGCTAATTATATATGTGCATCATATCCTCCCTGTTCTATAAAAATATAAGCTCCTAAGGATAGGGACTACTTAATTTTGCCAATGCTTAGCCCAGTATCTGGCACATAGAGAGTTCTTAATAAATGCTTGTTGATTGACTAATTGGAGGACAGATTGGAAAGAAAATATAGGCAAGAGGACCGATTAGAAAACCATTGCAATAGTTCAGGTGAGAGGTGATGAGAGGTTTTGTGATGTGAAAAAAAGGGGGAAACGCATGTAAGAGATTTTGCAATAGTAAATTTGAATGAAATTAGTAATTGAATGATTTATTTTTAATGGAAAAGTGGATGGTAGAGAGAATTGTCAAAATTGACTCCTAAGTTGGAACCAGTGTGACTAAAACAGAAGGTCTTTTAAAAATTTTATTTTAATTTTCAGTTGCAAAGTCTTCCTACCTTTCCCCTACCCCCAGCCTTTCAGAACAAAAGAAAAATGAGATCCATTATACATACAAAGCTATGCAAGGAATATTTCCTCATTAGCCATATAGAATAGTGAGTCTTCACCTGGAGCTTATGAACGTGTGGGTTTTCCAAAATATTTAATAGCTATTTAAATCTTTGTAATTGTTTGCATTTATTTCATTCATTTTAAAATGATATTCTGATAAAGAGTTTACAGATTTCATCAGATTGCCAATGAGGTCTATAATATGACAAAAGTTAAGAGCCTCAGAATAGAATAGTGATGTAATGTAATTGAAAAAAAAACTAGGGGAACTTAGTAGGAGGGTATGTTTTGAGGAGAAGATAAAGAATCCTATTTTAGACATGTTAAGTTTGAGATGTCTCTGGGACACCCAGGAGGAGATATCTGGCAGGCAACTGGAGATGCCTGTGCTCATTCTATCCCCTATGAGACAAAGCTTATTTGTATGCTTCATTCCTAATCATTTTAGGGTTGAAGCTAAGGAACTGGCACAGAATGTGATTTTAATCTTAATCCCAGGTCTTGATACCTTAGGGAAAAAGATGAATGGATGGCCTCCAACAAAAGGTATTCTCATGCATCAGAGATCCCAAGCCTCATACCCCAAAGGTCCTAGAGATCGCAGATTCCCAGGGACTCAATGACTAAAACTAAACACATGCTCCGCGGACAGTATGATGTCTGAGTATACATCAGTCCCTGTCATCTTAGAATGAAGTTAAAGATCTTATCATGAACATGAGTTCTCCTTAGAGCAGGAGACCCAGACTACCAGGTATTTACACACTGAGGCACTCCCACTAGAAATCCCTGTCATACTCCCTTTGTTGGCCACTGTTAGTTCCGCAGTGAGTGGAGTGAAAAGCACAACAAACAGAAACCACAGTCTCTCTACTGATAACTTGTTCTATCATCAGTCATCAGTCATACTGGCTTGGACCCAGTCAACTGGCTCTTTATCTTTTAGTTGGCAAATTTCCTTCTCTCTTTCCCTTTCCCCCTGTCATTTGGAGTTACTATCTGTTGAGGCTAAAATCCTTCCTCCAACTACCTCTTTCCTATTCTTAGCCCTACCCCCCTGAGCCTTAACCTGCATCTTCATATGTCCATATTCTCCTTTCCCCTGTACTTTCTTGTCCCTGCTCTATTGTTAACATATTTTGTTTCTTGCTAGGTAGCTTAATTTTATGTTCTTTCTATATTTTGCCTTTTACGAAACCTATTTTAAAAAAATTTCCAGAAGATACTCCCTCCTTGGTTGCTATTCATGTCCTCCAAAATAGCATGTTAAGAGAAGGACCTGGTTTGCTCCTTGTTCTTCACAGATATTTTGAAGAGCTCTCTCTCATATTATCACTGTGCAAACTTCTCTTGTGTGAACAATCTCACAAGCAATGTGATCTATGTTGGCAGAAGAGGTTACATGCAAACAGAAAATAGTGGGTCTTTCAAAGTACCAAAGGTACATGATACTTTGAAAGCATTACATATCTCTGTTTCTGATCTACAAAGTCCTTAAGGATAAAGACTAGATTCTTTGAAATCTCTAGCTCATTGCACTATATGAGAATAATGCTTCTTTACTATCAGTAGAAAATGAAGAGATTAATGCTTGGGGATATTTGGAGGATAATGGAGCACTGTTCTGGAAGTACAGCAATAGAAGCACATTTATAATTCCTGTGACCATTCCACAACCTTCAGTGATTCCCTCTTTACCCTTGTTCTTGGACGGTTGTTCTCCATCCTATTACCTATTGTTCTTTCTGACAATTCTGGCACAGTACTCCAAAGAAGCAGCCAAGGCCTTGGTACTATGCCAATGAACCTTATGAGGCTCATCCATATATCAAGTCATTGGTAACTTTCCTGATGTCACCCCCTCCCGATATAATATGTGTTTAAATACTACCCCCATTTCTGGATCCACTATCACTTAGGAGAAATAATTCTTCTTATCTGACAGCAAATTCCAGGAAAGCTGAGGCACGAGATTGCCAAAAGATGAACTTAATAGCTCCATATCATCCCAGTCACCATCTACTCCAACCAACCAGTCGGCTAAACAATTGAAGTTGGGGGTGAGTGGACAGTTTCTCTGACTGATCTCAAGCCTTTTAATATACCTTAAACAAAAAGCAAAGATGATTCAAATGTAGAAGTAGGGACGTTAATCTTGAATTTGTCACTGGCTCTATCCTCTACCCTGTTACCAGTCATGCCACTGAGGCAAACATAATAACTCATTTTTCTATAGTTCTTTTTTGTTAAAGCTCATAGCCTTCTCTATGTCAACTGAAAGAAATAGGAAGTTCATGTATTGTTATATGATAAAGCTGACGTTCCAAGAGGTGAACTGCCTTTCCCAAGGTCACAGTTTAATAAGTTTCAAGGTCAGGATTCAGTCTTTGTCTTCTTACTCCATCAAAGTCAGACACTCCTTTTCCACTAAAGTATACTGTGGCAATTTGCACTTAGATAATATCCAAGTTTCTTTTCAGTTCTTTTCAGTCATTCAATTCGTTCATTCATTCATTCTGCATTTATAAAATGGATACTATGAGTCAGGCAATAATGACGCCAATGCAAAATTGAAAGTTTTTGCCTTCATGGAATTGATATTCTATCAGTAAAAAAAATATCTACATCTATGTTTTAAATAAACATGAATTACATATAAAGTAATTTCAAGGGAGTTCACTAATAACTGGGGGTGATCAGCTAGGTTTAATGCAGAAGTTGGGAACTGAGCTGAACTTGGAAGGACAACAATAATCTTTTGAAGTGGAGACAAAGAAGGAAGGCATTACAGACATAGGACATAACCTGTACAAAGATGCAGGAGAGGGAAATGAAATGTCATGCATACAGAGTTATCAAGCAGACCAGTTGACTGAAATATAATGTTTGAGACACACAAGTAATATCAAAGCAATCTGGAAAGAGAAATCAGAGTCAGATGGAGAGGGGGTTTTAAAGGTCCCACTTTGCCTCTCTTAAAAGAAATTAATTTGCCATGTTCTCCTCTTGATCTTACCTCACTGGCCTATGGACTGCTGCCTCTCAGCCTTGTCTCTGGGCTGATGTTACCCTTAACAAAGGATTGCTATCCCTGGCCTTTTTACAAGGAAAATAAAAAGCTGAATTTCAAGGTAGTGAGTATAGCAAAAAGAGCAGTGAATTGTACATTATTTATAATAACAAAAAGATGGAAACAAGCTAGATGCCAGGGATTGGGAAATGGTGGAACAAGCTGTGATACATGAATGCAATGGAATATTCCCATTCTGTAAGGAATGATAAATACAAAAACAAGAGAAATACAGATAATTTTTATGAGGTTACAATGGAGGTAAGAAAGTAGAGTTAAAAATACTGGTTATTAGAGTGTAAATAAAGTAAACATGGGATGGCAACAAAAACACTGATAAAATATAATGTACAATGTTGGTACCACAGCATCAAATTTGAAGCAGATAGGTTTTCTTCCTGTTAACAACTAGAAAACAACTAAAGTAGAAAGTGATGTGCTATCAGTTTCAATCACGCTAATTTTGTTCAACTATTTTCAGGAAATGAACTTGGGGCAAATGAAAGAGGAAAGGGTTTATGTACAAAAAACCGGTATATGGACAAATATATGTAATAGACCTTTTCCTTTTTTTTCTTCCTTCCCCTCCCTTTCCCCTCCCACTCGCTCTCTTTCCTCCCCTTCCCTCCCTTCTCCTCTCTTTTCCTTTTATCTTCTCTTTCTTTCTTTTTGGCACAGAAATAAAACTGAAGCCATTGTCAGTACTCATCAGCTGGAGAACAGCTGGACAAATTATAGTATGTGAATGTAATGGGGTATTATTGTGCTGTTAGAAATGAAGATAGAGGTGATTCCAGAGAAACTTGAGAAGTGTTTCTATGAACTGATTCAGAGTGAAATGAGAATTATATCAACCTTGAAAAAAACACTTTTGAAAGACATAAGAACTAATTAATACAATGATCAACCACAATGGCTGATGAAGAATGTTATTCACAAACAGATAGAAGGGTAATGGACAAATATATAGAATTAGACACACGGGGGGCTAGGTGAAGCAGTGAATAGAGCACCAGCCCTGAAGTCAGGAGGACCTAGTTCAAATCCAGCCTCAGACATTTAACAATTATTAGCCATGTGACCTTGGGCAAGTCACTTAACCCCAATTGCCCTGCACCCCCCCAAAAAGCAAAAAACCCCAGAGTCCTAGAATTAGACACACATTTTTTGACATGACCAATATCTGTGTTTGCTTTTTGATTGTGCATCTGTTGCAGGAGGTTCCCTCCCTCTTTGTTTGTTTGTTTGTTTTTTACTTCAGTGGTAGAGGTGATGTAGGAAGCAGAAAATAAAAAACAATAATTTAAATAAATTGAAATGTACTTGGACATGCTGTTTTGCCATTTTATTTTTAAAAATGTTTGCTGAGCCCAAATGAAATAAACAAATTTTAAAAGGTATAAGATTAGAGTCAGGACATTTGGACTGAGTTTGAATTCCAACTCCATTTTTTCTCTTTCTTTATATGAACATTTCTTTTTTTTTTTTTAAATTTATTTACTCATTTACTTTTAATTTACAAGATTCAGTTCCACAATCACTTGAGTTTCAGATTTTCTCCCCTCCCTT
>CM053585.1:250181043-250196539 GCA_028646515.1 Pseudochirops corinnae | reverse complement strand
CCACATCAACAGGGGCTCAGCCAATCCCCTTCTTCCACATCAACAGGGGAGTTCATGCCTTCTTAACAGTGGGACAGCGTTTGCACCTTCCACACTTAGCACTTAGTACTAAGTGCTAAGTATCCTGCTAAACTGATTACTATTACAGGCTGTTTAGTCATTTCAGTTGTATCTGATTCTTGATGACCCCATTTGGGGTTTTCTTGACAAAGATAATGGAGTAATCTACTATTTCCTTCTCTATCTCATTTTACAGATGAGGAAACTGAGGCAAACAGGGCTAAGTGATTTGCCTAGGGTCTCACAGCTAGGATCTGAGGTTGACTTTGAACTCAGGTCTTGCTTACTCCAGGATTAGTAATCTATCTGCTAAGCTATCTAAATGCCCTCTGACAGAATTACTAAAATTGTAAAATAAATTAGTGCTATAGATACAGGTTGCCTGGATTTTAGCAGAGCTTTTGATAAAATTTCCTATGTTCTTTGTGTGGAGATAATATTAGATGAATATACAATCTCATACATTCAGAATTGGTTGGATAGTCAAAAAATAGATATTAAAGGTTTGATGTCAGTGTGGCAGAGGTCTCTAGGGGAGAATCCAAGAAATCTGTCCTGGACTCTGTGTTAATTAACATTTTTATTAAAGACTTGGATAAAAGTATAGAAGGTATGGTCACCAAATTCAGAGATGAACCAAAATCAAAAGGTATTATTAATATGCTGTATAATCATATCAGGATCTTAACAGATTGTGGAGATGGAGAACCTTTGGCCTCAAGGCCGCAGGTGGCCCTCTAGATCCTCAGTTGCAGCCCTTTGACTGAATCCAAACTTTATGGAGCAAATGCCATTAATAAAGGATTTGTTCTGTAAAACTTAGACTCAGTCAAAAGGCCACATAAGGTCCTAGAAGGCCACATATGACCTTGGAGTCACAGGTTCCCCACCCCTGGACTAGAACATTAGGTTAAATCTACCAAGATGAAATTATATAGGGATAAATATAAGATAATAATAATCATTAAAAATATCATTCATAATTATAAGATGGAAGAGGCATGGATAGAAAGCAGTTGGTCTAAAGAAGTTCTGGTAATTTTAGTAGACTGCACTGAAATAGGACTTAGCAATGTGATGTGGTGACCAGAAAAGCACATATAAACTTGGCATCCATAACGTGGGACATAGCTTCTAGTAACAGGAAGGTTATAGCCCCATTGTACCCTGCCCTTGCCCACCACATCTGGAATGAGTTATTCAGTTCAGGGCACTATTGCTTAAAAAGGATATTGAAAAGCTGAAGTATAAAGAAGGAAGGCAACCCGAAAGGCAAAGGGCCTTGAGTTATACCATATGAGAGACTGGGAATATTTAACATGTGGAAGATAAGAGTTGAGACATATGATCATTGTCTTAAAGTACTTGAAAGGCTACTTTTTTGGAGGGAAGATTGATTTAACTTATTCTCTTTGGGCCTAGAAGGCAGAACCCGGGACAATGGATGAAAACTAAGATAGAGGTATAGATAGATATTGATAAAGATATATCCCCAGTGGGCACTGTATATGGACAGTGTTCTGGGGCCAGAATGCAATAAGAGGAAGGGAACAAGCTTGATGACATAACTGTGAAATGTTTTCAAGGATCACAAGCTATTTCATGACATGAAAATCCATTAAAAAATTATTGATATCTTTTGTTTTTACATTACCTAAATATCTTCCCCATTTCTCCTCCTACCACCTCCCAGAGAGTCATTCCATATAACAAAGAGTATTTTTTTAAAAAGAAAGAAAAAAAGAAAGAGAAAAGGGCAATCCACAAAGGCTACGAATACATCAAAAAATTTGAATATATATACAATTTTCCATACTTGTGGACCCCAGAACCTCTGCAAAAGTAGAAATTGGGGCAAATGTGTTTCTTCATATCTTTGCTTTAGGGTCAAACTTGTTTTTGTAATTTTTAAATATTCACTTTCAATTGTCTTGTAGTTGTGTTTGCTCCCATTTACATTGCTATGGTTTCATTGTATCTGTCTCTTTCTGCTCATGTCACTGGCCATCAGTTCATGTGTCTCTACTTTTGTTATATTTGTCATTTATTATAGTACAGTAATATTCCCTATCTTCATGGACTACATTTTGTTTAGCTACTTCCCCTATTGATGGAAGAAAAGACCATCTCTTTGCTACCAAGAATCTCCTTGTGATGTTATATGGCTATGAATTAAGGAGTACCACGATTTCTGGAAAATTAAATATTTCAAGTGATCTAAAAGTCAATGAATGGGTTAGTAGTCTGAAGCATAAAAATAAGGTTGACTTGTACTCACTAATTTGTGCAAAAGTCACCATTAAGGACATTTGTGACTAGCAAAAGATAAAGGCAGGTTCTTTTTCTGGGCAAAGCCTAATATTGTGCCAATATCATTACAATTTTAAAAAACCTAAGGCAAGATCTCCAATGGTGGAATAGATCCTCTGTGGAGTATTTACAGGAGGATATGGACCTGATCCATGCAGTCTGAGAAGAAATGAATGGGCTATGATCTACACATATAGAAGCAGGTACTGACTTGAATGAGATCAGAAATTCATCTAAGTTATCAGAGTAACATTGTTGGCACTGTGGCTTGGTCATGAACTGAGAGTCAGAAAACCTCTAGACACTAGATCTGCCTAGATGTGACTCTGCTCCTCACTATTTTGTGATAATTGGGAAGTTAATCTCTTTATTTTTTTGGATGAAATATGTAGAACAAAGTCTACTAGACTTTAATTGTTTCCCTTGCCCACTTCAGTCTAGTTCTATAGATCAGTAATTGGCTGTAGTCAACTGTACTTTGAGAAGTCATTCAGATCAATTTTGGGGTACCAGAGAATAGGTCTTCCTGCATTAGAAAGATTTAAGTTTTGCACAAATATTTAAAGAAACGATCACTACCTCCCCAGGAATATCATCCTCAGCAGAATTATAAATGGATTGCATCTTTCCTATGTCAAGTGCAAGGTAGATGGGAAGAAAGAAAAGTCTAAGATACATTCTCTACATAACAGTGGGTTCACCAGGGAACACAACTTTACTCATATGAAAACGGAGCTTTAGAACACGTTAGGAGTCAACACATTCGTGTCTCTTGGTTTGATGTTATGGGTTCGTGGAGGTTGTTTCTTTCCTTCTATCACTGGAAGGTCCATCTTAGGTGGCTTGAAGGCTGCTGGGTCTTCTGCAATTCTAGTAGCCTGAATGCGAATGAGCTCCATTGTGAATGGGCTTCTGAGTACTTCTGTAAGAGTGGACACTGAAACCCGAATCAGATTTCTGAAGGGTTCTTAGTCCAAAAAGTCTCCATTTTTCAGATGAGGGTTTGTCTCTGTCTCCATTTCCAGAGTTCACACTGCTGACATCTAGGCCAGCTAAGGAAGTAGAATATCCATGAGTAAACCAGCCTCTGGGCTTTTGCTTGGGAGAAGAATAGGGTGTGCTATTCAGAGAAGATTGGATTGATGCAATCAGTCTATCTTCTTTTGTTATTTCTCCATTTTGTAACTTCAATTTATGGACTGCCTCTACCACACAGTGGTACTTGGTTTCTTCTGTGGTGAGGCCTTTATGGGGAGTGCATCCCACATCTGTCAACCCTGCCTGCTTCTCAAAGCCCTAGATGTTCTCTTATGTCTGTTTAGGCACATCTAGCTCTCTGGATGATGCCATGAAAGATTGTGATCCAGGTGTTTTTCTAGATAGATATCCAGAACCCTGATTCCCACATAAATGTCTATGGAAGTTATGCAAATAAGACAAAGATGTCAAAAGGGAACCTTCTGCAGCTGGTGATGAACTACTAAAGAGTCCCAAGTAGCTCTCATGCAGAGGTTCTACAGACAGCTGGGTTTCTATGAGGGGGGAGGAGGGATGGGAAAAAGGGGGAAAGAGACCATCCACTGGCCAAGTCCCCACCATGGACAGGAAACTGAGACTAACAAGGCTCCAGGTCCCTATCACTCTCTAAGTACTGAAGCACAGGGTGAACCGAGGCCATGATGCAAGTCACGCCAAGACCAAAGGGACCTCACCTGGGAGAAGTAGAGTCTAATGTAATCTCTTTAAAAGCACATAATTGGACTGGGTGATTTCTCCTTTTTAGCTCCCCGTCCCAACCTATTAATTTGTTCTTTCCCCTTCCTTCCACCCCTTATTTGGGAAGAGAAAAAGAAAAGCCAAACCTTTGTAACTAAGGTGCATAGTCATGCAAAACACAGTCCCACATTAATCATGTCTAAAAAATGTATGTCTTCTTCTGCATACTGTGTCTATACCTTCTCCATCAGGAGCTAAGTAGTATGCTTCCTCTTCAGTTTTCTGGAATCACACTTGATCACATATTGATCAGAGTTCTTAAGTCTTTCAAAGCCTTTCTATTTACAATATTATTATTGTATAAATTGTTCCCTGATTCTTTTCACTCTGCATCCTTTCATATTTTACTAGATTATTTCTAAAGTCTCCTCTTTCTCTAACATTCTTTGATTATTTCTTTTTCTTTGACTACTGGTTTAGCAATAAAAAACAAGCTTTTTGAGGGTGGGGAATGATTTTTGTTTGTCTTACACTTAGCAGAGTTACTTGCATGTAATAAGTTATCAATAAATGTTAATTGAATTGAATTGGGGCTCCACCAGGATCCTTTTATTCCTGAATGTCTCATTATTTTGACTATTTCACGGCTGGGGAGGGGGAGCTAAGATGGCTTTTGATATCTTAATGATACGATGCAGAACCATTTTTCTCCTAGATTTCAGCCTCAAACCTCTGATACATGGGAGCTAAATAATTAAGGAATAGTAGGATGGGAAGAATTCCATTTTTCATTCCTTTACCTCATGAGGAAGTACTAGAATTAGACTTGACAAGAGTCTCTTAGCTTCTTTTATGAAAATAACTATACCATGCAATATTCTCCTTCACAGTTTCAACTCATTTCTGAAACCAAAAGCTTTCTTTAGAAATCTCTCTTTACCTGACATGGATATACTAAAGAAGTACTTATTGTTATCTGGTTCTCTAGGAAATTTAGTCTGGTGAGACCTTCTGTCTTGGTATTTTTAGCTCCCATCTGTACTTCTCAGTTTCTTTGGTGGTCTATGTGCCTTTGGCTTCATAGAAAACACCAAAGAATGGCAAAGGTTCCTCCACTCATCCTTGATGTATGCTGCACAATTACAGAAGCAGTCTTATAATCAATGTAATTGAAGATCAGAGTTAATGAGGACCTCAGCGTCTGTGCAGTCCCCTGAGCAATGCCGGGCTTCAGATGTTATATAAGGAAATGATTGGGCTGAACTGAAAATCTATTTGGCTAATTAGATGATGCATATTCCCACAAGCCAGCGGGAGAGAAAAATACATTTTAAAAATAAAGAAACATCACAATTTTAAAGCAGAGATTTGGACATGGATTCATCTCAGAATCACCATTCTCTGGAGAGAGAGGTATGAGGAGACAACAGAAAGACACATTTGGTGCAGAGCCAAACAGATGAAAGGAGGGTCCAAGGAAAACATGGGGGATTTGGAAGCATAGGGAAAGATGAATCTCACTCTTTTGTGAGATAGGATTTAGTTCCCAAGGTGATCCCATAGCCTATCATTGAGTCTTTGCCATTTATTCATTTATGTAAAGAACATTTATTGAACAGATACTAAATGCATTTCTCTGGTCAGAAAATGAAAACTATAAGCAAATAGGTTTACCTTTTTACCGTGGACGCCAGGAAACTTAGAAGCATCTTCAGTGCTGAACCAGAGCAGTTAATTGGTTGACCTTGAATGCCTGGAAGCATTACTTCTTCTCTTTCCTTTAGATTAAGGGTTCTTAAACTGTGATCGATGGACTACTGAGGCATGCACGGAGATATTTCAGGGGAATCCATGGACTTAGATGGAAAAAATTACATCTTTATTTTCACTAATCTCTAAAAGAAAGCTAGCATTTCCTTCAGTTATGAATGCAGGCAACAAATGATCAGTTTGAGAAGGGATCCATAGGCTTCACCAGACTGCCAAACGGATCCATGACACAAAAAAGATTAAAAACGTCAGCATTATAAATGTTCTCTGTTCAGATTTCTCTCTCAATGCCTTATTTTGCATTATACTTTCATCTGTAAACTCCCTCAAGTGTTTATGTTTGTTGTTTTATAATAAAAATGATTTACATTTATACAACACCTTATGGTTCCAAAGTTAGTAAATAAGCATTTATTAAGGACCTACTGTGTGCTAGGCACTAGGCTAAGTTTTGGTGCGTTAAATACATTATTTCATTTTGTCTTCATAATGGCCCTGTGTTATAGATACTATAACTATCATCATCCCCATATCATAGATGTGGAAATTGAGGTACTGAGAGGTTAATTGATTTGTCTAAAACCATATGGCTAATAAGTAGTAGAATAGAAATGTGAACTCCACTTTTTTTCCTAATTCCAAAAGTAAGTGTCTTAGTCACAAATTCATAATACTTAGAAATATTTGGTTCAGTCCTGTCTCTTTACAGATGACAAAGGTGAATATTAAAGAGTTGGAGTGACTTATCCAAGGCCTTTCTGCTATATCACAGGGGCCCATACATATTATGGATAAATAGGCATGTCTACCTCTGCATAAAATAGATAAATTTTCCTGGAAATTAATACGAGAAACTAGTCTATATCATGTAATTCTATAAGGAATATAGTTAGTCTTCATGTACATTTTTTCTGTCCTCAATATGACACTGTAGGTTCTTTCTAATGTATCTATATAACTACTGGAAAATTTAAAGTATCTTTCTGTTTACTCACAGGTAGCAGCTTTGTGGTGAGTGAGGGAAGCTACCTGGACATCTCTGACTGGTTAAACCCAGCCAAGCTTTCCCTTTATTACCAGATCAATGCCACATCTCCCTGGATAAGAGACTTGTGTGGGCAGAGGACCACCGATGCCTGTGAGCAGCTCTGTGATCAGGAAACAGGTGAGCCAACAAAAGGGGTGTCAATATAATGACTCAGTAGGGGATGAAGAAGGAAAATCTGAATGGATTAATTGGTGTACCATCTGTATCTGCTCCCGGTGCTCAAAGTCATAATCAAGGTTGGAGGTCTCTGAGCATCATCTTTCATAATTCTGTAATACAGTCTTAACTGGTAATGGCCACAAGACCAACTGCTTACTGTACCATAGGATTGTGAATTGTTTTGTTGCTTAAAAATTAATTAATCAAAACTTCTTGCTTTTGTTTTGGTTGAGACATTACTATGTCAAGGGGAAAAAATAAGATATCATAGAATGTTGAGGCTGGAAATGAGTGGAAAAAAAAGAATACTAGAATGTAGAACCTTAAAGCTCGAAGGAACCTGCCCAGAATCATGGTCTCAGGAGTTGACTTGGATCTCAAAAAACATATAGCTTAAGCTATAACCTGAAAAGAAATCTAGTCTTTAATATCTTTGGTGTAATGATATCAATATTCTACTTGAAGAATGCCCACTGTCTCTCAAGACAGCCTGTTCTTATAATTTAGGAAGTACCTCCTTCCCCTACATTAAGCTGAAATGTGTTTCTTGGATGCTTGCACCCATCATTTCTAAACTACATTAATAGAACTATTGTTCCTTGTCCAACCCAAATTCTCCCAGCTATTCCTTGTTCTTCCTTCTTGGACTCAATAAAACAAGCATAGAAATGTAATCCCTTTCCCATAGTGACAAACTCTTCAGACATTTGAAGACATCCCCAGGTCAAACATCTCCAGTTCCTTCAACTAAGCCTTTGAGGCCACAGTATTCAAACTCTCTTGTAATCCTTGTCTGTCTCTTCTGAATTTGCTTGTCAGTGTCTTTCTTAGAACTAAACAAAATGCTCTATATGTGATCTCACTGAGATGGAGGATAGTTATACTATCACAACCCTTGCTCTGAAAACTGAACCTCTCTTAAATGTGGCCTAATTTGAATTACTTTTTTTACTTTGTGTTATACATAGAATATAGAATGTCAGAACATAGCTTCTCTCATCTTAGAGCTGGAAGGAACTCGGTAAATTATTTAGTACAATCGGTTTACAGATGTACAGATGCAGAAGTTGGGCCTAGAAAGGGGACATTTAAAAAAAATATTTGTCATGCATTGTTAGTGTCAGGCTTTTCTGACTCCCAGTATGTGTTATTTCCATTTTACAGTGTTATTCCAAAGTATGTCTGAGAGGAATTTCTGGAGGAACAGATAAGAGTACCATTAGGTTGCTAAGCCGTTAGATAAGAAGAATGTCAAAGACATAGGATACCTGGATTTCTCTTCCTGCTGCTATTTAGTTCCAATTTTTTCTGACTCTTCATGACCCCGTTTAGGGTTTTCTTGGTAAAGATACTGAAATGGTTTGTCATTTCTTTCTCCAGCTCATTTTACAGATGAGGAAACTGAGGCAAACAGGGTTAAGTGACTTGTCCAGGGTCACAGTAATTGTCTGAGGCCACATTTGAACTTGGATAGATGAGTCTTCTTGACTCCAGGCCCAGCACTCTATCCACAGCTCCACCTAGATGCCCAGATTTCTTTTACAATAATCTAATAGACAAGATGGAAGAGATGTAAAGCAATTGTGTACTTAAGTGGAATTGGGATCTGGTTGAATGCCCATTTTCAAATAATAGTTTTTAATGAGATCAACCTTTAGAGACATCTCTTGAAATGATCCCAAATTCTATCCTTAGACTAGTTCTTTTCAACTTTTTGTTAGTGATTTGGATTAAGGCTCACATGATGCGCTGCTGTGTATCTAACATGTTAGATGACAGAACTGGGATCCAAAGAAGTGTTTATTGTTAGACCACAACAACCGATCCTATCTAAATCAAATATCATAAGGCTCCATGCTTGGCTTTAAAACTCTGCCTGCTCAAATGCAGGATAAGAGACTTTATTACTTAACTGTAGTTAATGTGAAAATAATTCCAGTGGACACCAAGCTCAGTAAGACATTAAGAAAAGTTGTGTCCAGAATTAGCGAGATGACAGTCCTGTTTGGTCCTTCTACTACTCTCACATCTTGTTTTGGAGTACTCTATACAATAGCAACAGCCACTTTTTTTCAATATATTTTACTTTTCCCCAAATACATGTTATAAAAATTTTAAACATTTTTTAAAAAACGTTTTGAGTTCCAAATTCTATTCTTTCTTCCTCTCCTTTCCCCTCCCTGCCACAGTAAGCAATCAGATATTGGTTATACATGTACAATCATATAAAACATTTCCATATTAGTAATTTTGTACAAGAAGACTCAAATAAAAGGAAAAAAGAACAAAAGAAAGAAAGCAAAACATAGCATGCTTCAGTCTGTATTAAAACAATAGCAATTATTTCTCTGGAAGTGGATAGCATGCTTCATCATTAGTCCTTTGGGACTTGCTGAGAATAGGTAACTCATTCACAGTTCTTCATTGAACAGTATTGCTGTTACTGTGTACAATGTTCACTTGGTTCTGTTTGTTTCACTTTGCATCAATTCATTTATGTATTTCTAGGGTTTTTAAAATCACTGTACTTGTCATTTCTTATAGCACAATAATATTCTATCACAATCATATACCAAGACTTGTCTAGCCATTCCCCAGTTGATAGACATTCCTTCTATTTCCAATTCTTAGCCACCACAAAAAGAACTGCTATAAATACTGTTGTACAAATAGGTCTTTTCCCTTTTTTAAACATCTTTAGGATATAGACCTAGCAGTGGTATTGACGGATCAAAGGCTATGCACAGTTTTATAGCCCAGGGTCATGTTTTATAAAGGACAATGACATATGAGCAGCATGCCAATAGTACTCAAAACCATTGCCATATTATGGTCCATTGAAAGAACTAAGGATAGTTAGGTTATATCAGGAGTTCTTAGTTCAAGGATTCTTAGAGGAGGGGATCTTCACCTTTTTGTGCAATGGAACCTTTTGTGAGTCTGGTGAAACCTATGGACCCCTTCTCTGGGTGATAGCTTTAAATGCATAAAATAAAATACATAGGACAACAAAGAAAACCAATTAATCCTAGAAGCCCAGATTAAGAGCCCCTGCTTTAGAAGTAATACTTAAAGGGTCATAGAATTTGATTACTTTTCTTTAAAGAGTTGAAGGATTATCATAGGGTAAAAGCATTAAATTTCTGTTTGGCCACAGAACCAGGAACAGTGAGTAGAAGTTGCAGAGATGCAACTTTAAACTCTATATAAGAAAAGTTTCCTAAAGTTAGAAATGTACTAGAGTAAAATAGAACTAAAAACAACCTTCAGATAGGAGGTAATGGACTTTCTATGATTGATGTCTTCAAGTAGAGAGTGAATGACCATTTATTTGGGATGTGAAGAAAGTCCTGTTTAGAGTGGATTTAATCTAGAAATCATCTGGGGTCCTTCCAAGTCTGAGATTCCCTGAGAGCTCTCATAAAAAATAAACTCAGAATAAGATAAAATACCAACATTAAGAGATCAGAACAAAGGATTGTGGGAGAGGATTGGCCTATTGGTGCTGCATTAAGATTGGAAATAAGAAATTTCATAGGCTTTAGAACAATTTTGGGTCTTAGAGATTCAATTTAAAAAAAAAAACACGTTTTATACATATACTACGTTCCAAGTATTATGGCAGGCACTAAGGATACAAGGACAAAAATGAGAAGAGTCCATGGCCCTCAGTAGTTTACATTCTGAGTGATTGGGGGAGTATACCTATATAAGTAAATTACACACAAACTCACACAGACACACACACACAGTAATTTCATGTCACAGAGTCTTATATTGACCATGTGACTTGAGCCAAGCCTTGAAGGTTGCAAGGAATTCCAAGAGGCTTGAGGTAAAATCATCTAGTAAAATTCCCTCATTATTACAGATAACTAAACTATACCCTAGCCAAGTGAAGTGACTTGTCTGGCAGTGACATGAATTGATCAAGCATTTAAGTACCTACTATATGCCAAGCATAGATATGGGTTCTTAGGATACAAAGGCAAACATGAAGCAGGTCCTGACCTCAAAGAGCTTACATTCTGTGAGGGAATCATCATGTACCTATATCAGTATATACAAAATAAATGAAAAGTATTTTGGTTGTATAAGATGAAGTAAGAGAGCTGGGATTTGAATTTGAGTTGTCTGACCGTATGACCTTGAACAAGTCACTTAACTCTGTTTGCCTCAGTTTCCTTATTTATAAAATCAGCTGGAGAAGATGACAAAACATTCCAGTATCCTTGCCAAGAAAAGACCTAATGGGCTCACAAAAAGTTGGACACACCTGTGAATGACTAAAAACATTCACGTAGTTCCAAGAAGCTTTAACAGGTACAGAAGTCACACCCTGGTAAAACGTCTCAGCAGATAGACTAAAGCTGATTAAGGATAACTGGTAGGCCACAAATCCATCAGTGAGTTAGGGGATATTTACCCAAAGTATGTGAAGGCTTCCCTTGGCAGAATGATGGATGAGAACAGTTTGTTCCATTGGCCATTAAAGCCACTGAGGAAGGCACTGTGGTGCACCTAGAGCATGGCCAGACAACGAAGAAGCCAGTCATCCACTGCATCATGGTCCATAGCCAATCATCTTGACTTTTGTCCTGCCACTAGACTTCCAATGACTGTGGAAGAGACAGTGAGGCTGATGACTTTGTGCAACTCTGTCTCACTTAAATCACATTTACACACAAGTCAAGACAATGGTCCTCTTCAGAAATGAAGGATGAACAACAAAGACATAAATGACCTAAGGAAGATAAGACACCAATAAAATACCTCCCTAAAGACAATAATGGCTTTGTACCCATTCTCTGTTGGTTTTGCCTCTCTCAATAGAAGTAAAATGCAGAGGCCTGCCTGTCACTTTAACTACGCCCAACATAAGGGCCCTTGTTGAATCATTGTCTCCTACATATCTGTTTCTGATCCCCTGCACACCTGACTTTTCAGTTCTTTTCATTTCAAAATGTGTTAAATATTTACTACGTGCAAAACATGCTGAAACATAGGACAAATGTGACGCCTGATCATGGTACAAGGAGGACCTGAGCTTTTAAAGGCTATGCCAACATAGCACATGTTCTGATGCATCTGAACAAAGTAGAACAGCTTTGAACCCAGGTGAGTTGCAAGACTATGAATCTGTCACCCAAAGTCAAGTCTAATAATAAAAATGATGATGGTGATGATACCTCTCTATAAAGTAGAAATTATTAATATTTCATTTTACAGATGAGAAAGCTGAGATGGGAGTTAAGTGACTTGACCCAGAGCCACACAGCTAGTATTTGAAGCAGAATTTGAACTCATATTTACCAAATCAAATACTGATGCCTAGACAAGTTCAAACCTCTAGGTTGATTTCAAGGTGATGAATTTTCAGCCTCTGCAACCCTCAAAGAGCTTTGACTAAGATACAAAACAACTGTAATTTAAGTGAGGGAGGCATGAGGAGAGAATTTCTCATACTGAAAAAATCACAGAACCTTGAAACATTATAGTGTGCAGATAGGGTTTTATGACCCATATACTAGGGTTGAGGTGACAGAATGCTTAAAATTTTTAGAGAAGACGTGACAGTTACTATTGTAAAACTTTTAGTCTGATTAGAAGTCTAAGACTTGAAAACTCTATAGCTCAATCTTATCTATAAAATAAGTATCTGGCCTCAGCAAGCTCATAGTTTAATAGGGGGAATGAGACACCTAAGTAAATTACTTTAATATACAATATTACATGATCAGTGTGATAGAGAGAGATTAAAAATGTGATTTGTGATATCCGAGGGGAAAGGTAGCTACCAGTAGAGAGACTTCATTCAGTATTCAGTGTTCAATATTTAGAACTTTGTAGAGAGCACTTTGCCAAGTACTGGAGGAAATACAAAGTTTACATATGTTACTTATTTTAACTAGTTTATAGGTCGTTTTCCCTTAGTAGACTCTGAGCTTTCTGGGGGCAGTTATTATTATCCTGCTTTACAGATGAAAAACTTCAGGTATAGTATTAAGTCTCTACCAAAAAAAAACACCCTAAACTAAAAACAAAACTAAGTTCCATGAAACAGGGAGATAAAATGCATACACAGACAATTATAATATATACAGCCCATAGAAGTATCTTCGAGAGGCAAACTTTTCCAAATGTTGCCAGTCAAGAGTGAAACCCTTGGGGGATAGGTTGATGAAAGGAGACAACTGGCCCTAGGGAGGGAGCTCTGTCCTAGTCTCTTCCATACATACTTCTTCTTGGTCTCTAACAAAAAAGTTTCCTGTCATAAATGGAGTGATCCATCTTTCTGTTGAATGGCAGGCAACTCCACTGATTAAGATGTACCCCTAATGGGTTGATTAACAGATATCCCTCACTTATCTGTGGAAATAGTAGAGAAAACCTCAAGAACAGATCATCCAAAAAGCATTTTACTTGGTTTAGGGATATGTCTTCTGTTACCACATACATAGAGGTTCAGAAAGTGACTTGTAAGGGGCAGGGCATTCATTAAGTGCCTTGTGAAGGCACTTAATACACATATAAACGTATGTATGTATGTGTATATGTGTGTATGCATATATACAGAGAGACAGAGACAGAGAACAGAACATGAGTGCAGGAAGACAGTTGCTACTGTCCAAACTCTGACAAGAGCACTGATTTCTCTAAATCAGCAACTACCTATAGTTAATCAGCCTATAGAAGCTTAATGGCCCCAGGCTTCTGGATCCTGAAATGACCCTCATTGTAAAAATGACTGTGTTCTCAGAAGGGAGAACCAGAGAACCAGGTGAGACTTCTTCTTTGTGAGTCTGGTTTCCTGGGAGACGTTAGTATCTGTTTCTGCCATCCTTAGTTGTCTGTCTTCCCATGGAGAATCTTATGCATCGGATTATGCTATAATTTGCCAGAGGCCATAAAACATGACATACACCAAAAAAGCTGGACAGTGAGGATCGTGTGTCATATCACTCCCAGCTTTGTCCCTGCTAACATCATTTGAGATCTTCCCTATTCTCTTGGTTGGACCTTTGCCAGAAGTTATGGGAATAGCTAGCAGGCACAACTCATGGAACCCTTACAGTATGATCAGTTTTACAGCAGATTTCTTCTTCTTAATTATGTTTGCATCAAATAACTATTCAGATAAGTGTATATTCTCTAATTAAATAATTGGTTGGAAGATCAACAAAGGGCATAACTTGCACTCAAACCAATAGCAACCAGCTATATTTTCATAAATGTCTTTCATTGTGTTAAGTAGGAATTCTTCGTGACAACCTCATAAAAGCAATTTTCTCAGTACTCTCTTTTACTACCCCCCCCTTGTCTTCCATCTTCCCACATAAGAGATGGAATAGAATATTAATAGCTCACATATGAATAATAACGATAATTATAGTAGCTACCCTTTATATAGCACTTTGAGATTTGCAAAGTGCTTTAAAATATTTTCTTACTTTATTCTTACAACAACCCTGAAAAGTAGGTGCTATTACTGTCCTCATTATACAGATGAAGAAACTAAGGCAATCAGGGGGCATATGACAAGTTAGTAAGTGTCTGAAGTAGGATTTGAGCTCGTTTCTTCCTGACAAAACACTTAAAGGTAAGTCAGTCAACAGGCATCTATTAATCACCTACTATTTGTCAGGTATTCTGACTGGCATTTAATACTGGAGATACATACCTATATATATATATAGATATAGATATAGATATAGATATAGATATAGATATAGATATAGATATAGATATAGATATATATATATCTAATATTATAGATAGATACATAGATAAAAGGCATTTGCTGTATTTAAGGAGCTCACAGTTTAATGGAGGCGATAACATGCAACCATTCATGCACAAACAACAGATAAATAAGATAAATTGGAGATAATGAATAGCGAGAAAGCACGAACATTAAGGGAGATCAGGTAACACTTCTTGTAGAAGGTGATATTTTAGCTGGGACCTAAAGGAAAACAGGAGACTGAGATGAAGACAATGTAAATGCAAAGTCAGGAATGGAGAGTCTTATATGCAGAACATCCAGGAGACCAGGATTACTGTATCACAGATTATGTGGGGGGAGGGTTGGGGATGGGAGTGAAATCTAAGAAGACTAGGAATTTAGGGAGGGACCAAGTTATGAATAGTTTGGGGCATTAAACTTAAGAGGATTTTATATTTGATCCTGGAAATGATAAGGAGCAACTATTGTTTATTGAGTAGAGGTAACATGGTTAGACCTGCACTATAGAAAGATCTCTTTACTAGCTGAGTGGAAGACACAATAGAGTGAGGAAAGACTTGTGGCAAGGAGACCCATCAGCAGCTATTTCAATAGTCTGGAAGTGAGGTGGTGAGGGCTTGTACCACGGCTGTAGGGGAGAAGGAAGAATATATGTAGCATATACATGTATGTATGCATATGCATAT
>CM053585.1:250108920-250180543 GCA_028646515.1 Pseudochirops corinnae | reverse complement strand
GGAAGGAGATATCTACATTCAGAGTAAGATCTAGAAAGACTAGAGTTTAAATGGAGACTGAAGCAATACATGCTATCGTTCTTTTTCATGCTTGATTTTGTTTCTTTTTTCCCATTGTTCACTCATTGGTTACAACCCTTCTATACAACCAGACTGTTGTACAATGTGAAAGTATTTGCAGATCCTATATATGATTGCATGCCACCATGGGGGGGAGGGGCGGTTCAAGGGAGGGGAGAAAATCTGAAACTCAAGTGACTGTGGAACTGAATCTTGTAAACTAAAAATAAATAAACAAGTCATTGAAAAAAAAAAGGAGTCCATTTCTGAGCTTGTATCCAAAGTGATTCCTGCTTGATCAGACTTGTCAAAACTTAATAGTCTACTAGCATAGTCTTTGAGAATCCAAGGTCATCTCCACACCACTTTAAAGAAGACTTACATGAAAATTTGAATTGTAAGTGTACCTGCCTAAAATTATCTCCTCCTACTAACTAGGTTTGTCCTGATGTCTGACTTCTCCCACCGCCCCAAAGTCATATAATTTGGTATACAAGTTTGACCAGAAAAAGAAGTAGAAAAAGTAATTTTCTCTAGGTTTTGGGTTGAGCCACTAAGAAAAATGGTATTTGTGTATCTGTTAAACCATTGATTTAAATGAAAACTTGGGGCTGAAGGAGATAAATAAAAAGCAACTATGTTTTGAGAGAACAAGGGTTCTTAACCATTTTGTGTGTATATGTGTGCTCATGTATGTGTACACGCATGTATGTATGTGCACACATGTGAGATGGACTCTACAGGCTGATGAAGCCCACGGAACCCTTCTCAGCATAATACATTTAAATGTATAAAGCAAAATAAATAGGAAAAAATAAATTATATTACACACAGTTATAAAAATATTAGATTTAAATGTGCAAAGACCTCAGGTTAAGCTCCCTTATAATAGGGCAAGGGGTAGATGTTGTGCAGTCAGAAGAAAACACTGTTTGGGAGAAGGTGGAGGGGGGGAACCAGGACTGATTTTTTTAATTGTAAGGAAGTGCTATGGAGTTCCATTACTCAGGCTTCAGACAGATTGTATCTGTATATAAAAGGACTAGGGAAGTAGTTATACAGAGTGGGGCTGGGAAGAAGGAAAAGACAGTGATTTTGATGTCTGGCTTAGATGTTATTTCAATACTTCCCCCACCTCCCTACTTACTTATCTACATGAGAGAAAGGAAGAGACTTATGATCTAAAAACCAAACCTCAGAGCTAGGTAACACAATGGATCTGGGGCCTAGAGTCAGGAAGACTAACTCAAATCCAACCTCATATACTTCCTAGCCTTCTTACTTTGGACAAGTCAGTCAGTCGATAACTATTATTAAGCACATCATTTTCCATGGTCCTCTTTGAAAACTACTGGGGACACAAAGAAAAGCAAACTCTTAGCTCTGAGTTCACCTGTTATTGCCTTAGTTATTCAACGGCAAAATGGAGATAATAATAGCACCTATCACCCAGTGTTATTATGAGGATCAAATTAGATATTTACAAAGCGCTTAGCATAGTGCCTGGCATGTATGTAGTAGTTACTTAATAAGTGATCATTTCTTCCTATCTTCCTATTTAGTAATTATTGATCAGATAAGTATTTCTTGGCTTATATTAATCAATTAATCAATCACATAGCTGTTAAGTAACAACACAGTATCCTAGATGTTGGGGGCATAAATACAAAGAATTAATTCTCAATATAGCTCCCTGACCTGTGTTTCTAATGGGGGAGACCACATACGTATGTATAAGAATATAAAGCATGTTCACATATAGGTGTATAAAGAATAAATATAAAGAAAATGAGTGTAGGGTTGTTGGGGCAGAGGGAAGCATATTAGAATTGTGGGAAGACTGTGAAGGAAAGGCTTCATTCAAAGATGGTGCTTGAGCCTCACCTTATGAGAAGAGAAGGATTATCTGTGGTGGAAGTAAGGAGGGAGTAGATTCCAGACATGGAGAATAGTTGGTGCAAAGAAGGGGAATGGGAGGTGGAGTGCCATATGTCAGGAACACAGGGAAGACATGTTTGCTAGCTCATGGAATACAAGATGGGGAGTAACATGTGATGAGTTTGGGAAGAGTTTGAGGCAATGTTGAGAGAGTTTTGAAAAGCTTAAGAAACATAGATTTATGCCTAAGAAAAATCACTTAGGCTACTGTGTGGAGGATGGACTAGAGAAGGGAGAGACTTGAAGAAAGCAGACCAATTAGGAGACAGATGAGCTAGTCTAGGTCAAGAATGATGGAAGGCCAGAACTAAGGTGGTGGTTATATGAGAAGAGTAGATGTGAGAGATGTTGTATAGGTAGAAATGGCAAGATTTGGGAAATCACTGGAAATTTGAGGTAAAGCAGAATGAGGAGTTGGGGATAATATCAAGGTTATGAACTAGGAAATCACACCTCCACCACAGAGAGCCCCTCTTCCTACAAGATGTAGGTAAAGCAGCCTTTCCTGAGTGCGCCACAACCAGTGGCAGCGCATTTTATAAAAACAGGGAAGTCTGGAAGAGGCCTGAGTGGGGAGTTGGAGGAGGGGATCTAGGATAATGAATCCTCTTCTGAGCATCTTGAATTTGAGATGTCTTTGAAACATCCCATTGGAAATGTCCATTAGACAACTGGTGATATGAAATTGAAGCTTAGAGAAGAAACAGGGGCTGGCTATATAGATCTAAGCCATCTTTGTAGAGATGATTATTAAGACCATAGTAACTGACGAACATATATAGGGAAGAGAAGAGTATCGAGGACAGAGTCTTGGGAACATTTAAAGTTTGTGTGATATGATATGAAATAGTTAGCAAAAGGGACTAAGGTCTGGTCAGATAAGTTGGAGGATAACCAAGAAAGTATAATATCATAAAAAACCTAGAGAGAGGAGAATATTTAGGAAGAGAGTGGTCAGTAGTATCAAATGCAGCCCAGGGGTCAACAAGATTGTAGACTGAGAAAAGATCATCAGATTTGGAAATTAAGGGGTCACTGACAAGTTTAGTGAGAATAGTTTCAGGTGAATGATGAGGTCAAAAGTCAAATCACACAACTGTAATCTAGTCTTCATAAATTAAAATTAGAAGATATATGGCATGCATAAAGGAGGGTAAATTCTCAGACAGTAATCACTTGGACCAGAAAGTGAACTCTAAATGCCTGGGAGAATTAGCTAACTAAAAAGCCTGCTCTTTGCTCTAAAGCAGGTGGCATTTGTGGTTGAGAATCAGCCATTCTAGAGAAATGAGAAGTTTTGTAGCCATGATTTTGTATGAAAAAGACAAGAAAATGTGAGAGGAAGTTTTTTTTTCCCCCTTTCCAAAAAAACTCATATGATGCGGGGTGGCATTGGGAATGGAGAGAATCTATGAAATTTAATAAAACAGAGCATGACAGTATCTACTGTTTACTTTGAGAAGAAAAAAACAGAGATTTCTGTTGAACCAGAAGTTGGAGGTGATAGAACATTCAGTGAACAGCATCCAGCAGAGAACAGACGCCTAACCAAGCAATTCCCAGAGATCAAGTAGTGTCCAGCTGACACATTACAGTATGAGGCCCGTGGGGAACAGACCCAGCAGGAGTAACATGATGATTTCACTCTAAGATATATGTGGTCCTGCATTATCTGAGGAATGAATTAACCATCTGTGAGTGTATTATAGATATGTGTCCTCTGTGTATATGCCCCTCCTAGATGTACCCGCATCATATATATTCCTTACATATGTGTGCCTTTCTACTCACACATCGTAGCCTTGCCTTATATATTGTCATGTGTGCTCCTCAACACACTCACTCTGGTCATATGTATTCTTTACCCCTGTGATACTCAGGTGCCTACTCTTCAGGCTGATGTGTGTATTTGTAAGAAAATCCATACCAGGTTTATGGAAAAAACACAATGTTCCTAGTTTTCTCTTTCTACCATTTTATTAAGTACTTTTAAAAAAATGTCCTTTAGCTTCCTATTCAAACTGCATACATTGGTGGCAGCTCTCTGACATTCATATGCATACCCACAGAGTATCTCAAATCTAAGGCAGTCAATCATTTTCTAATGGGCCTACCCTGAGAGTTGGAGGAGGCCCTAAAGTAGCAAATAACTTTGTAAGAAAGGCTCCATCTATACATACAGGTTGGAAAGCACATATGGGTATGTTCTATGATGATGTACTGGAAACAACAGTGGATTTGATATTCATATTGGTTTTGTTACCACTGGCAAGTTTTTGTTTTTTCCTTATCTGTAAAATGGTCACAATAATGCATGTACTGGTTATTTCCTAGCTTTGTTGTGGCTCTGTGAAGTGCCAATATTACAGCTTTTAAGTTCCAGTCAAGGCACAATTATTATTGATTGAATGTTCTGTATACATGTGAAAGTGCTATAGAAATATATATATGCATATATATATATATATATTTAAAAATAATACTTATCAGTGATAGATATTTTTGAATTATCAATGATATTAATTAATTCATATTCGTTACCTATGACATATATTAATAATAATTAACAATAGCAGTAGCTTTTAAACCCATTAATAGCAGGGACCATATCATACACCTAGTGAAGTCTTCCCATGGCCTAGGAGGATTCAATGGAAACTTGCTGAATGTGGCTGATTCAATTATCAGTCACTTAGGAAATTAGGGTATCACAATGGCTCACAGTATGACAATTGTGTTCCCAACATAATGATTTGTTTATTTAACTGTTCACTTCTGAATTCAGCAGGGGCTGACAGGATATCACAGTAATGCTTTCTGAGTCTCATAAAAACAACAACAACAATAAATTATAATAATGGTAATAATCGTGCCTGCATTTACTCTTCTGTTCCCAAAAATTTGTTTAAAAAAATATATCCTATTTATTAAGCTAAACTGAGACTGCACGATGAGGTTAGTCGAATAAATGATCAATAGTAGGTTGTAAATCACAGTGTTAGAACCAGGGCTGTTTTCTAATTTGCCCATCACTGATATATTCTAGGTCTGACATATCTAAGTTAAATATCTAACTTATACTAATGTCCACAAGAGGGAGGGACAATTAAAGTCATCGGTTACACTCCTCTATACAATTTGTACATTTTTAGAATATATTTCTTATTTGTTTATTGGGATTCTTGTAGCTTCTTCAAATGTATCACATTAAATGTATTTGATAATCTTTGTAGAAAATACAGGGCTTGGGACTCATATAATTTTGAAACTGCAAACACATGGTAACCTTGGTTTAAATAATAGTTTATGTGTACACTTTGTAAAAGACTTTGCTTGCAATAACCTTGTGAAGCGCCCATAGCAAAATCATAGGATCTCGAGATGAAGAGGACCCTAAAAATCATTTTAATGACAAAACAACAAAGATCAGAAAGAAGTGACTTATCTATTGTTACACAGCTAGTAGGTAACAGAGCCAGATTCCACCTCAAGTCCTCTAATAAATCTCACACTCTACTACATTATCACTGAATTTTGCAAAGAAGGAAAAAAAGTACTTCAGAATTAATTAGACATTTGATAGGTGGCTTAGCGGACAGAGTGCTGGACCTGGAGTCAGTAAGAGCTGAGTTCAAATCTAATCTTGGACACTTAATAGTTGTGTGTCCCTGGGCAAACCACTTAACCTCTGGTTGCCTTAACCCACTGGAGAAACTCAGTATCTTTGTCAAGAAAACCCCACAGACAGCACTGTAGACATGCTGTGTATATAGGATCATGAAGAATGACTGAACAACACGATACATGTCTTGGCATTTCCACTAACTGACAAAGTGCCCTTGAACAAATCATTCAACCTGGAGTTCAATTTACACAGGTTAAGAGTGAAGATATTGGAGTCTATGATAATGATAAAGTGATACCTTCAGAGTTCTAAGTTAAATGACTTGCTTGGTCACCTGGCTATTGACGGTCAGAGCCAGGATTCTGGTGCTGACCTCCATGTCTAATTCTCTTTCTAGTATACCCTGCAGACTCTAGTGAACAAAGAGAAAATGAGCTTTGGGAAGTCAAGTACAAGTTGAGGCACAATCGGTGCTGTTGGTCCCTCCCCTACCCCTTACTTTCCCCTAACTATTCCTCCTTGTTGAGGATATTAACTGGCAACTGGGCCTTAGCCAACTAGCAGAAGTAGACACATCAGATGTGTCTGTGGATATAAATAATGACCTTCAGGGCCTTTGTTTTCTCTAAGGAGTCCAAAGAAGTGACATTAAAAGTGAGTGATTCGAAACAACTGAAATTTAATTAAAAACAAAATTAAAAGTTGTTCCAAGCCTGATGCTGCAGCCAGCAAGACTCAGAGGAAATTAGTAAATGCTACTAATAGCTGGATCCAATTCACAGGCTCTAAGAGGAGACAGTCATAAGGAAAGAAGATGCATAATCTCCCGATGAAACAATTAAAGATCAGTTCTGAGAAATAATGACAGAGTCGCCTCCCAAGGCAACAAAGAACATTATCTGTTTTTATGTTTGGTCTATCTGCTTTACTTCCCCCTCCCATTTCCATTATGGGAAAGTTCCCTGAAATTCCCTGAATAATCTTTATAATAAAGGCAGCATAGCATAGCAGGACTGGCTTGGGACCAAGAAAAACAGGGTTCAAGTCCTGAGTCTAATCCATACTGGCCTGGGCATATTTGTGACCCTGTGCAAGGCCCTTAACCTCTCTACGCTACTCACTAAATCTGTAAGTGACAGAAAAGGTGCCATCTTCTTCAGGTAGAGGGACTATCTTCACCTGGCACTTCTCTGTATCAAAACAATCACAGTTTCTGCCCTTATCCCTATGATAGATGCATTAATGGACAACAAATTCAGAACTAGCCTAACGTAGAGGCAGCACCCAAGCAGTGTGAGTAGATGGACTTTGGGTGAAGACCCTAGTTGAAAGTTACTCCTACCCAGTCTCACTTCATACTCTCTGTATCATTACTTGAATTCTGCCATAGAGTCACAAAACCTCAGACCTAGAAGGGATCAGAGAATTTCAAAAGGAAGCGGCCTTCAAGGTAATAAGACCTCAGATTTGGAGTTAGAAGCGACTTTGGGTGTCATCTAATCAATCCCCTCATTTTAAAGATGATATAAGTAAGGCACAGAAAAGTAACTTCCTCAGAACTGTAGAGAGGAAATGATGGGGTCAGGATTTGAACCTAGGTCATCTGACACCCATGCAGCTTTCTAAAGGTCTCAAGGATGTGTGTTCTAGAAAGAGTTATTATTGGTTGTTTTTTAAAATTTTTTCCTTGTTCCTTCTCTTTCTTTTTTTTTTCCTTTTTCCTCTCTATAAAATGTTCTGTGTCACCATTGGTGCTTTGTGAGCCTGGGTTAAGGACCCAAAGTCCTTGTTAAGATGCAAATTGCCACTCATCATTTAGTGTGAACCTCCTTGTATGTAAGCATCCTCAGGTAGTTGATGGAGAGCAAGAAAAGAACATGATCCCATTCAGAGCCCAGAATGGGGAGGAATGGGTGGAAAGGAGGTGCAGCCATTGAAGGAAACCATGAAGAGATAACTGGATGGGTAGGAAGATATATGACCAATTTTATAATTTTGTAGAGGTATAAGCCGTACTATATGTATTGTGTAGAGATGGTGTAGAGTATGTACCTTACTAGTATCATATACTGAGAATCACATAATTTTAGAACATAAAAGGTTAGACACCCTGGAATTATGTAATTCATATAATTTTGAAACTGCAAACACATGGTAACCTTAGTTTAAATAATAGTTTATGTGTACACTTTGTAAAAGACTTTGCTTGCAATAACCTTGTGAAGTGCCTGCAGCAAAATCACAGGATCTTGAGATGAAGAGGACCCTAAAAATCATTTTAAAGACAAAACAACAAAGATCAGAAAGAAGTGACTTATCTATTGTTACACAGCTAGTAGGTAACAGAGCCAGATTCGACCTCAAGTCCTCTAATAAATTTCACACTCTACTACATTATCACTGAATTTTGCAAAGAAGGAAAAAAAGTATTTCAGAATTAATTTGGAGAAGGGCCTTTAAAACACAATATAAGACCAGGGGAGAAGGTAGAATCGAAGAAAGAACTATAATGCATTTGAAAGCATAGATTGTTCATCCTGGGATGACCCAGGGCTGAAAAGGATTAAAAAACCAAGAATGCAGATATAAAAGGTCCCTGAGAACAGAGATATTATTTCCAAAGGAAACCTTGGAGACCATTGAGACTGACCTTATCATTTGACAAATGAGAAAAATGAAGCCCAGAAAAATGGAGTAAATTGCCTGGGTCATCACCAGTAATGAAAGGCAAAGTCAAGACTGGAACCCATGACTCTCGATTCCAAGTTTATTTATCTTTCCACTTCTGTAACCACACTCCTTCCACCCCAAACTCCTCTTCCATTATCAGTCTGCCTTCCTCTGGAGGTTGTAAAAGCTGGCATTTTTAATGGATACAATATTTCACACTAAGTCTTCAGAAGGCTGTTCCTTTATGCTGAACCTTTTCTTGCCTCTTTTCTTCACACCAGGTGCCTCTGCAGGCCAGTGTTAACTCTGCATTTTAAATAATGTCTTACAGGAAATGGCCACCCCATGGAGGCTTCAGGAAGCAGCATCACATACACACAGGGGACATCACCTCCAAGGTGGCAGTGAGCTCTTCCCCCTCCCCATATAAACTCACTTTTAAATGTCACATTCTAAATAATACTTAAAAGGCTTGAGTCTTTAGGACTGAGATGTGTTCTGTGATTTGGTGAATTAATTCTGTACAGAGAGAGCACTGACATCTCCTGCTAATAATTGCCATTCAGGAAGGCTTTCTAAAGGTCCTAAGGATGTGTGTTCTATAAAGAGCTGTTTTTTCCTTCCTTCCTCCTTCTCTGTCTCCCTCTCTCTCTCTCTGTCTCTCCCTCTCTCTCTCTGTCTCCCTCTCTCTTTGTCTCTCTCTGTCTCTCTCTCTCTCTCTGTCTCCCTCTCTCTCTGTCTCTGTCTCTGTCTCTCTCTCTCTCTCTGTGTCTCCCTTTTTCTGTTTCCCTCTCTCTCTATGTCTCTCTCTCTCTCTCTCTGTCTGTCTCTCTCTCTGTCTCCCTCTCTCTGTCTCCCTCTCTCTGTCTCTCTGTCTGTTTCTCTCTTTCTGTCTCCCTCTCTCTCTCTGTCTCTCTCTCTGTCTCTCTGTCTCTCTCTGTCTCTCTGTCTCTCCTTCTGTTTGGATCTCTGTGCCATTGTCTGTCTTTCTGTCTTCCTTTTCCTTTCTTAAAAAATGCAGGCTGGGAGGTATGTCTCTGTTCCTCAGTTCAGTATAGATGGGTTGCTGAATGATGAGAATATAGTCACCCTCATAGGAAGGAGACTAACATAGATCATCTCCTAAGGATGTGAGGGATGAGAGAGAACCAGATTTAGCCGAGGAGTTCACTGGCTCTAAGCAGGCTAACCCTCCAGGGGCCTGGGTGAAGGAGGCAGCTCCTTGGCAGTGCTGAAGGTGGAGATTTGCTGTTACCCTGCAGATCACAGATTGAACAGCTGTACAGACTTGGCTCTAATTGTTCTGAGGGGAGGCCGGGGAGAAGAGCCAAACACCAACTCCAACACATGCAGAGCAAGAAGTCAGGGAGATGAGCGGGTTTTAATTGCCAGCCCTATCCCTGATCATCCTTGTTTGTTTTTCTTCAGCCTCTTGTTCCTGCTTCTCATCTGGTCATTTGTTAGAAGCCAAGTTTCCTAGGATCCCCTGGGACATTTCCTTTAGCATCCCAAGGTGGGAAAGTCTGCAGAGAAGAGGAGAGAATATAACTCTTAACCAAGGAGACCCAGGTTCTAAGCTGGTTCCTTTTTGATCAGGTTAGTCTTGAGAGCACATGGTCTCAGAGGAAGGACATTTTACCTTCTAAAAGCAACTTATCTGATGTATAAAGAGGCTTTCTTTAGCTGCACAGAAACAGCATGGGGTTGGGGACACAGGGTAGGATTTGGCAACAGGAAGACCTAATTTTAAATCCTGCTTCTCCAAACCATTTAACCTAACTCAGTTTCCACTTCTGTAAAACTGGGAAAATGATAGCTGGATTACTAAGCTAGGGCAGTCAGAAGGCCCAAATGAGAGAATAATTACAAAGTACTCTGTAAACAAAGCTCCAGATAAATGTCAGATATTATTGTCTATTACTGGTTTTATTATACAGAAAGGGCACTTGGATTTGTATAATGTAGAGAACAATGAATTTTATATCAGAAGAGCTAGGTTCAAATTCTGGCTATGTTCCTTATTACCTGTGTAAGATCTAGCCTTTGATTTCCTCTATAAAATGAGGAGGTTGGCTTCAACAGTCGATTAACAAACATTTATTAATATGTTAGCACTGTGCCAATCACTGGATATCTAAACTCTATGATCCTAAAATTAAACTGTATAATAATACCAGCTAGTATTTATACAGCTTTAAGGTTCACAAAGTGCTTTTTATATGTTGTTTCTTTTTGCCTCCAAGAGCAAGTACAAAATGCTCTGTTTGGCATTCAAAGCCTTTCATAACCTAACTCCCTCCTACCTTTCCAGTCTTCTTACTCCCCAATGCATACTGTTGGATACAATGCTACTGGCTTCCTGGCTGTTTCTTGAACAAGTCACTCAATATCTAGGCTCTGGCATTTTCTCTGACTGTCCCCCACACCTAGAATGCTCTCCCTTCTCTGCTCCAACTACTGACCTCTTTGGTTTCCTTTAAGTATCAGCTAAAATCCCACCTCCTACAGGAAGGTTTTCACATTGTTGATATTGTTCAGTAATTCTTCAGTTATGTTTGACTCTTCTTGACCCCATTTTGGATTTTCTTGGTAAAGATACTAGAGTGGTTTGCCATTTCCTTCTCCAGCTCATTTTACAGATGAGGAAACTGAGAAAACCAAGGTTAAGTGACTTGTCCAGGGTCACTCAGCTAGTAAGTGCCTGAGGCCAGATTTAAACTCAGGTCTTCCTGACTCCAGGTCCAATGATATATCTACCGTGCCACCTCCTACTCCTGAGTTTTCTTCAGCCCCTCTTAATTCTGATGCGTTCCTTTTTTTTTTTTTCTAACTATCCTATATATCACTTGCTTTGTATTTATTTACATCTTGTCTCCTCCATTATATGAGCTCTTTGAGAACAGGGATACTCTTTTGCCTCTTTTTGCATCCCTAGCACTTAGCACAGTACTGGCATACAGTAGGTACTTAATAATGTCACTGATTGATTGATCTTTTGGTTCTCAAACAACCCTGGGTGCTAATGGTAGGAACTATTACCGTCTCCATTTTATAATGAGAAAACTGAGGCCAACAGAAGCTAGGTAACTTACCCAGGGTCACATAGCTACTAAATCTTTGAATCAAGATTTGAACTCAAGTCTTCCTTTTTCCAAGCATCACCAAGTTTAGAGTGAGCAAGGGTTTGGCATGCCCCACCAAGGGTTATATAAAAGGCATTGGGGACTAATTTTCCTCATCTGTAAAACAGGGATACTCATAACTGCCTTACCTATTTCACAGTATTGTGGAGTTTCTGTGAGAAAGTATATGAAAAATTGTTTTATAAGTATAAAATACTATAAATATATAAATTATTGTTATTAAGTGTGCTAGACCAGGCTGGATACTCCCTAATGTGGCGGCACTAGCCCAGGAATACTTTTGCTTATTACTTAGTACAGCCATAATCCATACCTACTAAACTCAGAGTCAGATGTTTGAACTTACCTATATTACTACTCTACAACCCTGAGAAAGGTAACTTTTGCAACCTCTGTTTCTTCATCTGTAAAATGAAGGGTATGGGGGATTAGATCATTTCTTAGGTTCTTTCCAGTTCTAGGTCATATAGTCCTTTTCATTTCTTTTCCTCTCTTTTATTTTATTTTTTGGGGGTGTCAACTACCCTAAAATAGGGTTGGGGGGAGGGAATAAGCCTAATTTCTCTTGAATAGCAGCAAGGGAAGGGGGAAGCATATCTAACTCTGAATCATTCCACCTTCCTGATTCTCCTCTCACCCCCTTGCCACACTCCCCTTCCCATCTCTGAAAGCCAAGATGGCAGAGAGCTCACAACAGCAGGATGGAATTATTAACAAGAGGAAATTAAGCTCTCCCACCCCTCACAGCCCTCCACCCCCGGTTCCTGGGAACATATTTCTGGACGCGATCTGCTATCAAAACAGAGAAATTAGTCTCCAATTTTGGACGTCAAACTCAGTTATCCCCTTTTGTTAAGGAGTGAAATTAGTAACAATTCATCCTGGGATGAAGCCAAGCTGGCATCTCAGCATAGAGTGTCATTAAAAATTCCAACCCAACTGGATGTGGAGCTGGCCTTAAATGCTCGAGAATATTCCGCTGGCAGAGCATTTTTCTCTGCTCTTTTTAACCTGGGGATTGGTTGTTATTTAAGGAAGCAATGGCTTGAAGCAGTTTTCCTTCTGCAGTCTACGGGGCCAGGAGCCCCTAATGAAAAGGTTTTAGGAAAACTGATATCACTTCAGTGGTTTCCACCAGCCTCTGGCACCCACTCCTGGGTGTCATTGAACATGTTGCCCATTAAGTAAACGGGAGAGAAGAGGAGGGGAAAAAGTTTTCACAGTTTATAATTATATTTCCAGTTTCATTACCGATCTCATTTTAATTCCAACAGAAAGCTTTCCTCCCCTTCTCCCTTCACTCTCACGTGTGCATAGTCATTAAGTGTGGGTTGGAGTTCATCCTATTTTCCCTGATTTCAGCATATTAATCTGGTTTATTGGTATTTCATTGCCACCTCCCCTTGGGTGTTCTGGATCTCAGTTTAATTTATATTTTCCCCTCTTTCCAGCACTCTGGGACTAAAGTAGTTTCATTTTCACACTGAAGCACTATGTTGCATTCAGTAGGACTCTCCCATCTTTGGGGAAGTAGGGAGGGGTTTTGAAGTAAGGGAGCCAACAGCTGAGATCAGGGCTGCTCCATGGTCATTTGCTGGCTCCAACACAGATTGGAGAAACAACATGGCAGAGTCAATAGAAAGCCAGTTTTGGGGTCGGGAGGATCTGGGTTCAAGTGTGTTATGGGACCAAGACAATCTGTGTGATGCTGCTCAAATCCCTTAGCTTCTCAATATTGCCACATAACCTCTAAGATTGTAAATTGAAGAACAGGTACTGATCGATATAGATCAAAGGGGTTTCTTCAGTCAGCAACTCCTTATACCATTGAAATTATAGGTATAGACAAAAGAAAAAAAAAACAAGGATAGATTACAGATCATGATATTTCAAGTCATAATGGAGCCCTGTCGATAATCTGGTCCAATCCTCTCATTTTACAAATGCAGCTGAGGGCTAGAGATGGTAAATGATGTTCCCAAGGTCAAGTAGGTTATCAGTAGCAGACCTATGACTCAAATCCAGGTCTTCTAACTGAAAATCCAGGGTTCTTTCCACTATACTGTACTGTATCTGCTAGACTTATCTCTTTGGGACAGTCAGTGACCTCATCCATTTATTTGTTTAATACACAAATCTTTATTGTTCATCTAACAAACATTTATTGAGCCTACATTATTAACTCACTTTGTGACCTTAGGCAAAGCTGAATGTTTTAAACAAGATTACTGTTTCTGGTAAGAATGGAACTAAGTCATTCCAAAAGTTCCTTCCAATTCTGAGTAACTTTTTCTCTTTGAGCCTCAGTTTCCCAGTTACAAAATGGAAGAGGTGGACTAGATGGTTTCTAAGGTCTCTTCAAGTTCCAAGACCCCACATTTTATGCTCCAACATTCTATGTCCAGGACTGGCAAACTACAGCCTGGGGGCCCAATCTAGGCTGTAGCCTGTTTTTGTACAATGCAAGAGCTAAGAATGTATGGGGGGTTTTGTTTTTGTTCTTTTACATTTTAAAATATAATTTAACTTAATTATAAATGTAAAAAGAAACATTCTTAGCTCAAGTTATTCAATAACAGGCACTGGACTGAATTTTGTCCACAGGCCATAGTTTGCCGAACCCTATATTATGTTATAAATGAAATTCTTTCTTTCCTAAACATTTTATGATTCTAGTAGAATATAACCTCCTTAGGGGCAGGACTACATTTATTTTTCATCTTTGCATCTACCTTACATAGCACAGTGCCTTGCTTTTGCTGTTACATGAACGTTTGTTCTTTATCTAAATTCAATCCTAAGTCCCTACTACCAACTAGGACCTCTGCCCATCATTGTGGAGTATACAAATGAGAACGAGAAATGTTCCCCACTCCAATGGAGTCTACTGATAAGGGCTATGGTAGAAAAAAAAATCTATATACATTACAATAATACAAAGCGGTGTAATATGAGTTTAAAAAAATCAAGACAAATTATTATTAAAGTTAAGAGGTAATAGAGACCAATTCTGATATGTTGTGATCAGGAAAGACTCCTTGGAGAAAGTGGCACTTGAGATAGTTTTGAATACTACTAAATGACAGAATGACAATAAGCAGAGATTAGAGAAGGAGGAATTTCAGGTACAGCCAATGATGTGAACAGAGGTGCAAAGGAGGAGAGTCAGGAGGCCTGTTTCTACAACAGATGGTACAGAGGTAACAATGAATCACCAAATGTTTTTAGTAAAAATCATAGTGCATTGCAACTTGCCACCAAGGTAATAGATGGCCACTTCCTTAAAAATAGAAAAAAAAGCACATTATAAAATTCTTAAAGCACCACAGTTAAAAGCCAAACCCCTTATGCCTGTGATCAGGGAGAAGTAGATAGAGAATCACAGAATCTTCATGCTGGAAGGGACTTTAGGGGCCATTGAATTCAAACAGCTCCTAGACAGGAATCTCCTCTGTGACTGCTCCAACAAACAGTAATCCAGTTGATGTTTGAAGACCTTCAGAGAGGAGGAAGCCACCACCTCCCAAGGCAGCTCATTCCATTTCTTTGGCAGCTCTAATTTTTTGATCATTTTTCCTTGTATCAAGCCTCTCTGAAGCTTCTGCACATCACCCTGAGTCCTGCCCTGTGGGGCCAAGCAGACCAAGTCTATTGAATCCCTCTTTCCCATGACAGTTTTTCAAAGACTTGAAAAGTATTGCTGCCCTCAAGTCTTCTTTTCTCTACACTTAACATCTGTAGCTCTTTTCAACTGCTCTTCCAATTCATCATCCTGGGCATTTTCCCTGCTCCCAAACTCCCCACAACACACATACCTCGCTGACAAGTTAGTTAGATGCAATTTATCAACATTCTTCCTAAGAAAAACAGAAACATCTTCAATATTGTATTTTAAGACACCTACACGTAAATCCTATATCCTGGTCAAACTGGAGTTCATTTGCTTGTTCATTCATTCATCCACCCAACATTAAACTCAGAGAGTCATAGCAGAGGAGTAATAGAGAGGAAAGAATTTGAATCAGAGCTACTGAATTATAGATTTTAAAGCAAGAAGGAATATGGAGGTTATCTTGTTTGACCATTTCACTTTATAGATGATGATCTTAGGATCACAGATTGAAAGCTAAAAAGGGATGTTGACTCTAACTTCTTTGTTTTATGATGAGAAAACTGAGGCACACAGACATTGAATTACTTGCCTTGTATGATATGGCAAGTGTCTGAGGGTGGATTTAAAACCGGGTCTTCCTCATTTCAAATCCAGGGTACTTGCTTCCTCCTGGCAAAAGAGACTTGGAGAGGGGAGGTGATTTGCCCAAGTATGCATCTATCAAGCAGCCGAGTTGAGAATGAAGTTCTCTGACTCTAAATCTAGGGCACAGAACATGCTTTGGTGAATTCCTCCTCATCCAAAGTCACAGATTAAGGTGAGGGAGGGGAGATGCTTACCCCTAGAACTTAAACTCAGGTCTTCTCCTTCTAGGCCAGTGCTTTTCCCCCTTGGCTATGAACCTCCTGGTAATGTAAGATCCTTGAGAACAGGAATGGTTTCATTTTTGAATTTCTATATCCAGCACTTAGCACATGCCTGGTGCTGAGTAGGAACTAAATAAATGTTTGTTTATTGATTGACTATATGGACTCTAAGGAACTGGGAGTGTGTGAATGGGATAGGGGAGATGCACCCAGGAACTATGTACTCACATGGTCAGATGATATGAAATCAATGGCATCCCAGACAAGAGCAGCGGGAGTGGGGGGAAAGGAGGGAGGGAAGGATGGCCAAAAAATTGGACAGGGGCTGGCGTCAGTATTTATTGTTATTGCCAGCTTGGCTCTAAAAGAGTGTTGTGTCTCACTGACCTTTTCTGTGTACTGTGCAGTAAGTATCAAGTGCAACTTTTCTCTAACATGAGGGCAAATTTCATTTTCTTTCTGCAGACGAGACCCATTATTCAGTCGGTTCCAATTCCTCAGCTCAATGGCATTGGCCTTCCTGGCTGTTGCTTGAGGCTGCCCAGGAGCATTCTCTCTTTCCCAAAGCAGATTAAATCTAAGCTTTTTGGGGGTGGGGTAGGGGAGGGGTGGGAAGGAAGAGGAAGAGTGGCGACAGATGGATTCAGATGCCACGAGGCCAGATAGAGATGGGAAAGGAAAGAAAGAAGCATTTAGTAGGCACCTATTGTGTGCCAGGCACTGTGCTGAGCACTTTTGAACATTATACTATCTCATCTTCACAACAATCTTGAGAGGAGGGTGCAATTATTATCCCCATTTTATAGCTGAGGTACTAATGGCAGACAGAGGTTAAGTCACTTGCTAGTCACATAGCTGGTGGGTATCAGAGACAGGATTTGATATGAACTCATCTTCCTGATTCCAGGTCTGGCACTCTCAACTGGGTCACCTAAATGACCACTGAGGCCCCTTCCAACTTTGGAAAGTTGAATTAATAGTATGCTCCTTCCACTTGCTTTATTACCTAAACTTATGACACTGTGTCTGACTTACTGACTTATACTTTTTCTCTGACTTTCTCAAACCCTGATGGGCCTTCTTAGTTTGAGACCCTTGCTTGCCTTGACCTCCAGTGTTTTCAGGAGAGGTGAGTAAAATCTATTTCTGGTTACCCACTACAACTTCTGTTCCTTCTTTGTCATTTTTCAGACAACATGATAGTCCCTTAGCATTGTAATCACAATTTATTTATATCTTCAAAATTCTAATTGGGTGCTTTGGAAGCAGCCAATGAGAAGACCCAGCTAGATGCTCTCTAAACTGCCTTATCACTCTAAATCCTATAAATTTCAGAGAAGTCAGTATTAAAGTATATCTTTTCAATAATGCAGTGGTGCTAATGGGAGCAAAGCAGCTGATGGGAAGTGTGGGAGGCTAGCATTTGGGATGCTACTTTAGAAAGAAACACATTTTAAAAATTATATTTTTAAAGGAAATATAATCTTGTATCTTTCAAGAAATCCTAACTAAATTAATAACTGGGTTGCCCAATACAAGTCTCTAGGGGATCTGCTTCATTGAGCACATGAACATGATTAGCAAATGGAATCCCTTTATTGGGTTTGCAAAGAGAAACTTGAAAATTGCTTTAAATCTATTTATTCAGAAGTAGTTTAATAATTACCTCTATAATCCTGTTTCCATTATTTGTTTCCTTAGCATACCCTTTCTTAACGGTAATGCAGAATATAAAATCTTGTCCAAATCATCAGTTTCTTTATTTGGCCAATGAGAGCTCAATCTCCAAGGTTCCTCCCAAATCTAACATTTGTAGGTTCTTCAAATCATGCAGATGAAAAGGTATTAGAAATAAGCTAGCCTAGGTATTCTTTACCTTTTCTGCATCCTAGCCCCTTTTGGCAGTCTCATAAAACCCATGGACACTTCAAAATACTGTCTTTAAATGCTCAAAATAAAATTCATAGGATTGCAAAGGAAATCAATTACATTGTAATACAATTGCTAAAATATAAAAACAACCCCCCCCCCCGCCCAATTTAGAGAGTTTGACAACGACAGACCTATTCCAATCTCCTCGTTTAATAGATGAGGAATCTGACACATCAAGAGATTAAGCGATGGCCAAGAATTTGAACCCAGGTTCTTAAGGTAATATGACATAAGGTGCATAAAACAAAACAAAATAAAACCACTACCACAACTCCAAAGGGATTGGAGTCAGAAGAACTGAGTTTGTCATCTCTGTGACATTTCTTATTATGGCAAGTATGGTCAAGTCACACCTGAGCCTGTTCCCTCACTTGTGCAATGGCAAGACTACACACACAATGAGCCTCACTGTATTCTGAAGAAAGAACTTTATATAAACAAATTATAAATTAAAAAAAGAACTTTACAAATCTTAAAACATGATAAAAAAACAAGTAAGCTAATAATATTCAAACTGAGGTCCCCATCTAGCTCTGACATTCTTTGTTCTTATATTCTAAGCTCTAAGGTCACTTCTAAGCCTGGCATTCCATGTCCTGTGGCCTAACATTCTATTTTTTCTAAAGTCATTCACAGCTCTGATGTTCTATAATTCTAATCACACATTCTCAATGAATGGCTTTGCATTAAAGAGGCTTTGATGGTTCAGAATCAATTAAGGCAGTTCTTTTTTTTTTGTGAATTGAAATCTCAAGATTGGGTCACACATAGAGAACACTTAACTACTCTTAGCTGAAAGGTGTTATGGGGGTTCAGGACACTGTGGCTGCCTTAAGAACTCACTGCTTTTGGCTCTTACCATCTGCAATGAAGTGCTCTGGCACATGGAGTGTCACCTTCACAGTCAAGGGGCAGGACAGCTGATTCCCACACACCATGGCCAGGACACAGGAGCTCACTGCAATCAGTGTGAGGGCTGTCTTGTTCACAGGGCTTTTCAGCAGACCTGAAAATCAACAAATAATGATTCAATCATATGCAATGACTTACTAAGGCAGGAATGACAGTGGAGATATTTTGAGATTGTCTTTTCTTAAATTAAAAAAAATAATAATATGCAATGAATCCTCCAGTAGCTAGTGAATCTTCCATACCATGGACATGTCAGTACTCCTAGGATCTTTTGGCTTTACTGTTTGTTTGCCAACAAAGCTGAAGCCACAAAATAACTTTATAATTTTTCTCTAGAACAAGAATATTTAATGGGTAATACCAGAGTATCTATATCTATCTATCTATTTATCTATCTATATCATGTAATTCATAGTTAATGAATAAATTGATATGTCATAAGTTGAACTACCAAGAACAGTTCTCTGGACCATCAGGTATATTTTTACCTCAACAATATGTAAATATTTTGATATTTTTAATAGTGAAGGTTGAAAATTAGAAGAAATCATCAGTCTCTAGTTTAAGGCAGAAAATTCAAGTTATCATAATCTCATTGGATTTAGAATTAGAAGGAACGTTAAAGATCAAAGCCTCCCATTTTATAGAGGAGGAAACTAATCCCCAGAGAATATAATTTAATCAAGGTCACAGAAAGTAGAAGAGCTAGGATTCAAACTCAGATCTTTTGATCTAATTCAAGGGCTCTTTTACTTCTAATAATCAATTTCTGAAATATTCTGATGAAATGGGTTTTATTATGTCAATAATCAAGTGTTTATTAACAACAACATGAAGATGACTGCTGTGTTCCAGGGACTGGTACTTCCATCATGTAGTCGCACAAGCCTAGAGTTCCATTTGCTTCTTTGTACAATGTGTCTCCCCACCCCCACCTTCCCTTTAGATAGACTTTTATCAAGAGTAGGAAGAGATGTTCTGGGTGAATGGGATATTGAACTCCATTAGTGTCTGTATCAGACACAAATGGATGTCATTCTGCAACATCACAAGATGCATTTGGCTCTGACTTACCTTCTTGAGGGTTCTTTCTGCAATCCTGGAAAGCCTATCTAAAGTTTGAAGTCCTGTTTTTCTTCTAAATCTCTTCTCTATGACAGAATGGCTTTATCTATACATCTCTCTTAGCTTCACAGGAAAGAATAAATTCAATAGACATTTATTAAGCACCTACTATTTGGAAGGCTCTGTTCTATGTGTTGTAGGAAATTTCAATATGGATAGGACATGGTCCCTTCCCTCAAGGAGGTTAAATTCGCTATTGGGGCAGGGCAAACGTATATACATAAATAACAGTATGATTAAATAATAGTAACAGTTAACATTTATATAGCACATTATATGCCAGGCCCTTGCTAAGCATTTTACAATTAATATCTCATTTGATCCTTACAAGAACTCTTGGACATAGGTGCTACTAATTAAATATTGTAAATGTATGAGAGAATTACAAAGTGCTGGGAGATTTCCCCTCCCACTCTCCTTCTAGCAGAGGAAATAAAGCAAAATTTCTCAGACAAAGTGGGATTTGAACTGAGTCTTGAAGCATGGGTAGAATTTTACCAGGTAGATATGAGTATTGAAAGGCCTTCCAGGTGTACAGGATAGTGGGCCCTAAGGAAAGAGGAACAGAAAAGATAATGGAGCACTTGGGGAATGGAATAAACACTATTTTGATTATTGAGAAGCAGAGTTCTGGCACTGGGGTACAGTAAAATTGACACTGTATCTGGAATTAGCAAACCTGGGTTCAAATTCCAGCTTTATCACAAACAAGTTGTATGACTTTCGGCAAAACAATTAACTTAGATCTTGATGAGCTCAGGTTTAAAATAAGAAGGTGAAGTGGAAAAGGCAAGATGATTTCTTAAAGGACATAAACCCTAAGAATTATGGATCAGAACCTTCATTTTGGGACAAAGCTTAAGATACATATGAAAACATAAGCTGAAAGGTAATTCTGAAACACTTTCGTTAAAGTAATCCCATATTTTTAAATGGCAAAAAAAGAAAAAAAAAAGAAATCTCACGATCAATACATTGTAATGAGAGACCCCTATCTGAAATGAATAGGGTGTGGATTTGTCTACATTCAGAATGATGACAGCCCTCTCCCAGAGAGCAAATAATTGTAGGATCATAGAATGTCAGAGCTGAGAGACCATAAGGGACCATCTATTCAAATCCCTCATTTTACAGGTAAGGAAACTGAGTCCCATAGATGTGAGATGACTCCCCCTACCATGATCTCCCACCCCCAATATCGCACAAGCTAGGATTCAAATCCATATATTTTAATTCTCATCTCTATACCCAAGATCTCCCAAATTTCCAATTTCTGGTAGATACAATGTAAGAACAAAGAACCAAAGATCTGACTATACCATCTTCTTCCCCCAGCACAGAGAGCTAAAGCAGTGGGGGTTCTCATAAGGAGAGGTTGTGCTGCCCTTAATGCCCTGTCCCTTGTACCTATTCTGAATCCAGTCAAACTAGCATTTATTAAATGACTATAATGTGCAAAGCACTGGGCTAAGGACTGGAATATAAAAACCACCCATTATTCCTTGCATAGCTGTTTATGAGCTGCTTCCACTAAAAATTAAAAGGTGGTTGGAGAAAAGAGAGGGATGGATTAAAAGAAAAGGGATTTTTTTTTAAAATTTTGATGAGCAACTTATCCATCATCTGCCTTAAGGAAATCCAATTTTCTATGGTTTATCCCTAAAGAAAGGAAGCAGAAAAACACAAAGAGATCTAGTCTAGAACAAGCAGTAAACAGATGCCCAGGGAGTAGCTAATCGGTCCTGTAAAGTTACCACGGCAACGGCACCTGGCTGTGACCTCACAGTGGGAACAGGAGTGAAGGAGCACATGTCAGGCAAAACCAGCCCAACACAAGTCTTCTTGCCTCAGGGAACAGGGCAGCATGCTCAATCCTCAGTGGGCACTGTGCTGAGGCTTAGAAACAAATACTGCTGATGGTCTGTTTTCCAGGCTTAAGAAGAGGCCCCAGGACACTCTCATCAGCAGCTACTCAGTTGGAAAATAAACATTTATTAAGTACCTACTATGTGCCAGGCACGTGCTAAGCACTGGGGATTCAAAGAAAAGCAAAAGACAGACTCTTCTCTTGAGGAGCTCCCAGTTGAATGGGGGAGACAACTTGTAAACAACTGTGTAGAAACAAGCTATGTAAAGGATAAATTGGAAGTCATTGATAGAGGAAATACACTGCAATTAAGAGGGATGAGGAAAGGCTTTGTATAGACTTGGGGATTTTAGCTAAGACTTGCAGGAAGCCACGAGTTGAGATGAGGAAGGAGAATTCTAGGCATGGAGGACAGTCAGTGAAAATGCCTGGAGTATCTTCTTCCAGGAACAAGGAAGCCAGTATGAATTGGATTTCAGATTACACATGGGCATGTAATGTGTAAGAAGAGCAGAAAGGAAGGGGAGAGACCACCAGGTTATTAAGGAATCTGAATGCCAATTAGAGAACTTTATATTTAATCTAGAGGTGACATGGAACCACATGGAACCATGGAACCACATTAAGTAGGGAAATGACATGGTCAGAACTATGCTCCAGCAAGATAATTTTGACAATAGAATGGAGGATGGACTGGGATGGTAAGAAATTTGTGGCAGGCAGACCAAGCAGCATAGTAGGCTATTGCAAAAATCCAAGGGTGAGGTGATGAGGGCCTTCCCCAGGGTGGTGGCAATATCGGATGAGAAGGAGGCGTATGTGAGAGAGGGGGCATTGTGCTGAGGCTTAGAAACTGATGTCCTTTGTTCTTGGGATTAAGAAGGTCTCCAAGACCCTTGCAGAAGCAACTAGCAAGGGGCGGCTAGGTGGCACAGTGAACAGAACACTGGCCTTGGAGTGAGGAGGACCTGAGTTCAAATCCAGCCTCAGAGACTTAACACTTACTAGCTGTGCGACTTTGGGGAAGTCACTTAACCCCAATTGCCCTTTCTTCCCCCTTCCAAAAAGTGGGGAAAAAAAGAAGCAAATAGGAAGAGGGAAGAATTCAGAGTCCTGTCATCAGGCAGCCTGTGACAGGGAAGGAGGCAGAATTCAACCTGAGTAGGAGGCAGAGGCCCTATGAAAAATTCCAAACTGCAGGGGAAGCAGTAAGGCGGCCTAATCAAATTCTACACTGGAGATTTGGCATAAGAAAACCTGAATTTTAGCTCAGCTCCTTGATAACTTTGAGGCCTCAGGCAAATCACCTCTGCAAGGGACTGCTTCATCATTTACAAAATGGAGGGGCTGGACTAGAGTATCTCTGTGGCTTCTTCCAGTTCTAAAGCCAGTAATTATATGATTCTAATTTCCTACAGCTGAAGAAAGTGAATATTCAAAGCCCCCTTTTCATTTCTCTTCTCCTCGCCTCAATTCCTCTCAAAACAGCAAAGAAAGACTGAAAACACATTGCTTTGGAAATTCTACCAGAAACATTTCCACTTTGTTGATATACGCACATTGCCTATAATTTCAGGTTTGATTGATTCTCCTTCTGGAAATGCCAAGTTAGAAGAACAGAATCAATCATATTTCAGTTGGTTCTGAGCAGAATGAATCGCATTTTACATTGAGAAGAATGAGGTACCTCAACAATGGGCCCCATTCTCATGGGGCCCTTCTCAGTAGAAAATTCCCATGTGCTAAACGCCTATTGATTTATTCCATATAAATGGAAAAACATATATTTATGCATACACACACACAGAGCCATGGAATGGCAGCCCTAGAAGTAACCTGATGGATCTTCTATTGTAACTCTATAACTGAAGCCCAAAGAGAGGAAATGACTTGTCAAAGGTCACATAAGTCTCAACAGACAGAATCACAATTCAAACTCAGATTGTTAGAGTCCAAATCTGTTGCTTGTTTCACTATTCCATGCTGCATCTTTAGCCTAGATTTGACACTGTTAAAGATAATTCTGGGTAGTGACTTTAATAACAATGAATCTCTAAATGGAAGTTTGATAGCATTGAAGAAATTATAGACAACAGGAGTAGACTGAGGCAATAAGTTCCTTTATTTTTTTTTTCTTTTTGGAGGGGGGAAGGCAGGGCAATTGTGGTTAAGTGATTTGCCCAAGGTCACACAGCTAGTAAGTGTTAAGTGTTCAAGGCTGGATTTGAACTCAGGTCCTCCGGACTCCAGGGTCAGTGCTATATTCACTGCACCACCTTGCCGCCCCAATAAGTTCCTTTAAATACTCTTGAGAAAATACAGGTTAGAGGGGGTAGGGTGGTATTGAGGAAATGATATAGTACTTTCCATTTTTCCCTATCTGTTTCCTAACAAAAATAAATATTTAAAATATTTTAAAAACATTATATGCTGTCATGTAAAGCAAAGAAATACCCACGGTCTCAAAAAAAAAAAAAAAAATCCAAGTCGTGATGACCCCTGCCTTGCCTTGATCTCTAGTAGCTGCATTCCCCTTCACCCCTATACATCCTAAAATCCTCCCAGGTTTATGATCCTGCTTCATCCCTGCCAATGGCTGTAATTGCCATTAGAATGGAGCTTTAAAGATTGAGGGTGGAAAATGCTACTACCTTCCAAGAAGCCTTCCTAGTCCTCTCTGTAGGTCACACATTCTCACTCAAATGTCCTCTAGAATTTTGGTTTGTACCTCTCCAACAAGCTTATACAATGACATACAGTTCTCTGTGTTTGGGTCTCTTGCCTGCTTGGACCGAAAATTCTATAAGAGAAGGGGTGTGTCCCATCAAAACTTTACATATCCCACAGCACCTAGCATAAGGCTCTGCATAGTTAAGTATTCAATAAATGTTTGTTGAATGAGAAAATAAATGAACCAATGAATTTTTTAGAAAACAGCTCCTTTTAGCTGTCCTGGGTGCCACTGTGATCCATACATATCTGTTGGCAGATTTTGCATCTTTATTTTGTTGATAATGAAAGAGCCCACATCTTGTGCATGGTCCTTACTCCTGGTAGGTGGCTTCTGGTGGAAACTATTCAACTGGCTCCACAACAAGAATTTTTTTGTTCTTTCCTAGCACATTATGGAAGGCTGTCTAGACATGCCAAAGCAAGATTCAAAAGTCAGTTAGTCAGTTAGACTAAACATAACTGGCTCAAAGGGGCAGAGATGAGAGCCAAGATTATCTGTCAAGAAAGACTCTCACATGGGTCATATTCTTTCTTTGTTTTTGCATAACTTCTCATTTATAATGCTCCAATTTCTGCTTCTAGTCCATGATTTCTTCTGAGTACTTAGGGTTCTCATTTGCCCTCTGACTTCTATAGGCCTTTCACTGTGGTACCTCACCCAGGCAAAGGATTCTCTCTATATATCCCCATACTTTTTTTCTGATCTTTATCCCATTCTAAGATCTTAGAGCTTAGAGCTAGAAAGGCCTGGGAGATTATGTAGTTGAACACTCCTAATTTACAAGAGGAAAATGAGGCTCACAGTGATTAAGTACCTACCTAAAGTAAAACAAAGACTAAGTAGCAGAGCATGAATTTGAACCCAGATTTGTTATTGCACATCTAGTGCTCTTTCTATGGCAATTACGATATCTCTGTCCCTTGCCTCATCCCTTAGCAGAATATCATTTTCACCAAATTACCAAAGTTCATATTTGGAGGGCACCTCCAAAGTTCCCTAGTCCAAACCATGTCTGAATAGAAACCTCCTCTAATATCCCTGAAAGGCAATCATCTAGCTTTTACTTTAAAATTTCAAGTAAAAGTGAATTTCTACAGTGTCCTCAGGAAGCCTATTGGAGAGTCCAAATTATTGTTTCTTATAACTGAGCCAGAATCTGCTTTTGTAATTTCTACTCATTGGGCTGGTTCTGTCATCAGTATCTATCTCCCGTGTAAAAGTAACTACCATGTTTTCCTACCACCTATTAAGTTTTCTTCTTCTCTAGGCTAAAGCAGCCTTTACCTATTAGCACACGAATACTCTCCATTTCTCTCATCATCTTCATCTTCCTCATTCAGACATGCTTTTACTGGTTAATCTTTTTCTAAAATACCATGCCTACAATGAAAGATAATACTACAGATGATGCCAACTGAGAGGCATAGTCTATCATCTGCCTTGCCCTGGATTCTTGATTTGTTACTTCAATAGACGTGTAACCTCACAGGTGGGGGTTCTCCATGGGGGACTCCATGTCCATATAGTCCCATATATTGTCTATGGAAGTTCCAACTAACTTTCTAGGGTCCTTCCATTAGAATTTTCAGCTTTATGTAGGCACCAATGCAGCACATACGCTCTCTCAGTCATTCCTTCCTCTCAATAGCTTGATCCCTCTCTGTGATCCTTCTACCTCCTTTGGCAGTTAGACATTTCTTTGATAATATCTTTTATGCAGCTTTTGGGCACAATATCTTTCTTAATAGGCCCTAACATAGGTTTGCTCTCTTGGCTGCCACATCTTAATGGTTACAACAGACACCACTGCCAGAATACCTGAGCTTTTATTAGAATAAACATATCTTTCTCTTGCTCTTAAAGCAGAGGGACATTTTTCCTGTTTTCCAATCCATCGCCTTCTCTTCAGACCACTAACAATTCCACATAAGCACTTTTTCATTGTGTTTAAACATTCATCTGGAGATAAACAGCTTTGCTGTTAGACCTCTCAAAAGGGAGGAATAGAAAAAAAAATAGAAGAAATGCCTTATGAAGCATACTTCACTGAAATCTCCAGTGATCTGTCTCTCTTTCATTCTAAAATTTTATATACTTACTTACTCCTATCAACCAATAAGATAACAACTCTAGGCCTAACTCTAGAGATATTATAGGTCAGAATGTATGTTAATTATTACAGGCTAAGATACAAATGCCAGAGAAAAAGCCTAGGGAGACATAGGTTCATGACTGCTCAGCCAATAACCTTGGCAGCACGGCCTTGGGTAAATCGTTTTAGCTCATTTATAAGGAGCCACTAACAGTATAATCAAAAGGGTATGGTATGTGGAGTGAAGGGACTGAGTTTGGATTTTGGCTCATTTGAGTGTTAGCTTTGTTACTTTAGGCTAGTCATTTCTCATCTCCTTAGTTTTATGACCTATAAAGTGATTGTATTGGACTATATATGTTTTAGTGGTCCTTTTTTTTTTTTTAACCTCAGTAGTTCTATAAAATATGAATCAATTTCTCAGTGTAAGGCTCTACTCTGTTGTCCTATTCTCTTTTCTCACAAGTCTTCCCCTCATAGAAGTCCTTCATAACAAAGAAAACCCAATAATTCAACTAGGTTTTTTTGTATGTATTTTGGTTAATGAATGACTACCTAATGGCTTCAATTTAACTAGTCTTTGTTTTTATTTCACATAAAAGACCCACAAATACTCCCAAAGATAATTGACTATAATAGAGAGGGTAAATGGAATGAACACATCAAGAACGTTAGAATAGTAAAGGAGAGGAAAGAACATCTAGTTCAACTTTCTCATATGACAGACAAGGAAACTGAGTACCGGACTGGGTTAAGTTATTGGCATAAAATCACAGTGGTATAGCTGGGATTCCAACCCACACATTTTGGTCTTTGGACTGGAAATCCAAGACTCAGATTGTTGGAGTGATAGTAATTCAGAATAATTCAAAATGTCTAAAGGGATAGAAAATAGGATCTATGATGAATTCTAGAGGAATAAATAAGTATTTACCAAGGAAGGGATTTGATTAAGCTTTGAGTATATGGAAGAGATCCACAGGAAAATTCTGATGAATTCTTATATTAAACAAGAGGCTACTGATTTTGATTAAGACAAGAGAAGTCTAGGCAAAGCATAGGAAAAAAAAAATAAGAACAACAAAAATAACCAAACATTGCTCGGTAAGGGTTGGGGATGGGGACTGGACCTATGATTTTATTGATATAAAGAACTCCTGGATGAGGGAGCTGCCTCAATGAATGGAGTTTGGGAAGTTCTGTGCAATTGATAGCAGTTGCCTAGGGTGTTGAGAGAATAAGTGACTTAACTTGCCCAGGGCCATACAGCCAACATATGACAGAGGTGAGACTTGTACCCACATCTTCCTGGCTTTCATTCTACCTCTCTATTCCCTATACCAAAGCACCTTTCTAAGAAGGTTAATACTGAAATGTGTAACACAGAGAAGCTATATATTCCCTATGGGGATATTTTAAAAGGAAAAGAGATAACCACTTGTTCTGATTGGTTAACACATTCATATGCCAGAAGGTTGGAGTCCAGATTGGATGACTGTTCAAGGTCATCAAAGTTTAAGCATGCAAGTTCCAATGCATGGCCCAGGCCTAGGGCCCATCTAGAATACTGCTTTCAGGTCCCAGCACCACAGCATAGGAAGGGCATAAATTGGAGTGTTCAGAGAAAGGCAACCAGCTAATCTATTCCTCAGATGTGTATGTGGGGAAAGGGTGTGACTCAGCCATATCAACAACTTTATATGTTTTGCATTTACTCATATATCTATATGTTGTTTCTGCCAATAGAATGAGTTTCCTTGAGCGAAGACCTTGTTTTGTTTTGTTTTTATATCTCCAGTGCCTAGCACAGGGCCTGGCACAGAGTAGGTACTTATTAAAGGCTTGCTGGATCGAGATGAATTGAATCATGGGGGTTATTCAATCACATGAAGATAGGCTAAAGGAACTAGAGATGTTTCTCTTAGGCCAACTTTTAGATGGCCCAAGAGATGATTAAAGAGGGATGTGATAGAGGTCTTTAAGTATTAAGAGCTATCACATAGAAGCTGAATTAGATTTGTTCTGTTTGGCCCTAGAGGATAAAACATAAAAAAATAGGTAGGAGTTCAAAAGGAGAAAATTTAGCCTTGGTATAAGGAAAAACTTAACAATTAGAGGTATCCAAATTGAAATGAAGTTCCCCTAGAGGCTGTGCGTTCCCCCTCCCCAGAGAATTTTGAGAAATGGCTGGATGGCCACTTGTTGGGTATATTGTTGAGGTAATTTTTTTCAGGCATGATTTGAAGTAGATGGTCACTGAAATCTCCTTCAAATCTAAAATTTTGTGTTTTGGTGACCTTGTTTCCCCTGGGTCTATTCTGCAACAAGGATTTTTATAAGGGGAGAAAGGACCCCTCCCAGGAGGAGCAGAAGCTAGGGCCTTAGAGCAATGTCACACAAGAAAAGACTATGAAACATCATTACAGCTGAGATTCTGGGGAAATTTCAGCAATGTTTCCCCAAGTAGCTGTAACTCAGGCACCAGGCACACCTGGTCTTTTTCTTGTCTCTGTCTATGTTGTTAAATTTATGGAATAGCAATAATAGTAACGACATTAGTACATGTTTATTTATAAAATGCTAACACCTGAAGAACTCTGAATATTTGAGCAGAACCACTACTAAATTTTACAAGTATGTGTTGTGTGTTTAGATGTAAGTGTAGGTATAGATATGTATAGAGCAGCTAGTAACAGTAGCTGTGGGAACCATAACCAAGAATGCTTTCCTCCAGTTCAATCTTCAACCAGAATCCTCCATTAGCAGTCTTGTTTGGGCTCTGGTTTATGAGCAGCAAGCAATAGAGGAAATGAAAGCCAGTTGGGAAAACACTATACCAAAAGTCAGCTTTTCCCCAAAGAATGCCCACCCCACCACACCCCACAGTGCCTGATAAATTTCCCAAAGATTTGCATTAGGAGGGCTTTCTTTAGTTTCTCTCTGCTTCCCTATTGGAAACACAAGGTTGACAGTATTTATTTCATTGCCCAGAAAATGTAAATATGCCAGTGAGTGCCAAGGCTTGGAACGGTGTTAATAATTTATTCAACAAATCACATAATGTGCATTTGTGATACATGATTTATAACCTCCCACTAACTTCTGTATTTACCCACCTGACTTCCTCAGACATGTCAAGGGCTTATGTTTTTGGTTTGGAGACTAAAGCTATTTCTGAATGGTAGAAGTGCAAAAAAGAATCCTGGAAAATCTGCTCAGAAAATAGCACAATGGCTTTCTTTCCCAGATGAGATCAAAGTGTTCTTTTTTCCCCCTCTTTAAGAGTAAAGAAGGCAGACTTTCCAACAAACAGATCTGGGTCAAAAGTGAGTAGGAAAGATTTCCCAATTGGTAACATTTCTGACGGAGCAGGTGATGGATGCTGTGAGGAGATGGTGATAAGCATCTGAATATGAAGATGGTGTTTTGTGGGTGGCAGGCATGGGTCACTGGGAGTTACGTTTTGATTTCCTGTTTGCATACCCTGTCTGATATCCCATCACTTGTGGGTGGAGATCTCAGAAAGCAAAGAAGTGGGAATGAAACCTACAGGTGCCAAATATTAAATATTACAATAATTCATATCCATGTAGTTTTGATACTTACAGAATGTTTCTTCATAACAACAGAGGCCCAGAGTTAAGTGACCTGTGCAAGGTGGATATAATAGTTATGTGGTACAGCCAAAATTTGAACCCAGGCATTCTGAAGTAAAATCTAACACTCTTCATATCCTGTTGCATTATGAAAACTTGAAGCTGATTTTCTGATGTGGAAAGCAGACTCATTGCTTTATTTGGTTTGAGAGGAAAGCCTGCAAACAATAGATGTGGCTACAGTCTACCCTGAGCAGCTAAGTAGCATAGTGGATAGAGCACCAGGTCTGAAGTCAGGAAGACCGGAGTTCAAATCTGGCCTCAGCAACTCAATAGCTATGTGACTGTGGGCAAGTCACTTAAGCACGTTCGTCTCAGTTTCCTCTTCTGTAAAATGACCTGGAGAAGGAAATGGCAAACCATTCCAGTATTGTTACCAAGAAAACCCCAAATGGGGTCATGACTGAAATTATTGAACAACCACAATCACAACAACAATAAAAATAGTTTACCTTTGTTAGCTGATTAAGGCGTCAGGGGTGGGGTTGTTTGATTGTCAGTTTTGGTCATGGTTCTTTTTTTTTTTTTTTTTCCAATATTATAGTTCCTTGTTTTGAGATCTTGCTCTCCTTCCCACTGTGCTGCTGCTTTGTTATGTATCCCAGTGCCACAATAGAAGTCTCTAGGTCTTGAGCTAAATTAAAGATTCGTAGACTCAAACAAAGCTAGACAAGCTATAAGAAGTTCATCCTACACCCTCACCCAGTGGACTATCAGCCTTTCCTTGAAAATTCAGCATCTCCCAAGGCAGTGTGCTCTTCTTGGAAACAGCCTTAATCATTAGGAAGCTTTTTCTTCTTCTTTTCCATCACTGAAAGCCACCTTTCTGTTAACTGCCGCTCACTGCTCTTGAATCTGCCCTCTGAGGCCAAGTGGAACAAATTTAAGCTCTCTTCCACATGACTAGCCTTCAAATACTTCATGGTGCTTATCCCCACACCTACCCCTCAAATCACTCACTGTCCCCAATTCCTTTAAATAGTCATTATATAGCATTCTTTCAGTCAACATTCCATCCCAGTCACCCTTCTCTGGGCTGTATCCTTGTTCTTCCTAAAATGGGGGCCCCAGAGTTAATAATGATACCCCAGAGGAGGCACAACCAGGAGGGGGCAGAGCAGAACTTTATACTCCTTCAGGACTTTATGCTTCTTTAAGTTAGGTTTAAGATTCAAAATTTCTGAGGTATCTGAAGTCCCTACGATGCCAACATGACACCATAGCTGGGACCTCAGAATGGCATTTAATGAATTGAACGCTGTTTTCTATTTAGATTTGACAAATAAAAATGCCTATTTCCTCTCTCATTTCCTCGTCTGCAGGGATGGGAGACTTTAGGTGTGGAACATTGAACATACTGTTGATCCGTTGTTGTCATTCAATTGTTTTGGTCTGACTTTGACCCCATTTGGGGTTTTCTTGGAAAAGATATTAGGTTGGCTTGCCATTTCCTTCTCCAGCTCATCTTATAGATGAGGAAACTGAAGCCAACGGATTTCATTGACTTGCCTGGGGTCATACAACTAGTAGGTGTGTGAGGCTGGATTTGAACTCAGGGAGATAAGTCTTCTTGACTCCAAGTCGAGCACTTTATCCACTGAACCACCTCGCTGCCTATATTGCTGACTACCTTTGTTGAATTCCTTTCTTTCCCTTCTCTGTTTAAAATTCTTTTTCATAGGGGGCAGTTCTCTGAGAATGGAGGGAAAAATCAAAGTGATATACAAAGGAAAATGTTTCACTGGAAAAAAAATAATGGATTCGAAATCAGAGGGCCTGATTTCAAATCCTAGCTCTGCCACTTACTAGTGCCCATATGACTTTGAGCAAATCCATTCATTTCTCCTGGCCGTGATAGAGTGAGGGGATTGGCTTAGATGGCCTCTAATATTACTTTCCACTCTAAATCTATACTCCAATAAAAAATGTAAAAAAAATTTTGATTTTGATTACTTGAAAATAATAACGGGGGCACTCTCCTGGTACGGCGGAAAGAACATTGAACTAAGGGCCTGCAAACCTTGATTCTGGTCCTAGTTTACAACTAACTAGCTGAGTGACCTTGGACAAATCACTCGGTCCCTAAGAACCTCAGTTTCTTCACCTGCAATATGGGGATAATTGCTGATATGATCACTTATTTTTTTCTGCTGCCCAAGTATAAATGCTGCTCAAATGAGGCAGCATATGGGAAAGTGTTTTATAACTGTGAAGGACTATATGACTATGACCTATTCAAAACTGCCAGCCCTTTTCATCATATTTTGTATAGCATTTCAGTAAATTCTATCTTATTACAAACCGATTCTATATTCAAGGAGGGAGAACAGAAAAGCTAGCCCTTTGCTTGGGCATTATAACAGACTAAAACGTCGAGGAGCCAGATTTCCATACCCAGCCCTCTTTCCCACGGATGCCAATTAGTTGCCTCTCTGAACGGATTCTATCTCTGTGCAGAGTTTGGGAACAGCTGGCAAAATATCTTATTCCCCTCCGCAGATTCAGCACCTGCTGAAAAAGGAGGAGACATTTAAGGTGGCTGCTATGAGCAGTTGGTGCTGTCAGTACATGAGCCCATTGGCAGTGGTCTTGTCTGAAAGGCCTTTGCTCCCCCATGGGCTGCGAATGACTTGTTTTCCTGCTCCGACCCTAAGAAGTAGCTGATTCAGCACAGTCACTTCTTTCTTCACTAACCCTCTTTTCAACAAGGAAAACGATGGGGTAGGGGGAATGGCGTGAAGTGAGGACAGGAAAGGGACACTGTTGTTTTGGCCTTTTGGTCATGGGACATTTCTAAATCAACCTGATAAAGACAGAATCAGGAGATGAGGCTATGAAAATACACTTTAATTATGTCATCTTTTATCTTCTCAAAGCATGTAGCATCAGCCATATGTGGGCTCTAAACAAAATAACAATTGCTTTGTAAGCCTCCTCCCCTCCCAGGTGTTACCAGCTGAATTCATCATATTCACTCTGTGCTGATGTTACAAGTCAGGGGTGGGCAGCCTGTAGTTATTGGGAGGTCCATAGCTTTTCTCCTCTCCATCTTTTTAAGTTACTCACTTTCCTTTCTTTGCACCTACAAATCTCTTAGTCAATCAGTAGTAACACAATAAACATTTAGGGGTTACAATGTGCCAGACAATGTGTTAAGTGCTAGAGACAAAGAAAGGTAAAAACCTTTCAGAAAGCTCAAATCCTCCACTGGAGGCCCTCACCTATAAAATGCTAGCAGAACCTCTAGCAGGGATCTTTGTACATCTCCCAAAAAATGAAAGACAAGAAAGCAGTCTGGGGTAGTAAATGTAGCCTTGGCCTTTCAATGGATCAACTTCCTATTAAGTATAGATCTTCTCCATTATAGCATGGCTCCATCCTGGCTCAATCGCAGGGACAAATCTAGATATGGAATGAACAAGTGGCTTTTTAAATAATGTGATATGAGCAATTCCAGATGCTAATACCTACCCCAAACTACCTCCCATTCAGTTACAAAGCAACAAGACTTCTGTTATTTAAACTAAAATCCCTACCATTATATTAGGATCTCTCTCTATCCATCTCTCTCTGTCCTTCTGTCTCCATCTCTGTCTCTCTCCTCTCTGTATTGAATTAGATAACAAAATGAGAGCTGTTCTATCCAAAAGGCCCCAATTAAAATACAGATGTTTTATCTGAGGTGGGGTAGGGAGAGCAAGACCAGAAGGAGGCTTCTTTCACTAACACAGGGACACTACTAGTTAGCCTATGAAAACAAAGTCGTAAAATATTAGAGTTGGCAGAGATTTAGCCCATCCAGTCTAAAGCCTAATTGTATACAGGTGGAAACTATACACTTAGGCTTCAGACTAGATGGGCTAAATTTATTCCAGCTTCCAGGGCCTAGAGTATGCTCCCTTCTCACAGAACCCCTCCTTTAAGAAACTAGCCCAGTGCCTGACAAAGAGTAGGCATTTAATAAATAATTTTTAATGATTATGTACTTGTTTGATGTTAGGCAAACAAATCATTTAACATCTCTGGTTCTGTTTCCTCATCTGTAAAAATGTGGGTGTTGAACTAGTTGACCTCTGAAGTCCTGTCCAAGTTAACATCTTCAATCTTGTGACTCTTTGCTTTAATTCTCTGATATTGTAAGATATAGTACTTAGCAATATTTCAAGGAAGGGAAAAAATACCTAACAAATAAGCATTTATTAAATGCCTGCTGTGTACCTGGCACTGTGTTAAGAAGATTAGAAATATTATCTCATCTGATCCTTACAATCCTGAGAGTTAGGTGCTATTAATATCTCCATTCATTAGTTGAGGAAACTAAAGCAGAGGCCAAGCGACTTGACCAGAAACAAACAGCTAGTGGCTATGATAGAATTTGAACTCAGATCTTCCTAACTCCAGGCCCAGTACTCTATCCATTGTACCATCTGGGTGCCTCTCACAACACTATTCTCTGCTTTCCAAATTCATAAGTTAAGCATAAAACTGAATAAAAGTTCACCACATCTCCCCGAGAATGGACAACATAAAAACATGGAGGTGGGAGATTAAATGTTCTATATGACAAACAGAGAAAAGACCAGTTTGTCTGGATCACAGAGTAAGAGACGGGGAGGAATACACAATGATACTGGGATTATTGATTGAGGCAAGGTTATGAAGAGTTTTAAAAGATGAACGGAAGAACTTATACTGTATTCTAAAGATGCTAGGCATCCACTGGACTTTACTGAGTAGGAGAGTGACACAGACAGAATCTGAGCCTAAGGAAAATCACTTTGTCAGCAACATGAAGGATGGACTGGAATAGGAAAAGACTTGAGGCAGGTAGACCCATAAGGAGGCCATTATAATAATCTAGGAGAGTGATGAAGAGCTAGACTAAGGTTAGTAGCTGTATGAACAGAGAGAAAGGGTAAGAAACAAAAACAAGGGCTGTTGTAGAGGTAAAAATGGCAAAAATTTGTTAGCTTATTGGATATTTGGAGCAAGGAAAAGTGGAAAATAAATTATTATAACAAAACTACAAGATTGTTAAATTGGACTAATTATGGTACTTTCTACAGAAAAAAGGGAAATTTTGGAAGAGAGGTGAGTTTGGGGAAAATCATAATGAGTTGCTTTGGACTTGTTAAGTTATAGATGTCTCTGGGGAGTGGAGCTGGAAATGCAATTGGTAATATAGTATAGAAACTGAGGGAAAAAGAAAACAGCTGGGACCAGTTATATAGATCTGAGATTCAGTGACATAGAAATGAAAAGTAAACCCATAGGAGCTGAAGAACTGGACATGTGTATAGTGAGAAGAATAGGGTGTCTAAGACAACAGCTCAGGGAGCACCCACAGATAGGGAACATGATATGGACAATGAGCCAGAAAAGGAGACTGGGACGGAGTGGACTAAAAGGCAGGATGAAAACCAGGAGAGAACAGTGAAATGAAAGTATAGAGGAAAAAGTTTCCAGGAGGAAAGGACAAGTCAAAAGAGCCAAATGTAGCAGATAGATCAAGAAAGGTGAAGATTGGCAAAAACTCATCAGGTTTGACAAACAGGCGATCCTGGATAACTTTAGTATTAAATAAACCTTTATCAGTAGGCCTGAGTATTGAATTTCCACCAGGTCATTTCTATAAGGAAATGGGTTCCAGGTTTACAACTTATTAGAAACTTTCAGAGCACAACTTGTCCCTAGACGAGAAAGCAAAGGCAGTAATAAAAGGAGGAGCTACAGAGATGGAGAGTACTCCGGGTGTTTAAAGCTGATGGGAGCATAAGTGCTAGGTAAAAGCTCTTGGAGAGCTATAAATAGCCAATGGAGTGACCCCACTAGCCTCTCCTCCCCACTGGGGTGGCTATGCCAGCTTTAGCTTTCCTGGTACATGAAAGCTTCTGAAAGAATTGTTTTCCCAAGAGCTTTTGGCTGCCTTGTGCATGTCAAGGGACTTTGCAGTTTCTAATTATCTCCCTTTATGTTCAGGCTGAGACTTGTTAATACAATAAACCAGCATTTCCGGGACACACTCACACACAGAAACATCTCAAGGTGTTTTACAAGCAGAAGATCATGTTAAATCAAATCAAATACCAATTAAAGATTAACAGCAATGCTAGGAAGCTGTTATCTGCCATCCAGAAGTGGCCTCTGGGGCAGCAGTGAGTTCCTACCAAGCAAGAGTTATTCTTATTCTAGCTCAATTTATTCTTTCAGGATCTGTTGGCCCCAACAGCCTGTGCCTAAACAAATCAATGCTCTCATCTTCTTAGAAGTGTTCCCAAATGCCCTGTTTCCCCAGTACTTGGCCCTCTCTAAATGCTTCTCCCATCACTGGGCCCATACCTCCCTTCCCAAATTCCAGTTTGCCAAAACCATGATACAATTCACTTCCATCTGCAAACTATTCAATAATAATAAAAGCTGACATTTATATAGTGCCTTTAGGTTTACAAAGCATTTTACAAACATTATCTCATTTGTTCCTCATGTTCTTACTAGGGTTTCCTCCTAGCAATTATTGCGAGGCAATGACTGGTCATAGCAATCTCTCTGAATGCCCACATGGCTAAAATGGCAAAAGGGAACGAGTGTTCTCGCCCAGAAGAAAGTTTCAAAGCCTCGGGGGAAAAAGGAACAAAATTAAAACATATTTGAACTAGGAATTGTATGCCAAAATGGATCTAAAAAAAAAGGGAAGATTGACTAATCATGCTTTTATTCTTACTCATGTTTTCTGTGTTTCAGTTTTCATAATAGTAAAAGAGAAATTAATATCTGCCCCGGCTGCTACTTTATAGTGTGGCCAAAAGAGCACTAGAATTGGAGTCAGAATCAAAGAACATCAGAGTAGGAAGGAACTTAAACGCCATCTAGTCTAGAACCATGCCTGAACAGTGATCAACTCTGTAACATCACCAACAAGTGGTCACAGCATCTTCCTTTAAAGACTACCACAAAGGACCAATTCTTTACTTTCAAAGCAACCTCTCTATATCAGAGGTTCCAAAACTTATCTGGTCTACTGCCCCCTTAAAAAAGTAATTACTCACCCCCCAAATCTACTTTACCCTTTAACTTTTGGGGTTTTTTTTGATAACAACAATTATTATTTAATTATATCTTTTCACCCTGCACCCAACATTGAGTAAAACTATGATTCCATGATCAGATCTGGACTTCTTATTGTATATACCACTCCTCTTATGTACGCTATGATCCAGGCATGTTATTTAATATACAATGTTCTATTTCTGGCCTCTGGGTCTTTGCATTGACTGTGCCCTCACGCCTGGAGTGCTTTCCCTCCTTAACTCTCTTTCCCTTAGCTTGACTCACCTACTGTTTCCCTTAAGAAGTCTTTCCTGATTCTTTTAGTTAATTAAAATGTTTTCTCCACTTACTTAGTAGAACCTGGCATATTAAGCTCTATATAAAGCTCTTATTAAGTGCTATATAAATACTTTTTTTCTTTCTCTCTTTTTAAACTTTTGTTTATTTTTAGTTTACATCATTCATTTCCATGAGATTTGGATTTACAAATTTTCTCCCCATCTTTCCCCTACCCTCTACTCCAAAACAGTGATCCCACCGTATAACCCCTCCCCCAATCTGCTCTCTCCTATATCCTCCCCCATCACCCCTCTGACTTTTCAGGGCAAGATGGATCTCCCTACCCCAGTACCTGTATATTTCCCTCCTTCCTATTCCATCCCCCACTTGTTCTATTCTCTATTTTGTCCCTGTCCCTTTACAAAAGTGTGTGCTTCTAACAACCCTTCCCCTCAACCTGCCCTCCCCTCCATCATCCCTCCTCTCATCCCCATCCCCCTACTCTCATGTAGGCCAAGATACCCAATTTAGAGTGTATGTCATTCCCTCCCTAAGCCAACTTCAATGAGAATAAGGTTGACCCATTCCCTTTTGCCTTCCTGTTCTTTCCCTCCATTGTAACAATTATCCCTTGCCTCTTCTATATGAGAGGATTAACCCCATTCTGTCTCTTCCTGTCTCCTCTCATACTATTCCTTTTCCACCTCTCAATTTCACCTTTTAAAATATTATCCCATCCTGTTCCATTGATCCTGCGCCCTCTGTCTACATACACACATATACACACACTCATATATGTAATCATAGGCATATATACCCTCCTATATAGACATGTGTATGTATACATATATATACATTTATATTCCCTTCAACTATCCTCATACTGAAAAAAGTTTCATAAGTTATAATTATCATTTTTCCATGTTGGCATGTAAATAGTTCAATTTTGATGAGTTCCTTATGAATTATTTTCCATGTTTACCTTCTCATGCTTCTTGTATTTGAATGTCAAGTTTTCTATTCAGTTCTGGTTTTTTCATCAAGAATGCTTGGAAGTCCTCCACCTCACTGAATGACCATATTTTCCCCTGGAACATTATACTCAATTTTGCTGGGTAGGTGATTCTTGATTTTAATCCTAGCTGCCTTGATCTCCAGAACATCATATTCCAGGCCCTTTTATCCCTTAATGTAGAAGCTGCTAGAACCTGGGTTATCACAATTGTGTTTCCACATTTTCAAATTGTTTCTTCTTGGAAACTTGTAATATTTTCTCCTTGATCTGGGGACTCTGAAACCTGGCTATAACATTCCTAGGAGTTTTTCTTTTGGGGATCTTTTTCAAGAGGTGATCAGTGAATTCTTTCAAGTTCAATTTTGCCCTCTGGTTCTAAAATATCAGGGCAATTTTCCTTGAAAATTTCTTGAAGGATGCTTTCTAGGTTCTTTTTTTGATCACGACTTTCAGGTAGTCCAATAATTTTTAAATTGTCTCTCCTGGATCTATTTTCCAAGTCAGTGGTTTTTTCAACGAGATATTTCACATTGCCTTCAATTTTTCCATTTGTTTGGATCTGTTTAATAGTATCTTGATTTCTCATAAATTCATTTGTTTCCATTTGCATCCTTTAACTTTTTGAAATTTGTGTCATATATACATGTATATATATATATATATGTATAATGTTTTAAGAAATGACACATCTTTAATAATTTATTGTAAATTTGGGTTTTTTTCTTGCATTGTGATTATAATAACTCAATATTACATTATGTATCCCATAGTATCATATTGCAAACAAGTCATTACATGCACATATTCCTGCCTATGCATGTTGGACTTCTTGACAATGCACAATTGTGCTTGTTAAGACCTGTCAGTAGACTTGACCACTGATCAGTTATAACTTGCATTTTGTGTAATTATTTAGAAAATAATATAATCACTATGACTTTAACTCTGTTATTCAACAGTGAAACATGTATGAATAGTTTTTCAAAATTTTCTTCTTTTCTTAAGCTTCCATCCCACCCCCATTTTTATTCAATGCCCCCAATTCCACCAGAGGCTACTACTGCCCTCCTGGATTTTTCTGTCACTTCCAGGTGGTGGTATTGCCTGCCTTGGGAACCTATTGATAATACTATTTCTTAGGGAACTTTTTGTTGTATAGAGTTGAAATCAGACTCTCATTGTTTCTGGGACCAACCAAAATATGCCACATCCCCCTACCACATTCCATCTCATCTCTACTACATACTACCTATGTGACCCAGAAAAAGTCACTTAATATCTCTGTATTCCAATTTCCTCATCCAAAATGAAGGACACTGGAGTAGGAAGCCTCTAAAGTACCTTCCTTCTTTGAATCCTTGATTCTTCATGGACATGAATATTCTTTCTCCCCATTTCTAGCTTCTCTGGTTTCCTTCTACCAGGTAAAATCTCACCTTCTATAGAATGGCCAGTTCCTGTTTAATTGTACTACCTTCCCTCTGTTGGTTATTTCCAATTTATTCGGTATAAATTTAGCTTGTGTATAGTTATTTGTATGTGATCTCCCTATTAGATTATGATCTCCTTGAGAGAAGGCACTATCTTATACCTTTCTCTGCATTCTCAGTGATTAATATAGATCCTGGCACATTGCAGGTGATTAAGAAATGCTTACTGTGTAACTTTGAAAAGTTACAATTTCATACAAATTATATTTTTTTGTTATTTTCTTCTAGAAAAGTGTTTCTTAATCTAGAACCTGTGGGTTTTAAATATGTACACATATAATGCATATATTAATGTATTTGGTAAATTTATTTTAACACAATTGGTTTACTTTATAATTTATGTATTTATTTTACATTTTATTTATATTTTTATTTTACACTTTAAAATATTCTGAAAAGAGGCCCACAGACTTCACCAGATCCTCAAAGGGGCTTATAGCACACAAAAAGTTAAAAGCCCTGCTCTAGAAGGTAGTATATGTTTCTAATAAAGTGCTGTTCATTATGGTAGGGAAATGACTCTTGGCTCTCAAAGCCCACACAATCTCTGAAAGGCCCTATCAAGATGAAAAGGCCTAGAGGGTGTGTCCAGGGTATACAAGCCTCCCACTTGATGTCCAGTGTAGCTAAGTGATGAGATGATCACAACTTGGCTATATAGAGATGATGAAGTTTTTCATTTTCTACCATTTTGGAAGGTGGATGTCTTACATACAGAAGGATTGGGATCAGCATCCTTCAGGGGAATAGCCACATCAAATTAATCATGTTATGCCTTCTGAACTGTAAAAGAAAAGTGGTGCCACAAGTCTTATCTTTTTATTTCTTCACTGTGATAACAGACTCCCCAGAATCTATTTTCTGGATGACAAAAATTAGCACATTGATACATTCAACTAATATATCTGCAAAGAAAGAGACTACCTAAGAAGAACAGACTTAACATCTCTGAATTCTGCATTTTGTTTGGTCTTGTTGCTCCTTGGGAGGTTTTAAAATCTGTTTCTGATATATTCTTCTCAAGTCTCAGCTGGTTTAAGACACTGTGGATTGTAATGCTGGATGTATGAAAACAAATGCCTTCTTCTAAAGCACCGTCTTTCAATTACAGATCACTTTTTTTTTTCCAGCTTACATTTAGACAAGAGACATCTTGTAATCTTGTTCCAGGTAAAGGTGAGAGGACATAAAATAGGAAGAAAAGATGATGGGAAACAAAAAAATGAGGAACAAAGAGGGGGAAGAGACATTACAGAGAGAACAGGAGGGAGAAAAGGATAAGGAAAGCAGGGTAATAAAGTAGGAAAAACTAAAAATTTACGTGGGATTTGGGTAAGGGGTTATATTCTAGTACTCTTGCTAACTGGAGGACTATAAGCAAATAATTTTTTCTCAGACTTTTTTTCCTTGCCTCCATCTTTAAAATGAAGAATTAAACTAGATCAGTTGTTCTTATCCCAGATTTTATGAACTTAAAAACAAGTGACAGCCATATTTCATTACAATGTGTTGCATTTTAACCTTATGTATTTAATTTTATGCATAGAAAGAAATTAATCTGAGAAAAGGTTCATAGGGTTTACCAGACTGACAAAGGAGTTCAAGACATAAAAAAACCCTAAGAAGCCCTAGACAAGATAAGTTTTAAAGAATCTTCTAACTCTTAGTCTATGATACTACAGTGGCAGGGATGGGGTGTCAATAGGAGAAGGGGAAAAGGAAACAATCTCTACAGAGATTGCACAATCCAGCTCCACCATTTTACAGATGAAGAAACACAGGCTCAAAATAAGGGCTGTTACTAGCCTGTATGCATGCTGCACTTTAGTTTCAGAACTGGTACTAGGACTCATGTCTTCAGGCATATAGTTCCATTTCTTTCCTAATTTTCTTTTCACTTGAGTCTACTAGCTGTTTGAGAGCAAGTGGAATGAAGCATAAATGAAATGGAAGGATGGGGAGAGAGAAGGAAGGAAAGGATAAAATAAAGAAGAGAGAGAAAAGGAGAATAAATAGATAGGAGAGAGGGAGGCAAAAAGGGATGAACAGAAAGGGAAGGGAAGGTCTAAAGAGAGTGAGTGAAGTTACCCATGTACACTGAAGTAGTAGAATAAGCTAACAGAGAAAAAATAGTGCTGTAGTCCTGTTAGAAAATGGGCCAGGGAAGCTTGCCTGTTCTGTCATAGATGAGATACTGTTCTTAGGCAACTGAGGAGGGGGAGGAGCTATAACATCTTGGAAATTCTAAATCTGGAATCCTAGGAATGCACAACTTCCCTTTCTTAATACCAAAATCCCTTTACCAGGAAGATGGTTATAGTAATAAAAAATAGGAAATGACTTTGTAGGTTTAGTTTGAAGAAACTAAATAAGGCTAGAAGTCAGCCTCCTCTGGTAGCCCAAACAATGGTTAGTAACAAATCCATCATCTGGTGGTCAACTTTCTGGTTATGAGCCCTTTCTTCACTTAACTAAACTGGTGTTTGGATAGCAGACACAGCCTATTGTGGGGCCTGGCTCTGAAGTATTGACAACTTAGTGTAACCTATCCAGCTTGTGCTCAGCTTGCAGAGTCTGCAAGAAGCTGAGTCCAGTTAGAGGTTGTAGAAGTCAAACTTATTCTACCATCATAACATAACACACTAATCACTCAATTTCTCTGTGAAACAATTCACAATCCCCTAAACTTATGAAGTGGAGATTTAACGACCTTGTTAAATTCCCCCATTATTTTGGGTTGTAGGATGCATTAAAAAGGACTTTAAACAAAATCAGAATTTCTGAGTGCAGGGGGATTCCAGAGACCACTCACTTAGCATGACCTCTTCATTCAATAGATAAGGAAAATCCAAAGCAATGAGGGAGGAAATGACTTGCTTTAGATCACAGAGCTAGAATAAAGGCAGAACAGGACTAGAATCCAGGTCCTCTGAAAACCGATTCATTTCTCTTCCCACCATACCATACCCATTAAATCTTAGGGAAAAGGAAGTTAATAATTCAAAAGGTCATATTTGACCGAATAATCTCTTTTCAAAATAGAGTTAGAGGTAGAGATCTTGGAAATCATCTAGTCTGACCCCTCTCCTTTGACAGACGAGGGAGCTGAGGACCTGAGAACTGAAGGGGCACAACTAGTAAGTGTCAAACAGTAGCCAAAGACTAGGTCTTCTGATTCCCAGTCCAATGCTCTTGTGTCCCAGGGTGCTATCATGACCCCTAGCTCACAATTATTCACAATGGGACTGAAGACAATGTAAAGCCCAACTACTTCTTTTCTCTGATGTGGCTACAGGGAGTTCAAAGGCCTCAGGATACCTCCACAACTAACCTCCTATTTCCAGTTCACTGAGTTCAGTGACCTCAGTAGCAGCTGCTGATGCTACTAGGCAGCCCCAAGTCCCTTAGTCCTCCTCCACATACATATCACTTGATGTTCCCAAGCCCTCTAACAAAACCTCCTTCATGGGCAGACTGCAGGGAACTATCTATCAGAACAAGGCATCAGCATGTCTGCAGTACGGCCACTGATGTACGGAAACTGGTGGCATAGACTGGGATTTTTAATTAGCTGAGAGGAGTCAAGCCCACTCAGATGGAGAGAAAGAGAGATGCCTAACTGGCTCATAAATTCAGAACCAAGGATTCAAGGGGGTGGAGGGAGGAAGGGAGTGTCTCTCATTATACCTCTTTTTCTCCTTCTTGCACTGAGTGGGATGCTATAATAGAAACATGATAGAAAAAATGCTACTTCTAACATCATTTTTTGTATTCTCCTCTCTTACTCTCTCCACTCTCCCTGAACATACACACTTACATGGGTCAGCATTGGAGGAAGTCCTGGGGTACTCACATCTATCAGCTTGTTGGTAAGCATAGTCCCATTCCATTTAATTGAACAAGAATTTTTCAAGTGCCTACTATGTGCCAAGCACTGAGCTGGGTATAACGAAGGCTCCATTTCCTTTCTCTCAAATTTTCTTTAGACACCAGTCCCTGGCCACTGTATTTATGCGGGGCTGCCTGGTAACAAACGACTGGTTACCATGTGGAGGGCGACAGCTAAGCGATTAGTGAAATTTGTTACCCGTGCGTCTCTGAACAAAATTAAATTAAAAGTGCTACTTTGCTGTCAAGATAAGGGCCAGGCTGGTGAGATAATTTTTCACTCTCAAACACTCAATTACCCAGTGAGGCTGGATCAGATATAATAAAAAAAAAAAAACGGAAGAAAAAAAGGGAAAAATACAGAAGCAAAGCCTAGAGGAAGAGATGTAAGGGTTGTTATCTCTATCAGTGGCCAGGCAAAGTAAAAGAGGCTGTTGCCATAGTGATGGGCTGGACCACTTGAGGTAGATGGAAGATGGAGTCTTGTTTAGATCTGATGCTCCCTAGTGAAGCAACCTTTGACCTGTGGTGTTTTTGACCTGGTATGAAAGTGATGGTTGTTATACCAGACAAGTGAGAATGGTACACTGAGGAATCACAGAAGCTAGAGCTAGGAAGGACTATCTAAAGATTGCCTAGTTCAGCCTTTTAATTTTACAGGTGAAAAAAAAATCTAGTAACTGCTCCTGGCTATGTTAGTAGGTGTAATGGCACTGAAACAAAACTTTTGTTCATCTTTTCTTTTCTATCCTTCTCTCTGTCCATGATCACTTTTTCCCAAAGGATCTTCTAAATTCACCTCCTTCTATGAAACCTTCCTTGCCTTCCTTCAGATTCAACTCTAATAAGTCCCTCAATAATGTTCCTAAAATTCTTAGTTGATATGCAGAGTTTCATGGAGCATTATAATGCATTTATTTTCAAAGTGAGAAAGGAATTTATAGAAGACAGGCCATAAGATTTAGAATAAGAAAAGATATTAGAGATTGTCTAACTGAAACCCATTATTTTATAGATTCAGAAACTGAGGATCAGTATGGTTAAACAAATTCTCCAAAGGTATGCAGATTATAAACATAAGTTGTGGGATCCAGACCCTAGTACTGTAACTACAAATCTAATTCCCTTTCCTATCTTTGTTGCTGAAGTCTAGAAGAGAGATTTCCTGTTTCCCAGTCCAATGACCTTACTACTGGACCATGTTAGGCCATCTGCCTAATGTGTCCCTGGAATGCAATGTCTTGGTGATTAGGGCAGAGGAGGTATGTGTTTTGATAGGAGGTTAGGACATGATAATGTCCATTGCTTGTTCTTCTTATAGGAGTTGACAATATGACTTTGTTCTTACTTCCAATATGGGCCCTATATATATCTCCAAGGGGAATAACCCTTGTAGAGGAGGGGCCCACATGAATAATGTCAAATGGCTTAAATTGGATGTGGTTTTATTAATGGAAATGTCATTGAAGAAGGTGAAGATACATTGTTGTTGAATTCTAAGAAACACTGAACTTTTCCATCTGACTCCCAAAATCTCCCCTACAGGTTGTCCCTCCAATTAGAATGTGAGCTTCCTGCAATCAGAGACAGTTGCTATTCTATTGTATCCACAGGATTAAGGACAGTACTTTGGATCTTGTCTTCTGACTATATATGATGGAATCTGGAAATATCATGTCAATATAACTAGAGAACTCCTTGGAGGAACGAAGGCAGGGGGGAAATGTTAGGTGACACCAAAACCTCCCCCACCTTACCACAAGCATGAATCAGTCCCTGAGATAATTTTGAAACTATATGAGAATTCCTCCTCCTTTTCAATGCCATTTGGCCCAGCACCCTGTCAGCACAGACTTCAAACTAAAGGAGACGGCTGTCAGGAATGAAACTGGAGACAAAAGGCGATAAACCAAACATGTCATTTTTCGTTGCTTACACTGGTAAGAGGGAATAATCAGTCTCTTTCACTTTCTACCTTTACAAGAATGCTCATTGGGATTCTCCCGCCCCCCTTTAAATATGGTGAAAAATATGCAGCACTTCTTTTTCCTTTCCAATTTTGTTGTCATTTTTCTTCCTAACCCCAAAGAAAGCTTGGCATGTGGGGGAAAAGTCCATGGGATTAGGGTTAAGAAAAGGAAGATAATTGAGACATTTTCTGGTCTAGTTCCTTCCTTTTATAGGTGAGGAAACTAATCAGTAGAGAGGTTAAGAGATGTGTATAAATCATAAAGGGAGTAACTAGCAAAGTTAGGATTCAAACAAAGGGCCACTGATTTTGAATAGGGAGGAAAAAAAGGAGAGAGGGGTTGGGGTGGGGGGGAGGAGGGAGAAGGAGAGGAAGAGAGAGAGGGAGAGAACCAGAAGAGCAAATGATGTGATGTCAGGTCCCCTTCTTGATTTCTCTCTGTTTAGAGACTCAAAAAAATACCAAAATAAGATGGGTCTCTAGGATTCAGACATGTTATGAGTGTTAGAACAGGAAGCAACTTTAAAATATGGAATGTTTAAGCTAGAAGAAATCTTAAAACATAGACTATAAGAGTTAAAACAAAACTTAATTCATGGAATATTAAAGCATAAATGAACATTAGATATGCTAATGTTAAAAAAAAACCACAATGTTAGAGCTGTGAATGTTTAAACTAGGTGAAACCTTAAAATACCAAATATTAGAACTGGAAAAGAACTGATCTCAGAACAGATATTTTCGAGCTGAATAGGACCTGAAAACAATCATTTTTAGGACTAAAAAATCCTTAGAGACAATTTCTCTTCATTTTGTGGGTAAAGAAAAGAACTCCAGAAAGGAAATGGTATGCTAAAATAGAGAAAGCATTTAGTAACCTCTTATGATGTGCCAGGCAAGGTCATATGGTTTTTTTTAGTTACAGTCAGAATCTAGATTTTCTTACTCCCAGTTAAACTAGAAGAAAAGCTAGTTAGACTATTCATTACAAGGCAAAAAAAAAAAAATATAATATATATTATTATATATATGTCTATCTGAGAGAGTTGACATGAGGCTGGTGTGTATAGATGGGACTTGCCAGTTTCATTTAAGAACAACACCATCAGTCTAGACCCACAGAGCTGCTTCTCACAGATGTCATTTTCACAGAGCATCTATTTTGTGGTTGTTCAGCTAGACTTCTGCAAGTCAACTGCAATGCTTCCATGACCATTGAACTGCATTGAAGCATAGTATGTGTCACATGGAGTGATTTTTCAATATGATCTCCCACTATTACTGCTAGCACCATGGCCAGAGACATTAGGGAGAATGAGTAGAGATGAATCAGCACTATGGTAATGGACAGCACCAGCTTTTTTTTTTTTTTTTTTTTTTTTGTAATAGAGCTCTCTTACTCTATGATGAGTTAGGGAGGAAGAAAGGAGTAACTCATAGCCAGTCAGTATAAGACTGGTTTGTAGAACTCAGTAATTATTTTCATATTATTTAGAAGATGACTCAGATGCAAGTGAGTCTTTATGACTTTATAAAGTTTGTGTCTTTCCCGTGTGGTGACCTCTGAGAAATAGGCTAGGGGAACTGAATATGTTTATTGATCCCTGAGTATATCATATGCTGTGACTATACTTGGTAAGTTGCAGATGGACCAGTTTTCTAGAATCAGACCTAGGATAAGGACTTCTGGGTTACTATGGGACTCCATCTCTGATATAGCACTTGCTTGATATTTCTCTTCATCCACCCTGAGGATGTTATGACGACCAATTACAAGTGGATGTATGTTCACCTTTATGCCTTCTCCATACCCCCTAATGAAATAGCACAATTTAAACTGGTATGTTTGCCACCAAAAATCCATAATGTTCCATCAACATACCAATATAATGTGCAACTTATCTTTACTAGTAAATGCTCTGTGAATCAGCACAATAGGATATTCCACTTTGCTTGCCTAGCAGCTTAATCTAGTGGCAATAGTATAAGGATGAGATTCAGGAGACCACCTGAACTAAACAGTCTCTAAGATCTGTTCCAGCTATAGTAATATATGATTATAACATTTTGATGAGATTTCCCATTACTGAATGTCTTCAAAGGGTACTAGATGTTTTGTGTATGAATGTGTGTGTGTGTGTGTGTGTATGAGAGAGAGAGAGAAAGAGAAAGAGAGAGAAAGAGAGAGAGAGAGATTATGTATATGAATATTATAGAGAAGATTCTTGTTCAGATATGGGTCAGACTAGATGACTTTTGAGAATTCTTCCAATTCTGAAATTCTAAATCTGTGATTTTTGATAAAGTATTGAGAAAACTGATCCTCATTCTGGAGAACATCATACCTCAATCCTGAAAAATAGCTAATTATTCCAGGAATTTGACACACCAGCATTCCACCGGACAAGAAGATATCCCAAAGACATCTTCGGGTTTTGCTCAAATTGTTAGCACATTTATTAGCTGTGTAACCACTGATGAATCACTAAAACTTTTTTATCTATCAAATGGGGACAACAGTATTTACATTATTTGTAGGATTGTTATCAGGCTTAAATGACATGTTTGTAAAATGCTTTGTAAACATTGAGGTGTTATCAACGTCAACTGTTGTTTATATGTATATATGTGTACACACAATCTAAATATCTATTTGTTTATATGTATGTGCATATACATGCATATGTATACATATATATTCATACATACATATATACACACCCACCCACATATAATATGTATTCATATGCATTTGGAGTCTAGATGATTTTTTTTTCCCCTGCTTACTCTGTCCAATATAATGGAATTTAATACAAATTAATCTGTATGAAGCATTTGTTCTTTTCAAATAAATTTTTCACACTGGTAACCTTAAGATAATGGGCAGGCAATATAGGTGACATGGGTTGACTTTGGAGCTATGCCAGGAGAAATACCAGGGTTACAGTGTTTCTAGCTAAGTCAAAAATTCTGTGGTCTATGTGCCTTTAAAAATAATCATGAATCAAGTGTGGTACATAGAGTAGTGGAGCAGAAGTCAGGAAATCTGGGTTCTACTCTAAGTTTTCCTACTAACAAGTTATGCACTTGGGTAAGTCACTTGCCTTCTTTAGACCTTGGTTTCTTCATTTGTGAAATAAAGAAGTTGGATTACATGATTTCTAGGTCCCTTTCAGATGTAACATTTTATTTTCTACCATTTCATGTTCTGAAGTCCCTTCTAGTTTGGATCATTTATGTCTAGGCATTCTATGTTTGGCTCTAACATTCTATGTGATAACATTCTATGATGCTATGAAGTTTTTCCTAAGTACTCTATTTTTAGCTTTACATTAAACTCTGAGGGGACATGGAGTAGCCCTAGTCCCTACCCTTAAGGAGCATATGTGAAAAATGGGACATTCTGGGCACATTAAAAATATCCACTGCATTGAGATTTATCTGGTAGTTGCTGATATGCCCCACCCCTGTATAGACCATAGGTCCCTCTTGATTTGACATTTAGTTATAGGATTTCATATTCACTGTTTTCTTGATGATATATTCATCTTCATTTCTTCCAAGAAAAAAAAAAAACTATCAGCTCTCCAAGGGCAGAGACCTTATTTTTACCTTCTGAGTCTCCCACAGTAAACTGGAACAGTTATAGGCTCACAAATAGTAGTCCATAAACTTAATGTGGTTTTAAATGAAGATTAATTTATAACTGACAACATCCATAGGAGTGAACAACCATTAAGAGTTACTAAGCCAATGTCCAAAACCATAGATTTAGAATTGGAAAGGACCTCAGATGGCATCAAATCCAAAGTCCCTTTTTACAAATGAGCCACTGAGACTCAGTAAGGTTGAATCATTTGCCCAAGGTCACATCACACAGCTAATAAGCATCTGAGGTGGGATCTTATTTATTACAAACAATGCATCAAAATATTTGTATTTATAAAACACAATTTAAATGGAGAATCTTTCCTAATAAAAAAAGAAATTTTGCTTTTAAGATAAATTGATGATAACAGAATCTCAGAATACTAAAACTTCAAAGAACATTAAAGACCAGCTAGTCAAATGTCCTCATTTTGTAAAGTTGAGTTCCACAAAAAGATTTGTGACTTTTGTAAGATCACTATTAAGTGGAAGTGCAAAGATTTCAGATTAGGTCTTATGACCCCAAATCCATTACACTATTCTTTTTTTTGGATTCCTTAAAATAATGGTATCTCTGATGGAATGTTAAACAAGTTTTGATATACAAAAACTTGATTTATGAACTTTCTAGCCAATATCTATTACATAAAATGTTATGGCATACATGTAATAAATTGTATTACAGGCAGAAGAAAAGAACGTTTCCCTCTTTTCTTGCTTTCTTTCACTCCCTCCCCCCCCCCCCATAACCTCTCCTGGCACACCCAAGAAATGGAGAAACCTGAGTCTTAGTCTGGTTCTACCTTTGTCTCAGAATCTCACTTTCAGAAAGGAGAAAAGAGGTACTAGAATATCATGGTTCATGTCTTGGGCTTGACTGCAGGCCCTTTAACTCCTAGTCAATTTAAGTTTCCAGTAGATTCTGATGTATCTGTCATTCAGAGAGATATACCTCATACAGGCTTCCTCCTCAACTGTTGTGAAACAATGGCCTAGTCTGAAGCGGTGGGAAATATGGATAGAAGAGATGACAGGCAGGGAAGTTTGGTTTATTTTAAGGCTTGCAGAAATGCTGTATGGAGACACTGCTTGTCAAGGTGGCTGAAGTGGGGCTAGAAGCTGTCCTCCTCCTCTTGCTCCCCTCCTCCCCTTCTCATCTCTACCATGCAGCCGCAAAGCCTCATTAAGCACATTATATTGCTCACAAGTGACAGAAACTACAGCTGAACTTGAGGAAACAAGGTTATACAGTATTTGCAAACAGGTTGACGGCTACCAGGGAATCACTGCACTTGACATTCTCCTGCTGCTTGGTAGTTGAATTTGGTGGTAGTAGTTGTTGTTGTTTTCACAGGCATTTTAAAAAGGTGAGACATATAGAGTGGAGTGAAAAATACTGCGGGTTTCCCTGACAAATTCATTTTTTCTCCACAGGGAGAGATGAAAAGAGAAGAAAAGTGGAAGGAAAGAGAAGACCCCTTTCCTACAAAGGCAAGTAACAAGAAATTACCAGTGATGTTACAGATAGAAGAATGGGCTTAAATCTAATAAACATTACCCAGAAGCAGAATCTTAGAATTTAGAAAATGTGCCTTAGAATATGATAACAACAATAACTGTTGTTGTTATAACCAGAATTTATGGGACCCAAAACACTCCTGATAGAGCCCAAGGCTGTTTTACAGACTAGGACTTGGCAGAGGGACAAATGCAGTCCTCAGTCTGTTTTTGTATGGCCTGTAGATTTAAGAAGGGTTCCATACAAAAACAGGCAAAGGACAGCATTTGTCCCCTATGCCATATTTTGCCTGTCCTTGTTACAGACCATCTAGATCTATAGGATAATAATATGTTATAAGTTTATAGTGTTTTAGGGTTTCCAAAATATTTTCTTGGAAACACATACATATTATAATCTTCATTTTACAGTCCCAAAGAGATCACAGGACCATGGATTTGGAGCTTCAAGAAATCTTAGAGACCATATAGTCCAATACATTCATTTTCAGATGAAGAGGCTAAGGTTCAGAGAGGTTAGGTGATTTTTCCAGGTTCACACAGATACCATCTGAGTCATTAGGATTTGAAACCAGGTCTTTTGACTCTAAGTTCAGGGCCCTTTCTACAAGACCATCCTGCCTTTCAAGAGATTAGAGCTGGGTGGAATTTTAAGGATGTTAGTCCAAAGGCACTCGTTTTAAATATGAGCAAATTGAGGCAAAGAGAGGGAAAGTGACCTGCCCAAGGTTACATAGCCCGTAAATGCTGCATGGAGACACTGCTTGTCAGGGTAGTCAGCAAATAACAGAACCGGAATTGAAACCTAGGTCTTTTACCACAAAAAGGGAGGCCCCTCAATGGATCAATGACAAAGAGAGGCCAAAGAGATGCTATGTAGAAAACACAGGCAGTAAGTAGCATCTGGATTTGGGTCAAAGCTCTTGTTCTTAGCAACTGTGTGGCATTAGACAAATCACTTAACTCCTATGGGCTCCAGATACCTCATCTGAAAAATGAGAGGATTGGTCTAGGTGGTCTCTAATGTAAGATCCCTTGTAGCTCCATATATACTGGTCCTGCAAATGACAGCAATAACAAAAACTTGATTTGGGATACACAGCTCAGCTTCTATGTGCAGGCAAAGTTGAAGATTTATTGTGAATTAAGCAGGGATCCCCAGTATGATCAACTTAGCTCATGTTCTATCTTTTCCTCTCTTCTCTCCCTCCATCCTTTTGTATTCATCCCCTTCTCTGCCATAGACACATTCAGGCTGTCTCACCCTGATACACAGGGCTTTGCTGACTCATTGCATTTTCAAGGAAAGTAATGCTATATGGAGATATGGTTGTAGTAGAAAGAGGAAGGGAGAGATAATACTGATAAAGGGAAAAGCTGGGACTAATGAGCATACAGACAATATTTTTAAGGATAAGAAGGCTCATTCCACTCCAAGGCTGTACTCCCACATTCTCCATGGGAGAGCAACAGAGGAAAGTGGAGGTGAAGGATGAAGGGAAGGGCATAAGGACCTCATAGGTTAGGAAGGCCCTATTTAGCTCTTGCATTTTATCTGCCAAATCCCCTTCCCGGCTCAAACATTCTATGATTCAGTCTCTGGGAGACATTCACCAAATTTGAGCTCGATGAAGAAAATGCTGTTTATTTCCATGCATTCTACTTTAATTTGGTGAATGATGCATTGTCACATACCTTTACCATGGAAATTAAATAGTACAGGATAAAATATAAACAAAACAACACATATGCTCTAAGACGTGGAAGAGATGAGGAGAAGACAGCATCACCTTTCCTATGAGACAAGTAACAAGAGTCACTTGTCATATCACAGTTAAATGTAGAGATATATGTAACATAACAAGAAATATCAATGATTGTCCCTCTACTCATCTCCCCTGCCTCTCCTCTCCCTAACTCTCTAATTCCATATTTCCTCACTGGATTTCTTATCTCATCCATTCTGGCTTCACATCCACCTCAAGGTGGATAATTTGCCTGAGAGTACCTTACAATTTTACAGCATTTTGAAACTTTCAAAGCATTTTCACATCTATCACCTTGTTAGAATGTCACAAATACCCTCTGACAGATGCAGAGAAAATTGTAAAGAAAACCTTCTTAGCAATGTGAACTTCCTCAAAATAATACAGAATGGGCTATCTCAGGAGAGGAGAGGAAACTCCCCCCACACACTTTTGCTTCAAGTTTTCAGACAGACTCTGAATAACCTATTGTCAGGATGGTGTGGAAGAAATTTCTGTTGAAGTTCAAGTTGAACTAGATGACCTCTAAGGTTTCTTTCAACCATGGTGTTTTGTGACTTTATGATTTTGCATTTTTATCCCAACTCTGTAGGTGAATAAACTGAGGACCAAAGTAGACAAGCAACTTGCATGTAGTCAAACATTAAGTCAGTGGCAGAGAAGGAACTAGATAGATCTATGTTGTCCTGAACATTGGCCCATATTCTACTTGGCCACTCCTGTTTTTCTTCCCTTCTCATCTAATCCTTTTTTCTTCCTCCACATGTCTACTTTCCAGGCACAATCTCCAGATTTTTACAGGTTTGTGATTCAAGAACCCTCTCAATACTTTCACTATCTTGATGTGTTACCTTGGATAGTCAATAACCTTTCATTACTATATTCAGTTTAACTTGTCCTTTTAGGGATTTATCACCTTTTTTGTGTTGCTCTGTGCAATAAGACTCCACATACAAGCCACAGACAATGATAAAGAAATGCACTTGGCTCTTTGGTTACTCTCTTTAATATCTTAATCAGAGAGGCCATCAGACTCTTACTTCTAGTCCCCAGGGCCAGTGTTGTATCTTTGCACATTGTTAAGTCCAGTATACTTAACAAACAACAAGCAAATCAGATGCAGAAAAGCTTTACTCCTAGTTGAATGGGATGATGCATGGTGGATTAATATGACAGGAATTTCAGCTCATGAAATAACCATCTACCTAAAATATGAGGAGGAGGAGGAAAAAAGAGGAGAGGAAGAGGATTATATGGGGGACTAGGGAATAGAAGACCAAAGATGAAGAATAAGAGAAAAGAGGACATACAAGTAAGGAAGAAGCAAAAAGAGACAAAAAAAATGGAAGAAGGAAGAAGTGGGATGAAGGAAAAGGTTACTTTTTTAAAGTAATCTTAATGTCAAGAGAATGAGAATTATTGTGAAGGAGAACTGAGAATCAGTGGAAGAAAAGCTCAAATTGGATTGTCAGAACAAAATGGTAAGCACAAATCTTATTTGGTGATAAAAGGAATGATGAAGAAGAAAGAAGGATGAGAATGACTGAGGAAGAAAGGAAGAACAAGTAGAAGTCATTTTGCTTTATCAGTGACCTGGTTGAAGGTATACATAGCATGCTTATCAGATCTGCAGATTCTATGAGGCTAAGAATTACTAGTTGGACGGTACAATCATGATCTAGGAAGACCTCAAGCTGTGGCATTAAGCACTAGGACAAATTTTAAAAGATCTATATGAAGTCCTACACTTGCATTAAAAAATGAATTTCTGAAAGACAGGGTAGCATAGGGGAGACTTGACCAGAAAATAATTCATGTCAAAGAGACCTAAAGGACAACACCCAGCATGCACCAACAGCATCCCCATGGCAGCCCAACAAATTGATGAGACAAGATACATAAAAAGAGACACATTTGTCCAGGTGGAGAGAGTAGGAGTTCCACTGTACTCTGCCATGGTCAGAAGACAAGTGTAGTAATATGGTCAGTTTTAGATAACACATTTTAGGAAGGACATTGGTGAACTGCAGCATGTCCAGAAGAGGTCGCCCAAGATAAGGAGGATACTAGAGAACAATGCTATTTGAGTTAAAGGAAATACTGCCTTTTAGCCTGAAGAAGAGAAGGCTTAGGTAAGAACATAAGGTCAGAGATCTAGAGCTGCACGGGACCTCTGAGACCATATATTTCTATCCCTGATTTTATTGATGTGGAAACTGAGGCATGAAAATTACTTTTAAGTATTTAAAAGTATTGCCATATAGACTTATTTTATTTGGGCCCAAAGAAAGAAGTAGTTAGAATGGATGAGAGTTGCACAGAGTCAGATTTCATCTTGATACAAAGAAAAAATTCATAAAAGAGGTGACTAATAGTGGAAAGGGTTGCCTTGGGAGGCAATAGATTCCCTAAAATTAGAAGCCTTTGAGTGGAGGTTATTGGGAATGTCGTAAAAGGGTTTCCTGCTGGGTTAAAAGTTGGATTCAATGACATGTGCTGTCCCCTCCAACTCTGAAAGTCTATGATGCTATCAGGAAAGATGAGAAGAGAATAATAGGCAGATGAGTGAAATCAGAGAGGGGAAAAGGAAGAAGCATTCCACTATTGTCTACACCAAAATGTCTATACTACAATGGAGATAGCTTGGTTAAATGAATTTAGGTAGGCAAAACTGTTTATGCAGAAACCAATAATTGGGTTTTGTTTCCCCCTTCCCTTACCTTTAATTATGTTACCGATTTTTTTCTTTGATTATAAATAATCCAGTTTAGAGTACCATCCCCCTTCTACTTTTATTCTAAGTGCTAAAGAACTGGGGGAGATATAGGGGACTGGTGATTAAGGAGGACAACAGGGAACAGCTGGTGATAGGTGGACAGGGGAGAACCAATTTATAAAAAAAGACTCCATGAAAAGAGAAGAATGAATGACATGCCCACCATCTTATACCTGGAAAGCTTCATTCAGATTTGGGATGAGTTATATGTGTGAGTCTCTGGACAGCTCTCAGTATTTGTATTTGTAGTAGCTGAATTGATCCTAGCTTGGCTCACAACTTTAAGCTTCCTTGACCTAAGATCTTTCCCAATGCCCTTCATGAACGAGGAAGCTTACCTTTGCTTCGACGCCTGCTCCGATATTGCTCTGTGTAAAAAGTCAGCTGTGTCTCATCATCTGCCTCAGAGCCTGAGTTTCCTTTGGTTCTTCCAAAACCTATTCCCCCTATAAAAAATTGGAAAACATCAGAACTAGCTTCTTGGACATCATAACATTGGTAAAGTTTTTCATCTAAACCCAGAAGACTCAGATTTAACTTCTTCCACCCTTTACCCAGCACACTCAATATCAATTGTAGAACCATATATAATGAAACTGGAAGCATCTTTAGAATACAAAATGTTTTAATACTGAAAATAGACTGTTAGACCTGGAAAGGCATTGATAGCACAGAACACCTGTGCTAGACATGATCTTAGAGCTCATATTTTCATAGAATAGGAAAGGGAGACCCAGATTTGTAAATTGAGGGGATTGAATCACATGACTCCTAAAGTCCTGTCTAGCTTTAAATCTATCACTTTATGTAAATCAGCTTGTCCAAAGTCATACGGCTAGTCAATGGCAGAACCTACACTAGAATTTGGGTCTCCTGGACATACCTTACATTATGAAAAATAGAGACAGAAAATTTATTTTTTTAAAAGTTAGATATTTCAAAGTAATTTACCTTATTTCACTAATGCAGGAATCTCTCCTTTGCTAAACTGCTTTATATTTATTTTTCTGTGTACAAGTTGTAAACTGATGAATTTGATCTCCACCACTCCCCCCACCATCATTAGACTGGAAGCTCCTTGAGGACAAAAACTGATTCCATTCCATTCTTTCTTTTCTTCCTTCCTTCCTTTTCTTTCTTCCTTTCTTTCTCTTTAATGCTTGTATCCCTAGCATTGAATCCCCAGACTGTATGTAGTGTAGTTTCCTGTACCTAAGAAGCACTTAATAAATGTCTTTAATTAAATTTAAATGGAATTTTATTTACAAAAATTCCATTTTCACCCAACTTGTTAGAAACACAGGTATTGCATGAAGTAGTATGAATTTATATTCCAATCAGATAGAGCAATTCTACTGTAATCCTTACTTCTATCATCTCTATAAGATTCTGTGACTAGATCTGTGCCATCTCATAAAAGATAGCTGAGATGTTTGGCCAGGACATTGGAGGAGAAATTCTATCACATATTATGAGACTGTATTCTCATAGCTAAGGGTAGTTTTTGGGTGTCCAAGCTACTCTACAAGCAAAGTACTGACTGGGGACTGAGGAGAATCAGGGTTCTAGTTCCAACTCTTTCATTTTCATGTATGTCTTTAAGCAAGTCACTTTATAATTTCCTAATCCATAAAATATGAGATCTTTGGATTAGATGATTTCTAAGGTCTCTTTGAGTTCTGTCCATGAGTCTATAATACTGATAGCTTATTTGAGTATCTATATCATTTAATAAATAATGCAGCATATTACTCTTACTTCTGTTAAAATGTAGGAATTCCAGGCAGAACATTGTACTAGGAATCTATAATCTAAGCCCTAGATCCTTTACTGTGCTAGCAAGTAGAAAGAGCATTGGCCCTGGTTCAAAGGAGCTAGGTTAAAATCCTATACGTGATTAGGGCTATATGTGTGACTTGTGGAAAGTCGCTTAACCTTTTCTTGCTTTCCTCAACAGTAAAATGAAGGGTAGGGGAAACCTAAGAGTAGGGATGGACTAGATGTCGTCTAGATAAGTGGTAATCCTTCTAGGTTGGAGAGAAAGGAACCTTAGACATTAGTGAATCCAATTCCCTCTTTTTACTATGGGTAAAGAAATAGGCTCAAAGAGTTAAGAGTGATTTGTTTCAAGGTCATACCCAGAGTAAAGTTAGGATTTGAACTGAGGCCCTCAGCTTCTGAATGCAGGGCTCCTTTCATTATATCACTTTTTAAAATTAAACTTCCTTTTCAAATATGGCTATAGTTATCAACAAATAAACAATCCAGCATAAAAGGAACAATAAAGAAGATGGTATGTGAAATTGTGAACTTACATTATGCACAGTTTGTTTTTGAAAGCATATGCTAAATTTAACAAGGTAGTAACAAAATTGATAATCATGTCTCCTTCTAAACTTCTTGTGGGTTTTTTCTGTTTGTTTATAATGTTTAATTTATGCTCTTAAGAATAATTTGAACCAGAAATATATTAAGCTTAAATAAAAATTGATACTCACATATATCAGTAACTTAATACTATGTGCATGCACACATGGGTACATGCACACACACACACACACAAACACACACACTCCCGACTAGCTCCCATAGAAGGTAGAAATGAACATAAGCTGACTCCTACTCTTCATTTGTCAGAAATAAAGATCCATGAAATGTGTGGGTAAACACAGACCTCACTGAGTTGCTCTCATCAAGTCCCACCTGTATCCTAATTTTCCTAATATAATGTATGCTTCCTCCCCACTCTATGCTTAACATGTCCTTAACTAACTCCAAGTCTTGGTTCCTTATTTTTTCCCCCTTCCACACTCAGGCTCAGTAGAGTGCCACAGAAATGATGTGAGTTGAAGTTATACTGGTAATATACATGTGTACATATGCAATGACTGTTCTAACTAAAGTAACCCACATTTCTATCATCTTTAAATTCTACAAAGTGATTTCCACACCTGAAAGTTTAGAACATATGCCTGGTTTTAGTCCTTAGAGCATGCCCAGTTACTCTCTGCCTGCTTCTAGTCCTAACACATTGAAAATTTGGAAAGTTGTTTCCTCGGCATGAATGACTCAGAAGTTGGTACTATGTGGATGAGAAAATGTCTTGTTGACTGTGAACTGGAAGAAAAAAAAACCTGCTGACTCGGAGTTTCTGAACTGGAACTGAATGTGCATACAAAAAATGTGACCTGCTCGCCTTTCCATTTCTTTCCATAGCATTTTTGAGTGAAAAGTTTCATTTGAGCTATCCAGTAGGGCAGGGACAGTTGGTCACATTCCTCCCTCTTCTTACCTGGCTTCCCTGTGTCTCTTAATGAGCATCTCTGTTTTTCTAGGGTTTATTTTTTTCATGATATTAGGTAAATGACTATTCTGAGATGGGATTGCTCACGGGACATCATGAGAGGTCCTTGACAGATACCATAGCTAACTAGTAAGGTTGTAGCAGTAGCCACCAAATTGATAATGGTCTCAGACAAGGAATAGCTGTGTGACCTTGGCTAAGTCGCTTACCTCTGCTTGCTTTAGTTTCCTCAAAGTAAAATAAAGATTAGGGTTGTTGAGAGAATCAAATAAGATAATATTTGTAAAGTACCTGGCACAGTATCTGTGCAAAAAAAAAATTAGTAAGAAATGAAGAAAAAAAACCCTTTTTTCTTTCCTTTGCAAAGATTTGCAAAGTACTTTATATTTTCTCTTTTTTTCATTTGATATTCACTACACACAGCCCAGTGAGATAGGTAGGGAAGATAGTATAATACTTATTTGGCAGGGGTGGTGTGTAAATGGTGGCTACGAGGCCAGGTGCCTCAAACACAGTCATGAAACTGATAAGTATGAGCAATGGGATTCTGCCCCAGTTTTCTGCCTCTCCATTCAGTGTGTCTCCCTCTATCTTTTCCAAAGACCTTCCAAATTCCAAGCCCCAAGGTTCCATCAGCATCAGAGATGCTAGGACAAGCACAAACTTGGCCAGATTCAGTTCTCTGTTTTAAAGTTTATAAGACTCTTGTCTGACAGAGAGTTGGCACAAAATTGCTGGAGCTTTTGCAAATGACAGGGAAGGAGAGGACTCTGGAGACCAGCAGGGCTTTTTAAACTGCTGTTAAAATATTTTACTGTTTTTTTTTTTAAAACCTTTTAGTTCATCTAGGTTATAGTGCAAGCATCACCATTCTTGGCATAGGAAAAGAAGAGGCAAAAGTCACAGCAGTTACAGTCCCCTTCTTCTGGCCTTGTCAGTTTTTATCTTCTGTCCAGGGTTCTGGAGGATGCAGGGCTGTGTGCCTTTGCTAGTGAGCTGTAGGCTTGAGCAGGGACCTGAGCCCAGAAGAACGGAGCATGGAGTAAAAAGTCAACTCTGGCCATTTCAACCTCAAGACACTCATTTAGTGTAATAGAAATAGCACTGAGTTATCTTGTGAACTGGGGCAAATGTTTAACGTAACTGGTCCTCAGCTTCCATTGATATAAAATAGGTAGATAAAATAGGTATAAAATAGATCCATGAGATATCTGGGTAAACACAAACCTCACTGAGTTGCTCTCATCAAGTCCCACCTGTATCCTAATTTTCCTAATATAATGTATGCTTCCTCCCCACTCTATGCTTAACATGTCCTTAATTAATTCCAAGTCTTGGTTCCTTATTTTTTTCCCCCTTCCACACCTTTACCTTTACTTACTTGATAGGGTTGCTGTGACAAAAACAAATTAAAAAAAACCCTTTGCCAATAAAATGGTATAGTGGAGGGGGTGCTGGATCTGCAGTTTTAAAATATAGATTCAAATGTCACCTCTGACACTCAGTAGTGATAGGACGCAGGACAAATCATTTAACCCTGGGGTAGGGAACCTGAGGCCTTGAGACCCACATGAGGCCCTCTAGGTCCTCAAGTGCAGCCCTTTGACACAATCCAAACCTCACAGAAAACATGTGCCCCTCTAGGTCCTCAAGTGAAGCCCTTTGAATGAACCCAAACTTCCCAGAACATGGTCCCTCTAGGTCAGCAGTTCTCAACCTGTGGGTTGCAACCCCTTTGGGGGTTGAACGACCCTTTCACAGGCATCACAGGGGTTGCCTAAGACCATCAAAAAACACATATTTCCAATGGTCTTAGGAACCAAGATACCGCTCCTCTATCTCTCTCCAGGCTGGTCTGCCCACATGCAGATATGCCCACATATGAGTACTAAAAGGTCGGGGCATTAGGAAGGTTGAGAATCACTGCTCTAGGTCCTAAGGGGATTTGTTCTGTGAAGTTTGGATTCAATCAAAGGGTCATACTTGAGGACTAAGAGGGCCATGTGTGGCCTCAAGGTCACAGGTTCCCCACCCCTGATTTAACTTTTGTGAACCTCAGTTTTCTCATCTATAGAACAGGAATAATATATGTGTAACATCTATCTCACAGGGCTGTTATAAGGTTCAAATGAGATAAAGTATGTAAACTGATTCGTAAACTTTAAAAGTGCTATGTAAATGTAGTTACTTACATTATGATCATTAATAAATAGCAAAGCACTAATTCAATGAGTTGCTTTTATTATTAATCTTATCAGTGTCTTACCCATGCTACAGCATTATCTGACCATTATACTTACCAAGGGTAAGCTCTTTGAGGGGAAGGATCATGATGCTTAGCACAGGGAGGGATGAGATGTTATAAACAGTCAATTTATTTTTAAAGTGTTTTAAGAGAATTCAGTCAAGTCCTATTTAACATCCTTTAATATTACCTCATTGCCTAATAAGTAGTTTAAATTCCTCAGCCTAGAATTAAAAGCCCATCTTCCTCCTCACCTGCAATCTAAGGCCAAACTATCATTTTAACTTTGTTTCCCACTACATTTCTGTTAATAATTCAAAACAAACTGGCCTACTTGGAGTCCCTGGAACCTATCTCTTATTCCTAATAACATTCTGGAAACTTGAAATAACACTCCCTTGGATCTGTTTCTTATCTGTTACCTAGCCTTAAAGACTTGGCCTACATACAACTCCTACCACAAAACCTTCCTTGATTCCCTCCATCTGCTGCCACTGCAAACTAAGAGCCCCCTTAGAATGACTCATGATCTTACTGATGGCACCAGTCACATATTCTACTTCATAAAAAATGGAGTTGCCTCTGAGAAAGTGCAAGTCTCTTGAAGACAGGGACAAATCCGATGCTTATTCTGATATACCTTGCCATTTCATCCAAGCTTAAATTGAGGACAGTGTGGAGGTAGTGAGAGGGGGGTGGTAATTCAGGTCATCATTCTTCCCCCACACAGTTTGGGAGCTCAGGACCTTAAAGGTATATGACATCCTCCAGGTACTCACAATAGTGGCTCACTTTGTAATCTATTCCTTCCTCCTGCCCATCAGAAGTCACTCATTATGACTCCCTTCCTGAGAGGAGCTGCTTTAAGCTTAGCTGACAGATTGGAGAACAGCCAATAAACCACTTTTCACAAAGTGCTAATAGAAGAATGTGTTATAGAGCCCAATGACATTTACAGATGAATTTAAAGTCCAAAATGCCTTCAATATCCAAAGGGTCTGATATCTTTGCTTCTGCTTCAGTCCTGAACTCTAAGTCTTCTGTACATTGGGCATTCAACGTACCTCAGTATTTCAAGGATTTGTGATTTTTGCCATGGTAGGTACTCTTGCCACAAATTCTGTGATTTAATAGAAGGTGTCCAGGAGTTAGTACAGTCAATATATTCATCACTTTGCAGTCATACAACAAAGGGACGCTCTTCACTTTGGATAGGTTTACTGTCACTACTGGCCCAAACTCAAAATCCTCAGGCATTGGTATAACCTGAAATTGCTATACACATTTTGTTTTATTTGAACTTCAAAGTAGCCCTGTGATACAGAAACAACATGAAATAGTATCCCCAATTTACAGGTAAGGAAACAAGTATCTCAGAGAAGTTAAGTGATTTGCTTATAGTCACAAGTATCAAAAATCAGATTTGAATTCTGACCTTCCTAACTACAAGTACATCGCTCTATGAACTAGGCCATACTATCCTTGTTACCTCTGAAACTAGTGCAGTGATTGTGTGTAGGAGACAATAAATGTTTATTGTGGTGGTAGTAGCACCCAGTGAATGCTTATTAATCACAACATCTTAGAATATCAGAGTTCAGAGAGACCATGAATGAAACAATGAATGGATGAATAAATCAATCAACCAAATAATGAATGCTTATAGCACTGCAGATCATGGGATCCTAGTTTATACCTGAAATGACTATTAGAGGCCATCAAGTCATAGCACCTCATTTTACTAACGAAACTGGGTAAAGATGGTAAAGTGACTTTCCTAAGGTCCCACAATAAAAGAGAAGCAGAGCTGGGATTCCAGCCCATATCCTTAAACTCCAAATCCATTGCTCATTCAACTACAAATACTTCTAGAGTCTCTGTTAATCTCTAGAAATACTAAGACAATAGGCAAACAGTTCTTGTCCTTAAGTAGCATATATTTAAATGGGGGAAGGGACATCATGAACATATATCTAAGTGTGTGTGTGTGTCACACACATATGTGTGTATGTATATGTATATATATGCATACATACATGTATGTATGGATATTTACTTTGTATATCTATATATACACAAAAATATATATTTGTAACACAATGTGTATGTTGTATATATACCCAAGACAAACACTTGTCTCCTTTCACTTTATATGCCATATATATATACATATATATGTATATATATGTTCACACACATATACATACATACATATACATATTATATATGCTCACACAATTATATATACACATAAATGTGTAACACAATGTATATGTTTATGTGTGTATGTATAAAACTGCTTGTTTTCTTGTTTCCTTTTTATATAATATAGGCATATATACACATTCATAGTATATATACACAAAATTATATACATTAGATTTAGACATATATACACAAAATTATGTACGTGCATATTTATTTGTATATATAAAGCAATGCTTGTTTCTTTTACTTTGAATACGTATATGTGTGTGTGTAAAATGTGTGTATATATCACAAATGCTTGTTTCCTTCCTTTCTTTGCCATGTGTGTATAATATAGATAGAAAGATAGGTGTATATTTTGTATGTCGACATAAACATATTTTGTGAATACACAAGCGCATGTGTGCACACACAAACTATAGGAAGGAAAGAAACAAGCATCCAGGGGCTCAGAAAAGGTTTCCTGTAGAATATAGGTCTGAGTTGAGTCTTGAAGGAAACCAGGGATTCTCAGAGGGTGACAGGAGGAGGGAAAGCAATCCAGACAGGACAGCTATTCCAAAAGGATGGAGATGGAGTATAGAGGGAGTGGAACAACTGAGAGTAACTGATGAAGTTGTGAAGAAAATGCATGTCACAGAGGAGATGGGTAAATGGCGCCGTGTTTGTGGATGGACGGGGATGGCAGAATCTCAGAGCTGGAAGGGACCTCAGGGGCCATCTGGCTCAACCAACATCTTGGTCTGGTCCATGTTTCCAGAACTTTTACAATAATACTTGCATTCTAAAGCCAAACCAGGCTGCTTTATGGTGGGAAAAGAGGGGAGGGAGGGGTCAGAAGGAGGAAGAAGGAAGGTTGTCATCCAGTTCATGAAGTATAATGCATCGTTATATCTTGTACTAGCACATAGTTACAAGGGCAGCTAGGTGGTGCTGTAAATTGAGCACTGGGCCTTGAGTCAGGAAGATCTGAGTTCAATTACAACCTCACATACTTCCTAGTTATATGACCCTGGGTAAATCAACTTAACTGCCTCAGTTTCCTCAACTGTAAAAGAGAGATAATAACGACACCTGCCTCCCAGGTCTGATGTGAGGATCAAATGAGATTTGTAAAGTTCTGCAATGCTTACTAAAGGCTTATTCCTTTCCCCTCTACCAAGCAGAACCTACACTCGCCTAGGAATAAGAATATCTGGGTTGAAGGACTGGCTCTGTTACTATCTGTGGCCAAATCAGTTCTCATCTCAGAGTCAGAGATTCAGAGATAGAAGATATGCTACAGATTAAATTGTACCGTCTCTTAATTTTCCAGTTGAGGAAACTAAGGCTTAGAGAAGTTAGGTGACTTGTCCAAGGTCATAAAGGAAATGGTAGAGGTGTGTTTGGGGTCCAGGTCTCCTCACTCCAAATAATGCAAGATTTCCATGACATCCCCCTGGCTCCTTTGGGTCATGATTTCCTCATTTTTATAAGGAGGACTTGAGCATTAGATGATCTCTAAGTACTCTTCCAGTTCTGGACCCTAAGATCCCTTGGAGGAATATTCCTATTTCGGGTAGACTTTGTGTTAGTCTGGTTGTATGGTACAATGGAAAGAGCATTGCCTTTGGAGGCAAAGGGTTCTAACATGAGTTGGATATGGGCCCAAATCTTACTTCTGACACTCTCTGTATAATGTTAAGGAAATCACCTAATCCTGCCTGGGCTTCAGTTTACTCATGTGTAAGCTGAAAGCCTTGGATTAGACAGTCTTTGAGGTCCCCTCCAAATCTCTATCTATGATACTATGTGTTATTATAAGGAACGGAGAGATCAATGATTAACTCAAAGAAATAAATCCCTAATGGTGGATTCACATGATTAGTAAGGGACAGACATTTTTAAGGCAAAAGAGGCTTCCTAACAACCATGAAAGCGTACCACATATGAAGTTATAAACTTTATTCATTTATATGGTCAGCCCCATTGAAAGCAATATGGAGTTTGAATTGGGTTTGGGTTTGTCTTCTGACTCTGTCCATTATTAATTGCATGGCTCCATGCAAGTTAATTCACTTCTCTGGGCCCATCAGGAAAATGATGAGTATAGACAAAATGATCCCTAAGGTCCTATGTAGTTGTAAATACTTCTGGTAAACCTAAGGCTACTCAAGGTTTTAAATGCAACAGTGGAGAACCTTCTATGAACCCCTGGAAAAAGGAACATTCACTTGATTAGTGAGCCTTGGGACATGTGAAGACATCATTAGATAGATGCCTAAGGATTACCTCACTATAACATAGAGCTGGCAGAAGCTTGTGTCTAAAGTGTGGACAGACATAACCCACAAGGGTAAGGACCAATAATAAACTCAGAGATGATGACTCAGAGTACTGTGTAAAAAAAAGTACCCTTTGCTGGCATTTTAATACCATGTAGATGATTTAGGGCACTAAATTGTAGTCATTAATTACCTTGGGCTCCATGAATATTTCCATTAGAGTCTTAAAGATAGCAAATGGCTAGAACATGATAGCACTATGAAAGGATTGATCAGGGCACAGAGATGAGTACATAAATAGCTTCATGTCTTACTACCACCTACACTTCCTGGGTGAATGAGGGAGGGAGATTGGAGAATGGAGAAAGAGGAGAGGAGCAGAAGACAGAGGTTAGGCTCTGAATCACCAAGGTGAACTCTTATTAGAAAGATGGGAAAAGTGTCTCCAGGCACTTGGTGTCATCAGCTACTGCTCAATGCTTTGCTCACAGTGTATCTTTATATATATATATATATATACACACACACACACACACACATATATATATATATATACATGTATGTATGTATGTATGTATGTATGTATGTATCTTGCATGAATGAATTAATGAATGATTGAATGAATGGATCAATGAATCGATGACTTGGCCTTAGGAGACCAAGGCTCTGTCATTCACTCAAAGAAGGCTAAAAGTGATTTAATTTCACTGGGTCTCAGTTTTCTAATATCTAAAAGGGAAGGGCACATGGACTATATGATCTCTGAGGTTCCTTCTAGAGCTATGATTTTATGAATCAATACATAATCTGGCTTCCCAAGGAGCCACTGTAGGCAATGTTAGAAGGTTCCTAAGTTGGCTCAATCTTTAAAATAGGCAGAGTACGTTGGTACTAAAGAGCCTAATTCTCATGGTTCCTGGAAAGGCCTTAAAGAATACTTGCTTTTTTTTTTTTTAATATAAATTCCTGGAGACAGAATGACCCTTGGAGTTACTAAAATGTTAGTGGGCATAGAAGCGATCTGATATAATCAAAAGAGCACATACTTAAGAGGCAAAAGGCCTGTGTTCTTATCATAGCTCTATCCCTAATTTACTGTGTTACCTTTGACAAACACCATAGCTTCTCTGAGTCTCAGTTTTCTCAATCTCAAAAAGGGAAGATTTGGGAAGCAGCATGGTACAGTGGAAAGAGGGCTGGTTTGGAGTCACAATGTGAATTCAAATCCTGGCCCTGTCATTTACTGTTTCTATGACCTTGGGGAAATCACTTCACTTCAGATTTCTCATTTTGAAAATAAGGATGTTATACTAGATGGCTTCTAATAGCTCTAGGAGCCCTAAATCTATGATTTCATGAATAGATGACCTCTACAGTCTCTTAGGCTCTATGGTTCTATGATTTTATGTGTTAATCACTAAGCAACATAAGAACATTTAGCATAAGGGATCAATACTCACTAGCTAAATGGCACAGAAAGAGAAATGAGAAAACTTCAAAGAGAAATGATGCTGACTTCCTAATTTTTCTGAAGTCTTGTTTACTCCTAAGTGAATAAATGGAAAAAGAAAAAGAAAACAAAACCCAAAATGTGGGACATGGGTAGCCCAGCCTTCTCAATAGAACTGTGTTATGGAAACATTATCAATGACTTCTACTTCCCCTGGTCCTGAAGGTGTTAACATGCCCTCCTAGCTACCAGGTGGACCCCCTCTCCCATGGGAGCCATTGGTAATCATGTGGGCGGTAGCCCAGCCCAGCTCCCAGAGCTGCTCGGTCAGCTGCCTGGCTAACCCTCTTCTGTGTGTCTGTGTTCCGGCGCCTGCTCCTACAGCCATGATGGATGGCAGTGACATGTTAAATTATTCAGGCTGGATGTCTTCTGTGAGCTGGTGACAGCGATATTGCATTTTTAGATTACCCAGAACTGCATAGGATAGAGAAATATGTGACTCAGGAATGTGGCGCCAGTACCAGCGCTGGGTATGGAAATCCCTCCAACTCCACCCACTGGGAAATACAGAGTGACAGCCACCAGGCAACTCTGAAAGGGCAAGGGATGGGGTCCTAAAGTCACAAAAGATGTAACTGAGCTCCTTCAGCCCAAGGTTAAAAGAATCACAGAATACCAGGCCAGGGAGAATCCTTAGGAGATAACAACAGAACAAAAATGTCAAAGCTAAAAGATACATTAAAATACAAAATGTTAGAGCTGAAAGGGACTTTAGAACATAGAATGTCAGGACTGGAAGATACTTTAGAACGCATAATGTAAGAACTGGAAAGGACCTTAGAACGCTGAATGTTGGGACCTTAGAATGGACTTTAAAACATAAATGTCAGTGCTAGAAAAGACTGGAATTTGTAAATTTATTTTTAAAATAGCTTTATTTCTACATATTTGGTTCCCTTTGTGATCTTATGTATTTTATTTTTAACATTTAAAAAACATTTTGAGGTATCCCTAGGTTTCACCAAATTTCAGATGGTGGACTATGACACAAAAACAGGTAAGGATTCCTGCTCCAGACCAAGTTCTTATCATAGCTGGGGAAACTGGAGTCCAGAGAGGGGAAGAAAGTTGGTCGGAGTTACATAGAGAATTAGTGGTGAAGCTGGAACTAGAACCCAGGTGTCCTGACTTTCAGTCCCATGTTTTCTCTCTCTTGGCCTCATTTTCCTGGTCTGTAAAATGAGGGTATTGGGCTAGAATAGTTCAAAGTACTTCAATCCCTCATATTATTTGATTTCCTAAGGTTTTGTAAATTCCCAACATCCTATTAAAACCTTGAACTCACACAATTCTTCAGAGTTCTTCCTGCTTCTTCCCCACATCTTGTATCACTTACTCTCTCCTCTGAGCTACTCTATTCTTAAAGTAGGAAATGGTAAAATGTACCATGGGATAGGGCAGAGAATTGGAGAGAAAAGAAAGCAGACTCTACTCTCGTATTCTGTCATGGGCACAATGGGCCAGCATGCTGTCTGGTAGAGAGACAGGATAATAGGTATTAATGCTGGAAGTGTCTTTAGAATTTAAGTAAGTCTTCCCTCTCCCCAGACCCCCACCTCCATTTTAGAGACGAAACTGAGGTCCAGGAAAGGAGAAGTAGCTTTCTCTTTTTATTTATTTTATTTTATTTTTTTGCTGTTTGGAGGGAGGAGGGCAGGGTAATTGGGGTTAAGTGACTTTCCCAAGGTCACACAGCTAGTACATGTTAAGTGTCTGAGGCAGCATTTGAACTCAGGTCCTCCTGACTCCAGGGCCAGTGCTCTATTCACTGCGCCACCTAGCCGCCCCAAGAAGTAGCTTTCTCAATCATGCCTTTGGACAGTCAGGCCTGACTTGCCCTTTCTTTTCTTTTTTCTTTTCCTTTTTTTTCTTTGCTCAGGAAAACACCAAAACAAAGAAAATAATTACCACCAAAATACCTTTGCAAAAGGTTGCAGATTTTTAGAGACCTCCTTCCAAAAAATCCTCTGATTTTAGCTGGGGAAGCCCTGAATACCTTGCTCAGCTGCCCCTCATTGCATAGCAGGCACACATGGTCCAAACTGAACATTGCTGATGAGAGGCCGAGACAGGACAGAAGTCACAGGCTCTCGTAGATATGACTTGAAAGGCCATAGTCTGTCTTCCTTCTTCCTTTATTCCTCAGTCTCTTCTCCCTAACTAAATTCCCCCAGTAATAGGGGCCTATGTATAAATTTTGGAGAATGACAAAAAGCGTTGATATACTTCTCCTGCTCTGTCACTAAAAATATGTTATTAGGGGAAGGGGGATATTTTTGGAAGACAAACTGCCTAGCCTCTCTGAGCCTCAGTTTCCCATAAGCACATCCTGCCAGTGTGTCCCCTTCTATCTTTCCTCACACCTCTCACCCCACATCTTTGTGAAGTTTGCAGATGAAAAGAACTCTCCAAAGCCAAATGTAATTAACACTGATTCAAGTGAAATAAAAGGAATTCAATTTACTATTTAAGTTCTTCTTTTCCTTCCTTGTACAAGGTTCAGGTTTTAAATAGCTTGGAGAAAAGGGGTGGGGGCACATCAGAATATAGCCAGATATCACACCATCCCTAATCTCCAAAGCTGCACCATTAAGTCTGCTTGAAAAATGAGGTGAGAGATGTATTGGAAAGAACCAAATTGTCACACACATCCCAAGCCTCCTTTTCCAGAATCACGGGCTCCGCTGTTGTGTGGCAGGAAACAATGGAAGGTCAGCTATTCAACCTCCCATGGTGCTCCAGATGTTCCTGAGCAATGCTCCCTCATCATTTTTGTCCTGCTTGTTGATTTATTAGCTTGTTAATCTACTCCAACAGCACTCTGCTCTAGTACACGGAGACTAGAATGATTCCTTCCTTCTGTCCAAGATACCCACCCATATTTTTTCCCCCAAAGTAGACGTAAGAGGGCAAGGATGATAATCATGGACAAAATGTTGACATGTCATCTATACTTCATTCCTTATGCCACTCTCCTGAGATTCTAAGTCCAGTAGAATTAGAAGGATCCCTCTTTAACAACATCAATAATTAAAATTAATTATAACAATAATGTTGCAGTATTTTTTACTTGTTGGTATTCACATTTATATAGCATTTCAAGACTAACAAAATTTTCCCTCTCAATAGCTTTGTGTGGTATTTAGTGCAAATATTCTAATACTTATCCTAAAGGAGAAGAAACTGAGTATTAGAGTTAATGGAACTTGCTCACAGCTAGTCACAGAGAGAAATTATCAAACATAGGTCTTCTGACCTTGAGTCCAATTCCAGCAAGCTGAGGTCTTTTTAAAAGAAAACTTAGCTTTAAATACACTCTATACAAACACAGAAACACACACAGACACACATCAGACATTTGCTAAATAGAGAACTGCTAGGGTGATTTATGTTAATTTTTTTCTTGTTCATAAAGGGTTCATTGCCATGTCACTACATTAAAAATATAGGCATAATCTTGAAACAATTCATAACCTCTTTGAGTCTTTTTAAACCTATAAAATGGGAGTAATAATAACTAGCTTACTTATCTCACAAGATGTTTTATCAGGATCAACAAAGACAGCCTAAGAAAAGCCCTCTGAAAGATTTAAGGCCCTCTACAATCATAAAGCACTGTTATTATTAAATTGACAGTTCTCCTAGTGCCTTTAAAATAGCTTTCAGTTTACAAAAAGTTTAATTACCTGCAACTTTTCAGCTATTATGTAAAAATGAGATACAACCATACTTCTCTGGTGGTAGACATTAGAAAGTCAAGTGAATTTAAGCCATGTCATTCACACGATAATAGATTTAGAGCTGAAATGGATCTTAGAAGTGATCTAAGCCAGGTTTCTCATTTTCTATATGACTTTCATATGATTTGCCAAAGATCACATAACTCACAAATGAGTGACATGGAGTTTAAACTCAGGTCCCCTTGCCTCCAAGTCCAGCACTCATGCTGGAACATGATTCTTTCTTACTCTAATTTCAGCATTCTATCTGTGACACTGTGTCCTACTGTCTCTAGACTAGGGCTTCCTCATGACATAATCATTCCAGAAATCCTTAAGGACTCTCATTCCTTAGCAGGAGACTAGGCTGGAAGGAAGGAAGGAAGGAAGGAAGGAAGGAAAGAATGAAGAAAGGAAGAAAAGCAAAAGGTCACAAGATGTTAATTGGCTGGCCCAAAGTCATGCAGGAATTAAATAATAAAGATCAACCTGAATCCTCCTTCTTTAATCCTATTCTTTTGCATTGCTGGATATGGGTAGGGGTGGGGATGGGGGCAGAGGAATGGAATACTACCTACCTAGCTTGAGGGAGCCCCTGTCCTGCTTTAGCAGTCAATCACTACAAAGACAGATGTGAGGTTTCTCATATACACTCAGCTACCCAAACAGGTAGACTCGTAGATCCCAGGGTGAGAAAATTCTGGGAAGGGCCACCTACATGATAATAGCAGCTAACATATA